>JAWWEW010000001.1:81352114-81398859 GCA_035583185.1 Anabacerthia variegaticeps | reverse complement strand
TTTCAACTCACCAAAACCCAGCAGTATAACCCAGTGTCCCGGGGCACAAGCCCAAAGGGGTTTGTTAGCCCTTGAGCCGAGACCCCCGTGGATCCCCTGAATCCAAAGCAAAAGGAAGTGAAGAACCAGTTGGTGCAGATGATGGCTGTGGTCTGGTCAGGACTGGTGGTCTCCTCCTGTAGAGGCCCTGCTGCTCCTCTGGATCCAACAAGTCATACCCCAGGTCTTCTTGCCCCTGCTTATGTACCCTCAGGGAGCACCCAGTCCCTCCCCCGGGGCAGGGACTCACACAATGGGTGATTAACTCTGTGAGTCATGGGGTATTGTTGAACCGTCGATGGCCCATTGGCAGCCACGCCCTCTCAGGCTGGGTGTGAAGGTGCTAACGACTCCCTGGGCAGCTGCTGCGAATGGTCCATTGTTCTTGGGAAATGAATAGAGGGGGTAGAATACATAGCTCTGGTCACCCCCCCCACAGTGATAACTGGTCCCACCTGCTGAACTAGGACAGAGCTTCAGTGAGAATGAGATAAATAATTGCCCAATGATGGTTTAGCTTTCAAAGTCTCTGTTGATATTTAGCTCCCATCAATATCTCCCACTAATTTTCATTTTCTGTGGGAGTTATACTTCGAAGTATAGACTTTACAAAAGGTATCTTCTTGTGAATATTTGAGAACCTGGTCTCTGACCCAGTGACATTATTAAGTCTGAGATTTATACAGAACCTAGATCTCTATTTTTCTGAATTAAAATCCCTCTCTCCCCTTTTAACTTTCTACCTCTGTCCTTCTGGAAAGATTTGTTCTTCCCTGCCACCACAGAAAGAAAAAAAGAAATGAATCCTTTGACCATCTGTTTCTTAAATGGAGCCTTCTTCCATTTTTACGTAGTGGAAATTTAAAAGAGAAGTGTCAAAACTATCATATGTGAAGAAAAAGAAGTTACAGAGGATAAGATTTTTGTTTAGTCCTGAAAGATGAAGACAATAGTGATCATAAAGGTATAGAGAAGCTTTCAGTAGATCTTGAGTACGCAGGTTGATGAACAGATCACCCCTAGTTTTTCCCTCTTGAACTTCAATGTGTTGCTTAATGACATCACTGACTCGGATGAATTTCCAAAGGAATATTCTGCTCAGCCATGACATCTATTCCATCACCCTGGATTCTTTTTCTCTGTAATGAATCCAGCTGGACATGATACACAGCAAACAAAATCTTGCAATCCAACATGTTAAATGCATCTCAGTGTTTTCTCAGTGATTTTCTTTGTGTCAGCTTATAATGGCTACAAGCACAGATGTTATTTTCTCCAATAAATTAACTTTTTAATGCATGAAAATTGACTAAAGCATTCTACATCAAAATGTAGGGTGGTTGGGTGGACTGATTTGAAGTTATTTTCTGTTAATTTTTTGTGCACTTCTCCTTTGTCTAGCCCATGATTTGACATCACTGTTGAAGATAAATCATGGAAACAAAATAGTTCAAGTCTATTGTGGCAAAGTAGGTAAGACTTAGGAGAATTGTTATTTTAAAAATAGATATTAAAGATATTTTATATATATTATTCAAAATTAATTATCTATTTTTTTGTCTGATATTTTAAAATTAGAATCTTAAATAGCTTTAATGAAAATATATAATTAAATTTTGAAGGCACTATTTTTTTATTTGAAGTTTCCTCTTATTGCTTTTATTTTGTTGCTGCATAAATAAATGGGATGATTCTCCTGTCATTGACTGGGTGAATTCAAGTTATATATGCATGTTAATATTTTAAAATAGATCTCTGCAGAACTCACTTGTATTGAAATTTATGACAGACTGGAGGTGTCTTTATTTCCCCCTGCATTTGTCCACGTACCAGTAACAAATGTCCTGATTGAACGAATGAATCCCATTAATGTCAGCTCTGTACTTTTATATTTAATTGTGCAATCTGTGGTGAGTCGAAGACTGAATTGTAGAAATACATCTTGCTATGTGAGAAAAACTCCTCTGTCACACGGCCAGTATTCACCTGGAGGGTGTACATGCCAAAATCTGAAGGCACAGCATTTCAGTATATGTATTACAATCAAAAAATACCACATGGAGGAGAAGGAGCAATAATGACATAAAGATGGATTTACTTGTTCTATACTCTGCTCTCCTCCTTTAGAGATCACACCGCTTAAACCTAAACTAATTGACATAAACATCTGTGAATTTTTTATAGCTCCTTTGCTCACTGTTTCATAATTTTAAGACTCTCCAAACTGTGGTGGGACCTTTCTGGTAGGCAGGAAGATGTGGTCATCACTGAATATTCAACCCTACTTCAGGTTTGCACATTTTTCAGAAAATGCAGAAAGGAGACAGCATGATAAAGGATGAAATTACAGTGTTCGAATAATGCAAACCTCTTCCTGATTTCTTTTTTTTTTTTTTTTAAATAAGATAACTGAGGGACTGCAAGCTGCTGCTCACTTTTGAAAGGT
Source organism: Anabacerthia variegaticeps (assembly GCA_035583185.1). Taxonomy (NCBI): domain Eukaryota; kingdom Metazoa; phylum Chordata; class Aves; order Passeriformes; family Furnariidae; genus Anabacerthia; species Anabacerthia variegaticeps. Next base: position 81,396,374 of record JAWWEW010000001.1, on the reverse strand, counting down.
AGCATATTCATTTGTTCTAAGGCTATAAAAACTGAGATTAGCTCAGTTGGTCAGAACATGGTGCTAATAATTCCAAGATTATGGGTTTGGTCCCCATAGAGGCCATTCCCTTAAGAGTTGGACTCAGTGATCCTTGTGGGTCCCTTCCTATTCAGAATAGTCTGTGACATGTAACAAAATAAGATTTGCCTCAACAGTTTTGTGGCCATTTTATATCCTGTACTTAACCAATTTGAAGAAAATTTAATTAGCTACCTAGAATTCTCATACGAAGGTGGCACTCATGGGTAGTCTAGGAGCATTGATTTGGTGTTCTTTTAGCTGGTTTTAGTAGTTTTTCTGTGTTAATTAGAAAAGAATGAGTTTTATTCCAAAAGATAATAAATCTAATAACGTACATACTTCAGATATAAGATTTGAAGCTTTAAGTGAGGGTGAAGCAGAGAGGATATTTGCATTACAAAGAATAAAGAACAAATAATTCTTATCAGTTGCTAGCACGTTGCTTTCACTAAAACATTCTGTAAATACCTTCATTCATGTCTGGACCTGACACAGTATATTAGCTTTTGCTTAATTTGTGGCATTTTCAGTCTCTTCTCAACTTCTCCTGCAATGAAAATTCATTTCTAAAGTTTATGAGATGTCAGCCTTTCTCTAACAGTGTGAAAAAACAGCTCGAAGGCTCTAAGTAAAAGGTTTTAGGCCATGATTGACACAGTATAGTAGGTCATATGATCCCTTGACAAGCAGTAAATTCTGAGCTATATTACAAAATACAGGTGTTTCTAAGGAAGATTCTGACTGGATAATTTGCGAGCATGAGCTTATATATCAAGTGTAGCAGAATGTAAATGGCTTGTGGAGAATCTTTCTCTGCCTGATGTGCCCAGCAAAGAGAGGATGCTGTGTGTGTGACAATGAATTATACCTAACTGATGGAAATGGGGATTACAGATTACACTGATGAAAAGCACAACAATCACTCAGACAGACTTTGACAGGACCTTCCAATCAAAATTCCATTTTCTGGCCCTGGTGGATTAATTTACAGACACGCACACATGCACAAAGTTTGAAGCCCTATTGACGAACAAATCACATCTTCACAAACAAACCCGGCAAAAAAATCCTCTTGGAAACGACTGTTTTGTAAATGTAACCAGTCTATGAGATGACAGAAATGTGTTTACATAAAACACTTTGTAACATAGTGTCAGAAGGCTTTAATTGACAATTATGATTTTTCCCATCCTGATATTCTAATAAAAAAGGTATTTTGGTGCCATGAAGGTGTAGTGGTTTGTATTTTCCTAGCTATCTCATAGCAGTTAATGATGGATAGACATTTTCTGCTGGTTCAAATTTTCAACTATCAGCAGTGCACGGAAACTGCTTCTCTGTACTCTGCTTTTCTCTGACATACATTTTCTGCTTTTTTTTTTTTTTTTTTTTGTTATTTGGCATAACTACAGCTATTTGCATGAAAAGAGAGGGTTGCAGAAGGGGTGGACTTAGAAATCCACCTACTTTTGCTGTTTACTCTTTGCATAAAGTCATAATCCCTGATGAAGTAATCAGCATTTCTGCAATAGCAAATCATTAAAGTTGCACAAAGGAAGTTGCACTTCAGGGATTCTTATCTGAAAGGATTCTGAAAGCTGTTACCTGGTGGCTGACTTCAACGGGACCTGGAGACAGCCAGCGTGTCTCACTATCAGAACTGCTTTCCCTGCAGACAACCAGTAAAATTGCCATTGTTTTCAATGAAGCAGAATGATACCCTCAATGAGAAAAAGGAAATGAATATTGAAGAAACAAAGATGCTTCTTTCATGCAAATTACTTTACTAATAAATAAAAAAGGAGGAATTAGAACCAGGAAATATAGGAGATAAAGAGAAACTGTTGTCTGAATTAATGCCTTTCAAATTTTCCAATGAGGCATTTAGTTAGCATTTAGTAGCAATGTTCATTATACTTTGATAATTATTTAGAGCTTTCTCCCTCACAAACTGGTTGTAGTGAAAGACTATATCATGGTTCACTAGTTAGGGATTCTTTTACACCATTATACAAAACCGAATAAAGAGTACTTCTAGGAAGAGGGCTGGGAACATGTAAAATGAAGTAGCTCAATTAGAGAAGACCTGAAGTTAATGAGAGTGTGTGCTGTAGGATTTGTACATTTTAAATTAGTGTATTTTAAAAGAATAATCCAAGTTTAATTAAAACTGAAAAAGTAACCCCACCTCCTCCAAGGCAATACTGTAAAATCTTTCCTTGATGTCTCCCCACAATATCAGCAGAAAGGAAACTCAAGCAAAATGGATGGTGTATATCCAGTGGATGTTGTAAAACTCAATGCTTATGAACTGTTATCATGAAGTAACAGTAAAATGTTACTCGTCTTTCCTTCAATTTCTGTCACCACAGGTTTTTTTAGGTTACTCAAAGTTTGTAATTTGTAGAAAAATCTGGGATTGTAACTTTTAGGAACATAAAGCTCCGTCTCCACTGAGCTAATTTTTTACATTGTACCCAATTTATGCATGTATTTAGTTAATATGTTGCACTAATAATGTGGACAAACACAGGACAATAATAAATATTTATTAAACTATGTATATCTTAACTATTGAAAGGAAGAAATGGTGTATGTACAAAGTTCAGGGTTTAGTGCCCAGTGGGAGATTTTTGCTTAATGGTACCTATTGAGACAAACTGATTTTTTTTTTTCTATATTTTTATAAAGATGTACTATTTGATACTAGACGCCAAGTTAAGGGGATTTAATTGTGTAATACTCTTTTAAAAATCAAAATATGCAAAGAAATATTTTATTCTCTTTCATTTTCTTTTTCCTGTCATTAATTTGTTCAGAGCATTTATTAGAGCCTACCTATTTTGTTTCAACTTGACCCAGTCAAAGCAGTTTGAAGACATTTACAATGATGAAGAGGGAGCTTCAATTAACCTTCTTGGCTGAGATATTTGATATGCATGAGTTACTATATAACAGCTTAATTATCTAATACTCTTTGTAAAAGATTTCTAATAAAGAATGGAATTGATTTATGTATTATGAGAGCATAACCATTTATTTAATTTCTCATCAGATTTCTTTTGCCAAAATGTATGTAAATTAACTACCAAACTAAGGAACCAAGACCAACAGTCAGGACCTGACAATTTTTGAACTCTCTGAGTTTTGATAACTTTTCTTTGAAGGAGAAGAAAAGCTGCTGGTAAAAATAATCAAGTGCTACAGAACTGCACTGTAGGTCAAAACATATTAGAGCTATAAACAGGCATTTTTCATTATTATTATTCTAGAGATCCATTGTCATAATTTGTACCACAATAGCTGAAAAGAGACAGACAAAGAGGATTTTTAAAATTCATTTTACAGTACCTAATTGATATTTCTTATACATATATTTTAATTATATTATTTATCCTTGTTATTTTTGTGACTTTAGAATTAATGTGTTCATTGTCTTTAATAAGAATATAAATATACATATGTTCTCTTAAAATTGCATACTTTTGAAAAAACCACATAGGAGTAGATTTAGATTTGACCATCGAAAAAACCCAATCAGACTAAGTCCTGGTTTATCTTAGTCCTAATGCAATCTAGGGCCATTCCTAACATGGAATAGTCAGATTCCTTGCGTACCTTGTGGCCCGCTACAACCATACTAGTCAAACAGTGTTTGTCTTTACTGGATCAACTGCTCAGGCTTCATATTGAGAAAGATAATTATCATATTACAAAAGGAAGAAACTGAGGAACTACAGAATGAAATGATTTCTTGGGAGTAACAAATGGATCTGGTGACAAAGAAAGGCATCAGAATTAGGGTTGTTATCTCTTGTACAGAATTTACCACCTCAATGCTGCCACATCTTGGTTGTGATGTTAGAGGAACTGAACTGTTATCTAAGGACTGTGTTTTAAAAAGAGGTTTTTTTTTTTTTTTAAAAAAAAAAAAAAAAAAAAAAAAAAGCAAGCCAGGACTGTAGTCAGCAGCTGAAAAATTCAAAACAACCGGGGTGAAATCCCTACTGAAGTTGATGTGAATTGGCACTGTCTTCTATGAATCCAGAATTTCACTGTAAAGAGAGGTGGTAAGCATTAAATCCCCAAACATCAGAAAATGGTGGTTCAAAGCTAACATTTAGGAAGAGGTTTGGGAAGTGAGTAAGGAGCAAGAGGGGAGGGAAGTAGAAAATAATGAACTCAGTGCTGCAAGAAAGAGTGGACTTGTGCAGATGTCTAAAGGTGGAAATAAATGAAACAAAACAGTCTCTTATCACTAAGACAAGGTGAAGATTAGTATTTTTTGCATGAGGGCTTGTGTTTTTTCACTCCTTTGAAACACACTTCCTTTCCAGTAATAAACATAAAGATAATAAGCATAAATCCTTGGCAAGACAAACACAGATAAACAGGGTTTGGTAAAATTGATCACAAGTGACTTTTAATTTTCTAGAAAAATAGAGGGAGGGGGTTTATTTTGTTATTTATACATTTTACTTAATTTTTAAGAAATTGTTTCAGCAAAAACTCCGGAATCTCATCTTGTGTACAATTAATGTATAAAATATCACCATTCTCTTCAAGAGGCAATGTTCATTATGAATTGACCTAGTTGCTCCAGGTTGTCTCCACACTTTAGGTCCCTGCAATGAATGTCTTAAGTACCCTTTATGATCAAAAAAGAGAATTTTACCTCCAGCAAGCAAGCTGTCTAGTTCATAAATAGGTGTGCAGGCTAGGAAATGTGATCAGGTGTGTGGTGAAGCTTCTGGCTGGCTGCTGGTAAGAGACTGGTGTTGTTTTAGGTTGTAGGCAGAAGCAATCTATTAGCATAATGTCAGTGTCCTATTCAAAGTCAGAAACTTGAGTGATATAGGAGACACAGGATTTGTTTTGTTTTGAATTTATATATAATATATATATAAATATATATATAAAATTTACTCCAAAATTTAGACATAATTTCTTCTTAAGTTACATTTTAATGCTCAAGTGTTTTCATGGATATCACCTGAAAATAAAATAGAGACTGCAGACTCTGCTTTTCATTTGTACATTGTAAAGAAAGGAGGCAATTACCTCCCTTTCTCAAGAAACGAAGCTGTTAGTGGTAACACTCTCAGTGTGGGACCGAAATGTTAGGCATGAACTTGAATTTCTTTGTTAGAATGTTTTGAATTGTATTTTTTATATGAGCTTTTTTTTCCTAAGCATTTCTTATGTGTCACAGTGCCTGTCTGTGTTACAAGTAAGTGCAAAAACAATGGTCAAGTTCTTAATTTGTTGACTGGGGTTAGAGTTTTCTAGACTACAAAGTGGATTGGTAGAAAAGGCAGGCTTTCAGAAAAAAACCAAACTGGTTAGTGAGTCAATGCTTCAGGAACAATATAAATGTGACATACCTTTGCTTCCACTGGAAACTGACCTACACAACTATGGAACAGGTTACTCTAGATCAAAATAAAGAGCAGGAAGTGCCTAGGATATTTACACTTCTATAGTGAAAAGTTTGAATTTGCAGAGAAATTCTAATGATCTAGGATAGAAATCATAGTAATTCAGACCAGGAGTCTCATTCCTAAAGTAGTCAATGAACACTAATTTAAAAGTAAGTCTCCATGCCATCCTAAACTATGAAGTGGGTCACTGATACTCATTCTGGTAATAAAATCATTATAGTAATTGTGGGGCTGAGAAGTAGAAGGTTTAAACCAACATAAAGGTTTGGAATACTGACAAAGTCATCCAGGACCAGCTGAAAAAAATAAATGTAATTTTTATTAACATAAATTTGATTCAAATTTGACTTTTTATTTTTTTTTTTTTCCTGTAGTGACTGACTTGCTGAAAAAAATATTCTAAAAATTTTTAGCAAGTGCAGCCTTTTCTCTATCAGCTTTCAAGTGCTGGAAATAAAGCATGAGAAATAACTAAGATGAAGCTCCAAAACTTTTTAACAAAAAGTGATGAAAAAGGAAAAAAAATCCCACTGAAACTGCTTAGAAAAAGTTTTCTGCCATCAGAGCAAATCTACTTTCAGGCATCATTTATATGTTCACTTTATCCTTTTCAATATAGCCATGTGCTGGGACTGCTTATCTTTGGATGCAAAGAACACATGATATAATTAACTAAACTGTTAGTAAACTCTAACAAAACGTGATGAACTCATGGAAAAGAACTTAACCAGAAGAAACAGAAGGAAGAAAAAGTAGCAGCATACTGAAATGTTTTGGGTTTCACGTGTTTTTATAATCATCACGCAGGTGACTGAAATGGTGAGAAAATCATTGTATTCTTATAGTTGACAATTTTTCCTCCCCTGTCATTACACTGTGTCATACCATGAAGCTTTACAATGCTGATACAGTTCCTGTAGGTTTGCTTAATGGTAAACATGCAGAAATCACTCAGCAACAGCTTAGAAAAAAAATCAAAAGGTCTTTGTTTTGTGGCAGAGTTAAGTTTCTCCTCTGACAACTTGAAGCAACAGGAACGCAGAAAAAGAACATTCTCAGTCAAAACACTGAGCAAAGTTTAGGCACATCCAGGTATGTTCAGGATACAGAGTTCATTTAGCAAGATAAATAGCAACATTACAGCAGATACACTAGCTAACAGAAATAAACTAATATTTTGTAAATCAGAAAACTTTTGTTGTAGGTGCTACAATACTTTGCATTTGTTGGCTGCTGCTGGCAGGAGAAGGGGAAAGAAATGCAAGGAGGAGTGGAACAGAAATGAAGGAAAGGGTTTCTGCTGTCTTTTTATCTCTTCTGAAAGTCCTTGAAGTTATGAACAGCTTGTTATAATGTTTTAGGAGTTTTGATCATAGCAGTAAATTACATTATTTTTTCTGTTAGAATGCTTAAATGGTGCTAAAGAATTTTTAACTGAGTAAGAAAAGCAGACCAAGAACCTATCTAAAACTCATTTTCTTAAATAAAAAAAGCGAAATTACTTTTTCCATTTTTAAAGATAAGTTTCATAAATTGTTATAATTAGAGGCAAACAACTATTTTATCAATTTAAAAGGAATACTTGCAAAAGCCTGTAAGTAACAGGCAAGTAAATAACATTGGGAAGCTGAACTGTGTCAGTTCAAGATTTCCTCTTTTCTTGCTTTTACTACTAGTGATACTTGTGTGTATACACACGTCTCTGCACACTTGTGTGCATGCAAGTCCTTTTGTGAGCTCATAATGGAGAAACAGGACTCATTACATCCTGTAGAAATTCCAGCACTGCCTTTGAACAGGAGAGGAGAATGAATGCAAACCCTAATGTAGTCACAGAGGATTGCAGCTTCTTTTGTGATTCCAGACACCACGGCATTGCAAACTTTAGTCTTCAGACAATACTGGTACCTCTTTCAGTATCTCCACATACCTAGCTCATTACTAGGAAAAATGACAATTAAAAGAGAATAAAATAAAATATCTGGGAACCTCTTATGATTTTGCCTTTTTAGCCTTTTGACATGGGATGCACATTTTCAGATTCTACTTAGGCCTGCAGATGATGTCATCATTACAAGTGACAAGGCAGAGCGGTCACACATGGCCTCCTCACCCTCTCTGGTGAGAAGTGTAAGGTTCAGACAGTGTCTGTCTATGTGTGCAGAGACATCTGGGGGAGTGGAGAGGCTGACTGTGAGAGAAGTTTGTCTGGGTAATCCTGTTAAGGAAACAATGTAATATCTCTTGAATACCCTTTGAAGAGCACCAATTACAAGTCAGTAGTGTGTTTTAGTTGCATTGCATGTTGGCATCCTGGATGGGCTGGTATTCATCTGCTGGTGGGTTTCCTAAGGTCTTTTAAGACAGTTCCTCCCAAGGCCTTTGACTACCAACTTAAATGAGTATTGCATAGAAACCAACACAGCTCTGTTCTCCCTGTGGTTGGTGATGTCCTCCTGGTGCCACACAGTTCCATTTTCTATTGTTACACTTTATCACTGACAAATTCTGTAGAAACACATTTGTACCAAATAATGGAGTCTTACACAGAACACTCCCCCCACACTTATTTATTAAAAAAAAATGTAATGATAATACAGCACAATACTAAAAATATAGCAATGATTTTAATTTCAAAGTGATGTGACTTTATAAAGGATATACAAATTGTATACATACAGGCATTATACACCTTGAATATACATATAAGTGCAATTTAGGTAGCAGTTATAAGTCCAAACTAAAGACTAGAAAAAGTGCACTACTGGAGATGACCAGAGGTTCATCTAATCCAGTAACAGAAGTGCTAAGGTTAGAGTTAGTTTTCAGAAAGACAGAAAACCTAAAACACAAGGGACACTGGGGCTGGAAAAAGGCATGCCAAGGGGGTCATGGCAGAGCCCCAACACTGCTGCCTCCACACTTTTATAATCTGTGCCTCCCATGGTGATGGGGACCTCAGTCACCGTGCTAAGCTGCCATTGGGGTTAGAGTTAGGTTGAGTCATTGAGGCTGGAAAAGGAATGCCAAGGGGATCATGGCAGGGCACCAACATTGCTACCTCCACACCTTTCTAATTTGGATGTCCCATAGTGATGGGGAATGAGGGGTGAGGGGAATGAGGGGAAGCCATTTTAGGAGTGGCTGAGGTCACTTGGCTTCTTCCAGCCTACAGGAGACTGAGGGAAGACATTGCAGTCTTCAGCTTCCTCATGAGGGGAAGTGTAGGCACAGGAACTGATCTTTTCTCTCTGGTGACCAGAGATAGAACGCAAGGGAATGCCATAAAGCTGTGTCAGGGGAGTGGTCACAGCACCAAGCCACCCAGAGTTCAAGAAGCGTTTGGGCAATGCTCTCAGGTACATGCTGTGATTCTTGGTGTGGCCCTGTGCAGGGCCAGGGTCTGGCCTTTGATCATCCTTGTGGATCCTTTTCAACTCAGGACTTTCTAAGATTCTAAGGTCAGAAAAAGGATAAAAAGAGAAGCATGCATATAATGTGATCTTCCCCCAGAAATACCCAGTCATCTTCCAGCAATTAATTAATTAGGCTCCTCTAGAGCTCTTGCTTTATTCTTCATTAAGTTATTGAATCTCTTTTTGAGCACATGTATACCTTTGGCTTTCACACTAACCCTCAGCAAGGATAATTGATCAAATACCATATTGATCAAGCGATCCATCATATGTAATATTAAAATCATTAAACAAACACACACGTCTATTTCCCCCCCACTGAATTTCTACTTGTTTGGATCCCCATTCTAATTGTAGAGAGGCTATTTTTTTCACTGAGTTGCCTGCTGGAATAAGCAATTCTTATTCTTAAACAAATAAACCATGAGCAAAAGACAAAACACTGTTACACTTTTAAGAGAAGGGAAGACCAGAGAAACGGAGTAGCTCACAGAGGGGACACAGCAGAGCAGGGCACTGAACTGTTCCATGTCTCTTGGAGGAACATCTTTCCTTTGAGCTTTTGGCTTGTAAATTTTGGTTAATAGTGGGGAGAAAAATTAAGCTGCAGCATTACCAATGTCTTTCAGAAGTCTGCTTTGTGCCCCAAACTATGATTTGCAACATGCAGCCCCATCTTTTCTAATTTCTCTCACTCCTATCCCCCACACATGCATTCTCTCATCACTCTTGCTCTCAAAATACATGCAGCCTGACACGTACTTTTGTGCAATAGCTACCAATAATTTTTTTTTCTTTCCAGTTAAGATGGGAGCCTTGGAGATAGGGATTTAGTAATTGACATGATTCAGTGGTGGTTTGGCATATATATTTTCCTATTTTACTAGTTAGTTAGCTGAAAAATACTCATATATTCATCATCGTTTCTAAATAACCACAAGTCAGGGATGTTCTGGCTGTATCCACCATTCCCAAAGTACAAGGTTGTTTTCTTGGAAGGAGCACCAGTATTGGGGCAGTAACTGAGGAATATGATTGCATGTGGTCCTGTGAGAATATCTCCTTTTAATCCACTAAAAGCAAATAATTTAAACACATGTTAAGTGGTTTGGATGAAGGTATGCACTGGCATCAGCAAAGGCTGAGTGTGTCTCTAACTTAAGTTCATAAGGGGTTATTTTTATAAGCTCTAACAAACCCCATTTTGAGAAAAATATATAATCCTACTTGAAAGCTTGATAATAAACTGAATATAATTGTGAAAACATATGGAAACACCATGTATAATTTTTGTATTTTGGTATACATAATCATATGGTATAGAATTTTTCCAAAGTGTACTCAGCCTGTAAAGTGAATAACAGGTAATAGCTACTTTCTTTAACTGCTTCAGTCATTAAAGATTCAAATTATAATCCAAGATAAACTAACTTCAGGAGGTCAAGTTTACTGTGGGTTTTATTATCCCATGTGAAACAGAAACAGAGTTGATAGCTTTCTTCAGGGCAAGAGTCCATTAGTAATTGACACTAAAAACCTGTTAATTTCATAGTCTTGCTCTAAACATTTTAATCTTTCTCAGCAGCTGTAAAACAAGTGGTTTCTTTTCCAGTGTGTGGTGGAGCCAAGGATCCAGTCTTGATGAAGGTGAGTTAATCAACTGAAATGCAACAGAATTGAGATGAAGGAATGTAAACATGTATGTGGTAGTGAATTGCAATGTAGATGTTAGTCTCAAGTGTGTTAATTTTAGTGTTCTCTCACTGCTCCTCTGCTTAGCTTAAGCACATACATGTTTTTCCAGCCTTGCAAGTCCTATAGGTTCCATGACATTTAAATCAGGAAGGGCCTTTGTTCTATGTGCAAGCAGCATCTAAAAAAAAAATGGATGTTGATGTCTTTTCAGAGCTGGTGGCTGCTATTCATGTGATTACCTTAATTTTTATTGTACAAGATATATTCATAAACTTTCGAGAAAACAGATCATGTTTGCTGTCGTCTGCTTACAGTGGAAATTATATAAAGGATTATTATAGGAATTATTATCCCTTATTATTATATAAGGGATCTGCTATTCTGACTCACCAGCTGGTAAACTAATTATGCTGATGTGATGCTATTCCTATACGGATTGTAAGTTTAATTAGTTGTCAGGGTGCATAGCACCCTTGCATATAGCTACCCTTTGGCATTTTAAATATAAATAACTCATGTACACCATTCATATTTGTTGCCTAATATCTTGTTAACACATCTTTGAAATTTTGTTCTGCATACCAAGAAGAACTTACCTCTTTCTTCAATTTATTCCTTAGTGATTCTTTTGCAAGAAACAGTATTATAATCAAAACCCTTGGGTATGTTTTTAGGTCTCAAAAACATGACTGGACTTTTCAAGAGCACACTCTCAGTCTGAGACAAAAGGGAAGTAGTTTAACTTAGTCTGACTTTCTGCAGCCCTGGGTTAACTCAAAATTACCTTCACAAAATCAAAGAAGCACAGAACATGCTGAGTTGAAAGGGACCTACAAGGATAATTGAGTACAACCTTTAGTCCTGCACAGAACCATCTGCGAGAGTCACACCAACTCTGCAAGGCTCTGTCTAATATCTGATCTAAACTTGCCTGACACAACTTCAGGCCATTCCCTCAGATCCTGTCACTGGTCACCACAGAGAAGACATCAGTGCCTGTCCCTCCTCTTCCTTGAATTTGCTGTGGATAAAGAACACAGAAAGTTTGTTATCACAGCTGAACTGAAGTTCAGAAACTTTTTCTAAACTTCAGGATTGTCTGAACCCTTACTGTTTTTAGCACTCTACAACTATAAAGCCAACCATTTGAAGATATGCTTAATTTAAACATCAGTAATAAAAGTTCTTACAGGCTTTTCTGTCTAGAATGTCTTATTATCTAGAAGAAGGTGAGAAATACAGAATTTGCTTGCTAGCATGCCAATTAATGAAAGAATGTTGAAGCAGATGAACACAACAAATGGGAAATGTATTTACTCATAAAAGATTCGTCTCTTCCTTTTAACCCTAACATGAGGGTGTTTTTTTATTTCTTTTTTCACAAGAAAGTTGTGGGCTAGAGGGTGGAGTAACAACATGCACCCCCTTACATTCCTCCTGGCCCAAACTTGGATGTAACTCAAAGTCTGGGCTGCAAATCTGCTTGACTGTGAGTAGGAAAATCTGTCACTGTGGTAATCACTAGAATATTGTAAGATATATTCTGGTTTCACTCAAATTTGTTTTGAAGTAACACTGCTCATTAGTCTTCACAAGAATGTATACTAGTGACATATCTTTACCTTACGTGAAGAAGAACACTACCTAAGCGGAGCTACTCCTTTTGTTGCAAATTAACCTATAAAAATGTTTTTACATTAATGTTATGATTTCTTTGCATTTGGTTTCCTTTCTGTTGTTTTTCCTTTTATTTTTTACTTTTTTTTTTTATCTTTTTTTTTTTTTTTTAATATATATTTATTATCCAGGAAATTGATCTGTCTGAGAAGTCACTCAAAAATTTAATAAGACTTTTCCAATTTTTTTTCTAATTATTTTTTGTTGTTGTTGGCAAATCTATGTTTTTAATACATATAAGAATATGATTTAGAAGCCTGAATTCCTTAAGGGAAAGCCAGAATGGAGAACTTGATCTGGGAGCTCTTATCCCACAAAACACACTTAGTCATTACAGATATGAAATGCTTTGGTTAAGACCAAATATAAATTCCTAAAGGTTGGCTCTGAAATATTCTTTGCTGGAATCAGAAGGACTAATCATGTCAATAAACATGAGAACACATTTTTGAAAAGCTTTTGATCTCCCACATAAACCATCTACACTTCTAACAAAAAAGCTTACAGAGCATTCAGAAATTCAACGTGTAAGAATATTGAAAGCTTTTCAATATAAACCCCTCATTTAATAAACCTTCCGGGTCTTGATGTGTCATCATTGTGCCCCAGTTTCTAAAAACTGGATAGATTTATATTTATCAATGATATGAACATTTTCAATAATCTAAACTGAAGAACAGGGAATATAAGTTAGATTTAGTTTACAAGCACATTTTTTTTTTCCTCTAATAGGAGTGGCTATCATTCTTGTTTCACAGTAGTCTTTCTCTTACTAAACTAAAGCTAAAAAAAAAAATCATACAAAGTGTCATTTTAAAAGTATTAGGGTGTATGTGAAAAAGGTCTATCTGTAATCATGGAATACGTGGCCACTCTCATGTGTCTGTGGCAACGTGACATATGTGTGTGGAAATGTGTTGTTAGATACCTAAAGCAACAGTCATTTTAATTATAGACTGCTCACCAAATTGTCTAGGAGTGGAGAAAGATTGCCCCCAGGACATTACCTGCTCAGATCAGATCACTTTCCTGAGACAGAATTGGTTCCTTTGCAGCCAATGGATATGAATGTCTCCAGAAAACTGAAAAAAATTTGGACATAATATATAAGGGAACAAAACAAAACAAAACATTATTTTTATGGGTACGTACATATATATGTTTACTTCTTGCTCTTACCCAACACTCCTCAATTGAGAATGCAGAGACAGGCCTTCGCTCTTGAATAGTACATGAAAAACACACAGTTAAACCCCCTTGTGACTCTTTGAAAGCGCACCCCATGGCGTAAAGCTTTCATAGATCAGCTTCCAAGGAGGCTAAGCCTCATTCAGAAACTGAAATTATCAATTTCTCTTGTTTGGAAAGCTTGAACACTTCAGGGAGATAAACATACTTCTGACCCATTGCCTAGTGATGACTATTCTGAAAACTTGTCCTCTGTGGAAGTTGCTGTGAAACAAAATGCTGGGACACTTCAGCTTTGTGTAGTTATGGACTGAAGTTATACTGGTCCTGAAATACATTTCAGGCTCTGCGCTCTAAGTTTGCAGAGCACCAGCTCACCTCATTGAAATCAGGTTAATCCCCAAAAAAGCGAGAGCAGTCAATGGCACTAACGCTTCAAACATGAATGATCAAGAACATGTGTGGTTGCTGAAAGAATATCATCTCAGTGGGAGGACCTAGGGAAGCAATGATCTATAATCCCTTGAATGACTGTCCTTTTTAAGGAAAATTGCTCCAAATGCCTCTTGGGATATATTCTTAGTGCCGAACCTTTATTTTGTCTTCTTATTTTCAGAATGGGCAAGTAGGAATTATCTTTTCTTTTCTCCTTACAATAAGAAAAAAGAATCAAATAGACTGATGGATTATACACCCTCTTGAACTCGATTCCCAGAAAGGTTACAAATGTTTTGGATTTGTTATCTTGACCACCTTAAACTAAACTGCTTTTATCAATGTCATTTAAACATGAGGGTCAAATATACAGACAGTCCATGTATACGTATAGTCTGGTAATCAGTATGATTTGTCAGACATTCATTGTTGGAGTTTTTTTTTTCCATTATGTTTTTGACTCTCTGAGTATCTGTATAGGAATCATGTTGTGAAGTTATCCTCTTAATTCTCCATGGTAACAGCCACAGAGAATTTGTAAGACTAGAGGATGAAATTTTCCGTCGTAGATCAGGAATGAAGCCTGTTCCACTTCCTTCTCTAACATTAAAGAGAGCTTGACATATCACATTTCTGCTGATTTTGTGAAATTAGAATATTTTGCCCAGACACCTCAGAATTTGATTTCATTCTGGGTTGTTCAGATTTATTTAAGAAGTCTGGTGCTCTGATTCTAGTGACAGGCAAAAGGAACACTGGACATCCGGGAAGAAAAAAATTGTGGTCTAGATTATTCTACCCCACATGGTTTTGGAAATGGGTTTTGATGAAATTGTTTGAGGAGGTTAATAAGGAATGGCTTTTGGTGCTGCTCTTCTACTGACGAACAAATATGTTTGGCAACTCTGAAGCCATCCGTCAGCCAGAGAGGAGGAAGCTCCATGGGGGAGGTGTTGCTTTGACAGATGCCTGCAGCTCTTGCTTGAATTGAATGGATTGTACATCTGGCTGCCTACAACTATATCACACAACATGGCACAATCTCTTTGTCTCCCTGCCTCCCACACCATAGCTCTCTACTTGCTGTTTTTTCTGGGTCTGACTCTGCAGCTGTGACACTGACTTCATCACACAAATGTGGGTAGAGCCTCCCTCCACTGCCTGCTAAGAACTGTTTTGCAGAAATGTGGCTGCTGTCCAGACGTCTGTTCTTGTCTCATCTTGTACTTCTGTTTAGACCTTTTGATCTCCTTTCTGCCTCTGTTGTTTTGTTTGTTTTACTTCTTGTCCCAAGAATCCTGTTGCTTTTTTTGTCTCTGAAGCCTTTTCTTCAGTTGCAGAGCCAGCCTTTCTGTTTGCCCAAGCCAAGGCCTCCATCAGGCTGCAAATGAGTTATCCAGCTGATAACTGCAGTTATCCATCACACCAAAGGATGAATGTGGCAATATAGCCTATGACTGGGAGGTCTCTTTGACTCCCAGATTTAAGGTGATATTTTGTGTTCAGCGTTGACCAGCATTATTAGTGTCTTCAAAGTGTTATGTATTGCCTGGAATACTCTGTTTATAGTGTGATGGCTCTTTGTTAACTTGTTTTTTAAGTACTATCATCTTTATTCCTCTCTTTTTTAAAAGAAATTTTTAGGTGGTATCCTGTGAAGTATTTGTGTTCTGCTGTCCTTCCCTAATTGGAAAGTCTTTGGGTTTTGCAGACCCAACAACACTGAGGTGGGTTAGTGAGTTTCAAAAAACTTAGCATAGAAGTATAATATTCATGTACACTGAATTCTAGAAAACTATAGACCTTGCAAAGATTTTTAAAAAGTTTTGTTTTATGTTTTATTTTGTTTTCCTGGCAATGGCATAATTTTTAATCACCTTTTTTCACCTTTTTTTTCTTTTTTTCCCCATAAGCAACTGTGAGGTATGATCTTGGAACAGCTATGTAGGTTCAGCTTTGGGTTTTTTAATGCAAAATAAAATGAGTTTTACTCTGAGAATTCTGATAAAGTAACTTGCATGCTAAACAGTCTGTTTTTTTTTTCATAAAATGATTGACTAAAACTTAAAAGATGTAATTATTTGCAGGTGGCAAGAAGGTTACTCAAGATTTTTTTAGTTTCAATTTTAATTTTTATCTCAAAATGTGTATTGTAGGTTGAGCGACTGCAATGAAGCACTATTGGAAATTCCGAGGAATCCATGAAAAAATCAATTTGAGCACAAATGGAAAGGGGGTGAGTCTTTATGTACTTGAAGGCATGTGCTGTATTGACAGAATACTTCAGTATTTTCTTCAAAATATAATACATCAGTGCAATAAGGGATATCACTGTGGTGAGAACAATTGGCAAGTGACAGAAAGGAGAACGCACATGGTTAAAGAAATCTTAACTGTTCTCCTGTTGGACTATGTCCTAACTGTCCATGTGCATGGCCCTAGTAAGAGACATTTACAGCAGTTTGTGATTTATCAAATTCACATTTTTTATGTTTTCTCCCAATGAAGAGCAAGAAGATATAACAGGACTGTCCATAGTACACACCTGGGAAAATGAGGAGATAGGAGAAGCATTTTCCACTCTGGTTTAGAGACTGATCTCTTTTATGAACCTTTACAAGAAGGGTCATGGTTGCTTCTTCACAATAACATTGTTTAACTCAAATTCTGAAAAACAATGCTGTCTGCAAAAATATTACACCTTCATGTTGTCAGAACACTGGTCACAAATCAATACAGACATACCACTCAGTGATGTTTTCCCTTGGCTCTGTGCTATACACTTGCACAAGCAGAACTATTACAGGATCTTGCAGTTTAAAGATGTTTATTCACAGAGTGACCTTCAGGCTAAGGTGGTTGAAACTTTCCAAATCTTAAATTTTGGCCACAAATTTAACTGAAATGTTTCATCTCAACAGCAGCAGCAAACAAATATAAGTCAGCAGTCTATTTTCCAGCCAGTTCTACACAAGCAGAGATTTCTGAAATATCTTCAGTGCTTAGAATAAAGTAATTTGAGTTATATTTTTTCCTCAAAAGTTTTCATGAGCAGTTTTATGCTCTTTTAGTAAGGGCTCTCTATTTGTTATTGGTTTAAGAAAATACATTATAAACTGCTGACATTGCCTAAGCTATATGAGAGACTCTTAACAAGTCAGTGTAGTCCACAAAAGCTGTATGACTAAGCTTAGTGATGAATACATGCAGAAACCGAACTACTTCAAAGACTGCCAAATCAGATCCCCTGGCTCTTTTTTGGTCTCTTCTATGTAACTTAGGCTGTTTTTCTGAAGTTTGTAAAATATCACTTGTGCCTTTCAAAGACAAAGTCAGGATTGAACCTTCTTCCTCTCTGCAGAGAACTTACAAACCACTTTTGGTGCTCAGTAATTAACAGTATGTGAAGACAGGAGAAAAAGGAAAGGGAAAGCAAAACCTAAAGGTAGAGTCATTAATATCAGACTACTACTGGGTGAAGACAGTAACATAATCTCTTCTGTCTCTATATCTGAGGATTTTTGCTTTTGAACTGCTGTTTCCTCTACTCCAGTTTTGATTCCATTAAGCTTTTTGAAAGTTTTCATATGTTTAATTGAGTAATATTACGAAAGTGAGGAACTGGATAATTTTGGACACAGAGAAAATCTGCTTAAGAAGGGAGGCATTAAATATAATAATATTGGTGGAGATGGGACAGACTGGAATGGCCAGTTGTCAGAAGAGCTTGTCACCTTTAAAAAAAAAAAAGGGCTAAAAGTTTTTTTTTCTGAAAGCATAGTCAAAGTCCACTGATGATATTAGTATTAGGAAGGTGGTCCCACAGTGGTTTAGCAGTTATCACTGTCTCTGAATTGCTAGTACTTTAGAGCAACTAGCTTTGGTCAACAAGGCCTGATCTCACAGGTGTGTATCATCACAAAATACTTCACTGTTGGGCATAATATTAGAAATGGCTGTATCATAGAAATAAATTATTAGAGGAAAATATGAAGGATATGTGTGCAGAGTGTTTGAAGTTGACACTGGCTTATTGAGAAAAAGCAAATTTTAATGCATTTTTCAAATTAAACTACTGCAAGAGCCAGTTATCCTGCACTTGTAATGCAAAGTAAAGAGTGGGTTGAAAGATGAACAACAACAAGCAATGGCTTTTTGAATAGCATGCACATCAAGCAAAACCAAAGATAGTGGATTTATAATGCTTTGCTAGGTACACTTAATCCTGATATCCATGACCTCTGAGGAAGAGAAAGTGTACAGAAATGCATCTGGAATACAATATATAAAAAATCAGGTTTTTAAGCGCCCTTCAGGACAGCTTGCCTGTGTTCTATGGTTGTGAATTTTTTTATTCTCCATCATTATTACCAAAATAAGAGACATTCTAGGTCAGCTAGACTCCACAGAGAGACCTAGCTGGGATGTACCTCCCTGAGAAGAACTCAGCACAGAGTTTGTATTCCAGAGATGCTTGTACCTCTGGTACAAGCAGGACAGAGTTCAGGAGCCCCATCTGCTGCAGTGAGTCATCACTTTGAATCTCCCAGCAGGATCAACACCTGTTAGCAGGGCAAGAAGTAAAAGCCAACCTATTACATGACAATAATCTCTGTGAACATTGTACAGCCAAATCATAAACATGAGATTGCAAAAAAATGCAGTATCTCCATAAATCTATCATCTGAAGGATATGGCTGGAAATGCCTGTATCTCACCCTTCTGTGCAAAATTCCTAATTCAGCATTTTCAGTGAATTCAGAAAGCCAGCACTTACAAAACCAGCAAGTATCACCAGTCAGCTCTTGGAAGTGCACACACATAGGAATACTTTTGTGGCACTTTTGTTTATTTTAAGTATTACACCCTGTCCTAGATTGAACATTAGCCATTTCTGTAGTTTTCTTTATTCACTCTCAGTTGTTCATTAGGATTTTTTTCCCCTTTTGTTCAGTTTCACAAGTTTAGTGCCTTAAATATGTTAGTTGAATTCACTTTTTGTCTTAATGCACTTTGGAGAATGATTTTAGTGAAACTATGATAGGTAAGGTACATGACATTTCCTGAAGATTAAGAACCTGAATAAAGTAGTTCTTCATTGCACCCTAAGCAGGGAGATGCAATTCATCAGTATTTGTTCAAAATGGTTTTTTGAGTGCTGAATTTCTTTTACAAAACCAAAAGAAATATTAAAGTATGATTTTTCTAGTGAAGTGTGAATTTTTATCAGTTTTCTCATGTTTCAGTTTTGAGACACAGCATTTACGTCATATTGATGATCACTTTGGAATACAATAAGTCCCTGAATTTTTCCTCCTGCTGTACAACGCTACTCTATGACTGTGAGATTACATATCTATTGGAGGACACAATGGCCAGGAACATGAGCCAGGTGGAGTGCTGTGAGTAGAGGGGAGCCCAAAAAGAAAAACTGCATTCAGTTAACCTGTGCTAAGTGGCTTTTGGGACTGGACCAAAACTTGTTCTTCAATTTAATTCTGGGGTCTGAGATTAGCAATACATGCAGTATTTCCAAAGACCAGAGGCTGTTGAAATTCTTGTCTTAAGCAGAGGGATTTTTAGGGGAGTTGTCCTTGTTCTAAGGAAAGACAGAATATGGTTTGCAATATCTTGTTCATGACTTAGCTGGCATTTGAAAGCATACATTGTGAAGGTGTATAAATGAATCACATAACCCCCCCTAAAAAAACCCCAAAAAAACAAAACCCCACCAAAAACCTATAATACTCTTCTGGCTTCAATATTTGGCTTTGTATGAGCTTTTTAATGCACAGGTGTAGCAAAAATAAATGTATATAAACTCAGTGTGAAAACTGATAAATAGTATAGTTATGAAAATTGACCCAGGTTTCATTAACGACTGCCGATGAGCAGTCAGTTACCATGACTTGATCCAGGGAAGGGTCTTACATTCCAGGAGACACTTGAACCATATTTACTCAGACACATCCAATAAAAGCCTATTCAACTCTAGTGCTCTTCAGGCTGATTTCCTATGGAAATTCTCCAGCCTGCTGCCTGATTGGATGGAAAGCTGTAATCTCTGAGACAATTACATTTGAAAGAGTTTGTGAAAATTGTGACTAGTGAAGGAGGGAGACATTCTAGGTTACCCGACTGAAGAAAAGGCTTCCAGGTGAGTTCACAGCTTCTTAGAGATTCCCTAGTGATGAAAACTTTCTCAGTGTTTGAAGCGTAGCTTTGAAATAGAGGGCATGGAAGACTGCAGCTGCCTGCCTTGTCTGCGTGTCAAGTTGAAACAGCCCTTTTTCTCACAATCCTCTGGTCACAGCAAATGTGGCTCCTCAAAGGACAGAGCATTCCTCTTCTAAACTGGAAGGAAGTTATACAGCTGGGCAGCAACTGCTGCCATGTAACTTGGGAGCTTCTGAACCATATAGGGCAGGTGGGAAAAAGACCCCTTAAGGTATTGGCTCCCAGCCACAGTATGTCTGCACCTGACACAGAGTACTTGGCTCCTAAAACTGAGACACAGACGCACAGGAGGTGAGGCAGCACTAATTCTTCTAATCAGAGAGGCATTTGTTTTATCACACTTTGCTGCAGAGAGAACGAGTCCTGCAGGGTCACACTACTGCCATTTGCCATAGAAGAGCATTCAGAGCTCTTAACTCCAATTGTGCTCCTGTGGAGTCTCCATTCAAGCTTGTCCTGGAGAGTTAGAGGGCAATTGAACCTGTTATATGGCGTGCAAGAACTTGCCTTATGTAACCTGGTACCCATTAATGGCTCTGGCTTCTATTAACTAACAACAGTAATTCAGCAACTACCAGCAAAATGTAAATTAAAATAAAAAGAAGTACAAACGAATAAAAATATGTAGGTGCTTAGGGCCCTGGGTTCCCCAGTGTATGCTGGAGAATGAGACAGTGGCTGGTCCTAGCTCAGGCACTGTTTACCATGTAAATCAATTGAATCAACTGGAAATAGCTCTCCAAAACTCCTGTCTAGTAGAAATGGAACTTGATGGCTTAAACGTGTATGAACATATTCCAGGGCTGTCTGGAGCTTAAAATACTGATCATGCTGTGAATTGGAGCATTTTTTTCTTGTTGGTATTAACTCCTTAGTGTCACCAACTAACAACCCATATAGCCTGATTTTTAACTGACAGTTTTGTTTGCTTTAAGGTTTTCACAGCTTCCAAATGACACATTCATAAAGCTTTATAGCTGTCATTAATGGGTCTTCTCTCCAGGGTTCATCATGGTGACACCCTGGAATGTAAAATAAAAGAAAGCCTTCTTATATTTTGGACAAGCTCTAATCACAGTCAGTTAGTTGTGGGAAATGAAGGCTTTGTAGCATGCTGGAGTTGATGTGTCTCATTCCCTCGCCTATCACACTTAAAACTCAGTAATAAGTTCAGTTCCTCTATAGATGCCTCAGGTCGATTTGACCTATGTGTTTTTTCCCTCTTGTTCTTTTTTTTTTTTTTTCTTTTGTCTTTCTGAATTAAAGCCCTAGTTTTTCCCCTTTGACCCAGCAGACACTGGTATTTGCTGTGAACTTTAGTTTTTTAATGACACAGCAAAGTAATCGTGTTCAGATCCATTTCAGACATCTATAATGAGATTTGTTTCTTAAAGTAGCTGGGTGTACTTTCCTCCCTGCTGCTTCAATGATACAGAAAATATAAGCCAACTAATTATTCTAGTCATCCATTTTACTTCTATTGGTAAGAGATGGTATTTGATAGCTATGGATAGAATTTTCAAGCTATTTGGTTAACTCTCTCTCATTAAATTGGTCAATTTAATGGGCACATTAATAAGTAAGTAGACCTGATCTTTTTTTCTTTCCCTATTTACCTCAAAAAATAGACAGCAGATGAGATTCTGACCCATGTAAACACCACAGTTCTGATGCAAAGTGAGTTTTGGAAAATTTAGATGCATCTTGTCACACTCAAATTTCACATATCACGCATAAGAAATTACCTGATTGTCAGTCCTATCAGCTGCCCTTAGCCTCTGTGTGAAATTAAGCTGAGCAGTGAAGGAAGACAGGAACTCTCACACTTAGTCAGATTGAAACATGTTCTTGTTTCAGCAAGAAAAATTCATTCCAGACACCTGAGGTACATCAAACGTGTTTGCTGAATCTTTAAGCGTGTATTTTTGCTGTAATATTTCACAGAGTATAACTCAGATATTCAAAATAATGAAATAAGTTGGAGTTTCCTACATTCTTTTAAGAAACTGGTTTATATAGTTCCCATCAGATTATATTATTTACTGGATTAAAAAAATGTAGATAGAGATTCTTTTCCAATATTGCATCTATTATTTCATTTAGGCAATTTCATTTTAAGAACAATGGGGAATTCCCTGAGTAAAGACCAAACAAACAAACAGAGAAAAAAGAGTTGTTCTTCTAAATGAGAGCTCTCTGACACATCAGTTTGAATGGGATACTAAAACGAGTAAAACAAGCTGGTTTCTCTTACGGAGAAGGTCAACCAAGATGATCATAAATGGACAAAAATGAAAAAAAAAATTCTTATTGATTTCATAATATTAATGGACATAGATGTAGTAGGCCTACAAAAACATAGGATAAAGCTACCTAGAAGAAAACAATTTAATAAGGAAGAAATGTAAAAATAATGTTTCCTTTGATGAGACAGACACAAATATGAAATCATGCTATCAGAAATTTTTTATTGGTGATTATTTTTTGCTGTCCGTAATATTCAAAGGGTGTTCTTACTCCTCTCTATTTGTAATTTACTTTCTGACCATACATTTATAATGTTTTGAGCACTTACATTCTATTCACACTGTCTTGCCATTTTAAGTTTTCATTTTAATGCAAATGATTACCAAATAATGACTTTCTACTTAAGAAATAATCTTCATTGTTGCAGGATCTGCCTTTGATAATTGAATATGACTAGAACTGTGCATCCAGAGCAGAAGGTGCAGCTGTATAACAGGGATCAAAATCAATTACTGGGCTGCCTTGCTCACAACAAAAGCGAACTATTGCCATTAGCATATTTCTTCTTCTAAAAAAAAAAAAAAAGAAGAGGTAATTCATAATGTCTCTAAAATTAAACCAAAAAGTATACCATGAATCCATTTTTTTCAGGTGACACTTAATCAGAGTAAAAGTCACCCAGAGTAATTGTTTTTAAACAATCACTCTATCCTCATATTGTTTCTACCAACTTATTAAGCACCTCTGAATGCAGATGGGCTTGTGAGATGGAGAGACAAGGGCAGTTGTAAATTATGGAAGAAATTCCTATTGTCTTCTGAGAGCAATTTATGACTTGAAAAATGATTGACTTCACAAGTTTTTTCCACCAAGGAAACTGCTATGATTTGTACACTTCTATTTCTATTGTTTTCCACCTTTTAATTCACAGACAGAGGCATGCATGTGTACCCACAGATACACACATATTCATGCAAAATACAGAGAAATTATTTTTCAGATTTAATTCATTTTACTTGAAAGGCCAAGTATTTTTATAGGGTTTTTTTGTCTTTTTGGTATCACTTTCTGTTGCAAGGCACATGCTGCATAATCAGCCAACTACTCTGTAATTACATTGCAAAGACTATGTAAATACCTAATTATTTTCATGCAGATTACTTGATAATTATACTACCAGTTACAAAGTAATTCAAAGAATAATTACCATGTAACTTCCACTTTTTAGATGTGACGATAAGGCTTTGTTTTAAAGATATAGAGAAGTGCATAATTATCCTGGGGTTACATTCTACTCAGATTGTCGATTATCCTATATTTACAGTAGTATTATATGGCTAGTGGGCTCAGTATTATGTTATCACAATTTTAAAAAAAAAAATCTTTGCTCTTTTCTTTATAAAAAGTATTAGACAATGCCAATGTTGTTTTTTCTGCTTTCCTATTAATGGAAATTGATTTAAGATTTTTTTTTGACTGTGAAGAAGAAACTGTCTTTTTGTACTAAATTGTACTGTGATTTTTGAAGAAGGAAATGACACGGGCCCAGATTCTAAAATGGCACTTGCACACAAAAAAGCTCAATTAAGGTAAAGGTAATTTTTAAATTTCTAGAATGGATACCATAGAGTATAGTTTGTAAGAAGAGTAAGGTGTCCCAGCAAAAGTACTGTCTCTTTTGTAGACTAGACTAGAGGGAGAAGGAGTGGTGGATTTCATCTACTTCTCTCAGGTTAGAATTGTCTTCTTGCATTTGTGATTGCATAAAATAGATTTTGAGTAAAATGTACCGTGAGCATTTGCGGTACATGAAGTGGCTGCTATTTAATTTCTAACCATGAAGCTACAGATTAATGAATTTGTTGCCTTATTGCCTCAGTTAATATTTCCTTACATTATAGAAAATGAAACTACTTGAATGGCAAAGAATGAGAATGTTCTTTTTCTTCTTCTGAGAAGCCTGGTCTCTTGTTTTTTTGCTGTAGCCAGTGGAGAAAGAATAAGACATACACTATGATTTCTTTTTACTATAGTGTCCAAATACTCTCCCAATTATCTTGATACTGAATTCAGTGCAGCACACATCACTATGGAAGTAATAAGGATATGACCTCGGACTATCTCATGGTAGGCAGTAGTTGAATAAAAAGTTGAATCTCATCCATAAGATTATGAAGGACCAAGATTAGGCAAAAGCAAAATAAATTATTGCCTAGAGCAGTATGTTGGTGGAGGTGTTGAAAATTCATAATCTGTCAAAGAGGATATCTGGGGAACATTGCATTAGTGATAGCAGCTTGTGACAGCCCAATACCATCTGAGTAGCTCCTCTGGCATAACCCTTGCAGGAGAAACCCAGCTGTGGAGCCTGAACAAGGTCTCTGCTACTAAGGGATCAGCACCTGAAATTTTATCTGTATTCTGCAGGCTTCCGCTTATGCAGGTATAACAGATGGCTCTCTTTCTGAGTGACAAAATAAGAAGGAGGGAACCAATGTTTCCTTTCTTTCTTCTCCATTCATCTGACTATGCTATGTTGAACTGATGAAAAATGGACATCATTGCCATTGCCTTGTGGTGGTGCAGCCCCTCCCCAAACGCTCTTCAGGTCACACTGTGATCTCAGAAATGCTCATTATGCCTTGCACTTGATGAACAGCACCTGGGCTAAGCTCCTCTTGAGATTATCAGAAACACTGTCTGCTCCCAGGACTTATGCTGTCTAACAAGCTCCTGTTTCTTAATGGACAGCCTCGGAAACTCATTTTTCTTGCCTGAATAACCACCTGAGTGGACCAACATTTCTGTGACTGAACTTTCAAAGAAAGTTATCAATCTGAACTGTGACCAGGACATAAAATTACCATGACAAAAGCCTTTTGTGACCCTATAAACAGCAGTCCTAAGTGAGACCTTTTGAGCTCTGGTGGACTGCAGCGGACTGTGACAAGCAATCTCCCTCTGAGTGTGACACCTCTCAGAGCCAGTGAACTCTCAAGTTTGCTACACTTGGAGGACCACCATCAAATGATGAGGTGACAGAGCCTGGGCTGATACCCCCACTCTTCAAGGCTCAATCCTTTTCCTGTTGAGAAGATGCAAAGGCAACTGTTGTGAGTACTGAACTCAAGGGGAATTTTTCACAGGTATATTATACCTCATACATACTCCTTTAGGTTTGTGTTTGCATGAGCGTGAATATACTATAGCAAATGCAGCATGTTGTTCTCTTAGTTTCTTAAATATGTTAGATTCATAAGTCTAGTTAGGCCTATAAGTGAGAAACTGTTGTACTTATAGTAAATTCTATAGAATCTTTAGTTAAATTGTTTAAATTAGGCTATTGATTAAGTGCTGTTAAGTTTAAGTGCTGTTAAAACCTTTAGGCCCCAAACTGTTGATCCA
Source organism: Anabacerthia variegaticeps (assembly GCA_035583185.1). Lineage (NCBI taxonomy): Eukaryota > Metazoa > Chordata > Aves > Passeriformes > Furnariidae > Anabacerthia > Anabacerthia variegaticeps. The sequence continues at coordinate 81,370,570 of JAWWEW010000001.1, read as the reverse complement.
GTCTAAGGCTATGTTTCGCAAGGGGGTCCACTCTGAATCTTGTGACTCAACAGGAAAGTCTCCCTTATTCCCTTTTAGCCTCACCCTTTCCCATGCGTACCCTTTTTCAATCCTCAGCCTCTGTGTAGATCATTTTAAGTTGATTTAACTTTTAGATTGATTTATTTTAGATTTCAATCTGATTTCTCTGTGTGCTTTAACCATCTAGTAAGTAGTAGAGTGGACATTGCCAAAGAACTTTTCCATGCTTTCACTTTTATATTAAACCTACTTTTGCTGATAACTTTGCTGGTCAGTCTTTGAGTGTCCCAAAACACTCACTTGGGACATGACTGATGCAAGTGAAACTGAAGGGGAAGCTTGCTGAGTGATGGCTGATGCTTCTGGGAGTTGCTCTGTGACTGCCACACAGCAAAATTTTACCAGTGAGTTATTTGCTGGTAAAGGATTATTTACACTGCTGTAAAACTCTGAACAACCCTTGAAATTATTTTCAGTAAAACGCTTAACATGTTATGGGAGCTCTGTTTTTTCAATTGTGATTACAGTGTATCAAAATCTGTAAAAAATCTTTTTGTGGGCATCAGAATCTGTTGCTTCTAGTGTAATGATTCAGATAAAACTCTACGCATATAGGCATGCAAGATACATCACCAGTAGAGACACTCACTAGAAATATGTGAGATCTGCTATACTTAGAGTTTTCTGCTCAGGCAAAGAAACCTAGAGAGCCTGCTTTGCTCTTGCACAATACAAATATCTCTGTTGGTATTACATCAGTTCTAGTTTGGCTTTGAGGGGGATTTGCTTCTAGAATATTCAACATGCTTTTTACCTAAAAACTTTATAAGTCCATTGTCCTACCCAGGCTCTTAATCAAGGCTTTCCCATGTACATGTTGTTTTATAGTTTGTAAAACAGAAACCCTTCTTTCATATATGTTTATCTTTTTAAAATCTCTATATAGAAATACACAGAAATTAATGGTGTGGGGTTTTTTTTCCTTTTTTTTTTTTTTGTTTTTTTGTTTTGTTGTCGTTGTTGGTTTTTTTTTTGTACCTGTATGTACATATTAGACAGTAGCTGATCTTAACTAGGCAATGTCTGACTGCAACTGAAAACTTGCTGTCAGACAATTTAGCATCATATGTCTAATTCACTCAAACTGCTAGACAGCATGTCCTGGGGCTTCCTCATAAGTTTCAACTGGTGCCTTTCAGAAGCATCCCACCTGCTGACACCCTGGAGCTGCTGAGATTTTGTATAGGTGACAAAAGGGTCCAAGGCAAATCTGAGCTGCTAGAGAACCTTTCAGCTCACCTGTAAGAAAATATTGCCAACACATTTTGTTTCATTAGACTGGAGGACAAATCAGACCTAAGATATTTTTTTTATGTGTTTTCAATGTTACACTTTTTCCCATTCTTACTATGGCAACAAGTCAATACTTCCAGTGTAAAATATCAATGGCCTGTCAAGACCAGAGACACTGTGCTTACTTGGCAAGATTTAGATATTGCTTACTGCACTGTATTAAAAATCCAGTTGGGTTGTTAATTCCATCCTTTCTTACCTTGGATGTTTAGATGTTCTCTTTTTTGGGAATGACTTCAGCCAGCTGGTATAGTAAATGATGAAGAGTAAGAATTGGACTTTCCTACTCTCACTGGATACTGTTTCTTTCAGAAAAAGCCAAATATATGAGACACATTCCCCGTGTGCTGGGACAATCTGTCCCTTTCTGCACACCCCTCAAAACTATGTGCACAGTCAAAAGCACAAAGCTGCGCTGTGAAGTAGCAGGAATCTATCTATTCCCAAAAAGCAATACTGGTCCCTGATTGCTGTAACTGTCCAAATGATTCAGGCACTAAGAAAGCCATGACTCACAGCACTGTTAGTGGAGCAGCCCAGTCTCCCTAATGGTGAATGTCTGACTTGCTAGGTATGATTTCTCCAGGAGATGTATCATGTAGGATATTGGAGAGATAGCACAGGATGTGTGTGGGTGTTACAGATGGCACAGGGCTAGAGCACATGGAGCCTTAGGGTTTTCTATGCCGTATTTAACAAAACCCACAAAAACTAAAAGCCTTTCTGCATTAATGACCTGGGTAACGGTAGCTTTGGCTCTGTGCCCTTGTTCTCTAATGTGCTCCATTTTCAAACCTGGAGTAAAGGGAATGAAGTCCCCATCTTCACCAGAATTTGCTTTTGAAATCTATTTCAAAAGCCTGGTTATTGTAGCAGCAAGACTGGTGAGTATTCAAGTGATGGAGCATATGTTCATGGTGCCACTAACTCTTCTAGTGGAATCAAAATCCTTGTGATAAAGTTAGTATTTTTTTCTCCCTTGAATCAATTGCTAAAATAAGGAAGTCGTACAAGACCTACAGCTATGTTTCTGAAAAGAAAGTTCATTTTACAGTTTCCTTGGACAATAAATATTCAGCAAGACTTTCCAATGCTTTTCTAAAACAAGCTGTTCAAATGTTCACAAAATATGTCAAAATGAGAATTATTTTAAAACTTTGCTGCAAAACACGGCAGGAAATTCAGTGGTCTAGATGGAGATGTTTGATGCTCTAGGGTACCCAAGACTATCACAGGAGGCTGGAAGGTATGGCAAATAGAGAAGGTCTGTAGCTGGTACAGACTCTTTTGGAGAGTAGTCAGGGTACTTGACATTAACTTTTGTGGTAGTTGCCTGTTTTTAGGCCACTGAATTCCACTTCACTGTTCAGCTGATGTGACTTGTCTCACAAATCCACATTGTGCACAAGCTGTGTTACAAACTGCTTGCAGAAATCTCAACCTGCCCTCACCCAGTGCTCAACTTGTCCTCTCTCCTGTGTACTGTGCTCACTAGGACTGCATCTCTGGCTCCAGCTTCAGTTTAAGCTTGTGTTTCCATCTCCCTGTTCCTTTCACTAAAGTAGGCAGATTGTAAGAGTCATCTGAGTTCTTGAAAAACTCTGGTGGGAGTTTTGGATGAATGCTGGAATAGCTTGATGTTTTATAAGTTTCCAGTTGAAGCTTGGCTATTCTGCCTGATTTGCGTGTGAAAATCTTTCTCAGATTATACATCATCCTGGAGTTCTTTTTTGTCCACACAAGAGAAAACACAATGTCAGTGCCTCAGCCTGGGAAGCCTGAGCCTTGCTCTGTACTGGCCAGAACTTATAAAAGTGGGCAGGAATGTTAGCTGACCTACAGAGTTGTGTGCAGCTACAGACTGCAACTGCCTCTGGGGGTTTTGCAGTGAGAGAAATTGTTCTTCTTTACAATGAATGACTAGGGCCATGACATTTCATTGAACAGGTGTAATACACTTGTGTACTCTTTTATTTCAAACTGTAGAGAAGAGTCTGAACAGGTAAATAAACCAAACCTATCTGGAAGCTTTCCTTGGCCTGACCTGGTCTACCTGGATCCCTGCCTAAGCAGCTGCCGTTCAATACAGAAAAGTGATCTGGGCACTTATCCTGTGTCCAAAACATAATCCCTTTGTGAGTGTTGGAATATTCTCAAATCCTACCTTGTTTATCCTTTTTTTTTTTTTTTTTTTTTTTTTTTTTTTTTTTTTTTTTTTCTGCTTGCAACTCTACATAATATGGGTAATTTAGGGGATTCAGGTTTTTGGAAAAGTATGCCCTTATGTATTTATTTTTATCACACCAGTGGCACATTTTGATAAGTAAGCATTGCAGGGTAGCTCAGTCTGCTCTCTGTGACTATGAAGATGCATAAGGAATCAAAAGTCTTTGTGAAGAAGTGAATGTTCAGTGGATTTCCCAACTGTTTCTTGTATCAACTACTTCACCTCTTAATTTTCTCACAGGAGATATTTTGTGTGATTCACTGAAGTAATTCACAACATTTTATATTGACTCGCGCTTTTGCAAATTGTATGAAAATTCATGCAGTGTCAGAATTAGCTAGTGATTCTTAATGCTTCCTGTACAACTCCATTTGACATTTTATAAATGGATTTAAGATTCCAGAGAGATTCAAGTGAAAAAGCTATTAAGCTAGTCTTTTCTTACAAAAAAAATAAAAAATAAAAAAATTGCTGATAAAGCTTTTCTCTTTCCAAACACATGAGCACCTATATGAAGAATTTCCTTGCTGTTTTAAAATAATGCAAAACCCTGGAATGATTTGATAAAATCCATTGTAGTTAATGTTGTTGAAAATGACTATTACAAAAATATAGTCCAGTTAACACTGTAATTATTTTCAAATTGTATCCACCGTGACTATGTTGACATCTGCTGTTCCCTCTTTTTCAGGTGACATCCTTTTCTCTGCTCATGAAGGGAAGAGTTCAATCATACTTTGTAAACAGGTTTTAAATATACAATTTGCAGTGTACTTTTTGTTGTCCAAAACTAAGATTTTATTTATGTGAAATACATAAGAAAATATCTGGAAAATAGTTTAGCTTTTTAAAAGACAACTAAATTAAAATAGTAAAGTGTTTTCAAATGTATCAATTTGGAAGCATGTAATATTCAAAGAAAATACCATAGGAACTTTTAGAATCAAACATTTTCAACTGTAATATTTGAGACAACAATATTGGCAATCTCCCTTACATTACAATTGTCAATGCCATATTTTGACTTGAGTGGTTGATCCTTATTGAGGTTCAGCCTAAAACTGAATTGATGCTGCCTCTGAGGATGCACAATAGCTGTACCCTAATCCTGCAGGCACCATGCAGTGGACTGACGGGATGAGTTTATACTGTCTGCTCCTGACATATCCCACATCTTTCTCAACCTCTGTAGGGGCTGTCTGAACTATCTCACTGTGTCAGCAACACCATCTTCTCTTTAAGTTGGATTTTTGATAGATATAACTCATGATTGTGTAAATTTTGCAGTGCAAATTCCCTCTTTTCCACCTTTTCAGCTTAAGAAAAAGGATGAAATATTTAGGAGCTGTTGTTATAAGTATAATGTTCTTGCTTTAAATTGGTATGCCTTTTCTCAGCCACCTAACATAAACAAGGTGAAATATCAGAATGCTGAGTAGTTCTTAGTGTGTTGTTTTGGGGAGTTGAATGAATATAAAACATGTGAACACAATGAACACAACAGGGGTTTAAGCAGCTTTAAGTATATTATTTTAAAGAAAAATTCACTCTTACAATATAACCTCATATACCAAGGGCTGGCTACAAATGAATCATTAATGCTGATTTGCACTCTCTTCCCTCTCCTTGAGGCTGCATAAAAAAACTGCAAAGTGTTAATAATTAGGGGTGGAGGGAGATAAACCTCTTGTTTCAAAAGAGTGTTATAAAGACTTTTTGAAGAGAAAGGAAAAACAATACCAGTCAGTTAATGAAAAGCAAAACAAAAAGCTTTCTGTAAGTAAGAGTGGACAATTTGAAAGAAAACCAAAGAAGCTTCACATTTTCAATGTGTATTTATCAGGGTGGTTGTCATTGAAAAAAAACGTGGAAATCCACGGAATATACCAAACATGATTTAGTGAGCAGCAGTCCTCCTTGCCTATCCTTCTGTTTCTATATTTACCATTACAAATTGAAAAAACAGCTTCAGCTTATGTTTGCTATCTCTAAAACTTAAAATGGCATAAAATCAGATAACAGTGTCCCAGATAATCTAAATAACAGTGCTTCCTATCCTTAGCCACTGTCAGCCTCTTGTTTTGGTTTTTTTTTTTTTTCCTATTCCCTCTCATTGTTTGCCTCATTCTTTTGCTGAACATGTGTCTTAACTTATCTCTGAAGTCCAGGGAGTGAGAGGGACAGACACTGAGGACAGAGCAGACTGGACAGCACTGATGGCTGTGTGTAGCTGCATCACAACATGTTAGAGAAAGCTTTCTGCACTGGCTGTAGCCAAAGGGAGAGGCAACACAGGTTGATTCATTACGGAAACTTTTCAAGTTGGCATGCATTTGTGGGACCCACACAGTGGTTCTGATTTTGACTGATATGCTACTGCATTACTTGAAATAAAGGCACTAATAGCATTTTGGAATGAGAGAAACACAGCTAATGTATCAGAGGCAGTAAATTCTGTGCTGTGACTTTTGCCTTATATTCAGTTTGGAATAAATAGATGGAGATCTTGCTGCTCCTATAACCTGACATTTTCAGTGCATTGATATTTCTGTAGAAAAAAAAAGCGTGAACTGCAACAGCTGTCACATTGCAGAGACCAAGTGATTGAGAACCTTATAGTGCCTTGCCAGATAGATCCTGATGCATCGCTGATGCTTTTTCCATTATAACAGATAGCCACTATCAGAAATGATACACAACCAAGAGACAGCATTTCATGTCCTGGATAACTGTGTTTCTTTCGCAGGATGTGCTACTGGTTATTTAGTGAATAGGCACAGGCAGTTCTTTTCCCCTCACCATATCTGAACTTTTTAAAAGGTAATTTTAATATTTATCTGTAAGATTATAATCTATCTAGAAGATGACAGAACAACACACATTTTAATTTTGTTCATATGGAAATATATTAATACAAACTGATATCCTCAAAATGCAACTGAAGCTGTTAGATGTCACCTTAATTGTTTCAATTAGGCTTTGCATACCCTGCTGCTGGGAAACAATCATGCTGTAAACCTTTAAAAGAGGAGACTTTGGTTATGTGTTAACAAGTAAATCAAAGCACAATTTTTTATCTGCTGCATGCTAGAGGAATTGTTATTTGAACATTTAGAGCTTTTAGATTGCGAAAATTTAATGACAGTGATTGTCATCTTGCATCTAAGAGGTTTTCTATCACAGGAAGACTGTTGCTAAAGTGAATAGATTTGATGCAGCCATTGCAGAAATAGGCAGCAAAGTGCATCCTGTGATTTAGAAGGGCTATGACTGAATAGATACAAAGTTACAATAAACTAAACACAGAAAAGAATTCTGTGAATTCTGTGAAATTCTGTGAAGAACTTCAGAAAAGATATCCCCTCATTCCTGCCCCCTTAATACCACAGTAACCCACTCAGAAAGTCCACCCCTAAATAAATTAGAAATAAAATTAATGATGCAAATTCAATCAAGAACTCAAGATAAAAATTGTAGGTTAGTGGTAGCTAGTGAAATGAGTCTATCTGGCTTTCCTTCTACTTTAGGGCTTCAGGATAAAGAGAGGAAAGTGAAAACACATAGCATGACAGATTAGATGACTGGGAGACTTGTCACTTGTCCATTGCCAATAGTAAAATTCTCCATTCAGCCAAAGACAGGACACTGTCTAATGTCTTGCATCACAAACCTTTTTTGAGGAAATTTTGAAGGAATTTTTCTGCAGATTAGCCACGCTTATTACAGAGGGGAACAAACAAGCAAACCTATTGAGTTCAACCTCAGTTGTTTTCCTTTCTATATATTATCTTGCTCTTCTCTGTAGTTTTATTTCTCTGTACTCTGCATTGCACCATAAGAAAAAAGGTTGGCGAGGCTGAGGGCGGGGGTCAGGAGGCAAGTAAGAGAGATTGGAGGTGGCATTCAGAAATGTGAGTCATGCACAAGGAGAAATATAGTGAAGAGTTCGTCGTGAATAACCTCAGTTACGTGACTCAATAAAATTTTAAGTTACAGCTGAAATGGGATGTATTCACATGCCTATATGATTCCACATAAGCTTCCACACCTGCCATAGATCTCTTTGCAGCCTTAGATGAAGGTTGATTACTAGTGCATTGGGTGTGCTTTTTAAATTTCAGGACAAAATGCCTCTGTTATATGCAGTGGAATGAAAATGCATGTGTTTCCACTTACCAGAGGTGACAGCCAGTTTTGTGCAGAAAGGTCTTTATTATCCACTGAAAAGCTATATAACATTTCCTTTGAAATCATATTGTATTAATTTCTGATAGTATTCGCCTTCGTATAATTGTGTTCACTTTATGTTGCCTTAGCCCTTTTTTGTATTATATAATAAGAAAGTTCAATATTCCCAGGTAGTCTTCATGCTTCTGGATATAAAAGTCTTGCTTTCAGGAGAGTAATGATGGTCCCTTGATTCTTCTTAGCCTTCCCTCCCTGCAGCTCTACACTTTCACATATTCACCCAGCTTTTCCTTCCTTTGCCTCATATGATATCTATATCAAACACAGGAGCAGCAGGACAGATTTTTCTATTCTTCATATCTCAGGAGCAGTGAAGTGTACATCTTTCCTTTTTTCTCTCTTCCTGTTGTTCTCTCCCTCTTTCTGTCTTTCTCTCCCCTCCTTCCTTCCTTCTTTCCTTCCTTCCTGCCTGACTGCCTGCCTGCCTGCCTCCCTTCCTGCCTCCCTGCCTTCCCTCCCTCTATCTTTTTTTATTCTCTACAGCTGACAGTTCTTTTTACTTCAGAAGGCATCTCTGTTTCCCCAACACAAATGAACAATTTCTTGAGAAGTAAAAAAGGCTCTGAATAGATTCTAGAAATTTTTTAGCTTTAAAGCTGCCTAATTTACTTCTCTTTTACACCGTTTAAAAGATGACATTCCTTTTCTGTTGATCTGGAGATGCTACAAAGAAAACTGTGTACTGCAGTATTTTGACATATAACTCCAATAAGTGAATTATATAAACAGAAGAGAGGAGTGATGGAGTTGGCATTTTTAATAGTTTGAGGTAATAAAGTATCTTTCAGAGCTACTGTATGTACTTACCTTTTTTTTCTTTCTTCTTCCAGGGAAAATTTATGGCTTTAAACTCTTGTTGACCAATGTTGCAACAGTGATGTAACAGGCTTGAAGTTGAAGGGTGTCACGACTTCCCCTGAGAGCCTTGAATTTGGTCTTCTCCTGGTCTTTTTGATACATCCAACAAATTGTTCACATTTTGATATTTTTTCCATATGCTTTTTTCTTTTCTGCTTTTAAAACTGGTTTGTTTTTTGACATAAACCTATTTCTTATACATACCTCTTCAAATGGCAAGATTTCACCTTTGACAGTGACAAAGGAAGCGGAATCATCAACTTAGATCCATATATCAAGGTGTTTAAAATACGTCTGACTATACCTATGACCTCTGGTGATAGTAACACAATTCTGACAGTAACATTTTACAAGTGGTTACAACAATACTGAAAATAATACCAACTAAAGAGAAAGTCATGGAAAATGTTGTCATGTTGCTTGGGAAAGGAGAAGTAAAGAAAAGATGAGGTAAAAATTTTTTTTCTCTCTAAAATTATCCAGTTGATAAAGACTGTGTTTGAGCCTAAAAATTCTTGATTAAGAGATTCATACCTTTGTGCTGTATTCAGGTGATGAGGTGTGGAACTGTACGTCCTGTTTTAAAAAGAAGGGTAAACTTAATTCTCTCACATCAGTTATTGAAGGGAAATGAACCAAGATATTACTTTAAAAGACACCAAAGCCTTGAGGCTCCTGAGCAATTCAGGGGTGCCTCCATGTCAGCATTGTGCATGTTACCACTGGCAGTACTGAGCTAATGGAAGGGCATTGGGAAGAAGACATCAGTATTGCATTTGATAAAGGAGGCCTTTCCAGTCTATATCTATTCTTTACTGGAGTGGTGGGACTTGAGGAAATGTCAGGACCACATCCAATGCTTCCTTAGCTCTTTTAGGAATGTGGTATATATGTTATGGACATATAAAAATTTTGTGTTTGAAGCTTACATGGCCACGAAGAATATCAGAATAATCTTATTCTCTTCATAAAGGTCCCTTATAAAAATGTATCTAAATGAGACTGAAACACCTTTAAAACAGAAATTGCAGAGAGAAGGACAAAAAGGAACAGCTGGATCCAGTATCTAGGGCTTGTCAACCAAGCAAAGCAGAGACAGAATAAATAGTTGAGGAATAAAAAGCTACAAGAATGAATAATATCAAATGGGGTACAATAGATCCTGTATAGATACTATAAAATGTTGCCTTGGCAGAGCTGAAGGAGTGAACTCTGAATGTATTTTACCTGAAGATTTTTTGTTTCAATGTGTTCTGCCCTAGGAATTTGATCCCAAGCACATCTACCCATTTTTTCTTCCTTCACCAGATTCTTATCAATACCTTTTTCATAGATTGCTCAGCCTGGTTCATATTCTCTGCCCATCTCATCCTTTTCATTCCTGCAAGCCTGAATGACCAGTCTTTTATAGGAACTGTTGAGCCAGCCTTTTTATATAGCCTGGATCATTGAATGTAAGAGGTGAAACTGTATGGTGAACTCACTTCTGTTTCCTGAAAGGGTGTTTTGACTACAGGGTTTTAACACAAGAAGCATGTTTAAATGGAAAGTAATGATTCTTACATATTTTTCCCAGCTGCCTGGTTTTAGCAGTAAGTATGCTCAGAGCAAATTGACTGCACTCAGAACCCTACAGTCTCTGATACAAGGAAATCTCATTTGTAAATTTTGGATTTATTTAGGAATAAGATTAAAGTCACATGTTAAGGTCAGCTAAGATTATGGGACCAGTACCAGAATTTCACATGCTTAAGTAAATTTGATTTGAAAATATGACATGAAAAACAGGATTGAAACTAGTGGATTGAGGTTTTATGGTTTATTCTATGATTATTAAGCACTTAGAAATGAGCTAACATAAAATATGTGCCTCTTCATCTTTGTAAAGCTCACCTCAGAAAGCCCTAACAAAAAGCATGTTCGAAAGTGGAGGGATATTGATTTGGTTTGAAAAGAAAGTTCATAAGTTCTCAAGGAAGGAGAAAAGATGAGGGTCATGTCAGAAAGCATTTGTGAATTATTCCAGAAGCACATGCAAGGAGATAAAGGGAAGAATACTCACAGAAACAGTCAGGTGAAGTTTTAACTGGAAAGAATTGCGAACTGATGTTTAGAAGCATGTTCTGAGGACCAGATAGATGACCCACTGTGTTTCCAGCCACAATTGCTTTTAGGTTTAAAATTAATGCAGTTAACTATGTGATACCTCTACCAGAAAGATACACTACTAGTTCCTCTGAGATCTATGATTTTTTTAACAGGTGACTCTTCTCATTGAACAATTACAAATTACCGCTTATTTTAGTGTGTCATTTTGGGAATTTCAGAACACCTTGGCATGAAGGGCATGGTGAAGCACTGTGCATGGCAGACAGAGACATTTAAAACAGTCGCGGCACAGGGGCTTCTGGAACCCTGGTATGATCATATATGGGCAAATAAAATATCACATGCTGGGAGGGTATCAAAGGTAGCTGAAAGTCCCAAACATGAAGCCATGTCTGCTGTCTGAAGAGCACATTTCTGCACACACCCAGTTAAGGTCAGGAATACTGTCAGTGAAGATATCAAAGGACATACCTTTTGATATTTTGCTTGGAAGTTATAACATAATGTGAGCCAGAAATCTGTTCCTATCCCCACTGAAAACACAGACAGCTGGCTGCAGGAATGCAGCTGAGGGTATCAGTGAAAATACACAAGGTGATAGGGAAACACAAGGGGAGGGAAGGTTAACATCCTCTCCCTCCATTACAGAAAAAAAGTGAAAGCCATTATCCTCAGGTCGTGATCTGAGTTCCTGACTAAGAGCAAGCAGGACCTCCACCCATTTCCACAAGGAAAGCATCAGGTACATTGGTCAACTTGGAATAAGTGCTCTATGACCATGAAAGACAACCTATTAGTCAGAAACTGGGGATGAGCATGTTGTGCAATGTGATGAATTAGGGGAAACAGATTCAAAAGAAATTCAGGCACTTAACAACCAACCATCCATCCATTCTTGCACTTAGAAAGGATACTGTCAAATATGTGAGCCCTGAAAAAAAATCCTTGGAAAAAAATTAAGGAATCAGGAGAGAGCCAACAAATTCTGTGGCTTTATCTTACCTAGAGACACCAAGTTACAATTAGATGTACTTGGAATGAAACATAGGCTTATTGAAAGGGGGTTTTGGGGCAAAGGGGACACGGGATTTAATATGCAACTTTGACCTGGGAAAACGACATTTTGAAGCCAATGTCCGTTATTTTGTGAAAATCTCATTGTTAATAACAAGGTACTCCAAGAAACATTTTACTTTTAGACGCAACTGATGTACCATTTAAAATGGAATTTCTAACAAAACCTCTAGGATAGTTACCAAATAGCTCAGCTATTTTACTAAGGTGTAGGAGATGTGGAAAATGAAGGATTTCTCATTGCTGCATTGTATAAATATAATATGTTTATTAATTTACCTATTTCTTATTATTCTGCAGTGAGTGTGAAGTTAAATCAAGAGAAACTTCTATGGGGAAAATGGAAAGAAATGAAAAAATTACAAAGACAAGGAAATAAATGACAGTCATTTTTTCCCAATGAGCATATCAAAACCCCTTTAGAGATATGTAGGTGAACACATTTTGAATGATGTTATTTCATCTAATGTAATGAAGCTAATTATGTATTTTCTAGGGCAGTGAGGCCTGGAGCAGAATTTAGGGCTGAAAGGACACCTCATAGTTAAATATTATTTCTAAAGAGAGATGTGGAAACAAAAAGAAGCTGAGTGAAATAGTATGCATGTATTTGTAGGCAGGGATGGGATCTTAGTCCATTCCTGTCCCTGTTTTGGCACTGGTTTCTGTGGTGTGCTCGCCTAGGTTGTTTGGCTTAAGTGCTGATCCCAGAAATACGCAGCTCCCCAGTCTCAATAAGAAGGTGTTGAGACACTGCAGTAGTGTTTTGTGATTGCTGCTACATAGATCTGGGTGCAATTGGGCAAAGAGAAGTCCACACATGCTTGCAAAGAAAGTGTAAATTTAGAAAAAGACCATATGCGAGCTTGCTATTTCTGTCCCGTTCTGTGCATATTATTTATGTTTGGTTGAATATAAAAGGCATTTGTATTGAAGAACCTATTCTGGGATTAGTTTAATTAATGGAGGACCGGGGGAAAGTTTTTGGCAGAGTCCTCTGTAAGAGCTATGACTGTTCTGCAGCAATGAGAAAACTGCAAAGCATAGTCCAGTTTGAGCATGGTCAAACAAAATTTTGCTCTCTTGTAAGAAATAATGCAAGTCTTATGACCTGAGGGTGAGGTGAGAGACAAATTACAGACGAATGTAAAACACAGCTTGTGCTGAAGCAGGAGCATGACACCCTGCCCCAGCACCCCTGCGAAACAGCTGAGGAGGGAGTCAAACGATACATGGCTTCATTGAAAAGAGAGTGGACTGAACCATGGCTTGGCCAGGCAAGGGCAAGACAACAGGGCTTGGCCAGGGAGTGGGTGCATGTTTAAATGCCAGTTAGGTCAGACATAGACTTCACTCAGGCTCTAGCAAGTAAGCTCAGATCAATGATAACAGCAAAGGGAGCTGAGATATTTCTTACCTGTTATCTCCTTGCAGTCATCTTAGATTGCCTTTCAGAGGCAGAGGTTCATTGCTAGTTTATTGACAAGCAGTGACAAGTCATTACTTCTAGATACCCCACCAAGTGCTTTTCTCATTTAGCTGTTAATAGATCCCTGCTTTTCATAAGCAAGCCTGGAGATGAACGTATCATGCTGTAGCTATCCCTGGCCAAACCATGAATATGTTCCTACATATGATGAAACTTGTTTCTACACCCCAAGTATTGCAGTGCAAATGTGGGCTCAGTTCCCTGTTGTTCTGTAAACTTGTCCATATGAATACAGGTTGATACAGTCTTTTAAGAAATTAATTTGTCCAGCTTGGTAATTACTTTTATTTTCAGCTGAAGCAGGGCATAAGGCTTATGTATTTCTTAAGCCATAGAAACTCTTCCAAATATATGGGCAGATAAATACAGAAGCTTTTACTAGGTTGTCCTTTGTAAAAATACTGTGTGAAAATAGGTGACCATATATATCCAGGAATTATGTGCAAATTTTCTCATTACTGGTATCACAGAACATACTGCACCCCAGTGTGATCCTTAAGGCCACAAGTCCCCAAATCCCATGAAGCCCCAGTAATAGAGAAGAATGCTTTAAAAAAGCAGGGCACAAATACCATGATCCACTTAATGGCTCTTGGATTAGTCTAAGGTAAACTTGGTACGATATGTTGGACTATTGACCAGCATTCCTCCTCAAAATCATCTCTGCCTGTATTTATAAAGAATGAACAAGAAGTGTAGTAAGAATGCTCTTTTTCATACTAAATATAGTGCTTGCATATATTGTTCCTTGTCAGTGATTCTGGGTTACATGCACTGCATTTTTAAAAGTCCTTAAGAGGTCATTTTAAAAGGAACTCTCACTGAAGTGAACTTCTACTGAACAAAACCTCAAACTAAACAAAAACAACAACAGAAAAAACAGAAAGAAAAAGCCTTTTTGGTCTGCCATGGGACCTGAAAAACTGTCACCTTGAACTTTAACACTGGTACCTGAGAAGAAAAAAGGTGTAGAAATAAGTTGGGGCAGTAGGTAGCAGTGCTACCCCAAAGGCTCCTATCCTTTTGTTCTAGGATGAGCAGATGGATAGATGGGTAGCAGGATCCAAGGATGATGTGACAGCATTAATCTTAGAAGCCCCTGATGATTCAATCTCTCTGACCACAGAGTCTCATATTACTCAGTCAAGATGAATAACCTTGTGGCTTATTAGCATGATGTAGGCCCGTGGAAGTCATGCTTAAAATCTTTTCAGTGCTGCATAGTTACTCAAGAATTACCGGTTGTGCATGTAGCTGCAGCTATTATTCTGAAAGCAAGTAATATTTTTAAAGTAGGCGTATAGGCGGGGAACAAAGATCATTTGGCATTTACCCTGGTTACTCTGTCTGATTAGATTACAAGCCATTATAAAAATTCTTCTGCAATGATAAAATTCTTCAAATAAAAGGAACCATATGTTTTATCACCTGTACGCCTACAAAAAGAAAAAAAAAAATCTGAAACCCTGTATTTTATCTCTTGCCCTATGTGACACATTTTTTCCAAAACCACATTGAATACACCCAGAGTAAAGTTCAGCTAAACACAGACACTTCTGCACTCAGAAGCAATTCTGTAGAGTAACTTTCTTCCATTCTAACACTGTCTGTGGATCCTAAATCAGTACAAAATGCAAAATGAAGAACACTAAAAGTTATAACTGATAAAAGCAATTGCCCTACTCATTAATTCCAGCACAATTCCATGTGTGATCGTACTCCCACTTTAACTTCCTTTCAGCCCATAAAACGTTTTGAGGTCTAATTTATATTACTTCAGGTATTTCTCTGACTTTGCTGAAGACAGCAAATAAATCTGCCCCTTGTCTTTCTGATTGCTGGCATTTTTTAGCACATAGAAGTGCTTTTTCACACTTAGTGTGTGGTGATTTTCTTTGTAGATTATTGCTTCATTTTGAAATAACAGTATCAAATTAATTTGGTCTGATCCCTGGAACTGAATTCCAACCACAAGGCCTCATAGGGAATATATCTTTTATTTATAATTCATTTACTGCCGACAATCATAGTGGCAATTTCATTAAATGAAATATATCCCAAACCTAAAAGCTTGTTAATATGAACTTATCAATGATCTGACTTTATTAACTTTACTGACTTCTTCTATTTTTTCCAGAGTATTAAAAAATACATTTTTCAATTATAATTGTTTTTAAACATGTATGTATAGAATTATTTTAAACAGTTCAGAAATAGGTGTTTCAGAAAGAGCAAATAAAATAACTATCCTCTTTTCTAATATTAAACTTTTAAATAGACCATTACTTCTTAAAGTTTAGAAAAGGTTAAAAATTCTAAAAGTCAAATCTGTCTGGAATCGTTTCTCCAAGGGTTAAAAATGAAATAGGCTTTTCAAAACTAAAGCAGGCTGAATAATAATCCAATTTTAACCTCACTTTTTTTTAATAGTGTAGGGTAGTCCTCTTTCCTTATCAGTTGGGTAGGGATTTCCTGCTACTGAGCACACATTTGTGTTCTAGACAATATAATGGGTATGTACATTAGCTACTCTATTGCTCTTACAGTGCTCCACAAATAAGCAATAGAAAGCTGTTTTATCTTTCTCTCAAAAGATGCTTTCTGCTGTCTGTATTAATTGGCATTTGAGATCATGGGCTGTCACTTTTACATTTTGCTAAGGAAAAAATATGTATTACAGCTATTGTTGTTATTAATATAAAGCCTGACTTTTCCTATGGAGATTAATTTGAAATGACACTATGGAGCTTGACAGCTCTTGTTGGTTATTTTAATTTACTAGACAATTTTACATGCTATTGGCACGGGAACATGGTTTCAGGCAACAGTTTTGTTCTATTGGTTATTATTCTAAATGAAATAAATATTGAAGCAAACAGTAAGCCTAACTAAAGACTAAATTACTATGCAAGAGAAATCTAAGTAAACAATTATTGAAGAAAAATGTGGTGATACACATAGTAAATGATGGAATACTCATCTGATAAACACTTTATGCTGAATGACAGAGTAAGGCGCACACAAATTCATGGCATTTTTTTCAGATATTTTGAGGTGCTCATATACTGGCTTTGGAGAGCATGTTATTCCTTTCTGTAATTCAGCCATTTCAGGTCACTTTAATATTACTTTTTCCATTTCATTATCTTAAGGCAGTTAAAGATGTTTATGAGCAAAGCATGACTGGGCCAGCCTTACATGTATTAAAATGTGATACTGAACTGAAAATTCAATCTTGTAGATGAGAAATTTTTATCTTCAGCAAAACCACAAAAATGCTACTTAAACCACCTGAAAATCAACCAGATTTAGTAACTTGTCCAAGCCTGGGTATTTAGAAGCACATTGCTGTAGTTAATTCTATGAATTGTTAGTTAAGTTGTTAAACTGAGGTATGGTTCTAAAAACATTGATTCTTTCCTCAAAATAAGCAAAAAAGATAGACTGTATCTGCTGTAACCCTCTAAGTGGATATACTTTAATGGTGAATTTTAAATTAATGCTCTGCAGCCTTGGAGATCAGTAGATAATAAACAGACTGTGGAAATATGTCCTACATGAACATGATTCAGCTGGTTATAAAATCACAGGAAAAAAGGCCCTTTTGCCTCGGGTTTATTTTAGTCTCTGTAGTATGCATCAGTCTTACTCCAAAGGAGTTTTCTTAGGACACTGTGAGTTGGTCATGACTTTTCCACCTTACTTTTGTGTTCCATCTGCTGATCCCTTACTGGGTTCTAGGGACTGCTTCTTTGTGTGCATGCATTACAATACACATTTAAGTGGTCAGCATGAGCCAAATCCCCCCGCCCTCTCCTTCCTTTTCCTTCCACAGGTAGAATACCTTGGAGAGAAGAAAAATATTCATAAAAATAAAGAGGACAGGTCTGACCTCTTTTCAGACTTTGCAGACCTCACGCTTCAAGCCCACAAGCACCCCAGAACTTCCAGAAACAGGTTTCAGAAAATGACTGCTCTCTCCATGCTGTTTCTATGTCCTTGCTCTTCCATATTCCTGGTCATTATGTTCTGTCTGGCCTGGTCTAGCAAGTGATTCTCAAGTACTTTTTGCTGCAGGTCCTAAAATGAAAAAAAAAAAAAAATTACAATCTGATGATAAACCAAATTCACTAGAATTTAATTTTCTTCTCATGTAGAAACTCTCCTCCATGAAGGCATTTCATCAATATTTGAGAGAAGGAGGGTCTTGTGAACAGAATGGCCTCCTATGTCTGTTCTGATTCACAATGGGATGAGTCTGGTTTTTATAAGTTAAAAGGCAGTTTTCTCCTTATTCCTGCAAGCTCTTTGTTAAGACTACTGCATTTATCACTTATGTGAAAATCTGCTGTTATTAGAAATTTCTCATCCTATTAGTTATCAATGAAGTTTAGGTAATCCAATGTCATGAAATTGCTTATATTTTATTTTCTGGTTTACCAACATTGGGTAGCAAAAAGGACTGCAATGTGTGAAACTTGACTGGCCACCTGATGCCCATCTGGTTGTTTTCTCTGGTCCCCTCCTCCCCAGGACAGGAGATGAAAATACTATGAATGTGCTCACGGGCTGACTTAAAAACAGGGAGACCACTCATCAATTACTGTCACAGCAAAACAGGCTTGACTTTGGTAAATTAAATTATTTTTGCCAGTTAGCAACAGATGTGGATAGTTTATAAATTAAGAACAAAACTAAAAGCATCTTCCTACCACCCAATTCTTTCCAGGCTCATCTTCACTCCTACCTTCTATCTTTTTACCCCCAAGTGACACAGGATGAAGGGGTACCATGGGGTACTACAGTTCTTCAGGAATGGACTGCTCTTAAAGGGTCTCAGGTCATACCAGAAAACCTGTTCCTATATGGGCTTCTCTACGGCAGCTGAGGGGAGACGCTCCCCCTTTTGCTCCCCTGTTCACGGCCCCCGAGATGCCCCAGAGAGAGACACACGGAGACCACAGGAGCCGAAGCAGAGAGAGAGAGTTTATTAACATAACGGGTGTATATATAGGTTTTAGGGGAATCCAAATTACTACCAATAGAAATCAAGGGATAAATGACCAATGGGAAAGGG
>JAWWEW010000001.1:81318213-81352014 GCA_035583185.1 Anabacerthia variegaticeps | reverse complement strand
GCTAGTTTCTTCTTTTTCTTCAGAGACCCATCTCTGACATGATTTTTCCCATTTCTGATACTGCACGTTCTCTGCCAAACTTCTCTCCATGGGCCCTCGTTCCTGCCAGGAGTCAGGTGCAGCATGTCCCTTCGCAAGCTGTGGCTTCAGGTCACTTCCACCTACTCCAGTGTGGGATCCTCCACAGGCCTCACTCCGTCTTGGTAAGTGCTCAGCCGTGGACCTCCATGGGCTGCAGGGACACAGCTTCTTCCCCATGGTATTCAGCTGGGCTGCAAGGGAACCTCTGCTCTGGCGCCTGGAGCACCTCCTCCCCCTCATTCTGCACTGAACTTGGTGTCTGCAGGGCTCTTTCTCCCACGTATGTCTCACTCCTCTCATAGCTACCACACCACATTTTTTACCCTTTCTTAAATACGTTATACCAGGCTCAGCTTTAGCCAGTATTGCGTCCACCTGGGAGCTGGCTGAGCTGGCTCTGTCTGACTGGTGCCTTCTGACAGAAGTCACCTCTCCAGCCGCCACTACCAAAACCTTGCCACCTACACCCAACACAAGAGTTTTGTTAAACCTAAATGTAATTATGTCCTGTAGTCAATTCATTTGAACATAGAGGAGAGGAAGAATAATGCTGAACTTGTGATAGGATCATGGCAAAAGAATGAGAGTTTATAGTAAAAGCCTAAAGTCTGGCTATGTAAAGAGAATATAAGTGTTAAGAAAATTGTTAATAATAAAACTTAGTTGTTAATTTTCTATGACTGTTTCACTGAGCAAATGGTTTTTATTGTTTATTAGCACATATTTTCTCTACTGACTGCCCTACTATGGTGACTGAAGGTCATGGACATGAGTGCATGGCTTATGAACTTTCTTTGGGATTTCAAGGTATTAAGGATGAAATTCGCTCCTGTGCAAGTGAGACATTGTGGAACATAATGAGGGCTCTGCTATGGGGCAGTTATCATACTTCTGGAGAGAAGTCAAAGACCTCTTTTTGTATGAAATCAGTATTAAATCCCTGAAGTGTTTAGAATTTCCCTTTTCAGATCCATTATTTTTGCATTTATATTGATTTTATTCAAGAAGTTTTATGAATTCTGGGGAAGAATATATACTTTTCTTCCATTGCTAAACAAAATGTAAATAAACTTTCTAAGACAACTCCCCTCACAGTATGGTGTTAATAAGAAAACATTGCCCAAGAGCTAATTGTGCTATTTCATATTAAAAATGTTTGTCTCAAAAGATTAATAAATATTTCATTTCTGTACTGGAAAATGTTATTTTTTTTTTTTTCAAATTGCTTCTCTATACTTAATGGCTTTACTAACAAAAAGTCTGTTGAGAATTATATAAAATCCTTTTCTTGATGCTCATTAGAACAATTCATTGATTATTAAACACACTAGGTATCCCAGTGTTTTGGTATCTATTGTACAACTAGTTAAATGCTAAACAGTCCTAAACAGGTCACAGGCCTCAGTTTAAGGATGTTTGTTTGTAATAAAAGCTCTCCTGCACCTGGCTTTGTGCTTTGTAAGAAACTGTTTTTCTCCAGGGTACAATTACATCAAGAATTTTTTTTTCAGCCAGCAAGAAGAAAGGATAATGGGCAAAACTCAAATTACAACAAATATTTGGTCTAGAGTTTGGCTTTGCAATCTAGTGGATATTAAACATAAGAGTTTGAAATCCCATGAGAACAATAGGTTACTATTTTGTGGATATTTTAAAAGGCTCTAATTTAGACTAAACTTCCTTTAATTTTTCAGTTCATATCAGTGGCTTTAAGTCAGGAGCATGAACAATGCTTCAACTAAATTTTCCCATTCCACCAAATAAAAAGACAGTGTTTTCCTTAGTGAAGTTTAATATTACTAATGGTTCTTATTCTATAGAAAGGATTTAGGAAGCTAATTTCAATTAAATGGGAGTTATTCTTATTATTTCTAATCGATTGAAGTGTGTTCTTTTCTATATAAATGCTCTGTTTTGTATGGTTGCTGTGTTTTAAATTCAGACAGCAGCAAAGTCCCATGCAGCTGCTCACTCACTCCCCCATCAGGATCAGGGAGAGAATCAGAACAGTAAAAGCCAGAAAACTCCTTGATTGAGATAAAACCAGTTTAATAGAGAAAGCAAAAGCCGTGCATGCAAGCAAAGCAAAACAAGGAATGCATTCGCTGCTTCCCGCGGGTAGGCAGGTGTTCAACCATGTCCAGGAGAACAGGGCTCCACCACATGGAATGGTTACTTGGGAAGACAAACGTTATCACTCCAAACAACTCCCCTTCTCCTTCTTCCCCCCACTTTATATACCACGCATGATGTCATAATGTTTGGAATGTTCCTTTGGTGAGCTGGAGTTACCTGTCCTGGCTGTGTCTCCTCCCAACTTCCCATGCAGCCTTAACCTCCTTGCCAGAGTGGCAGTACAAAAGAGCAGAAAATGCCTTGGCTCTGTGTAGGGACTGCTCAGCAATAACGAAAACATCCCTACATTATAAACACTGTGTTTAGCACAAAACCAAAACATAGCCCCAAACTAGTCACTGTGAATAAAATTAATGCTACCCCAGCCAGCACCAGTACAAGCCTCAGCTGCATGAGGCACGTATAAGGGAAAACACACTTCTGTACATGCGTGTTCCAGAAAGACAGACTTCATGGAAAAAGGCAGAATGTCTTGGAAACGACTTGCAAGTTATAGTTGTAAATTAAACACAATATTGAAATATAAGCTATACTTACTATTGTAGAAAGGTATCAGTGGTGACACAAATTGTATTTCAGCAACAAACCCTTCTGAGAATGTTGCCCAAAAAATCCATTGTCACCTTAAGGAATTGTAGGAAAGGAAGTGTGATTTCACTAACAAGTCCATACAAAAACCTCTGCATAAAACTGATACGAGAATCGAGGTCTTTCTTTATGGAAAGACTGTCATTTGATGCACTGCAAGATTATGGCAGTAGCTAGCATGAGACACTGGATTATTGGATTAATTATTGGCTCAGACCAACTCAAGTGTGTGTGTGGTGGGGGATGATGGTACAGGTCAAATTTCACAAAGGTGAGGTGGTGCCCTCTTCCACATCCCAGCCTCTTGGAGTCTTCTGGGGCAGCCCTGGAGCAGCTGTCAGTCACTGGGAGCACTGGCACACTGGAAGCACTGCTCCACACCACACCCCTTGAAGCCCCCGACCCAGGCCTGGAATGGCTGGCACACCAGAAGTCCCGCCTCAGGGATGTGGGGTGGCCACAGAGCAGCCAAAGCAAATAAAAGCAGCAACATGCGTTTTCCATGTGTTTGGAACCTGCCGTCTTCTGGACTCCTTGTAGCTCTATCTAAACTGGACCTAGAGGTGGTAGATATAATTCTTTCTCTCTCTTTTCTCTCCTTCTCCTAATCTTCTATCTTACTATCTTGCCTAGCTTAAAACTGGATGTGTTAGATTTCACTAAGTTTTATGGATTAGCATGTGCTAAGTCATTCCTTTGTGGAATGCTTTATTTTGGTTGAATATTGCCTTTTAAACTTTTGCCAAGTTGCCTTATATCCTAAAGTTTGCCAGTGTAACTGTGGTTTTGACCTCCTGAGAAAATGTGTGGTGTCTTCTCCCTTGTGCTATCTCAAGGTATTAAATGAACTGAAGGACCTCTTGAAAAATTTGGAGTCTTGGATATTTTTAAAGTAAAACCCCTTCATAGCTCAGAGCCTGGGATATCACCTCTTTTCCATATTATTAATTTTCTGGTTTTGGAGTGCACTGTTCCAAGAATGTGAGAAGGAATGGATTTGAGTGAGAGATGACATACTTTCTTAAATAAGCTGACATAGATCAGTCATATGTTACTGTGTAATATGAAACATCTAAAGTATTAATAGGTTTATAGAAATGCTGTTTATAATACCATCAAATTGTTTTCATAATTTTACTGTTTCAGGAATGATAGACCATGTCTTCTATACTCTTACCAGGAATGGGTCATGGCTTAAGTCCCTCCCTGTCACAGGCAAAAAGCAAAGGTTTGGTTACAAACTGTAAAAATTCAATATCCCAAAGGTAGAAAGCCATGAATTTGAAAGCATAAAGTGTCTGTTTAATTGTGCCTGTCTTTTCCAATGGTTTTCTTTTCAATTCCCTGAGACTGGTCTTTGGCCATTAAAGAGGCTCCACTGATCTATCACTCCAGTGAGCATTGGGAACAGCTGTTTCTTTCTTCACCTTTCTTTGATGTTCTCCTGTCTTCTATCATTTGAATCTTTACTCTTTCCCGCACTTGCCGTGTCCTAACCTTTCCTTTTCTTGGTACTTCAGGCAAGTGACATTACTCTGCAAGAGAGAAAGAAAGAAAGTGGCAAATGGTTTCTGAAAGATATGACTGTATCAGGTGGGGAGTCACCATGTTTTAGATTTTGAACATTACATTAAATGTAACAAAGACTTTATGTAAGCAGAGTCTACTGATATCTGTGCACAACACAGAGAACCTCTACTTCTATATTTGCCTGGAATCTCTATTCTAAGTTATTTAAATGAGGTCTTCTTTGTTTTTAAACTTTTTCTTCATGAAATACTAATGTTTAAATGGACAAACAATTATCTTCTGACTCTGAATTCCCGAGGTTTTATGTGTATTTTAAGATAGATTCTAATTCCTCTTCATGTAAGCGAAATACTTGAAGCTTAAGGATATGATTTAAATCTAAAGCATTTAAAAAAAAAAAAAAGGAATAAAAAAAGAAAAAAAAGAGTGGGTTTCCTTTTATATAGACCCCAGCAGAAGAGTGTTCTACTTTCCATTCAGTAACAGTGCTTGGACTATATCAAATGCAGTTTTAAAAGTGAGGTCATGATGCTATGATTCAAAATTTGTCAGAAGTAAAGCCATAAGGGATTTTTAGAAGATGAAAAGACTAGACTTCTGATGTGACCTGATGCAGTCGAGTAACTCCCAAAGTCACAAGTCAGTTTCTGACTATAAAAGAGACATCTGATCAGATTGTCATGCTTTATGTTTAATGGAGTGTTACAAGGACTTTGACACAAACCATTACCCACTATTTACTTATTCAAAGCAGAAACCTACTGGAAAATTGAACGAAATTATCCATACTTTAACAGCTTTGAGCAGATTGCAGTATGATCAAAATTTCTAAAACGTGCCCCTTTGAGAGCACTGGTACTAAATCTCTTGAATTCTTGTATTGTACTTTAATCATTACATTTTACTAAATAATTTTTGACCTCACATGCTAAATTGAAATGTTGCTGATATTGCAATTTATATGTGCCATATAGAGCCATGTTACTGAAAGATCTTTATTGACTGGGTTCAAACGATAATCTGTTGTGATCCTGTTATCCTTTATCAACTTGCTACTCTTGAAACAAAACTATGTTAGTCAATTTATTTACTATTTACAGTACCTTTGGGAATCAAAGCCATTGTAAAAATTACTAGCAATAACTCCAGTCTTTGATGGTTTTAGGAATTTGAATTTTCAACTAAAAGAAGACACTCAGAGGAATCTTGATCATATCAAACTGCACAGAGGAGAGACGCTATTGAATAATTGCTTCAGAGCCTATTAGTTGCTACTCAAAAAGCTGGTATAATCATAATGTTTGTCCAGAGAGGGATACTATGAAATAAACAGTGAGACAAGGCATGATAGCTCTTTTGCAAATCTACAGTTATTACACATTGAGAGAGGGTGTGATTAGCACGTACTGGTTCAGGAACTTAGACAACTAAATGATTTGAAGGCTCTATGAGGGCGGTACAGCCATAAGGAAGAAGAATGAAGTAAATATTCCAGACACTTTTTTTTCCCCCTGCGGAATTGACTAGGGCTTGTATAATTATTCTCAAGTGTGATTACCAGATGAGAACCAAAAAACAGCTGAGTAACCTGGCAAGCAGATTATATTTTCATTCAGGACACTTATAATATTATTAAAACAAAAAAAGAAAAAAAAGAAGAAAAGAATTCTAAACTTCTGACATCTTTTGGAAATTATGCAGGTAATAGAAAAGGATCACAAATATTACAGGGACTCTTCATTTTCCAGTGGCTGATAGAGTGGTACAGCTCTTACGTGAGTCAAGGCATTAATTTGCATCAGGTTAAATTGGTCCCAAACATTTTTTGTCTGCAAAGAATTCCAAGTACTTCAGCATTTACTTCAAAACCAAGCAGTATAAAATGTTAAGTATTACTTGTGAAAGAAGGCTTTTGAACAAATAACTTTGCAGGGTGAATCAATTTACTAATCTGTATTTTTATTAAGACATTTGCTGAATTTTTGTGTGGTTTTTATTTCTGATGAATCCTGTAATTATAGAGATTTTTATCACTTTAAGATTGGCCCTACAAGGCAAAGGATCAACTTGTTTTTCACCATCTAGCTGCATTAAGAGGGCCTGGAGGTCAGTAATATCAGCTAAAGATCTATCTGTGTCAGGGTAAGAAAGCTGACTGGCAGCTATTTCTGTGAAGATATTATAAATAATTGTCAAGAACCAGGTCCAAGTGAGGAGTTTTGCATACATTTCAGGAGTTCACTATTGAAATGCTTGTATGGCTTCCAATATTTTAACCACATGTAAATATTGGAAATGGAAGGATGGGCACAGCATCATGCTACTTTGAGGTAGAATTGCAGATTTGTCATAATTTGTAAATCTCAGAACACGTATCTTCAGACCTGATTTTCACATGCTCTGTATTTGGACAGTATTTTCAAAAGAACTCCAGCCCCTTTAGACATATCTTTGAGTTTTATTAAAACTGGTGCCCCTGCAAAGAATTTGCTCATTAGACCAACTAAACAAAAGTAATTGAACATCTCATAAATTGTAGAATCATTGAATAATTCAGGTAGGAAGAGAGATCCAGAGGTTGATTGTTACTTTCTGCTCAAAGCAGGTCTGATCTGCTTGGATAGCTTGAGGACTGTCATGCCAAGTTTTGAATATTGCCAAAGACGGGAATTCCACAACCTTTTTGACCAACTTGGTGCAGTGTTTGACCAACCCTATAGTGAAAACATTTTGTGTTATCTGACTGGAATTTCCTGTATTTCAACTTGGGTCTGTTACCTCCTGTCCTTATGCTGTCTACTTTGCGTATCTTTGTCTTCTCTCTGTTGTCCCACTAGGTTGTTGTAGATAGCACTAACATTCCCTTTAACATTCCTTTCCCCAGGCTACCCGAATTGTGTTCCCTACATCGCTTCTTGTCTGCTACGTGCTGCACCCCTCAACTTGTTACTGGTTTTACTGCCATTTACTTAAGGTCATTCTTCTTCTGGAGAGCCTAGAACCAGGCAAAACATTCCCAGTAGAGGTTCACAAGTGCAGGGGAAAGAGTAATTTCCTTCAACCTCCTGGCTGTATGCTATATCACAGAATCACAGAATCTTCTGAGTTGGAAGGAGCCCACAAGGATTGTTGAGTCCAGCTTGTAAGTGGAGGGCCCCTATAGAGGCCAAACTCACAACCTTGACATTGTTAGCACTGTGCTCTGTAAATGCAGCACAGGAGGCTCACTGCTGGCCCATGCTCAACTTGTACAGTAGCAGAACCTCCTGGTTCTTTGGTGCAGAGCTGCTCCCCAGCGAGTCTGCCCCCATTCAATGCTGTCATGTTGGTTACTCCATACCAGGTGCTGGACTTTGCATCTGTCTTGACTGAAGTGGAAAGGCAGCACCACTTTTCCAGCCTTTGACTACTATCCCAAGTTTGTTATCACTTGGGAACACGCTAAATGTGTACTCCATCCCATTGTTCAGATTGTTAGTAAAACTATTAGTCAGAATAGCCTCCAGTATCAATCTCTGAAAGTTGTCACTCGTAACCAGGTACCTGCTGGACCTACATCACTGATCACAATCCCTAGAGCCTGGTAGTCCAGTGAATTTTCCACTTACCTGATT
The DNA here is from genome assembly GCA_035583185.1 of Anabacerthia variegaticeps. Taxonomy (NCBI): domain Eukaryota; kingdom Metazoa; phylum Chordata; class Aves; order Passeriformes; family Furnariidae; genus Anabacerthia; species Anabacerthia variegaticeps. The sequence goes on along the minus strand of JAWWEW010000001.1, from coordinate 81,344,065 downwards.
TATTCACTTAATGAGACCAGAGATTCTAATTTGACCACAGGCATGCTATGAGACACAGTGTCAAAGGCCTTACTAAATCAGAGAATGCAGCAGCCACTGCTGCTTCTCTTCCCTTGTCCAAAGCACTAATCAAGTCATTGTAGGAGGCAACCCTGTTGGTCAGGCCTGATTTACCCTTCGTATAGTCTTTCTGATTGTTCCAAGTCTTCCACATGTTTGGAGGTGGTTTCCAGGAATATTTGGTCAATAATTTTCCCAGGAGCTGAGTTAAGGCTGATCGGGCTGTCTGTAGTTCATGGGTCCTCCTTCTTGCCCTTGTGTTTCTGGGCAGTATTGTTCTAATGAATGGAAATTATTTTGGTGATGGAACGGAAATGGTGAATTCTAATGGTAATAGAATTTTTTTGCCATCTGAGTGAAACTACTGCAAGAATTTTCTTATGAGAAGAAGTCCTAATAGATAAAACTCTATTATAAAATAGTATCTTGCATGAAAAAAACTCCATCCCTTCTTAAAACAATGTAACTCTAAACCCTATAAATTTACCAAAATTAGTTGTGAATCTTAGACTACAAAGACTTGTGAGTCTTTGTATCACAGGACTGGCTTGTAATGGTTTAGTGAACTACATTTACTTCAATTTGGTATTTTTTTAATATAAATGATTATATATTTAATATATAAATGATTATAGAGATTTTATAAATAAATTATTTTTTTCTAAGTGTGAAATTGAAGTAAGTAAGTGGAGTGAAAGGAAAAATAATGGAACTGAAAGGTCCTCTGGAAAAAGGTAGCCCAAGCCAAACTTGTAAATGAAACATTTTTTTTTAGTAAAATATTTGTATTTTCTTGAAATACAGGGCATGACAGCTCTGTCTAACCTATATAGAGAACTGCCTCTAAATAATTGGAGAATTTCCATGAAAGAAGGCTGAAAAAGTATGAAGAATAACTTGTATCTATCAAGAGTGAAAAGTCTTATGGTAGCCATGATTTAGCTGTTCGTTGCAAGATACTGATAACTAAAAACAGCAAGAAAACTCAAAGCTAAAGTGACATAAATAAAGTTTAATACTAAATAAAACCAATTATAGCTTGCATACCACAATGGTTTTAGTTTTTCCCATTTTTAAGAAAATATTGATTGCAGTGCATGTACGGATGCATTTATTATAGAAGATCATTTTCAAACAGAAGCTTTATTGGTAAACTAAAAGGTTTGCAGAGTGGACAAAACTGATTGCTCTGCTTCCAGCAACTCATTTGAAACATGTTCAGTAAATGTATAGCTGTCACTGTGAATATATCTTGCATTCCGATCAGAACCTGAGGCAGGGAAAATTCCCTCTCATATTAAGGCTTATTGGCATAGCCCATCCTTTTCAGTACTTAGGACTGAAATTACTGTCCTGAGAGAAACCACTGAAAAGATAATTGTTCAATAGGCCAGTCAACCTACAATATGTTAGGAATGTACTTTTAAAATTAATTTTACCTTGTCTTATTAAGTAGTTATCCTTTCATGAGAGAGCTGTTTGAATCTCACTTGACTTAGTCCTCATTTAGATGATGAAAAATAAGAACATGTAGGAATTTGTAAATCTGTTGAAGGGCAAGTGCTACTGCTGTAAAAGTATAGTTGAGAAACAGAACAGCGACAGTACCCTTCAAACATAACCCTCCTGGCAACTGAGCAAAGTAATAAAACTTTTGTAGATCTCTAAATATGTTATTGATGAATCAGATGATGCTTTTATGCCTTATGCCCCCATTTGAAAAGACTTTCAAAAATGCAGAAAATATAGACATAATTTAAGTGAAAAATACATGAAAACAGTTGAAAAAATTTGACACATGTAAGTGAATAAAAAAGATGACTTTTCTCTTGTCTTCTACTAACTTCCCATCAAGAAAATGCCAGATTTTAAAGAGATCTTAGCTTAAGAGACTGAAAACATAACAAGAACTTAAACACTGGCAAATCCAAACTAAAGTAACTCTATTAAAAAAAAAGACAAAACGAACTTATAAAGATAAAAAGTGTTGAAAATAATAAAGGTGAAGGATCACTGAGTGAAAGTATGATGGGGAATGCTGAAAATTTTTTAGTTTCTTAGTCAGCTTCTTTTGTTTTCAATTCAACCCTAGATGGAGAAGTGCATTTAAGTCAAACTTAGTCCATGTGGTTCAATATAGAATAACACAGATAAAACAGCAATCACAGCATATGTAGCAGGCTATGTGTCACATTTTCAAGGCATAGAGGTGAATAAAAATGGAACAAAATTGAAATTTGGTTAGAAAACAGGCCATGTTAGGCTAACTTAGTGTACTAAATAACTTTTTTTTTTTTTCCTTTTAGAGAGGAGAAATAAAAGGGATCTTGCCAATCTGCATAAAAATCCATAGAAGCATCGAGCAACTGAGGATGGAAAGGACCTCTGGCATCATCTGGTCCAAACCCAGATGGTCTGGTGTAGATGGGGTTGCTCAAATACTTTGGTTAAATGTTTAATAAAATCCCACTTAGAGAAGATGGAGAGGGCGAAGTCTATAACTTAACTGTAAGGCAAGAATGTATCTTACTATAGAGATAGTAACAATAGGTAACGATGAAGAGGTAAATCAAAGATGGGAGGGACATTCCTCCAGGATGAACCAGCGGACCACTATTCTCAAATACCTTAACTCATGAGACAGTGCTAATGAAATTTGACGACGACACAAAGTTCAATGGCATGAATAACTGAAATAGTGTATGCCATTGTTGAATGAAGTGATGTAATGCGTTTAATAGCACAGAAAGTACATGGTGAGATATCTTGGGACTAATAAAAGCATTTCTACAATGAATTCCAAATTGTTTGCAAATGTGTACAGAAAATTCTGAGTATTTCATGGGACTGAGAGCCACTTATATGATGTAGCTGTGAGAAGTGTTAAAAAGGGTGAAAGCTGCTGTATGTTGTTTGCTGATGACTTAATAGATGAAGTCTGACTTTTAAGTAGCTGCCACACCAGATAATATTTTCATCTTATGTGTATGTTGGGGCCATTGGTGATGCATTTGATTGGGAAGAGGAAAAGTATACTGCATAAAATAAAATTCCTAGTTGACCATTAGAAGCTGTTAAAATTGTTCCTGTGACATATTATCTAGATACTTCTCACAAAGCATATGCTTGTAAAGTGTCTGGGAAACTACTCACTTGGTGGAGTAAAGATTTTTAAATAAACCTGATCCATGGCAAACATTCTGTCCTAAAGGGTGAAAATGTGTACTGCAGAAATTCTGTTAGTGACTCAGTGATCAGACATTACAGAGAAGATGAAAGCTACTATTTTTTCTGCAGCTGTGCTGCTTACACATTATCTGGACTTTGTGTACAGTTGATACAGTGGAGTTGTCTTTTCACTAATCCCAATATGACGTCAGAATTGTTTGTCATGGTGACTCAAATACAAGTATGGTAAATTTACAATAGCATCCTCAGGATGAAGAACTGTATGTAGCTATAAGGATTTGAATCACTATTTCAAAGAATTTCACTTCATACGGGATCCTATCAAGTACAGAATTGTTCTTGGTAAGGTCAGTTTTTTTGATTAGGTAAAACTAATTAAGAAATGAAATAGCTGTCCAATATATATGTTGTCTCAAACTACTCATATGTTCAGAGATCAAGAGCTGTAAGGCAAGATAGTGAGTAGAAAATAGCACAGGAAAGGTTTCACAAAAACATCCACAAAAGGCATTAAAATGTGATTAGAACAGCTGCCTTATTGGTACGTGAGAGATTTCTTCAGGAATAATGAAAAGCTTGTGAGATATGATCAAGCTTAATTTGGATTGCACTTAAACCTGTGGGGCTGTATCAGATTTCTCTGCATTGAGTAGCAGTGAATGAAACTGAAATCTGTGCAGAGTGGAATGGCTGTGCACTGTATTCAAAAGAATTTCCTCATGTTAGACACTGGCAAATGTAATTATAAAAAATATCCCAACAGAAAACAGAGGATATGCATAGATAACAGGAGCTTTGGATCAGGCATAGGGCACTAGTTTTACAGAAGGCAGAAAAGCAGGTAAGTGGGATAACAAAACCAGTTAGGAACACAGACTGCCTGTATAGCTTCACTTAGGAATGTTTCCACCTTAGACCTTCTGCCTCTGCACTGAGCATGTCTTAATCACACGGAAGTGTTTGGCCCATTGATGTTGATACCTGCTGCCCCTGGCAGCATGCTGGCTCTGCTCTGAATCGAAGGGAAAGATGCCTCATCCCACTCCCTGCTACCTGGGATTTTCCTTGGACTTCCTTCAGCTCAACACTGAGTAGCTCTGGTCCTACTTAGCCTTTGTGATCTGAGAAGATCACAGCCTGAAATGGTATGAGTAACTTCAGGTCCCAGTGTAAATAAACATGTGGCAACAGTGTGAAAGCTGATAGCAAACATTTCCGGCAGATTCTTTTGGTGGTCTCTTCTATTGATAAAACCAAAATATGTACATAAACTTCCTGAAAATATATTTCTCTTGCCCCCAAAAGACTCCTTTCCTCAAAAATGCCCTCTGTCACAAATTTGGAGAAACTGCTGCAGGCATTAATACCACCAAAACAAACAAAATCCCAACCTCCCCTCCCCTTCCAAAACTCCAACCAAACCAACCAAAAAAGCGCATGAAAACAAAAGCCCAAACAACCTGCAAAAGCAGAAATACTGCTAAATAAGGAAATACCATTTACAGAGTGCAATATGTATAATGTGCTTTAAACTACTGCATAGTTCTCCAACAGATTAGAAAATCTCAGATGGGAATATATCTTCAAGAGTCACACTTACTGTTAAGGGGAATTCACAGTACTGATGGACACTGGATTAGAAGAGCACTCCTGAGTTCAGTTACCCTTTCCTGAGAACGGAAACTAGAATAAAACTGTTACCACTCATAAATAATTAATTTTTATAGAAGAGTGGCTTGGTTTTAAAATTAAATCCACAAAGTTTAAATTCTATTAATAAGTTAAATTGCTATCTGCCTTCCAGAAATGACTGGACATTTTCTGCTGGGACATGTTCTAAGTCAGGAAGCTCAGACTCAGTGAATTGAAACGTGTTGATGTCAAGAAAACATTTGTCAAAACTCGGCAGATTTCTGATGGGGAAAAAAATACCCTGGCTTTTTGCCAGCTTGCCTGATTGTCTCCATCACTGTATAGCTTCTTTCCCTGACAGGGAATTTTGGAGCTAGACCTCTGTATGTGCCTGTTCTCTTGAATTTAATAGCATCAACCCCTCCTCTGTCATTTCAGCTTCAAGGCTTGCCATTGAAGAAACCTGAGTGCTCAGGTAGCAAATAATCTAGAAAAGCAGTCAGTCAAGGTGATTTGCTCTCAGCAACCTGGCAGCCAAAGCACCTGAGTGTTTATTGAATGGGGAGCCAGAGAGCCTTCAGAATTAATAAGGACGTCAAGAAACCAGAAAACCAGGGTGTGATTTACCAGTACAGTCCCAAACCCACTGCTCTTAATAGACCACTTCTGTACTGCAGAGGTGGAAAAACTACAAGTTTAAAAACCTCTTTGCACCATAATTTCAGATCCCTTAGCCATCTGTCTTAGATTTCTAGGCAACGTCTAAACTTCAGAAGCTAAATTCTAAGAAAAAAACCCCACCATTTAATCTGTGATTCATGCTGAAATCACAAGCACTGTCTGTTAAGGAACGTAGTAAAAGGCAATGTTTGTTGTGGGAATCACTGTGGTGTTGCAAACGCATGATTCACTAAGAACTAAAAGCAGTGCCTGAATTCATGGGAACATGAGAAGCCACACTAGACAAATGCATTATAGTCTATTTCTATGAATATATAAATCTGTTTTATAGTAATTTGAGATTAAACAGTGAACTAAAAAACTTAATTTGCATTAACTGTTATATCTTTGGATGACTGTTAATGCTAATCTTCTTCAGTATAACTGTATGAAGGCCGCTTCAGTGGTAAAATTTAAAGTCCAATATTAAAAAAAATAAATCTTATTGACTCTGGTTTTTTTTAATCTCTTTATCATTAAGTAGAGTGACTAATATTTAAGAAAATATACCTCAAATAACAATTCTGCCACTACCATTAACAAGAACTTGATCAAAGTTTGTAGGCTGAATTTGGACAGTACTATGGAAAAAGCAATTTTTCAAAACTGAGGCACAATCTTAATCTTTGCTGATCAAAATATCCAATATCAGGATTTACTTTCTATTTAACAAAAACTAACAATATATGTGGTAGTATGTAGATAGAGTGTTATATCACAGTCAAGTAGACCCTAAAGCCTTTCTCTAGACATGGACGCATGCCTGACTAGTGGATATAGGTTAATTCCCCTAGTCCTGTACAGCAGAAGACAAGGGATGCAAAAAACTTTTCTGTGAATGTGATAGAAGTCAAAATTGCTCAATCTGAATTAAATTTTTGTGGATGTTTTAGCTCTACTCTCCTAAACTCAAAACAACGCAGTATTTCATGTCCTTAGCCCCTTTTAAAACCTGCCTCTCATTTTTAGTGTGTTTACATTATATGTAGTTATATGTAGTTATCGTTTTAGCAGAAAACCAGCCAAGAAGAGTCTAGGAAGGGCTTAAGTTAAAATGTGGAAAACCTAAATAAAATAAAGTGTTTTGAAAATGCTTTTTAGGACGCAATAGAATAGCGAAGCTATGGAGTTAAGAATTATTTAGTATTTATTTTTGTAAACATGGGTTAGTTTTGTTGTTTTAAGCAGAGGGAACACAAGCACATAATGAGCTAAAAACTGCCTTTTTTTTGGTACGCTGACTTTGGAGAAATGCAAAAAATCTACTTGGTCCTTTCTCCTTTAAATTGCACACTTACTAGCTAACAGAGCACAGAAGGGAACATCACCAAGGCTTGTCCTATTTAACTTCAGTGTTATATTTCACCAGTGAAACCTCAGTGTGACAGATGAAGTGATTTGGGGATAAGTGACTATTTTTCATAACAGGCTTTCTTCAGAAGTTGGGAAGTTCCATCAGTGAGGGAATAGCCTCCCAGTCTGTTAGCATGTGATCCTTATAGCAATATCTCACAGTTGTGTGCATGTCTTCTCCTTGTTTCACAAGAAACCAAGCAAAGAGGCAGAGTTTATCAACAATTAAGTTTGAATAGTTATCTCTCCTGAAAGTACCACGCAATATAAAAATCTTGCTTCTGGAATACAATCCTGCCGTGACTCAGACTGCAGGAGTTCCCCTCATGGCCCTCAGGCAAACCATACTGGATATTGACTGTTCAGCCATCTCCCTGTTAATCTTCAAAAGCATGCTTGCACAAATTCCCATTGTTGCCTGAAAAGTCTTCTCCTCAGTGTGAGTTTCTGGTTTGCTGAATTACCTGAAATAGACTGTTCAGTGGTCTGGACGTTGTATCTTCCTTCCCATCACAGGCTTTCAGTACACAAAACAGTTTTTGGGTATCTCTGTGCAAGGAGCTCCGCGATAAGCTTCCTTTTTACTATTCAGTAGAATACTTTACTGCAAATTGTGCTTACACTGAAGAAATCAAGCATGAGGTACAGTTAGATATTATCAACGTTAGTGTTCAATGTAGTATCAGTGGGATAAGCTGTGAGATAAACTGTAATGGAAAAAGAGTGAGTAAGGTTGTGCATCAAAGAATGATTTCCGTGAATATATATTTTGTAGAAGTTTTCAGGAAAATCACCAGTTTCCCTCTAGGCTAGCTGAAATATGGTATGAGATCTTTATTCAGAAAAACCTGATCACTGAAGGCTGTGATCTGTGTGAGAAATAAGCATGGTCTGGAATGAAGTGCCAGCAGAAGTCTACACGCAATATGTGGAAATTTTGCAACTGTTACCACTGAAGATAATGATCTCTCAGAATGTTTGGTAGGATTAGGATTTGTCAGCGCTTACATGTGAAATTTTTGGAAAAAACAAAGTAATAGAAAGTGGAAGCAATGATATAGCAGTTGGGACTTATTCATTTAAGTCTGATCTACATGGAAAATGAATTCAGCCTGAGGTAAGATACAAAACAGTGATTACAGATTAACTGTTTTTGACCTCCTGAGCAGATTAACCCTGCAGAACTTTTGATATTCACACTGAATCACTTATTTAGACTTCCTTCAATAATCAATTTGATTTCTGGTATATGATTCATCTTATTCTAAAGGTAGAAATCTAAAATAAGGCATATAAATTACATCCGCTGGGCGTCTCTATCTTCCTATTTGACTGTAAAGATGACTCGTTTGATTATAAACATCTCAGCTGTAGATGTCTGAAACTAAATGAGATGAATCACATCCTCTGACTTTAAAATAAGGGTCTTTATTCCAAATTACACACTTCAGAATTGAGAATATGGGCATCAACACAAGAAGTCAATCATAAATTCCAAATTAACCTCCCACGTTAAGGGAGGCCTTTTCATTGAGTTAAGGTCTTTTCATTGAGTTGATAGCATGCTTCTTATGTTAAGAGGCAAGATGAGACCCTGTGCAGTCATGGTTTCAAGGCTGCATTTAATCTATTACTACAGTTTATGTTGCATAAAGGCATGAAACACTATGATAAAAAAAAGTAAAATACCCATAATTAATATAGTCATATTCAGCTGGCAATATAACTAGTCAGGCTGAACAAGATTGTATCTACTCTAATTTGCCACTTCCCAACATTCATAAATTTCTACTAAATTGCCTTACTGTGAAACATTGCTGCTTTTCTTGATTAATAATAGGATTTAAGAGAAAATATGAGTTACTGATGTGAAAAAGAAGCTTTCTTTGATGAACTAGATTCCTACTTATCTTTTTTTCCCATTTATTGGGTAGAATTTTGGTAACAGGTTTTCCTTGCAGGGTTTGACAAATGGTGGTTTTGTATTGTAAGAGGAGAAAATGCCTATTTGTTCCACAGTGAATGTGTGGCCTTGTTGTGGGCAGCTGTGCTGCCATACAAAGGGACCTTGATAGGCTGGAGAAATTGGCTGACAGAAAACTTATGAAGGTTTCTCAATGAAGGCAAATGTCAAAATCCTGCACCTGGGAAGGAACAACTCTACACACCAGTACACACTGACCAGTTTGAAAGAAGCTTGGCAGAAAAAGGCTCTGGTCATTCTGGTGGTCGACAGTTGAACATAAGCCAACAATACAACCTTGTGGCAAAGGCAAACATCCTTCTGGGTTGCATTAAACAGACCACTGTCAGCAGGTCAAAGGAGGTGATCTTCACCTTTATTAGTGCTGGTGAGGCCACAAGTGCTGGTGAGGCCACAGCTGAAGTACAGTGTCCAGTGCTGGGCTTCCCACTGCAAGGAAGACATGAACATTCTTGGAAGAGTCCAGTGAAGAGCCATGAAGAACACTGAAGGACTGGAGCTTCTGTCCTATGAGGGAAGACTGGGACTTTTCATATTGGATAAGTCTTAGGTGGATCTTATCACAGAATTATCAAGGTTGGAAGAGACCATCCACCTATAATGATTAAAGCTGATTTTTTTCTAAATGTCTTTCTAGATCCTCTAAATCAAGAGAAAAAGGTCTTCAATTTTAATGTCTTTTGTATTTTGTAATTGAAGAATTAAAAACCTATAGCAGATCATTCACTAGCAGTCCTCCCCCCCCCACCCCCCCGCCAATCCTCTCTGCTCATAGTTTGTTTTGACTTTGAAATCTAGAAAGTTGAGACTCATTTGATAACATGAATATTATCTGTGACCTTCATGGTCTTTACATAGACCCATGGGTAGAAAAAGACCATTAGGATTCCCATGGCACTTAACACTGAGATAACTAAGAGTTTATAAAGTAGATGATGAATAAATTTTGTGCTAAATAAGTAAGTCTAAGTGCTCTAAATATTTTCCTTTCCTGAAATCTAATCCTTTGATCTATATTCTGTGTGTAAAAGCTGAAAATGAAAATTAGAAAAAAATCCCCAAAACCAAATCCCTTAAAGTCCGTAACTTAAAAGGAGGCATTTCACTCCAACTGAAATTAGATTTCTTTATCCCTTTTTGGGATGGGGATGTGTAATATATTCTTAGGTCTAATATTAAAAACTACTTGCTCTTAACTGAACAGTCTTCCTGTTACCTGTTCCATAACCTTTTTAAAAGCCCTTGAAAGAAAATTAAGTCTCCAATTGACTACTTTGATAACTGTTTCAGAAACATGAGAAAACAGTATCCTTCCTCACGATCCCTATGCATAAATCTGTTGTTCAGTCTGATCAGCAGAGTTTACTGATATAAGATTTATGTCTTACATGATATGACCTCTCTTCTGAAGCACATTTTTGTGAATATTTGTTTTCATAATTTAAGAATCCAGCTCACATCTATATGAAGCTTGCTAAACTTCTGTTGTGTGGCAAACAGGGAAGTCATTCAGCTGGATGATGAACTGTATACAAAGGTGTATGTGGCAATGAAAATGGCAGAGAGACTCTGTCTCTCTGAGAACTGTATTGAAAATGCTGTTTCTTCTAAGATTCTCCAAAACGTCTTTTCAACTAATGTCAGCCTGTGGGTGACTATCACTATCTATGCCCTTATATATATTCTCCCATCTGAGGTGACTACAGCTGGCTCCTGGATACAATGGCACGGTTCAGCTGAGAGGTCTATGCTAATGATTTGGTAACACACAAACACAATTTTTGTACAGGAATTGCCAATAAACATGACTGATTCCCTCAATGGAAGGTGGAGTAATAAAATCTATTTTGCACCTAGCGTGTTAAAGCATACACAGGGAGTTAAATAGAACTTCAAAGCGTGGATGGAGGAAAACAACCAGTGCAATTATTCATCTGTTGATAGAAAGACTTGGAAAGTCTTAAACTGCTGAGAGGGCAATTAATGAATAGTCATCTGACTGTTATTATTTCAGGTCTTTATCTTTTCCTCTTCTGTAGGAAGATGTCATTCATAAGTCTCTTTTTTTTTTTTTTTTTTTTTTGATTCTCCTGCTACCATTAGGCAATTTCTGTTTTGTTATCCCAAACTTCAGTCCATTGACGTCAGAGGATGGCTCGTTTCAGTGGAAATAAACCCTCACCCTTCCAAACAAAAAGACGTTACAGGGTGTGATACAAGAACAAGGTTAGACAATATTACAGAAGCATCAAAGGCTAAGATATTTTGGCAAGAGCACTAACTACCTCTGCTTGGGAAAACAGTGAGTCCAGTTAATGTGATTCAACCAAACACCACCACACAAACAGCCAGCTTGCAACCTTTTATGACACAGGTATGGATATCACTATCTGTGTACTGTTTATATTGTGGCATCACCCAAAGTATGCTAAGTATGTAAGACAGGTATATTTTGTGCTCTGGGGGTTTTAGCTCAAGTGACAGATACAGCACAACATTAAAGAGCTAAGTCAACAGGTGGAGGAAACAGCAGGGTGGCAAGAACATAATTGCCAAGGAAGTTCAGGTAATTCTGTGACTCTTTGTGCAGACTCCTTGTTCCCTAGTATACATGGTATTTGTAGTCTTTTTATCATGATGGTTAAAAGCCGAGTTTATCATGACCAAGGCTGTGGTTCATTGTGATGTGAGTCTGATGGTTTCAGAGGATGCCATCTGCTCAAAACCAGACAGTGCCATAGGAAAGGAGACTAGAGGGCAGTAAACTAATGAAGATACAGATAAGAGAGGTCCAACAATAAGGCTTTGTGTCAGACAAGACACAGTACCCACTTTACTCCAGGTCACCAACATCACAGGGATGTGGCCTAGACACTAGCTATAGATCCTTTCAGAGTAGCTCTTGTTCCCTCTCTTTCTCTTTCTGTAGTTATACTGTTCCTGTATTGCCAGCCAGAGCCTTTACAGTGCTTTCTAAATTAAGTTCTTCCTTCTTGCTCATTTCCTTCTGCGGTTTAAGCTTTATATTCAAGCACCCTTCTCCACAGGTTCAGAGAGACTTTCTGTATGCACATAGGTTACAACATTACTTTTGTTTTCTATTCTCCCCCAAGAGTTATTTAAGTTATTTCTTCCTAGTTCACTTAGGCTTCTCAAATTCCCGGTCTGCCTGAACCCTGGCTCTCTCTGTGGGATGGTATTAAAATCTGAAAAATATGACACTTGCCTTGGTTCTTCACACTTAATACATGGGATTTCCTTCTGACAGCTCTAGGAGATGAGTAAATGTTATTGTTACTTTTTCCCAATATGGAACTGAAAGTAAGAGTGGTGTCTGCCACGCCTGAAACACATGAGCCTGAATCAGAATTTTGTAATGTCAGATTCTAAACTCCTACATAAACCCAAGGCATTTATACCTGTTCTGTCTTGTGACTTCATTCTGAAGGTCTTTTGTCGTGCTTGTCTCCTCTATTTTCAACCAGGTATCTTCCAAAAGATAGTTATGAGCAAAGAATACCACAGCGACTTGAGGAAATGTCTTGGAGATCTTTTGACTGATCCTTATTTCTTAAGAAACACCCTCTGCTGAGGTAATTTCTGTTTTAAAAAGGAAATCCAATTTAAAAACAACCAGTCCAAGATAACATGAATAAGAATTTGTGGTTTTATTCATAGCCTTCAGTTTTTAAGAAATAGCTTTCAACTTTGTCAGTTCCATGATGCTGTATTTTGCTAATTGTGCTTGTTCTTGATGTTTGTAAAAAAGAAGTAATGAGATATCAAGCACTAGTGTTTGCTGCTAAATAACTTTGTAAAGCCAAGCTTATGGTTAAGATGATAAGCAGTCACACATTTTTAATGTTTAAAACTAAATGCAAAAATAACTGTTTTCCAGGATGAGTGCTGGGAGAGCAAATCTGTCACTTCTGAGCTGATAGTTGTCTACATAATTTTTTTTGGTTTCCAGCTCTTTGAAAAACTCTCTGAGGAGGCATCATCAGACATTTCCTATTTACTTAGGAATCGATCCAAGTGTAAAAGTTCCACTGTGTTAGATGTTGATTTCATTAGAGAATCCCTTACAGTATTTTGCTACTCATTTGTGCAGAGCAGCAAAGCAACAAAACAAAGTGCTCCAGGTATCATATAATTCAGCAGTTGTTTTTTGTTCCACCTGCAGTATGAAGTAGGTACAATTTTTGTCCTTCAGGAATGAACTGCTCCAGTGTGAGTCCTTCATCAGGTCACAGGTCCTGTTAGAAAACCTGTTCGTATGTTGGGTCTTCTCCATAGAACCCAACTCAAGCCATGAGTCTTCTCCCAAGACGGGGTCTCCACAGGAAGCAACTTCCTTCGGGGAACATTCACTTGCTCCAGTGTGGGGTCCTCCGTGGGCTGCAGGGGGACAGCCTGCCTCACCATGGTCTGAACCACCACCTGTGAGGGAATCTCTGCTCAGGTGCCTGGAACACCTCCTCCCCTTCCTTCTTCACTGACCCTGGTGTCTGCAGGGCTGTCTCACTCACATTTTTTCTCTCTCCCAACTGCTCTACGGTGATTTTTACCCTTTCTGAAATACATTATCAGAGAGCTGCTGCCACTGGGCTCAGCCTTGGCCTGGCTTTGATCAGTGGCAGCTTCATCCTGCAGTAGCTTGAAACTGACTCTGTTGGACAGTGAGGCAGCTGCTGGTTTCTTCTCATAGAAGCCGCTCCTGCAGTCCTCTCCCTTCCAAAACCTTGCCTTGTAAACCCAATACAATAACATACCCTTACCCTTGTTTTATTAGCTAAAAGAAGTGAGATAGTTAAAGTCATCCTAATGGAAAGGTCTGCAGTAATGAAATATTTAAAATTGTTGCCTAAGAATTCTGGCCTGTCTTTAGGACTGACAGGGAAATAGATGCACAAATTATGATTTTCCAGAAACATAAAGAAGAGGTAGCTGAAAAGTTTTGAATTTTCTGGCAACTTCAGAACCTCCCAAATCTAGACTTGTCTAAGGGAATCTTCACGTGGTGGAAAAGTGTTACCCAACTGCAGTACTTGATCCAAGCTTCACTGTCATCCCAGAGGTATTCAGGATCCTTGTTTATCTCATTTGACAGCATTTTACAGTGGTGCTTTGTCAGCAAACTGCTATATAGTCTCCTTTGCTTATACTTTATTCTTTCCCTTGACACTGAAAAGGTACAAAGTACAGGAATCACATCTTGTTTATTGTTATCTATAGCTTTACAGGAAGGCAAAAGATACATTTCAGAAAAAATATTGTACTGACCTTAATGCTGTCTGCTATATGATTCTATACATTTGTGTGTCTTTGTATGTGTACGTACATCTATACGTACACAGACATAGGCTCATATATATACACATCGGAAAACAGAATTGTATTTTTGTAATTCTCATATTAAAATATATATTAAAAACATAACACTCATTATACCTAAAGAAAAAAAAAAGTTTGTATTTAAAAAATCTATACATGTGGCACTTAGTGTTATTTTGTACATTCCATTTTACAAGGTGACTTTGAAGCAATTTTATTGGATGGAGATTTTACATTTTAAGTGCATACAGCTCACAATCAGAAAACACATTTTACATTTTTATGTGGGCACAGAATCCCTAATGTAACAGCTAGTATCATTGGTAAATTATTTCTTTGTGCTGTATATGCCAAGCTACAGACATATAAATGCAAAGTGTGTACACGTTCTGTTAAAAACGTTTTCATTACTGAATGTAAATTGCATTATTTTCCTGATGTTCATTCTTCAGTTTTTGTGCAAAGATCAAGCAAATCCAGAGTCCTTTTTCCCCACTATGTCCTTTTAAATTGGACATGTTTTTAAGTGCAGCATTTTATACTGAAAATTGGTATTCTGGAAGAAATTATGAAGAAAGCATAAGGCATTATTTGAATTTACTGTTAAAGAGCTGGCAATAAAGGTAAAGAATCTTGCTGCTGTGAAATGTTTCTGGGTTGTGTTTGTTAAGGTTTCCCTGAAAGTAGTTAGTTTGCATTAGGTATGACTTCCCCTTCTGTCTTTTTGCACTCACTTACGCTCTCAAAGCCTTTCAATTCTAACTTGTTCGTTATCATCATTCTCACCGGCAGTGTGATGTGCCTCAAACCCATTTTTATAGTAGACGTTAAGCTTTATTGTACACTTCCAAGGGAATCCATACTGGGCATGAAGTATAGGTTCTGTGATGGGGTTTGTGAATGATAGTCCCCTAAACCAGCCACCTCTCATGAGGTGTCCTGAAGGGCTTTGCGAAGGAATGGGACTGTCTTACCTTACTTTTCAGATGGAAGCAAATTTGCACATTGGAGATATGTCAGTTATACATCATTTAAATTTCCTTCCTTGAGTCATTGTGTTCGTTTGTCGCAGCTATTGACAGCTGCTATCTGATCAGTCTGCTAGTGCCAGTAGTATCTTGGCAACGGCACAAAAATAGCTTTCCCCCCTTGTGAGTAAGACCAGTCTGCACTGACAAACTAGAAACATGCTAAAGACAAAATAAAGGGATATTTTGGGCCAGATTTTCAGCCTTACAACTGTGCTGGAGATAATTGTCCAAAGCTGATGGAGAATTCCTCCAGAATGGAAGAAACCATCTTTAAGATATTGTAATTTTCACTGCACCCTTTTTGTTAGGGTAAAGGCATAGAGGAGAACGTTCTGTGGGGGAACCTGCAGTCAGCAGGGTGAGATTTTAGCTGGCTGCCCATGACTGGCTTCAGATAGGACAAAGCAGTATCAGCTAAGCCTTGGCTGGCTTGAAAGTTTTTCAAGAGAAAGCTGGCAGAGTACTAGCAGAGGCTCCCTTGTCCTCCTTTCGGGAAATCTATGCTGAAGGTTTCTTTTCCCTACCTATGGGGCACCTTGGCTACTCCCTGGCAGGGGCGGGTGTCTGTGGGGGCCTCTCTGCTCCCTCCTTTGGATTTTTCTTTTGCAGTATGTTAGTGTGGAACTGTCAGCTCCCAAGTATTCAGGGTGCCTAGCCTATCTGAAGCATCTGGAAAGAGTCAACCTTCCCTTATGTGCTCCATGCAGAAAGGGCACACACCCTGGGAAGTCCAGGCCCCACAACAGTCTGCTACCTAGCCTCTGTCCCTAAGGAACCACGTGTGTAGCATTGGTTGCTTAATCACAAATTTTCCCATGATTTTCTGACCATCTCAACCCCTCACCTCCTCTAGCTGGGTGAGTGCCATGTCTGCTATGATCAGGTTATTTCTTTCTCTCCACAAACCCACAATCACACAAGTGGGAACACCCTGAGGCATAGTTCCTACCCAGGCTGGTGCAAGAGATGTATCAGGCATTCTGCTACTGCTGCTTGTATTCCTGGGCCACAGATTTGGGACTCACTTCTCTGGAAAAAAAGTGTAGTCTTTTGGGTGGATTTGGATGAAACACTGGAAAAGGACTGGGCTTTCATGCATTAAGACAACAAGGTATGACTGAAAGTTAGAATTTACTGTATGCAATGAATTTACCTTAAAGTTGCCAACCAATTAACCTTAATTAGGATTTGATTTCATATCATAGTGATTACATGTTACCTAACCCAAGGGAAAGGCACACCTTTATTTTTCTCATGGGATAAAAAAGTAAGGTCTCTGGACTACTGTGGGAGAGATGAACTACTTTCACACTTCCTCTTTCTTTTAGGGCTAGGGATGTCTAAATATATGAAAATATTTTCAGAAATGTCTACATGTAAATCCACATTTCAAAACTTCTTGATAGGATTGTCTTGTTTCAACCCTGAAACCTCAATTAGGTCTTGCCAGGCATCCTGCTGAGAGCTTGCATGAGCATTCATTACGTTTTGTTAACTCTAATTGAATCTGGATGGCAAATCAAAACTGTACATAATGTTTGATTCAGCTTATTTTCCCTATAACTCTAATTTTAATTCTAATGCCTGAATAACTTCTGTTCCTGAGACTCTGAAGCATATTTATTTGACAGTGGAATGCTCTCCTTAGAGAGGTTGTAAAAATGGTATCAGCTGATTCATTTAAAATCAGACCAGAGCAAACTCTCAGGAGCATACTTTAGGGAACTATTTTGCATTTGGGATGGCTAAGAATGACCTCCAGGTCTTTCCTATGTCTGCTTTCTACTATTCTTCAATTTCCCATGTTCACTGTTCTAGTTTTTCAGGCACTGGAAAATATTTCTTTTGAAGGTAAAATAAAGCATTTCTACCTTTTATTTTTCTTATTTTTTTTTCTTATTATGTTTTATTTACTTTAGGAAAAATAGTTTCATCCATGTAAAGAAGATCTGTTTATTTCCTTCATGTGTTATTTTCTTCAGATCTTAAAAGAGCAGATCCTCAATGTGTGGTTTTTCCTTTTGTCTTCTTTCACAGATTTATTCCAAAGCATAAACATTACTATGGGTATTAAAATGATTTTGATTGTTCTTAAAAAAAAAAAGCTAGGATGCATATAATAATTTTTCACTAATGGATCCAAAGACTGAGGGAAATTGGGTGACGAGAAAACTTATTTCCTGACTGAGATTATTCATTACCAGTACTGCATAAATTAAAAAAAAATCACGCTACAAAGAAGAATGATTCTGTTTGATGTATTGTTATTTCTCCATATGCATATTAGTGTATACATAGCAGTGACCCTTCCAAAACTAAGCAGATAAAAGCATTTCACACAGTGAGCATAATTCACAAACTAGTGACACTAAATATGATTAGGTTTTAATTTATGTTGTTTTTAGTATTATCTGTAATTGCTTCCACAGAGGGCAAAGTTTATCTCGAATTGAGTTCAAATGTAAAAAAATGAGGAAAAAGTCAACAAGGAAACCGTGACCCTAGACCTTAGTTCTATTCTTGTTGAAGTCAGCAAAAAGGAATCGGAACTGGGTCTTTGTGTTCCAAGAGCATGCAAAACAGTGCAACTGGTGAGTTAGGTAGACTACATGGTTTTAACAATCTTCCCTTTCTCCCAGAGACTGAGTTCAGAATGTTATAAGAGAATAATAAATTCCACCACAAAATGTAAATCTACAAAGACTACTACCAAACTCTTTCAAGTATGTTTTATTCCTAGGCTCAGTTAATACAACTACCTTTGATGTCCAGAAGAACCAGCCACCTTAAGACATGTAGCTGCTGAATGTGCCTAGATTAACTTGTACCTGGGTATTGCCAACTGGCACACCCATAGTAAAAGCAGCCAGTCCAGTTGAAAAACAGCCAGGTGGAAATGCTGCTACAGTATTAGAAGATAAGGCTTGGTGCTGTGGTCCCAGGATCCAGTTCTCTTGAAAAAAAATGGAAAGTTTATATATATACGCACTTTTGGTGTGTCTGAAGGGCGAAAGCCTCAGAAGCTTCTGTGCTCTTGGCAAGCTGATGAGACTCCTAATGGTAAATGCTAGGATTTAGGTTTATGCCTTCCATTAGTTCAGACATTCACCATATGGCTAAATTCTTATGCTGAACTTTACCCTGTTTGAATATTTATTTGGTGGTTAAGTGTTCTGTGAAGTATATACACAGATACCGTGGCATATGGGTGTTTCCTTTTTTCCCTTTGTTCTGCTAATATGTTCCAGGTCTATTTAAAGGCTACAGTAGGCCCAGTGCAGTGCTAAAGAGATCATAAAACTTCTGCACCCGCTTAACATCCCTAAAAACAGAATTCATGGTGATTACTGAGTTTGTGTATTTCCAGGACACTGCTTCTGTTCACAGAAATGTAATGTGGGGTACAAATAACTGGGTCTAGTTTCTATCTGTGAACCAAAATCTCTTCCAAAGATTAATGTATGAATACTGAGATTCAAACTATTGGCTTTAACGCATCATATCATTATTTTCTGTGGTTATAAGTATAACTGAGGAACTGAAAACAAAGGGGAAAAAAGAAGCATAAGAAGCATAATAAAAATTTGCCATTTAACTCTTCAGAACACAGCTAAGGATTTTTTCCTGCAGGTGTGACTTCTAGTTGTGAAAACTGTATCAAGGATTTTGTCAGGTCACTCACAGACTGTTTTCATGTAAGATTTGTTAGTGCAGGTCTGGCATTTGCCCATTGCACTGTTGTGCTGGAGGTCTGGTATCCCACTTCGAAAATGTCTAAGCTGTTTCTTTTAGGACAACAAAGTATTAGAATAGTCAGCTGATTTGGAATTTTTGATCATTTGTTTTTCCCTTGCATTATGCCTTTTATGAAACTGGATTATTTCCAAAGGAAAAAGTTTGAGTTTTTAAGGAATCAGTATATGAATAGGATTTGTTTGCATGTAAGGTCTATGACCTTACCATAAACCTGAACCATAAACATGTATATTTCCACCTTTGTATCAGAAGGAACTTTGATTTGTTCACCCAAGGCTGTTGAAGTACACTACAAATGTACTGCTTCAGGGTAAAATTCTGGATGTAAATCCAAACTTTTCCAAAATACAGGAATACTTTTTTTTTTTTTTTTTTCCCCCCTTCTAGATTCATTGTTACCTCTGGATCAAAGAGTTGTTAAGTTGAAACGAGTGGAAGAAAAGTTCAGGACGTGCCTTCACAGATCGACAATTTCACTGAACAAAATTTGTTGTGCACCTGGATGAAAAAAGTCATTGTAAGAGCACTATGATGATGTTGAGTGCAAGCTGGTAAGACCTGTGTGACTCAAGGTACCTCAATCATCATGCAGAGATCATGTAATCACACAGGATCAATTAGGTTGGAAAAGACCTCTGAGATCATCGAGTCCAACCTGTGACCTAACATCACCTTGTTGAGTAGACCATGCCACTAAGCACCATGTCCGGTCTTTAAACACCTTCAGGGGTGGTGACTCTACCACCTGCGTGGACAGCTCATTTCTAATCCAATATCTAATTACCTTTCATGGAAGAAATTCTCCCTAATGTCCAACCTAAATCTCCCCTAGCACACCTTAAGACTATGTTCTCCTGTCCTGTTGCTGGGAGAAGAAGCCTGCCCCTACTTGGCTGCAACCTCCTTTCAGGTAGATACAGATTTACTGTGAGTCTGTGGGGACTTTCACTTGGCTTTTCTGCCTCCATACCACAAGCCAGACCAACCCATTCTCTACTGCCACATTGCATAGCTCTGGGTGTGACCAGCTCTGTGTACAAGCAGAGCAGGCACATTTCACTGCAGTGATCCACAGACATCTCCTCAGGACCTTTTGTCAAGGTTTTCCTTGTATAAGCTTAGTCCATTTAGTAAATTTGCTCTACAAAGTTCCTATAACTTGCACATGAGCAAATTCTTTTCCTGCTGCCCAAGGTTTCATCTCTAATTTGTGTTTCAGGGAGTAGACACAGTAAGAGGACAGATCCCTTCTCTTTGCAGCAGCTGGATGTTGGACTTTATGGTATTCCTGTGGTGCATATTAGTGAAAGGGAGGATGTTTCCTGAAGAGGAACAGGCAGTCAGTCTTGAAGCTGGCATGATCCGTGAGACAAGAAGCTGTGCAGGTGTGGGAACACAGAAAGCTCTCTGTTGAGCTGCAGTTCTGTGAACTCTCTGTAATGGATTTAGGTATTGATCTTGGAGTATTTATTCATCTTTGGGCTTTCACTGAGCTGTCAGGTTTCATCTGAATTAACAAGTAAAATTTCTGACTAGCAGGGCTATGATTTTTTCATGTGTAAATATAAATGCTGTGATAACACTTTTTTTTGCTCAAGCCCCTCTTTGTACCTTGCTTCCTGCCAGGTTCAGATGAGGATTTGGGAAAATTTTGTATTGTTTTTTTTTTTTTTTTTTTTTTTTGTTTTTTTTTTTTTTTGTTTTTGTTTTTTTTTTTTTTTTTTTTTTTTTTTTTTCTTTTTGTTTTGAAAGTATATTACTTCATGCTTAAATCCACAGAAATAAGAGGTCTAAATAAATGCACCCAAGGATCTCTAAGTGTTCTCCCCTGTGGCTGACACATTAACACTCAGAGTCCCATGTGACTATATAGGCTGCATAGTAAAGCACTGCTCTAGATTTGAGGCCAAATTCTGGCTGGTAGTACATCTGGCTAATCCACAGCCAGTAATATGAGGAAATGTAGAAGTGGGCCACACAGATTCTGGCTCTTTGAAGTATTACAGAGATGCTGTTTCACAAGTTTTCATGATCATACCATAAAAGAATTTTATACCGTAAGGCATAGAAGCCAGGAAATAAATCTGTAAAAATGTTTATTCATGTAGAACTTTGGAATGGACAGTCCCTTTCACAGATCACTTATTTTATGTGAATTTTTTGGTTGGTTTGTTGCTTTTTAGTTTTTGGGGTTTTTTTAATAAATAAAGATTAAAAGGAAGATCTAAGAGTTTCCACAGGAATATATGAAGAAAAGAGACTACTCTTTTATTGAATGGAGTGAATTGTGGTCATCTGTTTAGGTAGATAATTTGTAGTACAAGCTCTCTCTGTTGATACCCATGCTGTTTATCCTGTATCTGTATTTCATGTTGTAGTTTAAGGTACAACAAAGGAAGCATCCACTGTCAGATACAACTGTCAAGGCAGAAACAAATGGCCTTTCCTCAGTTACTTGAAAGCCATTCAGATGAATCTACAAGTACACTGAGCAAGACATAACCAAGTAACTGTCAAAACATTATAGTTCTCTTGATGTGACCTTCTCCTTGTACCAAGAGGACATTTTACATTAGAATGAATTTAGGTTGTTCCATACACATTAGTCTTTCCATTTGTAGTTATTATCTAGTGAAAAGACAGCTTTTTTTTTTTTTCCATTTTATGCTAGAATGTTGACACTTAGAATTTTGCGGGGAATTGTCAAAATGTGATGAATCATTCTTAAAAGCTGAGTTTAATCAATGTATTAATTTAATGTCAGCCACATTTGTCTTACATTAATACTTCACCCTCAGAATTCAGTTTTGCTACTTGCAAGAGTAAAAATAAAGCTAATGAGAAGTAATAATCAAATATTCAGCATTTCCTTTTGTCTTTCCATTATCATTATCTAGAATTTATATTATAGAAGTATGATGTGCGTTCTAATTACTTAAATTGCTCAAGATATGTTCCAGCCTTTTGGGGAAGTTGGTTGTGTTCAACCTTGCTTCTCTCTCTGTTGTGTTTTTTTTACTGATTTATTAAGTACTGATACATGGAGAAAATTATGTTTTACATATTTGTGTACTTAGCCTAGAAACTACTAATTACTCTAAATAAATAGAACTCCTGTTTTTTTTTTTGTTTTTGTTTTTGTTTTTTTTTTTGTGATAAAATATTTATCTGTAGGTTTAGAAAAAAGCCAGAATATTTGAGGAAAATAAAGTATGCATATGATATATACCTGTTCACAACATTGTTCATGAATATACATATGTATATATATATGCATACTTATATGATCTAGTTCCAGCCTACATAATTCTACTTTCTGGAACAATGAGGAGATTGAAGATTATAAGAATTCCAACACAGAGAAAATTAATTTTATATAGGTCCAGAAGACGCTTCAGTGTACAGGTGTAGCTATGTGTAAAGTTCCCTTCCAAAGTCATTATTGGTATTACTGGATGAAAGACACTGTATGCATATTAAAATATTTTGATAAAGAAGAAATGACAGCTTTCAGTCTGGAAGGAAGCCAATATGGAGGACTACATGCAAGGTATGTTAGGGTAGTGAGACAAAGACAGGAAGAGAGCACTAGTTACCAAATACTATACTAAAGCTGGAAGAAAAAATGACCTTAGGCCACATGTAGGTCTCAAGTGCACAAAATTCTACCAAATATTGGAGAAAAGATTACCAATTTCATTTTAATGAGATTAAAATGCATTGCAGCTAAGTAATTTTCTGTGGAACTTTGCCCTCCTAGAAACATCATGCTCTCTGTAAGTATTCTGCTGGAAATATACGTTTTTCCCTGCCATAATGTAGCTCATCACAGCATTGCCTCTTATGTATGCTATACAAGACTGTAAGCAAACACGGATTCCAGAAAAAGATCTTGGCTTTCACATTTGCATAACACAAAAATATACTGCCTTGGCACACTGAGAAGTTAGCAGAAACTGATGAAATATGAATTCTCTTTGCCCACTTTTAAAAACAGTAGTTATTTAAATCCTTTAAGATATTCAGCTGGATCTGTCCTTCATGAGTCTGTACCTCTGAAATATAAGAATAATCCTTTGGGCTAAACTCACAAAAGGATTTTGATATTAGAATGACTAATACTTAGAAATCTTGCTTCCTACTGGAATTATACCTTGCTCCATACACTGTGTATGTTACAATTCAGACTCCTGAGAACGCGAATGACAAATTCCATAGTGAAATATGAAGCAACCTAGGGTAGCTGATAGGAAATTCAGAAGACTTGTGGTACAGCTAGGTGCCATTTTATATATGCATAGATGTGTCTTTGCATACTTAATTGTGGCCTTCTTTTTTTTTGTGGAAGAAAAATTGAGACATTGATGGAGTCCCTGTGACTAGTCCTTCAACAGTCATGAGATTCAGGATGAAAGATATTCAGGCTGAAATTTTTATTCCTCCATCTGAATTAGGATTTCTATCTAAGTATCTCATTTGACACTTAGATGCTTTAACCCCCTTTAAGCTAATAGCTATATAGAGAAGGTCTCTTTCACACTCTTCTGCTAAAAACGTATGCTTTGCAGAAAATAAATCAGATATTAATTGGAGCAATGCCCAGATCCTGTCTGAAAAGAATAACTACAAGGCTATAAACTCATCCTCCTATTCACACTGTATATTTAAATAACTTACTGAAATGAAACAGAAAGGCATAACAAAAACAATCCACTTTGTCCGTGAACTAGGATTACTGGGCTCAGATGCTTATGGCAGTACAGGTGGTAGGGCAAACCGGGCAAGTTCTTTTACACTGCAAGCTAAATTCACATAATTACTAATATGACTACATGATAATTATGGATGACCATGTCATAGGATGAGCAACAGTGACTTTTGATGTCAGTTTCAAGCACTTCTGAATGTTTCATCTGTTCTTATGTCGCCATCCAGTCCAAGCCTGTCAAGTTTAAGCTGCATCATCTCAAGTTATTATACCTGAACACTTTGCGATCTGTAGGTTTTCCTACTTCAGATACCCATAAATGTAGATCTCTCTGAGCAATCGGAGAGTTGAAAGAAAAGCTGACTGCCTAGGAAAGCTTAAAAATAATTTAAAACTATTCTAGCTCATGTGTTACTTATCAGGCTTTTCAACTGAGCTCTCAACTTCAATAGCAAGGAAGCATCAAAGTAAGGCAAGAGTCAGGCCTGTCTGAACAGAAACAGTGTTCCTCTTCACAGAGACATGCAGGGTGACCAAACTCTGTCCTGGTCCAGGCTTGTGTGTCCCTTTCCTGTAAGACATGGGCTTTGCTCCACCACAAAGGTCTAACTGCTTTTGCCAAACACTTCCATTAATGGTAGGCTGATCCAGAATCTGGGGTAATCCCTTGACAAGCTTGAATATGGTAATGACAGAGGACTAAATGAGCACTTTAATCTTTGATTCACTGCAAGGTGCATAGAAGCAGAGTCAATGAGGCCAATGAGGGTCTGGCCACACAGTTGTCCAGTCAATTCAACTAAATCACAACTCATTGTTAAAGTGTTAAAGACTTCACTGTGCACAGAGTTATAAAGCAAAAGTAGTAGGATTAGGATTTGAGTAAAAAAGTACGGGAAATATTTTTATAAAAAGTATTTGGCTAAACATTTTTGTATCTGACAATAAATTCTTCAAGTATGCCATAAAAGACCAAGTGATATTGTTTTTCTGCAAATGTCCTGCTGAGGGAAAGAAATTCCAGATAGTTCAGATCTCTTTCTTCAAAAGGTTTGAAAGGGTCAGTAAATAGAAGCAGAGTTGTAATTAATCTATCTTTTCCATCATAACTGTCAATAGGCCAATGCCACATTAATTCACCAGAGGATAACAGAGTCTCAGTCTGCTTGCATTGTTGGGGGTAGTTTATCCTTCTGGGGTCATATCTGCACCATGAAAAGAGGAAATTAAATGTAATAACTAAAATCATCATAATAGAATAAGGGAATTAACAGTGGGACATAAACTAATAATAAGGAAATTCACAGGCCAGCTGCCCTCCAAGATACAATAGGGGCACATTAAGGAAGTGGTTCAGGAGGTGTCCTGTTGGGCACAGATATTGGAAGTCAGCTTCGATTGCAAATTTCCTTTTTTGTATTAGCTCAAGTAGAAATTGAACTCTTCTTTGAAAGAGGGTATTTTTTTTGTCAGTGAATTTCCTTGGTTTTGATGAACACTTAAAAACCAAGATTATGTTCCCTCACTCATGAAAAAGAATAAAAGAAGATTTGATAATCAGTAATTCTACATTTTATTACACTGTAGCTTGTGGTACTCTAAATATATACTGATTTTTAGATCCACTTTGCCTAGATCAATAGAACACATATGTTTAACAAGAATTTTAATATTTAAATGAGTCTTGTCACATCATAGGATTTTTTACAATATGATGTGTTTCTCTGGCTCCTTTGAAGGCAAAAAAAGGCAGTGCTCGTATTTAGATTTAGGAAAAAACAAACTACAGAGAAGTTAATTAATTTGCACAAAACTGTATAGAAATTCTGAATAAATTACATCATATTTTCTTTAGGTTCTGGAACTTATTTCTTCACTGGAGAGGTTGCAATTTTATTTGCAATATCTCCAGCAAAGAAAAAATGTATTTTATTTAATTTCCTTCCTTTCTTTCTTTCTCTCTCTTTCTTTCTTTCACTCTCTTTCTTTCTTTCTCTTTCTTTCTTTCCTTTCTTTCTTTTTCTTTCTTTCTTTTTCTTTCTTTCTTTCTTTCTTTCTTTCTTTCTTTCTTTCTTTCTTTCTTTC
>JAWWEW010000001.1:81235646-81318113 GCA_035583185.1 Anabacerthia variegaticeps | reverse complement strand
GCCGTGACCCAGGTGCATGACCTTGCAGTTGGTCTTATTAAATTTCCTGAGGTTCACACAGTCCCACCTCTCCAGCCTGTCCAGATCATTCTCGATGGCATCCCTTCTCTCCAGCTTGTCGAGCACAGCACACAGCTTGGTGTCATCAGCAAAGTTGCTGAGGGTGTGCTCAATCCCACTGTCCTTGTCACCAACATGGAAACACTTGTGAGAACACAAGGCAGAAACCTGAGAACAGCCATGCCCATGTACACATCTATAAATAAGTGGCATTTTATTTGTGTTTTCCTAAAAGAAAGCATGCATAATCCACATGGTTTGTTGTGTAGGCACCAGTGTAGGATCAACAGGGAGTCCTGATTTCCAAGTGAGTGGCCCAGTGAAGCCCTTTGGTCCAGGGTCAATTCCTAACCTTTGTCTCTCATTAAAATATCATTCAAGTGCTAAAAACGTTCTTCCCACTGGTTATATCATTATGAATGTTTACCCTGCCAGTACCTGGAAAAAATTGCTCTCTGAGGTAGAGCCAAATACATTACTAGATCTGCAAAAGATTTGACAGTGAAATTAATTAGTTAATCTTTGTAAAGTGCTTTGAAGATGAAGAGTTCACTATGAGTTTTAGGTAATGTTATTATAGGTTAGTGAGTCATTTTGTGAATTTAAGGCAGAGGGGTCTCTTTTACAGTGTCTTATAGCACAGCCTTCACAGTGACTGTGTGGCTGACCAGTCTTGTCCTGTTGTCCTCTGCACCCTTCCCTCTGTCTTAATTTTTGTGCTGCCTCTAATCCTGTAGTGCAAGCTCCATGGGTCAGGTACCAGGATGTTTGAGGGGCAATTTCCCTTGGGCATTGAGAATATTCTGTTAAAATTTGTTTTCAGCAAGGGTCACTCCTTGTCATCCCTGCCCCCTTTCCTGGGAGGTTTGCCATCTGTACCTGTTTTGGTAGGTGGTTACTTCTCCTCTGCATGAACAGACTCGGACCCCAATGTCCCCAGTCTCCTGCAAAATGGCAGCCCAATCCACTCTGGCTTGTTGCCCTGGGCCCCACCTGGGTGCTCTCTGATCTGCTTGTGGAGCTCATGGTTGGTATTAGATCAGGGACTTTCCTTCTGCTCTGTGTTTGTGCAGAGAGCAGCTCCCTGGTTCCCCACCAGACTCTCAGATACTGCTGTAATGCAGGTAATAAATAATAACAACCTTTAAACCTCTAGTGCAAATTACAGCCTCATGAAACACCTACGTAATTTGGTATAATATTAGCACAGTAACTACCTTGGGAGAACTATATTCAGATAAGAGAATACACAATAATAACCCTTCCATCTGAAATCAAATGGAATTGTTTAAATGCCTACAGCTCCTTTTCTGCCACCGTGTGTTTAAAAGACAAGAAGGAGCACAAAAGGGAAGTGAGGGCGAGATAAATAACCAAAGACAAAAGGAATTGAAAAATAAATAGCAAAGCATAATAAGGATGTAACTTCTCCTGTATAATACACAAAAATTCTTCTTATGTCTGAGTCCCCCTTGCATCTAGCCCTCCATGATTACACTGGAGGAGATGAGCCCTCTCTTAGTGTTTATAGTCTGAGGTTCCAATCTTGCAAACATTTACATGCATGGTTAACTTTATGCACACAATTAGTGCAATTGAAGTCATGCCACTTGCAAGACAAGATGTAACAAGTGAGTGTATCAAACGCTAGGTGGGAAGAGGGCGGCAGACAGATGAAGGGTAGTAATGATAAGATCATGTGGTTACCTGGGCTAACTCTGCACGCTCAATGACTCCAAATGCCTTTTTTATTTTTGAATCATCACTTAAAAAGTTTTCCCTGTCACTCTATAACTGCTTTTTGTGACTCAGAAAATGCTGGGCTTACTCATGTTCATATAGTATGTAATTAGTGAACTTCTTAATTTTCCCTTCATAGAAATGATATCTCTCCGCCACTAACTAGCCCTACTTTAAAAGTAAGAAGAATAAATGACTCCAAGCTTTTCTCATTTACTCTTCTGCTTTCCTTCAATCTGTTTGTGTATTAACCTCCCCCTCTAGATACCTTCTCCAAAAGAGCATCTTCTAGTTTTCTGAGGCTTTTCTTATCTTCATTGCAGCTGTCCAAGAGTCAAGATCTGAGGAACAGGAAGGCAGAGGTCTCATTGACCAAATATAGCCGATATCCTTCTTTTCATGCAGGGTCCTGGGATTGTGAACCACATGAGGGCTGCTCTTGACAACAACCTGACCTTCAGCTGTCCTTCCCAGCTCTTGCCAATGAACACAACATGGAGAAGCAGACCATGAAGTCTGGCAGTGCCAAAGTTAATGGAACATCTGGATCAGCTAGGAAGAGCAAAATAGTATTTTTCAAATTCTTGTTCTCACTTTTCCTTGCTCTTTGGGAAGATGGGACAGGACTTTTGACAGCTAAATTTCTCCTTGGAAGGTCTTCTAAAAAGGTTGTTTCTCCACAGACTGCCATGGGGGGCTTTGCAAAATCAGATTTAGAAAAGTCACCCTATGCCCTTCCACACACACTGCTGATACTCAAGGTACATCTGTAGAGCAGGGAAGCTGTTCAAAGTTGGATGGACTTGGGAAGACAATTTAGTTTACACGTAATAATGTTATCACATAACTTAGAATAATTATCACATTTGTGTTGTATTTTCATGATATTTGCTTCACTTAAATTGTTGTTATAAAATAATTTCATGAGTTATGTTGCTATACTCTGCGGCGATGTAAGGGAGTTTTCTGAACTCAATGGTGAGGCCATGTGATTTAATTGCCACACTATTTGTTAATTAGTCTGGGTGAAAATGCCAGCACCTGAGTGTGTTTGGAGAGTGGGCGGTGAGAATGTAGCTTTCTGTGAAGTTGTTCCAAATGCCAGAGAGCTTGAATTTGTGGTTCTGATTTCTTGATGTTCTGACTTTAGCTCTACCAGCCAAATAGCTAGCATTCAAAGTTTTCATGGGCAGAACTTTGCTTGTGTATCTCATGCATCTGAGTGGAGGAATGTTGATCTGATTCATCACTGGATCGTATCTTCTGTAGTGCAAGGGGGTCTGGGTCACTCTCAGACCAGGGAGGCAGGATTTTATGCCACACTGCAAGGGTTTGAATGGCTCAAAACAGAGGGCTCACCACCAGCCTCCTCAGTCTCTAGCTGTCATAGCTGTAGAGAAATTTGCTTGATATCAAAGGTAGAGTTGAGCCCATGTAGTCTTTAGGTAAGTTTTAGTGATCAGGTGTATACCTTGCAAAGTCTTCATATAGTCTTGGACCTGCAGGAGAATCTGGATGAGACAGATATACCAGACAACAAAGAGTGCTGATCATGCATAGTTTGTATTAGGTATGGGCAACGATGTATAACACTGGCTTTTACAGAGACATGAAACACTACCAATGAAGCTTCTGATGGGGTCCAAGGAGCTATAGGTCCTTTGCCAGCCATTGATCTGGTTTCAAGAAGCAGCAGCCACAAGGCTGTCAGTCCTCTCAATGTTAATATGCCCAGGCCTCAACCTGTAAGTTATGATTTACACTTATGTGTGTTATTTCTGGGCTAAGTAGCCTAAAGTTAAACATCAAAAAAGTTTTATATTTCAGGGAACAGTAAAGTTGCCACACTCTCATGTACTTTCTGATTTTAGAAATCAGACTGTGAGCTGGCAGAGTCACTCACAGCTTTTAAACAGGATGGATGAGAAAGTAGCCATGCTTCTGTTGTGTTTTGGAAATACAGGATAAAACACTCCCTACATAATGCATGTTTTGATGACTTCAAGGCTTAAGGAAGACAAACGGATCTAGGAAGGATCTCTTTGCTGCATCATAACAGGGAAAGCAACAACCTGGCAGAAGAATAACTTGAGGGAAAGGAAGTAACTAACCCAGTGGTGGACTGACAGCTCCTTCAGTGCAGTCTAGGGCTGCAGGAAAGATCGAGTGGCTCAGTGCAAGATGAGGAAAAAGTCCTACTTGCCAGCAGTCCCTGTCTACCAGAGACCAAAACTGGTTACACACAGATATTATTCACATTGGGAATGCATGTGTACACACTCAAAGTTGTCTGGCTCCCATTTAGTTTTCCTGAGTTACTATTTTCAGCCCACCAAACCAGTATGAAGGTGTGTCAGAAAGGAATGGCTGAAAAATATCTCTAAAATCCACTCTTTACAGTAATTTTCTTCTATCCACAGGGATGGTCTTCCTTTTCACAGGTGGGTAAACCCTATGTCTACACCATCATTGTCTTCTGCTATGTCGGCCAGAGATGGCAACAGTAAAGATGACATAAAAAGTCACTCACACTAGCAGGTAGGAAAACTGCTGAGTTCTACACTGCCCTAAAGGTAATTATTTCACTGGCATTTTAGAGCAGAGTCTGCTTATATGAGAGGGAAACTGCAAGTCACCTGTGCTTAATATTTAAGTTCACATTAATTTATACACAGTGGGCTAAACCGTGCCCTCATTTATATACACGCTGCCCCGCAGTGATTACGCAAGAGGAACTGAGTGGAGAATTTGATCTAGTGTAATTTCAAAAATAGCACCATAAAGTTAAGTTGGTATAAATGTGGAGGGAGTAAATCCTTAGGAGAACATAATCTAGAGTGTAAAACAGCAATTTTGGGTGATGATGCCCTCAGTGAAAACTCAACACGTGATGGGGTCTCTGTCCAGATAGAAAACTCTCCCAAACAGCCTCCAGTCCATTGTGTTTATGCAAAGGCACCCATAGCAAGAAAAGGCAGGATGCTCCCAGACATCAAGAACCCTCATAGGCTAGCAAAGGTCCAGCTGAGGAGCAGAAAAGGAGGGAGAGAATAGGCTTTTTAATCACCCTGCAGATAAGATAATTGTGGCTCAAATTCAGAAGTGTAAGGTAAAAATTCCCTACATGCATGAAACTAAAACTATTTTATTTCAGGAAAGCTGGCAGAGTGTTTCAACAGCTTCCTGTGGCTTAGCTGCTATGACACAGTAGGAATAACCTTTCTTCAGTCTGGGTCTTAGGAAGTATTGTGTTTCATCCTTGCCGAGTGACCTGCATTTCATAGGTCAGATGTAAAAATTATCCAAGACTCAATTCTCTCACCCCTCAGCATGTTGAGGATTCATTCGAAAGGGTGGCTGGTGCAGGGTGTACTTGTAACTCAGTGCTCATTCACCCATCCTTGTTCACAGAGCTATCCACCTCCCTGTGTGTCTGACCACTGGCCATGAGGACATTCTGGATTCAAAACCCACAGAAAGGAGAGCTCTCCCCTTCTCTTTGGATCAGCCAAAGTGGGTCTCCCTTTGCCCTGCGAGCACAGGTTGTGCAGGGAATGAGCCATCCAGACCTCCTGATCCATCTGTGACATGGGGTGCAGGGTAAGAAAAAATTCCATTCCTAACAGTGTCTCTTGTTTGAGCTTGTGTCTATTGGTACCAGCAAGGGCAGCTATGTCTAGGGGTGGCAGTGCCTAGGAAGGTTCAGGGCATTCTATTAACTGGCAACTGAGAAAAATCAGCATGAGCCTCAGCATTAAGTTTATTTGGTTTTGTGTGGTATTTCCATTAGGGCCTCATGTAAAACAACGACATTGAACTGACACTCTGGCTTGGTCATGAGAACTTGAGTCACATATCCAACACTGGGACCCCATCACAGTGACAAGTGATGATACTTTAGAGAGTGTTTCTTACAGGCACTGTGCTCAACTAATACTTCCGTGATGGTGTACTACGTGGTTTCGAAATTGAAAATATTATGATGGTGGAATAACACTTCCTTTCCAATCTTTTATTATTCCTAGGAGTGTAATTAATATTTATGGAGACATAATAACATAGTATCTTACACACAATTATAATGTATGAAGTCTGTACATTTTTTTTTTAAATCCTATAAAGTAAATTAAGAAATACCAACAAAGCTTTTAGAAATTTTGCACATTACCCAAGGTACTTTCTTGAAATCCAGCAGCAGCAGCAGCAGCCATGAGCACATGGGTTAGAAGTTGAATATTTTCTATTCTGGTATCAGTGCAAAACTAGAGAGAAGGAGCTTTACTGGCTTTTATGTTCAGGACTTGTCCTTACCAACTAAATGTCATGAACCACATAGTTGTGCATACATTTAGCAGCTACACAACAGCTTTAACACAGAAATCACATTGTGGTTTTGTTCAGTATAGCTCACTGGCCTAAGAAATGATAGCTGTAATTCTGCAAACACTGAAATAGATGGGAAAATTAAATTATTTAATGGTAGTTTCAGAAGAGAACTGCAGAAGAGTTGAGGGCTTTTTTGAGCACCTCTTCTGGCATTTGGAAAAACAATGGTTTGGTTTTTTTTAATTTTTTTGATTACTTATAAATTGAAACACTTTTGTTTGGTAGTGCCAAAAAATCAGAGAGATTAAATATAAATATTTTAATTTCATTACATTTCAAACCATCTGAACACAATTTTCTTGCTGAGAAAGTGGATATCATTAAAAAAAACCAAAATTCATTTCAAACTGGACTGTCATCTTAAACCAACACAAATATTTATTCTCACACTGCCTCTGTGATAAAGCCGTGGTTTTCAACTGACTGCCATTACTGTTTTTTCATGGAGATTTAGGGGAAGGCTCCTAAATTAACACTTAACCATGCAGTCAGGTTCTTGCAGGACTTCTTTACAAACTCCTGATGTGCCTTGTTCCTGATATGCTATGTAGGAGTAGGGCATCTGAAAATCTCTGAAAATTCCTCTACCTGTGTACACTGGCAGGACCTCAAGACATTGACAGACTTGGCAGTATGGGTGGGATTCATCAAGTCTAAACCAAGCCATGAAAATGGCATGTGTCTAACCTGAGTGAACCATCTCACATCCCAAAGGGGAGCTCAGCCCTGGCGAGGGCAAGGCATCCTCCCTGCAAAAGGATCCCGGCTCTGGGCACAGTTGGAAGTTTCTGACTCTTTCCACTGACCTCAGGTGCATTTGAGATCCATGGATTAAGTGAGACACAGCTTTTAGAGACCTAATTTATGGGAGCTTATTCCAACACTAGGGTGAGGTATGGTACTGGAATTATCCATACAGTATGTTACAGGCACATGTAGCTAGTAGCAAACACTGCCTGAATGTATATTTTAGGCACTTTTTAGGTCAAAACTTAGAGGGTTAGGAGTCAAAATCACTGACCTTCATTCTTCTCCTCGACCTTGATCCAGCTGAAACCTGTAGACAAGATGCTTGGTGCTAAGAACAAAATCTCCCAGTCAAGGCAAACTCCTAGACACTGACAGTTTTGCATAAGATTGCTGTGGAGGCTTCAGGCAGGTAAACAAGTCACATGGCAGCTTAGGTGTGTACAATTATGTCTCTCCTAAGTCCAACTCATCTCCTTTTTATATCAACATAGGCCCCCATATGACCAAGGTAGTGCTTACAGCAGAAGCGTTTTTCTGTACACAAAAGCTCCATCTGACTAGAATGTTTTGAGTAAAATTTCTAAAGCTTTTTGAGATCCCTGGGTTAAATGTAGTACATAAAAGCTCATGGTACTATTTGAGCGGCTGCACTACTCTAAGTAGAACTTTGAAGACACATAAATATAAGTTTGATAATTATTTGATATGATGGATTGGCTAATAATTGTCTTGCAAGTAGTCAACAGCCTAAATTTGCTACAGACCAGTCTTTACATTTGGGACTAGCTTTCCTCTTCACCTTTCCTGGAATGCCAGCTATGATGAGTAAGCTATTTTCAGTTTCTTATTAGGAAGCTGCATTTGGACCAGTCTCTATGCTATTTAGCATTCTGCCTGAGTAGGAAAATCAAGATCTGTCCATAGGAAACCTGTTTTCTTGCACTTTGAGCCAATTCCTTATTAGAGTAGTCGCCTCTAACATCTGCTATGTGCTGTCTGCAGTGGCCTGTGTAGGCACCTCTATGAAGATGGAGTTGTTGTGACACTTGTCTCATGAAAGAGCCTCTCCAGTTCTTCACTTTGAAAGTCCACTAAAAGGTGTGTCTATGATGACACATCTGCTCTGGTATTTTTTTTTCTTCTTTCTCATATTAAAAAGTACCGTGATAAGTTCTTGTCGCTGTGCCAGGACGTCACTCGATACGTGTAGAGGAGAAACAGTTTAAAGCTACTTTACTAACAGCTTCCTCTGTCAAATATGACATTAGAGTTATGATTGTCTCTTTTTTATCTCCTCACTTTGATGACAGGCTTATCTGAGGTAGTGAGACAAAGAGCGAAGTTGATTCAGCCTACCATGCTGTGCAGGTGAGAGTTTTGAGATCAAGTACAGCTGTTCGAAGGGCAAGTCCTAGTGCTGAATGACAGCTGCTTTCATCAGAAGCATAGCTTGTTCTTTCTCTTTCTTTCTTTCTTTCTTTCTTTCTTTCTTTCTTTCTTTTTCTTTTCTCTCTCTCTCTTTTTCTCTCGTTCTTTCTCTCATTCTCTCTCTCTTTCTCTCTTTCTTTTTTTCTTCTTTTTTTCTTTACCTAGCCTAAACTGTATTTTGCCTATGTGTAATTAGAAAAAAAAAAAATAATAAAAATATTGCATAATTTAGCCTAGCTTATATTGGCCACTATGAGGAGCAGAGATAGAAAATTCTAAAGCTAGGATATTTTTTTTTTCTTTTTTAACCTTGGACAGAACAAGACCATAAGAATTCAATCCAATCTGTGAAACACAGGCATCAGATCTCACTGGCTTGGATTTAGGCCTGTTTCTAAAGTAACTGTTGGAAATCTTGCAAAGAGCCTGTTACTGTAGGCTTACCAGTATAAAAGATCTTTGGCTACATCCCAATCATGTTTGGAAAAGCAACTGAACTATTAGAATTGTAATTAAACACAACTGGCAAACCTTTTGGTGTTTAGCCTTCACTCACTATGTTTTGAGATATTTTCAGTGGATCTGAGGATATTCTGGCTGAGGATGGTGGTAGGAAAGGGAAGAATAAAACCTAGATTTTAGTAGTTAGCAAAGAAGCTTTAATTCATGTGGTTCTTAACACAAGAGATTCTGTAATACAATCGGCAGCTCATAAAAATAATGCAATATTACTTCATGGTTATATCTCTGTGAAAGTGTGAAGAGAGATTAATTAAACTGATAATTATTAGCTTGCATTGGCACTTACCTGCTCTATGAGTTCCAATGCTATTTTTTTCAATATAGGATCACAACCCTGGCACACATCTTTTTCCCAGATATAGTTCTGGCAACAATATAAAAAAATGAGACACAAATTTTCTGCTGTGCTAAAAAAAAAAAATAAAAAAATTAAGGCAAAATAAAATCATCCAGTCTGTGTATCAGGTCCAGGTTTTAGCCAGAAGAGAAATAGCCAAGACAACATTAAATTTAAGTAGTGACAATTCACTACTATTCAACTTCCTTTTCAAGAAATTTATTTAATCAGTAAATAATTTGGGGCATAGGTACTTGTGAAGATACGTGCACATGTGTGTACACATACAAAATGTATTTAGAACAATATATTTGGGTTCTGTAATCAAGTATGACATCTTTTACTGTTCAAACCTTTGATAAGTTTAATTTGGTTTTGATGACGTGAGAATGATTCTATTTCTCAAAGGGTCCAGCAGAAAACTGCTTTAGTAACAACAGTTTTCTCAGCTTGGTGCCCTTCCATGGAGTTAGGCATGTATCCATTGTGTTGTCTCCTCTGCTGAGCAAGGTGTTCTAAATTAAAGGGGGGAAAATCATATAAAAGACAATTGTTCTGTGTCAACATCTATATTTTTATACCCTTTACACAACATGACAAGATCTCAAAGGACACTACAACTGAAAACACTGACATTTGAGAAATTGCTGTGTTTTCTTGATCTGCTCCTATATTCTATTGTAGACTTTGGTAAGCATTTTGTTCTGTGTACCCTGATTAAACATAAACCACTTTTTTTTTTTTTTTAATCTTCCCTAGATCATATAAGATGATATTGTTTGCAGTATTGCCAGTCTTGATAATTTAAATGCCTTTAAATAAGTGTAACTAAAATTACTTATAAGAAAATAAGTTTGGGGCTTTTTTTTTTAAGTTTAATTTTAAACAATCTCCTTTCTTGCTTTTAAGGTTTTAGGATTTACTGGCTCATACTTTTCTGTAGGATGATATTTGTTAGAAATTTAAAAGCCAAGGGAGGAATAAACCCCAAAAAACCCACAAGAAAGCTGAATTTTTCATGTAAGTGTCTAATTCCTGGCTGTAAGGAAAGCAAAGAAACAAAAAGACCTGTTTTGTCAGAATTTTTGGTGAAGGATTAAACACTAGTAAACCTGAGCTTGACAGTGGGAAAGATATACCTTTTTTTCTTGATGCACTTCAAGTGCTAAATATTTAAAGAGTTGGGCTTTCTTGACTTTCAGGCTTATTTTAAACCTGATTGCCAGCTAACTAATAGCCTGCGATTAATTCAACTTGCCCTCCTGTGAGGCTATAACATTACTCCCAATTGACATTTAGCAATTATGTAGTACTACTGCTTCGTAGAATATTTCTGATCTCTTTGAAGCTGTTTTCAGTTTATTTACAGAACAGAAAGCTCTTAAGTTTTCAATGTAGCTCCTTCTTCATTCTTCTGCAACTTCTTTTTACACGTACCTCTGATTCTGGCAGCCCTGAGCTGCAGTGCTTTCCCTGAGGGTGCCTCTTTCTGATGGTACCTGTTTTCCCCAAACTGTTGTTCTCTGTGGGTGCTTGTTTGTCTGCTGTGTGAGAAAGCAGAGCAATGATTTTGCCTCTGAACTCTCACAGATGGTAGTTTCCTCATTCTCGGTTGCTAAGTATTTTTAACATTTGGGAACATTCATTTTCT
Source organism: Anabacerthia variegaticeps (assembly GCA_035583185.1). Taxonomy (NCBI): domain Eukaryota; kingdom Metazoa; phylum Chordata; class Aves; order Passeriformes; family Furnariidae; genus Anabacerthia; species Anabacerthia variegaticeps. Next base: position 81,307,239 of record JAWWEW010000001.1, on the reverse strand, counting down.
CTCTCAGGGAGGCTAGCACAAGCTCACTGATGAGGAGGCTGGTTTCAGTGTGATTTGCAGAACCCTCTAGGTTAAATTGCCCATGGGGTAGCCTGAGCTTGGTCATGCTTGCACATTGCCTGCTTCACCTATCATAGCATAGCAAGACATATGGCCCAGCAGCTTCTTTTGAGCTCCTCCAAAAGCTGAGAGACATTGTGGTGCCATGCAGCAACCAGGGACATGTATGTTTGTCCACGTGCTAGGTATCCTCTGGCTGCACAAAGTCCAGAACCATTTCCAGGCTCTGGTGCAAAGGTGTAATCCTGTTATTTACTTCCATATTTCATCTTCTCCAGGATATCCCTCTCTAATAATGGGGAATATATAACTTGAGGAGAATTTCCCAAACACGTTTGCCATGCATTTACATATTAAGGGTAAGTGCAATGAGCCTGAGGCTTCCAGGAAGCTACAGACTCACTGTGCATGTGTTTCTCAGTAATTTTTACATCATATTTATAGCGTACACACAGGCCATCTGTGCAGCACATGCATAGTGGATTGGTTGGCCTCATTGCAAATGCACTGTAAAGTTGATATGTGCATGTGGAGTGGATATGTCCAGATTTTCTCCACTACTGCTCTGATTAGGTTGCCAGACATCCAGAAATCCTGAACAAATGTCAAAAATCTTTGAATTCCCTCTGGATATATGTTCCAGGCATTAAAAAAAAAAAAAAAAAAAAAAAGATGTGTTCAAGGGAACTGAAGCATATGGTAGTCTATCCAGCACAGACCACACTAAATGACTTAGTCACGTCTTAACGGCAGAACACAGGAGGGCTGGGTCCAGATGCACCTTCTGGCTGCATCCCAGTTTCCTAATGGGACAAGACTTGGGTGATTACCAGTCCTTTGTGGATTTCACAGTAAGGAAATCTAGATATAGGGGTCAGGGGAGGAACTGCCGTGTTATCCAAATAAGCCCTTGATCTGCACAGTCAAGGGAGAAGAAATCCCATGCAAACTGTGGAGTTTCCTAGTGCAGGAGTGAAGCTACAGTCTCACTCACATGATGTCCCAGCAAGTAGTTTATTACACTCAGTATTTTCCCATATGTTAAGTACATAGCTGTAGAAAAAAATAGTGACTTCATTGAATGTGGCTTTGATATTTGGAGAATGTTTCTACTTAAAGAAAACCCAAACAAACAAAGGGAAAGAGTACTCCGTTGCTGTAAGAGATGCTGGACTGTTATTTATTTGAGGAGCACACAGTGGGCAGTTACAAATCAGCAGTTCAGTAAAAGAAACCAAAACAGATAGAAAACAGTGAGTTCAGACATTTGTTCTTTCCTACATTTACTAAATTGCCTGCAATTCCCACTTTGAAGCTGGCAAAATAACAATAAATGCTAAGGAAAGAAAAAGGTTATCTGCATTTATTTCATAAGCTATTTAAGTTTGAAGATTGTAAAGTGTATGAAAAACATATGTATATTGCTTGTTAAGATACTTCCATTACTGGGTTGGCAGTTTGAAAGTCAGAGAAGCAGCCCTAGACTAGAAACATGGAAATAAAGACTTTATATTTTAATCTTGATCTAATTAAGGAAAATATAGATATTATACATGTATATATATCTAATTTGTATTCACATCTTAAATTTGAACCAGCCTTAGTAGTCAGTAAGGATGAAAGTCAATACTTTTTAAAGTAATAACAAGGGAAATAAAACAAGGCAGAAAACATGTTTTTTAACATGTACTTTTAAGTATAATTATACTTTTAAATATATCTTTAAATTTTCCTTGACCTCTATATAGCTATATAGAAATGTGTTTTCCAGAACTGTATGGCCAGTGACCCTGCAAACTGTGTTACACAAGCCTAACGTAACACCTGTGAAGAGTTCTATTGAAATCAAGTGCGTGAAGGTAGTCACAGGAGTAACTCTTGGCAAGAGTGAAGCCAGATTAATCTGATGTATTGCATATTGCTGTGATAAAAAACTCTTTGGACCGTATCCTACAAGTCTTACACAGGCAAGTCCCCAGGTGACGTACAATCGGATTCCTTCCTGATTGAGGATTGCAGTGCTTGTGGTTTTGATAATCCTCTGAAAGAAAATAAACAAACCACATCTCTTCATCATTATTGCTTTTTAATTTCTTGTCACAAAGTACATATGATAGTGTTTGTGATTGGGATTAAGAGGTAAAGGTCTACATTTGACAAGTTTAATTTACTGTTAGAAAATTTTTTTTCCAGTGCACCATTTAGAGTGGTAAGGGTCATTGTCAAATATTGTTATTATTGAATCTTAATGGAATAAAAATGTTATCTGAAAGATTCCCAACAAAAAATAGCCTGAATCCTGTAATTTTATTGACCTGCTAACTACATTCACTAACTAAACATGACTGGGAAACCTGTTAGTCTTATGGATATTTTCAAGGTTTCAATATGATTTTCATCTAGTCTCTTCAGTGAATCCTCATGTGAGAAATGGCTGAGTAAAAACTCTTGCTTCCTTGATTCTCTCAATTTTGACCAGAATTTCCTCTTAAATTTCCAGCAAAGTTCTATTGTTTTAAATTTTGCCTGCACTATTTTTCTATGAGAAATTATTTTCTGTTAAATAACTATTTTTAGTTCTCAAAATGTGTTTTTCAAAACATTTATGTGTAATGCTGCATAATGAATTCTGATTGCTGTTTGATATTACAAAATCTCAGGTCTGTAATTGCCTGTATTTGTTTCTGCTGTAAAAAAATCCCTTCCTTAGTATTTCATTTAGTACTACCTTTAAAAGCATGCTTACATTAAGATTAAATTTTATAAATTATTCCCCAATGTGGATAAATTGCTTTTATATCTTACAAAATGAAGGAAAATTAGACATCTTTCAGACATCAGTTATATATGGGACTCACAACATCAATAAGAAAACAAAGAGGCTATAGCAAGACTGAAAAAATGAAACTATTATAAATGTTGTTAAAACCTATTTTAATAAGAAGACCATACATGCTGATAAACATATAAATTCACTTTTGCATTAGGGAGGTTCAGGTAGTAGTTTTTTTTGGTGGGAAGAGCAAGGAGAACTTGTTAACCAAATTTTCCCCTTTCGGGGTATTCCCCTTGCCTGCAGAAAAGGCAAAGCAGTGGAACCTGTTCTCATTGAAATATGACTAACCTGGGGGAGAATGGATGCAGCTTGTTCTGTATGTGGGAAAGAGATTTGAAGACAGTTATATATGCACTAAAAACTCTGCAGGTGGCATGGAAGTCAAAATGTTTTATTTTAAAATAAGAAAATGAACAGAAAGAAATTCAGGAACACAGCCCAGAGTGTGACTTCCTGCACTGTCAAGATGAAAACCTTTAATTGCAGATGTTTTAGTTATGAGAACAAATTCAGAAAAAAAAAAATCTTCAGACTGCAATTCTAGACCCAAAAATGAGAAAGCATGCTAACTCTCATGCCACAGCTGTATGTGATAGATCTAATTACCAAAAGAGATTCCTGTGAGATTTATCTGAATGCTCATTTGGTTTTGTGTACCAGATTATTTCATATTTTAATGTGTTTTGTTAAGAAGTGACTTTTACAGCTTTTTCATTCAGTTGACTTGAACTTCATATTCTTTTCTTTAATATTAGGGAATTTGTCTAGAGGCTTACCAGGTGTGCATATGCAACAAGAGCAGGTGAAACTTCAACAAAAGCCTTTTATTTGGGGAACATATTTATTACTATAGTGCTGAAAATATATTGTAGTTAGGCTTAAAATAAGGACCGGACAAATAAGTTATAGCAAACAATTTATTCAACACACATATTACCATTGTTCCTGCTTATGAATTGTTCAGGAACAGCTTGCAAAGCTCTCACACTTAGTGATTTGAGCTGCAAAAATAGTGAGTAGTTTTATTTGAATAAGTAGCAGGAGACTGAGGGGACACCTAATAACAGTCTATACAACTTCCTCTCAAGGGGAAGCTGAGGGAAGGGCACTGATCTCTCTGGTAGCAATTGACAGAACCTGAGGGAATGGCCTGAAGCTGTGTCTGGTGAAGTTTAGTTTGGGCATTAGGATAAGCTCCTTCACCAAGAAGTTGTTTGGGCACTGGAATAGGCTCCCCAGAGAACCGGTCACAGAGCCAAGCCTGACAGAGTTCAAGAAGCTTTTAGACAACACTCTGAGGCACATGGTGTGATTCTTGGGGCTGTCCTGTTCAGGGTCAGGAGCTGGACTATGATGATCCATATACATTCCTTCCAACGTAGAATATTCTATGATTCTATGAGTTTTATTTGAGTGAATCTCATCTCTGATATATGCAGCAGCACCATACAACAACCATACAACAAGACCTTCACATTTTGCTATTACTAGTACAAATTAACTTGAAATGTAATTACTTGAGGGCAATATGTCCAAATATATTTTTCTCAAACTTAATTTTCCTTCTGAATGTCTGTCAGAGGACAATCCCTGTCCTTGAGAGAGCAGCCTTCAAACTTTTGTCAGCTGTCTAATTCAAGACTGTGGTCACACATGCCCACATAGATGTATCATGTGTATATATATACATGAATCAAGTAGATATATCATGGAGATGTCTCATGTAGATACCTGTGTTCCATCTGCTGGATGTAAAAATGGAAAAAGAGAAATAGTGAAAGCAGGTCAGAGGATAAAAAATTCATAAGGAGATTGATTTCACATTGGCCAGCTATGTCTCAGTACATGATTTACAACCTGATCTAAGGACTCAGGCATACTTCTGATCTGGTAATATAGGCACAATGCTCCAATATAATGTTATTTAATCTCTTCACAAGCTCTGTATGGGGAAGATTCTTGCAGAAAGGAAAGGTCAAAAAGTTGGAGTTATTGTTTGGAAGATGTTCAGAGATTTCCAGGTAAGGACTGTTTGTGTTGGACAGTGCAGTGGGTTTTTTTTAATCTGAAGTTCTATTCAAGTATTCAGTTTGCAATTCATCATGGTATTTCATTTGCCTTCAAAGGTAGGCTCCAAGAGTTAAGACTTATATACAAAGAACTAAATCCCTTTGTTGAGCATACACAGCCACTTCCAGGTCATACTTTATACCTCTGTTCAGTCTGATTGTACAGACTAAAATCCAATCCTGAAGGCAGACATGTTTGAGAAATTGGATGTGTAACGAGTCCCCTTTAAAAGGAAAGATTTACCACTGTTCAAAGTAGTTATATATGAAGTGGGAAACCCTCCCCTGGGTTTGTAGATGCAAACCACATTTCCTAACTATCCTTGTCTGTAAGGATATGCTCAGTCTTTTGTGGGCCTTCTCAGCAGATCCATGAACCTTGAGTTTATTCACAAAAACCTTGGCACCAGAGTCTGAATTCAGTGTAGTATTATGTTTTTTACTTTAGTAAATATCACATAAAAAGACAAGTGTCAGTTTTAACAGGCACCTCATAGTATTTATTTATTTATTTATTTGCTTAAAACCACATTAAATTACTATTTCTTTCTAGTGTGAACATTGTTTTATTGCTACTTTCTTCATAATATACCAGAAGACTGCAAAAAATGAATACAAGCTGGATGAAGTTAACTCATACATTTAATTATCATTTTGAATAAACAATCTACAACTTATTGAGGTTTCTGAGAGTGAGAAGTGGGTGTTTTTTTTTTTTTTTTTTTTTTTTCTGAGGGTTAACATCAGGTCAGTAACTTGAGATGTTTAGTCATCAACTAGTCTGACCTGACTGGTGAGAATTTTCTTTACTCTGGGAAAGCTTAATCAAAAATCCAGATGTATGCAACCAGTGATAGCGTAAAGCTCAGTTATAGTGTAGTGGGAAGTGGGAATTTCACTCAGGTAAGACAATTAGGGCTGGCTGCCAGGGTTTGGGGCTAGGAAGAAAAGTGTGGGGAATGAAGGATTTTGAGTAATGGAAGTGTAAAGCTTCTGAGGAAAAAGTCCTCCATTGCTGTGGGAACTGGAGGTTAATTCAGAACTGGATGAGCCGCTCAACAGCTGCACAAATTTGCAAGGATTTAGATAAGGAGCTTACCAATATGTCCCAAGGTATGCAAAGAGAAAAAAGTCACACCTATTTGTGGGTGTAAAGTGGGGAAAGCTACTGTCACACTTGCACATTCAAAGAAAGGTGATATCTTCAAAAGGACCGACGTTACACACATAGCCTCTCAAATGGCACTAACGTTTCAGATTAGACTCCATCACACTTGAATCTTATTAATGCAGCAATCTGATATAACTTGGATTGTTGCTGACAATATTTGAAAGTTATTTTCTCAACTGCAACGTGTTTCTGGTTATTGAAGCCACAATAATGGTTTAGACAATTTTGAGGAAAGTTCCCTGGGCCTCAACAGTCAAGAACATGCATTGTTATGCTATTAGAGAGGTCTTCAACAGTTTCTGGGCCCTGTCAGTGGACACACTCCCACAGAATTCCTGTACATTTTCAGGATCTCTATAGCAAGATTAAAAAAAAAATGGAAAAGGAAAAAAAAAAAAGGGAAAAGCAAAGAGAGTTTAACTATATGGGCATGGGCCATACAAGTGTGCTAGAAAAAAAGTCCCAAGCAAATTTAGTTGACCGCAATATAAGGCATAGCAGAAGTAGTGTTGAAAGAACAAAGAACTAGTCATCTAAGAGGAAGGACCTGGGGAGAATATATGTGCTTTAAGCTGAAATGGTGATACAGAAAGACCTAATAAATGAGATTCTGTCAAGTAGTGCATCTGTCTGAACACTAAACGTCCTTCATGGTTGCTTGAAAGCTTCCCATTATTTAGGAATATGAATCCCTGATTTAGAGACTTCTTGGTTTGTTTTTGGATTTGTTTGATTGGTGGTTTTTTTGTAGTTATTGTAATAATTATTATAATATTTATGTATTCATTAATTCACCTTTTTTATTGATTTATATATTTTATATCTAGACTGGTCTAGGATTCTAACCAAGAGATCTTTGGTCATCTTTGCTCCCTTACAGCTGAGTGAGGAACAAAACCTCATAACAATTGACTGACCTCCAGATGCATATTCTTTCGATAATCTCATGAATTTTGTTCACTTTGGCTTCAGAAAGAAGAAAACAGAAATTAATATTCTTTTGGGAAATATAGCCTAGGAATCAGAGAGAGATATCCTTGAGTTTGCAATGTCTGAAGAGGAGTAAACGAAGTTTCTCTTTTTCTAGAAAACTGTTATAACCAGTAAATAATTATGTTATTAATTTTTTTTAAGAAAACCCCTCTGGACCCTGCCAGTTCTGGTCAAGTTACTCAACTCCAGGCAGTGATTTGGAGGGTAATATTTCTGCAAGCATTAATCCCATTTTAATTTGAGCTGGGTCAAAACTCAGTTTTCTATCTAAATATTCCTGGAATACATGAATGCATGTCCTGTTCTTCTTTGTGCCCATATGAGAGATGAGTTTTAGAATGGGATCAGTTTCATTCTTTATAATATGAATGGTTTTCTAGAAGTATGTTCCTGCCATGCAAGTCACCAAAATGCAATTGACATCATTCCTGGGAACAGGAGAACAGAGTGTAAAGAAATCCAGATTCAATATAGTAGAACTCCGCATTAAGACTATTTAGCTGTGTGTGCATCAAACCAAAGTGAATTCAGTACTATATCACCACTAATTCTGTGTTTTCTAGGAGGGTCCTGTCCGTTTAAGCCTTCACTGTGAGACAGCTTGTTTATCCTGGAGTATTGCCTTTTAAACTCCTTAATTTTGCAGTGTGACTGATGAACTCAGGGAATGAAGAGTTACTGAAATCTTAACTTGCAGGTGTCAGTTTTGCAAAGAGATGTATTACAAGGAACACTAACACCTGAATTTAGGGTGTCAAAATACTCACCTGTGTCTTGTAGGCACTCAGATAGAATTCAGAGCAAAGCACTCCTCAATGCCAATACCTCCAACACCCGTAAGGGAGTTTTATCAGTCTTGCTGTTTCAGTAATGTACAGTTTGAACTACACCTGGCATTAGCGTAGGACAAATATGTCTGAAACTTATGCCCGTTAGGGCTCAGGTATTTAGCCCCATTATCCGTCCTTTCATGAGATACAACTCCATCTGTTCTTTCCAAGGAGTAATTGGAGCTTTCCAGTGAACGCATGTTGGGTGGTAGTGCTGCCACCAGCTGTATATTTTAGCCAGTGCAGTGATGATTGTGCCTTGCAAGCTGCCCAAGAGCAGCTACATGCTAAACCTGGGTAGATCTCCAAATGGCTACGAGAAGTTACAAGACAAACACAACACAGCTTTTATGACAGCTTTACAATGATCCAACCCCACTGGGAGAGCACCAGAATGAGAAAAGTCTGTTGTCTCCCACCCATGAGTTAGTTTGTTGAGGAACTGTGTTGTTGCTTTTTCCTGTGTTGTATTGTACTACTTGAAAATCCAAAAAAATCATGCAACTGACATTATGTTCTGCATCTGATGCTGATGAAAAGTGAACTTAGGGGAAAGTGCAAGAATAAATGAAACAGTGATAGTTTCTGTCTATTCTGTCCAAGCATCCAAGCATTTCTGCCTCAGGGACTTATTGGTCCAGAGGTGATTCTTAAATGTTTCAGTTATCTTCATTGACTTGTGGTTCAGAGCCTCAATCCTCATACAAGCAAAGAGTCTGATTTTTGTTACAGGTAGTGTGGCCATCCAGAAATCTGTAGGTGTCCTTCCAATGCTAGCTGAATGCCCTCATCACCAATGTAGGTTAAAATACCTGGACAACTATCAAGAAGGACATACTCTCAACAATTCTTGTAGAATGTATTCTATTCAGGACCAACACAACATGATTTTAGTGAAAGAAGAACAAGAAAAATATCACTTTGCAGCACAACAGACTGGTGACTGCTCTCTAAATTGTTTCCCTCTTTCATCCACTACTCTTTCATCCATTAGTCTTTGAAGTAAAACAAACATACGATAAAGACGGTATCAAATATTAGATTTTCCTGGGGTTCTAAGGTAAGAGCCTTCTTAGGTCTTGCTTTAGAAATAAGTTAGCCTCAGATAGTAGATGCATTTTGCAAGGCTAGTTCCTATAGATTTGTGTTGGATTTAGTCTGCGAATTTCTCATTTTGACTGACAGCTTGCAGGAAATTTAGGAAGAGGAACATCTACTATCTGGATCTTGATCAGCCTGTGACAAGAACTACAGACTCACTCAAAAGGGTAGAATTGGGGCTGTAGAAAACTGTGAATTTCTAAAATCAAATGGTGTGGAGCTTTGCATCATATCTCTTGACACAACGCACAAGATGTAGTGCACAAAAGAAAATGACAGTGGGAAACAAGTAACAGTTTCCCAATGTCCTGTCTTAGGTACCTGAGTCATTTGATCCAAAACTCAGGGCAAGACAGAGAATAAGGTGTGTTAAAGAGAATGGCAGAATAATGTTAAGGGATTCCAAAATTGGAGATGTTATCAGATTAGTGTCATTAGCTAATTAGAGGTTTTTTTTTTTTTGTCGTTTACACCCAGCCTTCAAATATACAGTCCTTAACTAATTTTACCTTGAACTTTAGTTAAACCTTGACTGAGGCTTAAAAAAGAACAGGCTCTGGAACACAATGTGAGCTCCTGGCACTCTGAATACTGCCTGCAATATTCCTTGTGCTTTTATCAGGGTCTTGCTCTCTGCCTTTGGTAGAAGCATGTTTACATTTGGTTATTCCTCTACTTGTGCTCTTATTTAGTATGGGCTTATTTATTTTCGTTTCTATCCCAACATACTCTGAGTGGCTTTTTGTCTTTCTGTTCAAATGCCAATTTTAGATAGATATTCATGTGGGAAAAAAAAAAAAATCATTGACATATGGAGCATATTTGGGGTATTGGCACAATTATTTGTCCTCAAAAGATTTGGTATACCCTTGATTATGTTTCAGATATCACACTGTTTAGAGAAAGCCATCTGAGGCTCACAGACAGAGTACTTTTAGACTGGAAACACTATATATTTTAAGTGAAATATATTTCTCCCTTTTATTCTCCTAATAAATCCTCCATTTTCAAAAGGGTTTTTTTAAAAGGATTCTTTGTGTTCAAATCTGACGTTCTCTACATGTCAAATAAATCGGACATTTTTTTCTGAAATGCCTGGATTGTATGCCCTTACATGCTTATAAACTAAATGCAAGAACAGCAGAACCCCACTGCAGAAATAATTACTTCATGCACAATGTCCACAACTTATTTCCACTGTTTAAACTGAGACACATTGTTCTTATTTCCACTCCTCACAAGACATTTGTTCTTTTCACTGTTCCATACTTTGAGTGGATGAGGTTCATCTGGCTTGTTGATATTATAAAATATGGAATTCTTGTATTAATGGTTATAAAATCATATGGGAATACTTTACACCATGTCTTTGTCATGATGCAGTATTAACTGGTATCATATAGAAGGACTTAACATGATATTAAATTACTCCTTTTTATGTCATTCACAGTTTTTTTCTCTAAAGACTTTTTGTATTATGTTATATTTATGAAGTGAGTGAATGTGATACTGAAAAAAGTTCTCTTAAAGCAGTTTTGACCTTAATTTAGCAATATTTAAATCAACATATTAAGTCGGAGACTCCTGGAAAACCACCCCTCTATAACAGATATTTTAAAATACTATAATATATCGTTGGTACAAGTGTCCAACCACAAAACCACCACTAAATCAGTTCATATTGTTAAAGCCTGTTTTGCAGTTATGAAGGAATGCAATATAGAGGTAGCAATATTTTCTTTTATAGCAGAATAAATGGGGAAAGTTTGACATGGTTCTCAACCCCAGGCCATAATAGCACTTGAGTTGAAGTTGGATCCATATCTTAGAAGGTCTTAAAAGCCTGACTAAATGAGACAAGGCAAACTTTTTTTCTTTTTCTTTTTTTTTTTTCTTTTTTTTCTTTTTTTTTCTGAGCTGTAAGAGCTGCCAAGGAGATATCAAATACCAGACCAGTAGGACAAAAATCAGATGCCTTGTGTGTTATTCCAATAAGTCAAGAATTATTATCAGAGAATTATGGAAAGGTTTGAGTTGGAAAGAACCTTAAAATCCTCTAGTTCCAATCCCCCTGTCATGGAGAGAGATGCCACCTACTAGATCAGGTTGCTCAGGGCCCCATACAAACAGGCCTTGTACACACTGTAGTGATTGTATATTAAAAGCAGCAGATGAAAAGCAGCAGTAAAAGTTAGCATTGTAGATAGGAGTTAGGTAGAATATAGGACCATTACAAAATTCTGATCTTAACAATCTGTTTTAACTTAAGAGGTATAAAATATGTGAACAGTCACTGGGGAAAGCTCCAGAAGTCCAGATCTTTCCTCCTAGGTAATGCCTTGATGCTCCATAAAATTTGCTTCATTTTCATGCACACTCCATCTGTATTTTAGTTAAAAATGCAGCCTGGAGGAATTAGGAGTGAGTTAGAATTTTTTTGCCAGCCACTTTGTAATCGGTATAACTGAACATATTCTGTAGTGGTGATAAGTACTAGTGCTACTAAGGTGTAGGAAACTTCACACTGTGGAGTGGTGTCACAGAAACTTGTTTTATTATATTTTATTAATCTTATGAACTCTTCTTTCAAAATCTAAAGATGACAATTTGTAAAAGGAGAGAGTCTTGATGTTATAATAGGTATAAAATAGAAAGCAAGAGACAACAGGGGAAAAATAGGCATTCCAAAAGTGTCATGCAGCTTTTTTGGCATATGCTCAGTGCCTTGTTTCAACAGGTTGAGTCCGATGTGTATTTGGAGGTGCCAGTGTCACTGATAATGATCCATTTGTCACGGATCAACTGGCCACAGCCATCACACAGAAGAATTGTATCCAAGGTACCTGGTCTTACCAAATCTCTGTCTGCCAAGGTCATTTTCACCTTCCAGCAGCACTAATCCTCCACCTGCCTAAATCATTGCTGCCAGCACTGCCACTATTGTCATTAGCACTACTATGGATTGTAGCCATGATCATTCTTTTCTTTTTAAAAAGATGTTTTATTTTGAAACAGTTTCAGTTTTCTTGTAATTAATCTTTTGTAATTCTGACATCAGAAAATTGAAAGTATCATGTGCTGGTGTTTCGGTTTCACATACTGACTCAAGAACAACCCTGGTCAAGGCATTCTATCAGAACATCAAAAAGTAGGGAGGGCAGGAGGAACACCTTTGTGTATTTCTTCCTCAAGTCTGAGAGGCTCTTTGGAGAATTCAGTGGTCTTTCTGTAGTGTAAAAAATGCAATTAACAGGGAAATGGGAAAGGATGGAACACAATTTGATTCTGCCGTGGATTTGATTTAAATTTTATGCAGTTCTGGTTGCTGTCCTGATGCTATGGCTGAACTACAGCTCAGTATCTACTATTGTATGCATATCATATCCTATCATGATTGGTATAGCTGATTCTGGCTTTTCTAGAAATCCTCTCTGAGGAGAGAGGATTGTCTCTGAAGTAAAAGCTGGATTATTTCTGACAGGGGAGGATAAAGCCTAAAGGCTTGCTCCTCTGTCACTAATGAGTTGAGAAAAGTAATTTATCCCATGTTTGTCCCATCTTACTTATTTGGAACATTCATGTAAAATATTTCTTATCCACTGAGCTCCTTGAATGAAAGTAACTTTACAAGTTAAAGCAAGAAGTATTTGAAAAGGTTCTTGAAAATCCACAAGAAAATAGTACCACTTTTTTTTTTTAATATTGGACAGGAACGCCTTTCCTTACAAGAGGACAATATTGCCATGACGTTGCAAGACAAATTCTGATGTATTTAGTCAGTAGTTACAGAAGTTTTACAGAGACGAAACTCCCTCTAGGTTTTGCGGAACTTGTAGTTGAAATATAACCAAGGGACCCGTGAAGTGGTCAAAATTATAAAAAAAATATCATATAGAGCTTTTTACTTGCAAACTGGAGGAATGTAGCTTTTGCATATTAGCATTTCTCAGCATACACTTGATGTGCCGAGGGAAGACTTGATGCACAGCTTTGCCTCCTTGTTGCAGCCGTATCTATTTCCAACACACTAAACAATCTGCTTTTCTAAAAGTTTCTTTTTGCTTTACTCCTGCTGTTTCTTTTTTAAAAATAATTCTACTTCTCTCTGCCAGTTCCCATACATCTTTCTCACTGTGAGCTGCTCCCATTACCATTCCCTTTTTTCTGAGGCTCTGGCATATGATGCCAATTTACATGTTAGTAGCCCAGATACCCAGTTGACTGTGGAAAGCAAAGATCAACAGGTCAACCTACAGATGAACCAAATCTGCTAACTTTAGACATCTGAATTGTTTATGTGTCAAATCTGAGCTAGCTGAAGAGGTACCTTATACAGTAAATGGGAAGATACAGATCTTTTCAGAGGTTGACTTGTCTTCTTCCACTGAGGAAGCTGAAAGAGCTGTCTCAGATTAGATATGAGATAAACAAGAAAAGTAATATCATTCTGTATCTAATGGCTCTTTCCATCTGTGCAAGAAATGGTTGTCTCCTTTCTCCTTTTTCAGAGGACTAGGCATTTTAGTAAGTACAGGAGTAGAGTAACTGCTGTGGGACCACACTTGTTTTTTTATAGAAGTAATCTACGGTCAGGGCGTTTTGAATATTTGCTTTTATTCAATCAAAAAGTAATGCTTGTTTCTTTTTCTTGTTTCCTTTCTACCTTTTTTTCTTTTTCTTAAAGAAAAGATGAAATTTGCTATGTGCTTTTTTTAAATAGAGTTATTTGCATATTGCTCCTAACAAACTCCCTCTGCCCCTTCACTTCAGTTAGGCTGACTGCTGGACTTCACACAGCTAATGCTTTCAGATGTATTTGTTCCCTTCTGTGGTTCTATCATATATGGCAGGATCATCTGGATGTATAGGGTGAGATTCTAACCTGCAGAGTTCATTCAAGGTGCATTTAATGTAACATAAATCAACTTTATTCAGTATGTAATAAACCTTCAAAGAATTTAGGGAGTCCAAAAATAGACAAGATTAGGTGATTACTATTAGATAAAATTATGTTGTCATTTATGTCAGTCAAAGTTCAATTTAACTTCATTCATCTTACCCCTCACTTTTGAGACACAGTGTGGCAAGTCTGTTCAGCCACAATTTTTTTTTTGTTTTTTTTTTTTAATGAAAAATTGTAGTATGGTCCTTCTGAGTGAGAATATTAATTGCTACTGCAGTGGAAGTGCACTTACTGTCTTACAAAGTCATGAGTAAGATGTGGATGTGACTTAGTGTCACTCCACAAGTAAAGAACACTCTCTAGTTTCCAAAGCAAACCTCTTTTATAAAATAACCATTCGCTCCCTGCCCCTAAGTAGTCTTCCTTACTTAGCCTATACAGCAAGTTCTCAGAAGGGGTGAATGTGTATTGATGTATGGCATTAAGAGCTTATTATTCTAAGATTTCATGATTTGAGGCTGGATGTCTTCCCAACAATGAGAATTCTTACTGGGTCTGCCTTGGAAGCACATTAAGAGTAGAAAAATTTAGATAATCATTTTACATGTCTGAAAATCAGTGCTTGTAAATTTGGCATACACAAGTTTTAAAGATATGTATGCACTTACATATGTCTTAACATATGTCTATTACACAGGATCAGACTAAAAGGATACTAAAAATCAGAACTATGCTTCTAGGGTTGCTTGGTTTAATAAAAACTAGACATCATCAAACTAATTGCATTGCTGAAATGTATATTTAGAAGCATGTATTCCTCCTTTTTCTTGAAAAATGGTTCCACTAAGTATGTTTAAGAGATACTCCATTCTGGATTCCTGCTGCCTGTATTTTCCTCTATGGTTTGATGACATAAATAAAGCCTATAATAGGCAGTGGTACATTACATTTACAGTTATTTGTTTAGGAAAATTATTAAAGGCAGTAAGAAGCTTTGACATACCTTGTAAAGGCTTCATTTAAATTGAAAGCTGTTTGAATCTATCCAGCATCAAATGGTTCAGATGATGTTAACAAAATGGAAGCTATCCTTAATCCATGTTCAATCTAACAGGAGTTATTTCAGCAATTTATTGCTGGTATTTGCATATCCATGAAGTCTTATCTTTCAACCTCTTTTGTCTTAGAAATGTTTCATAGATACGTAGTGTTGCAAATGGTTTGCTTGGGTTATTTTGTCTGTGTGCATAAAACGGGTGTATTTAGAGCATAACAAGACCTCAGGCCCTGCTCCCACAGTTCACCCTGAGTGGGTTCATAGGGCCAGGAATGCATAGCCAATCATGGTATTTGATCCTAAAAGCTTTTTTTCTGTTTGATTTCATGACAGTGACCTACCTCCATTTAAAACAAAAGTATTTCGCATGCCTTCCTATTCTGCAACTTTACCTGCCATTTTGGATAAGTTATTTCCACCCTGTGGTTTTTGTTCCCATATGGTATTGTAAAACAATTGTAAGAAAACAGATGTCTGAGATTTCAAACAGCAATTAACTGCCATACTTTACCGACATATATTTCCCATTGTGATAGTGAGAGTTTATTCTTATTGTTGCCAACTTCAGAACATCAGTATAATGAAAGTAGTGAAACATCTATCAGTGAAAGGTATAAAAAAAAAAGGCAAGAAAAAAGGGAATGAAATGAAAATCTGTAGAGTAAATTTAAGAAAAATACATTAATTGACTTAAATGGAAAGAGGTTTCATCAATTTTGTTATAGGTTTATATGCCATCCAAAGAGTTTAGGTTGGACTGACGGTTTAGATAGTTTTTGGATGGCTGGGAGCAAGTGATTCTCCTGTGTGTGACCTACTCCCCAGCTACAGCATGGGCTTATGCAGACTTGCTTATCTGTGTCCAGGAGGAGTGCCACTGCCTTCAAAGCAGCCCCAGGAAGAGGCTGCTTTGAAGAGGGATATTCCTGGCTGCCCCGTAATGCTGTTGCCTGCTACTAAGACAACTTGCTTAAATACATGACTATTCATGGTGCATCTGTGCTGTTTGAGTACTATAAGCCCTTAAGACTTTTACATTACAGACATTGTGCTACTGAAAGGTTCAGGGTCACGCATTTTAAAGTGGCTGTGGAGAGAGCAAAAATATTTTAGGTGATTAAAATTTTTAAAAATCCAGTTCCTGAATGAGGAGCATAAAGTCCACATAGTACAACAGAAAAAATACATGGAGAAAGAAGTATGGAGATGAGTATATAAGTTACAGTAGTAATGAGGCATGATAAACTTTGAATTATGCATTTATTTCAATTGGTTATGGGCTGAATTTTTTGTTACCTGACTTAGGTGCAGTTTAATAGCTATTGCCCTATGGTAGTTTTTTTTGACAGAGGAGAGAGGTCAGCGAAAATAAGTTACTTAGCCTTTCAGAAATAGCTTTTGTTAGGTGAGAAAGCAGTTATAGCTTTGTGACTTTCTGAAATACAGTTTCACCAAACAATGCAGGGTGTATGCTTTCCTGTTACTTTTTTTTCCACAGTCTACCTCCATTTGTTTGTCATGGCAAGTTTCTCAGCAGGGGTTTTCCACCTTATCTCTTCACTGACATTTCTGTTTTCATTCTCTCCACCTTTATTCCCACACACAGTAGTATCTCAGTTGTATCTTGATGTCAGCACAGGAAAAAGATACAGCTTTCCTTCTAGCATCTCAGCAGAGCTGTCAGTGACTACTGAGTAGAAGCAATTCATATCTGTGGAGGTTTCCACAATCTATAGACTGTTTTTTAAGAAGTTGGGGTTTTTTTTGAGAGGCAGAATATGTTCAATATGACAGCTATCATGACAGCCTTTTAGTTCTGGAAAAGGACTACTGCAAAATTTTAAACATCTGTAACTTGAGGAAAAGATTCTAGTTTTATATCTCAGCAATATACCCTTCTCTCGGTGGATCATGTACCCCCTTGATATTAGGTTACTGTGAATTTGGTCAGTGTGAGCTAAAGTATTTTTTCTGAAATCAGCACATTAGGGACAGTCAGAAGAAGAAGGTCTTTGGGGAAGGAGAATATTTTTTTAATAGATCAACTAATAATGTTGGAAAACACAAAAAATCTTCGGGCATGCAGAAAACTTCATCAGTAAGATTCCCATAGCTGCCTTAACACAATTACCACACAGTCACATTCCTCAAAAACATGAATTTAAATTCTAAAAATTAATGTCTGTTGAATTATTTGTAACAGTGTTAGCTAGATATTCAGCAATAATCATATAACTGGACAGATTGCATGTTCCAGTTAATTGCAATTGGTTTTGGGCATGCATATTTCAAAAGCAAACATTATTTGTACACTTCAAGATTTTTCTGCTAATGAAGCAATAACATTTTAACAAGAATGGATAATGAATTTTTAGTACAGAAATATGCAGCAGCATCATTTGAACTGCTGAATCACTTTCTCTGTTCTATTTGAACCATTGCTTCATTTGCTTCAGTAGAAAGAGATATCACAATTACCTACCTAATTATGTTAATGCTATAGAAAAGTGTCATTTCGGCCCACCTTGAGAATTACCTGTCTTACTCTACCTACTTCTACTAGCTGTTTAAAGGATTCTGAACTCTCAAAGCTCAAAACCACTCTGCTAATAGTATAATAAAAACCGAAACCAAACCAAACCAAAAAAACCCAACAAAGACAAACAATTTTTTTTTTATGTTTTACCCCAGTAAAACATAGTTTCATTATAATTCTTTGGAAACTCCTTAGTATTTCTTCTGTGCCATCTGGGAAATAAATAACTTTGAGAATTTCAGTGGTGGTTAATTCATGATGAGAGATCATGGAAGCAAAGAGAAACGTGGTCACTGGAAAACAAAGCAAATTTTACTCTTGTGATGAATAACTATGATTATCTCTGTGCAAGTTCCCTACTTCCTCAACTGGAAAACCTCACAGCTTCTGTTTTTTTGTGGTTTTTTTTTTTTTTTTTTTTTTTTTTGCTCCTGCTCTTTCTAATAACAGTAACTAATAACCACCAAGGCAAGCATGCACAAAGATGGAAATAGCTTGTCATAGGCAGGGCTCTTACAGTGTGTGTACAGTTGGGGCTGACAAACAAGGAGACAAAGACAGTGAACCACAAGCTATTTCCTATGTGCAGAAACCATCCAGAACAAGGTAAGAAAAAGTTTTAATTTTGTCTGTTGTGAGAGAGAAACTGGGGGTAATTAGGGTCTCCTTCCTTTAATATGCTGTGCAGTATGTCTTACAGAAAACTGTCTACAATAGAGATATTTAAGTAGACCTTATTTTCTCTACAGAGATTATAAACAACTTGTCCAGTTAACTACTTCTGTGTAGTAATTGTCTGCATAGAAGCCCAATGTCTGATAAAATTAATCCCACCATCTGTGCTTTTATCCTAGCTGCATTCTTTTCAAGTTTATGGCAGGAAGAAGTATCAGCAGATGCAGCTCCTACAGCTCCAATCCAGAAGTTTCTGAGTTTCACAGAGCTTTCCATTTCCTATTCCTGCTTTCCTGGACAGTGGAGAAATGTTAGAAGCAGCAGGTAGGAAGAAATGCACTGGCAGCTTGTAGGAGTGTGAGATGAGTATGTGATGAAGGGGTGTGGCAGCAGTGTACTGGAAGAAAATCTGAAAAGTGGGAGTCCTTGTGAAAAGAAAGAGGTGAACAAAAACTAGAGCAGGGAAATGTATGCTTTATTTAGAACGGTAGCTGAAAAGATATGGGGTGAAAGTGTAACAAGAGGTATTATGGAAACATGAGTCATTGAAGGAAGAGAGGAGTTGAACAGGAAGACTTACAGAAAAAAGTTGGAGGGAAATTTTAAAAGAGGAGAAAAAGTTACCTAACATATGGAATAGCTGTTGTATGAAAAATAAATGAATAAACTAGTAGTTGTCAAGCCCAGAATAGAAGTGACTTAAGGGAAATACAAAAGAAGTTTACAAAATGATGAATGTTAAGGAGAAGGTATGGTAGTTTCTCTCTTCCAAAAAAGAATTAATTTTAGATGAAGTTAGCAGTCCCTGGACTCAAAAAGAAGAAAAAACAGGAGACTTGTGAAATTTGTTGTCAAATGATGTTCTTGAAAGTAAAAGCTTATATAGACTTGAGATGAAAAAAGTCTGCGGAAGATAGTGTCATTTAAAGTTACTAATAATATAGAAACCAGAGGCAGTTCAACAAATTCACTGAAGTGAAAATGTTGGGAGGCTGCGAGAATTCTGGAAGTATCATGCATGCTTGTTTTGTTCATATTTCACCTTAGGTATTTGCTTATAGCCATTGCTAGAGAAAGTATACTGATTTAGATAATCCTTGGTCTGACACAGCATGGTTGCATTTTTATTCTAAGCTGGGGAGAGAAGGAGAAAAAAAGAGCGTGCTGTTACAATTCAGAAAGTATTATGGAGGCAGTATTTAGGAAATATCCTTTTTTCAGGACATACATTTAAGAAATATATGCTTAGGAATTATTGTTTTTAAAGCAGTCTTACTAAGTACATCTATCTACAGAAGGAATTTCCAAATCTACTTCTAGTCAGTCTCTAACTAATGGTACAATCTGAATCTGTTTGAGATGCCTTGTTTTGATTACTCTCTCTCTATATATATATACAAACAAACAAACAAAAAACCCACACCAAATCCCAAACCCTCTTCTTAATAATATTATATTTCATTTAACCTAACTGAAAGAGATTTATCTGAAGTCTGTATTGATGTCAGGGAAATGAGACTTGTGCCATTTAACTCAAGAGACTGTCGTACAATGGCTTATCTCAGACAAAGCCTTCCAGAACCACCACGTCATAAAAAGGCCAAAGGCCATGCCGCTCTTTTGTATGGCTTTCCATCAAACCATGTTTATTGACACCCAAAAGCTGGCCTCCTAGAGAAAGCAGTAGGGGTCTTAGCACTGTGTCACGCCTGTCAGTGCAATGAGAGACACATCAAACATCTGCTTCCTTTCATTTATTGATACTGATAGGTGCATTTTAAATGAATTTGTACTTAGAAAAAGTGATGAATAGCTTAAGAAGTGCGATATGCACACAATGGAAGTACCGTGCTCAGGTAGCCATGCAAATAGCTGTACAGGAAGCAGCTTAATCTTCCTTACTAATGCCTAAAAGGATGGGGACATCCATCAAATAAGGCATAATTGTCTTTCTCTAATATAAGTGACTATTACAATTATCTTAATATAATGGACTCAGAAATATCTTAAATCTACCAGATTAATAAACAAACAAGCTCAGCATAGTGGTCAGCCAAGAGGTCAGATCAGGTTGCCCTGAGGTTAATTGGAGTTTTTCTACTGAATTAAATTAGGTAAGTGTTCAGCAAAAAATGCTTGAACTTTCCTGAATGGTTTCCTTTCAGTGAAGGGAAGGCGAACATAAGCAAGCTTTGGTTACATATTATGTCCAAAGCACCATTTTTTCTTGTGGCTTTAATCTGTGAACCAAACCTCACTCTTTTGCTTTTCTCATCTTTATAGCCATTCTTATCTACTATCTATCAGTAACATACTTTAAATAGCAACTACTGAAAAGAAACTGTACTTTCATACTGGTTTTTATTCTGTGGTGTTGCTAATTGTTGTGCAGACAGCAGGCATAAAATGGCAGCCCACAGGCTCTGTCTTGCAAACTGTAGTTCAAAGACTATTAGTGAGAATTATTGAGAAATTTTCTCTTGCTGATTGATCTGTGACTTCCTTTGTATCATTCTGAGAGTGAGCAGGCTGCTGTTGTTAAAAACTTTATTATTCATTCAGTAGGATAGATAGGAAAGAATCAGAGTGTTAGGAATTAATATCAATGATAACTAAAATTTACTTGTCCATCTAGTGCAATATTTTTTCTAACTTGTGCTAATTTGAATATAGCTAAGTCTACCTATCCTAAAGGAAATTCACATTATTGGACAAAGTGCTGGGTCATAGCGGAACTGTCACTTAGCTTTTAAAGCCTCATATATAAATATGAATGTGTATTTGCATGTGTGCGTGTGTGTTCGGGAAAAGAAGAGAAGCAGAAAGATAGAAAAAGAGGAAATTAAGAAAGCGGAAAAGAGCAAAGCCGTAGTACTTTCTTTAAAATCTTGCTCCTAACTCCTTATTTAACCATGTCAATAAAAGTGATTCAAATTCTAAAAATTAGGTCAGTGGGGGATTGCAAATGCTTAACACTTCAAGCAATTGATCTTGAATTTAGAAACTTAACTTCTAGCAATCAAATCTGAAAGTTTTTGTAAGCTCTGCTTATACCAGTAGGGGCAATTTTTTCCTCATATTACCCTTCATTCCATTCATATATTTTTGTCTATAACAAAGAAAGGGACCTCAAAAGCTTAAACAGGAAAAGACGATGTGGTTAGAAATCAAAACATAAAATGTCAACGTTAGCATGAGTTTTATTTTTGGTATTGGTTATAGAAATCTGTGCCTTAAATGTTAATCTTTGAGGGATTTTTTGCAATGTTGCTGATTTCAATTTACATATTTTGGAAAGTGTTCTCATTTGCTATCAAAACTAATTGAAGGCATAGATAAAAGAACTTTCAATTTAGAGGGGAAAGTACCCTATGAGAATCCAGTTGTGTTTTTCTTAATAATTCTTTGTTTACTTTTTCTTTTAACTAGTGACAGTCTTTTGCTTACTAATAAGTATGTCTCAAAAGACTAAGAGGTTCAGTTAAACACCAAAATATTGAGATATTTCTTCAAATTATATTTGATTTACTTTCTTGTAGGCCCATGCTGGTTGGAAGTTTCTTTTTTTTTTTTTTCTTCTTAATCCACTTTCCTTTCAGAACTGATAATTTAGTAGAAACAAATTTTCATGCAAACATATTAGCTTTGATAAAACCAAACAAGCAATCAAACAAAAACTGTTGTTAAGAAATCTTTTGTCAAGGTGGTAGCGCTTTCTGTCAAGTTACATCTTGGAAGTGTCAGCCTTTTCCCCTTTAAGCAGAGCAGAATTTAAGGCACCTTTTTTTTCCCCCTCATCTTGAAATAGATGGTCCAGGTCCATTCTGTTTTCAAATTTACAGAGTTAAGATTTGACTCTAAGTAACACAAACACCAGGGTCTTTGGGGATTAGAATGTTTTCTTTTAATTGTTTTCATATATGATAAATAAGCTAAAAAAAATCAAATTGATAGGTCTTGAGTTCATCAAAACATTGAAGAAAAAACAAACAAACACACTTCCATCTCTGCCAAGTTTTGAATTTTCCTGGGAAAGGAAATCTATTTTCTTATCAGTCTAAATCTAGACTTTTCTGCTCCAAACTGAATAAAACTGTGTACCAGCTACTGTTTATATATTTTCAGTAACTTATAAGCACATAGAAGATTTTGATGAACTCCTTATATCCAACATAAGAAAGCATAAAGTACCACTGTATTTGTTTGTTTATTTAAAATGATTGTCTTCCCTAGATCTTCTGCCTATGTCTCAACTGAGGGAAAAACTAAAGGAGAGTAGAAGAAAATGGTAAGAATAATTCAAGAGAACAAGTAGCTATACATACTCATAGTTATATAACTGCATATATATATATATATATATATATATATATATACACACACACATATATATATTTCATATGTGCTTATTTAAATATTTCATAATAGTGTGTACATGCTTCAAATATGTATACACTTCACTCATTTAAGGCCTGTGAAACAGCAGTTAGGAAAAAAAAAAAGGAAAGCGGTATCCATACCGAGAACTGTAGTGAGCCATTTTGGGCACTTTGGTTGCTGACTTGCTGCCTTTTCCCCTTCTCTTCCATCAACCTCCCTCCCTCCACTCATATCACCAATAACTTAGTGCTGAAACAACCTGCAGCCTCTCGAGCCAGAGGGCTTCAGTACTTGTACAGTTATTTGTCAATGTTTTACCTCACCCTTACCGTGGCCCTGTGTGGTACTCTTCCACTGAAGAATTCATGAAGGAGATCGATGGAGCCCTTGGTTGGGGGGAATTCTAGGTGGAAAGGGAGAAAGAAGAGAATGACAAGTGGTTATTAAGTCCCTGGGAATTCAAAGAAAGGAAATCCAATTTTTTTCATACTGTGAGCAGTTCTCTGTATTTTTCAGTCAGGAACTGTGCCACTGGCAAAATAATTAAAGGGAGGAGCTCTGTTGCAATCATGTTTTTCATTCCTTATCTAAGCAGTGCCAAGAGTACCACAGATCTAAGATGTGACTTAGAAAGCAAAAAGAAAGGAAGGAAAGTTTCCCTAGTTACAAATATACTTGCAGTGCTCTATTCACAACATGAAAAAGAGGGCAAATAAGATAACAAAGTGTGTGATGAAGTGCAGCAAGATTGCACTTCTCTGTACAATGTGTGAGTGGAGACAGCCATTAATAACTCTTTCAGACTCTTAAGGGCTGCAACACAAACACTATCAATACTCTTCTCCTAATAGCCAGTAAGGGAGGTGACACAGTATCTTCAGAGGAGGCCAGCTTTACTCTGCAACCCTGAAGAGCCTGATGGTTGGGAGGAGGTCTTTAGGTATGAGAGGACCAAGTTGTCTTATGTTCCAGGAAGAAGTAGAGAGATCCAACATGTATTTTTTTTACTGTACTATACAAGGAGAAATTTTATTTCAAATTGTACAGTGAACTACGTGAGATCCGTGCCATTAAATTGCACAGCTCTGTTTGGAGTATTGAAATTAGAAGAAAAACTCCTTCCTAGTCCCCATCCCTCTGATACAGTATAAAGAGCTGTTATTTCCCTATTTGCTATGTCTTCACACTCTAGTGCTTCTCAAACCCCTTTAATTGTTCTACATGTGCCAGTATTTCACTAAGTTCCCTATATACCTGGCTGCTGCGCTTCTGCTTGCCCCGTTCACTTCTCACACAGCTGTTACTGTCCTAAGACCACCCAAGCTGCTCTACAGCTGACACACTTGCACCCTTCACTTAAAAGAACAGGGATTCATTGCTTAATTGGTTGATCACCTGACGGACAGCTCAGCTCAGCAAATAATTTCCAAGTATTTATCTGATACAAAGGGGCAGCTCAACTTTCTACTCCAAAGACATCAGGCATCAGCCCCTTCATGGGCTGACTGACAGGTCTTAGTTTTAATCTGTCTTTTGTCTAATGAAAATTTTCTATATTTGATGGAAGAATGGGAGAGCTAGGCATCACTTTCTATAGCATTGCTTTTGTTGTGGGGAGACTCCATTCCTCTGTGTACTGTTATGCCCATTTTCAGCATGGAAACAAGGAGCTTGGTCATTTTCCAGCAAAACCTCCATGACTCCTAAAAATCTTTTTATTCAGTTTGAATTTCACAAATATGTGGCAAAGGGTGATGTTCCTGCTTTATTTCAATAAATATATGGGGCAAAAATAGAACAAAATTGTTATTACTAATGATGGAAATATTCTGTGTCCGACACTGAATGTGTTCCCTTTTGATCTCATCTGACAGTGAGAAGCACAAGCCACCCTTACTGGAAGAGACTGGATGCTGAGGAGATCTGCGCTCCTTCAGATCACTCATCCCAGCTACAGAAATACATGAGCAGTAGCTGTACACTTCAAAGAGGCATTATGAAGTCAAGGGCCTTCCTTTCAGTCTGCTCTGCAAGTCTTTAGTAGCTTACACTAGATGAGAGATAGTGGCGACATGCTGCAGCTCTGTGTGACTCATCACTGACACCTTGGGAAAACGTTTTGAAAACAACATTGAATTTGCTGTCAATCATAATCTACACAGACCATGTGCACTAACCAGGAAAGTGGAAAATTGCAAGATTGGTCATTTGGTCTCCTTCTATTCTAAGTGTTACTACAACAAAATAGTCTGCATTTAGGTATTGTTTCATTAGCTTGAATTACCTTAATATAAAGATAAGATGAAAAGTTGCCTCTCTATAGTGGATTATCTCTTTCCTGTGATATGTTATTGATCTACTGTATGTATATTTAATTTTCTAAGAGAAGACTAAACCAAATTGTTGATCACTTAAACCATTGAAAAAGAGAGAACACAATAGAGAGTCTGTATAATTTTGAATATAATATTTCTTGAATTCTACATGCGCACTTCATTATTTCAAACAGTAATTGAAAATATAAATCTATATTTATATTTAAAATTTGAATGGTAATGCGCAATGTAAGGAAGGCTTATATATCAAGGTGTTACAGTATAATTTGAATTGTTAACTTAATCTTTAATTATATATTAATATAACATTTTTACATTTTATTGTACTCGTATGCTAATATTTAGAATCCAAAGTGTATAATATTATTTATGTGGTAATGAGATAAGCAGCATAACTGCAAATAATTTGCAAAGTCCAGTATAAATTTACATTTAAGTTATTGAACTGTTATTTGGATTTCAGTGACACTCTTACAATAAGAAAATATTAGGCTGGATGGTTTTTTGTAAAGTGGGTAGTATGATTTTTGAGGACTATATATAATATCCCACAGTTAGGGTCTTTTTCAGTTTTGAAAGCAAATCTTTACCCCATTCTGTCAGAGACATACAGAGAGTTGGAAAAAACTGAGAATTCTTCATTCTTTCTTTCTCCCATCTTATTTTTTTTTTTTTTTGTAATAATAAAGTATTAAAATGTACATAAGAATAAAATTTTAATTTTTTAAAAACAAATATGAATATATTATCATTTTACTTAGACACTCCATCTCAATTATATATACCGGTTTCCATTTTTCTTTCCAGACTATGTCAGGACATCTGAAAACATAACGTGGAGTCAAGTTCAAGTCCTTATAACTGAAGAAGATAAACTCCTAAATATGAGTTTGTGTTTATATTAACAGAGAAAATTATATACCTATAAAAGGGTTTCAGATGATCTGCTTTAAAGGCCTGTCTCAAGATGGCCTAAATCCTCGTTTGGAGATGCACATCTCCAGTTGTTGGCTATAGACAGAAAAAAATTGCCTGAGGTTCACAACCTTAAGTTTATACATTTGAGCCCAACTCATGCAACTTTTGTATCTTTTCCAGAGAAAGTGGTAGCTTGCTATTTACTGCGACGTTCTGTGAGGAGACTTTGCTAGTAAAGTAGGTATGATGCTGAAAAGTGTTGTGTTTTTTTTGTTTGTGTGCTTGCTTGTTTTTTGTCGTGTTGGGTTTTGTTTTGTTGGGTTTTGTTGTTGTTGTTGTTGTTGTTGTTTGGTTGGTTGGTTGGGTTTTTTTAAATGCACCTTGGGAAATTTTCACAACAGCTAATTTTGAAGTTCAAGATGCTCTCTCTTTTCAGAAATAGGCCATTAGGGAACTACCACTGTGGTTGCAACCCTGTTCCTTCACCCTGCCTTCTTTGAATGGGTTTCTGACATTATCCATTATTTACCTGTTTTTTATAATTTACTGAAGGAGACCGGCAGATTCCAGGAACAATGACAGAACAAGGTTTATGTGGACTTCAATATTTTTCTATGAAACTCATGTTGATAGCTGCTTAGCTGCTTAGTTGGTACTATAGGGAGTGTCTGCTGATTTTCATATATATTCAGTGTTGAGAGAAAAACACATCAGACAGCATAGAGGAGAAGACAAGAAAAAAATGAAAACTGTAGCCACAAGTAAACAGTCATTAAGTGTCTCTGAATCAAACAAATACTGCTGTGAACTTATGATACATTACTGTTTTCAAAATACGAGCTGAAGAAATGCATGTTGAGGTATTGGCAGACCTGAGGCTTTGTTATGGCTGCCCTTCTCAGGGGAATTTAACACAGGTCAGTTTCTGTAAGACTTCTTGAAGGAAAACAATAGATTTCTGAGGGTGACTGAATAAAATGCATCTTTCACTAGTGTTACGGAATGATATGATATGGTGCATGGACAAGTGGGTCATTGTTTTCAGCTTGTTCAAGTTATTTTTTTTAGTGGGTTTTTCTTTATTTAATGACAATAATTTAATAATACTTAACCACTGAGATTGTCTTTTCTGTTTTTAGTTCTGAGGACTTTAAGAACACTTTTCCAATTGGTTTGTCATATCTTAGACACTGTCAGAAGCTGAGGAATGGAAGGAGCTGGGTAGGATAAAAACACTTTCAGTTTTTCTAAGTTTAACAGAATGTTCCTATTAAGCATTATCTAATTGAAAAATTTTGTTCCTTGTTCAGAGTAGAGGTGTCTGTTGAAGGCAGGGTAAAGAGATGTGCACTTCAGCTAAGAGAAAAAAGGTAATATGATGATTATATATGGCCAGCTGTGGGAAATGTCTTTCTTTGCATATAATTTAGTTCAATTGTACAAAGTACTCCCCTGGTAGTTTCTTTCATCTGTGAATCTGTGGAGTCTTATGTGAAGACTGCTTATTGTCAGTCATTCTTTGATAAAGGTAAGTCTTATATTGCTGAAAAACAGTTTTAGGCTCTTTATCTTACAGAATAATAATTATATATATCATTAACTGAGGGGTGTTCTCTCCTTTCTTTACTTCCCCAAGGAGCTGACTGCAGAAGCCTCCTATATTAGCCCAGTGCAGAATTAGATTCGGTCTTAACAGACAGCCATCCCCAAATTCTCTGGACAGTAGTAGCAGCCACACTGCTATTGAAATTAAAATCCTATATAAAATTTTGATTTTATATATGTGTGTTGGTCAGTTTCATGGTCAAGCAAGAATATAGCTCCAGTGATGACACTTCCAGTTACTAGGCATCCTGTATATACTTTTAAAGGTTTCTTGTTCTTTCTTTTTTCATTTGACATACTGAATCTGATACTTTGTCACATTTTAAAAATTTCCATTATCCCTTCCTAGTTTTTCTGTTTCTAAACATCACTGTTCGCAGATTTTGTTCAGGTGCTTCTTCCACAGTTGTATTCCTGTTTTCTGATGAAATTTATTTACTGCTTGTATTTATATACAATTCCTCTAAAAATTATTAAACATTTTCTAGTATAAGATTTGGGTGTTCTAGTATAAAAATGGAATTACAGTGATGATGCTTTTGTTACTTTTCCTTATTTTAGCATCACACAACTACTGTCCTCATCAACAGTAACAGAAGGCTCCTTGCTCCTGGCATCATCTATCATATTACATTCATACATAATGTTTTTTGTTCAAGAAAAATCAAGATTTTTTTTTTTCATTACACTGCTGTCCTCTTCATCTAAGAAAGCTGACAGCATAATGTATATTCCAATTGGCAAATATAGACATCTGTAGCTGCTGGTGGTGTGCTGTCCTAAAAAGAAATCATCCTGACTTTGTTGCCACGTATAAGTGAGGTAAAAAATCAAGAAAACTTTTTCAGTTACTGAAAGTGCATCACTGAGACAAATGCTTATTTTCTTTCAAAATTTCCATTAGGACACAAAGATGGAAATAGATTGGATGTTTTGTTTTGTTTTGTTTTGTTTTTCCCCTTTAGTGTCTTGCTCCCTTATATTAAAACACATATAAACAAAAGGACATGATATGTTTGAGCCACTGAAAAAAGTCTTGTCTGTTTGCTCATTTATGAGCAGTTCAGACTTTGTGATGTAAAGTGTCATTATTAGGGAAGCAGGTTATGAAAAATAATTTAAAAAGTTGATGTATACATTTTACTGTAGTGATTTTTTTCCTCCAGTTTCTCTTTTTACAATAGCTTGCATTACAGCTTACAATAACTTTGCAGACAGATACCAAGCACAATTTAATGCTTAAGGAGGCACAAACTCCCATGTATACATAATAGTGTCTTACAACTTGTTCACTTATAAGCATTAAAGAAAATAGTCAGAAAATGTAATTTTATGTCATCATCCTAAGCTGGTTTCTACTTCACATACAGTAGCATAAAAATTGGTTATCATTAATGTTTAAAAATAAGTTTTAAGGGAAGAGGAAAATGATTTTTGAGATGAGACTCGGGGAATAACTCATAAACTATGTTTTCTTAAGACTCTACTTCAGCAGTTGGTTCAAGTCCTTCGGGCTAGTTTGCAACCATTAACCATCAACATCTGAGACACCTCCTTCTATCCTACGATTTATTGGCTTCTCTACACTAAAGACAGCATTTGAGAATAATTTTTTTCATGTAGTAGTCTATATACCTATTATGGGCTCTATTGAAGTATCCCACAGGCAGGTGAAAAAGTGATTTGAGATAAATGTGAGCAGCAATCATGTCCTTTATGTATTCAATTTATTGAACATTTATTGTAGCATTACTTCTGCTTTGTTTCAATAGTTTCAGAAAAAAAGTCAGATAAATGTGTGTGCGCAAATTGGAAAAGAATGTAGAACTGCAATATATCCCTTATCTCTGAGCATGAGAAATATTTATAAATGGCAAGTGAGAGTTTTGGAGAATTATCTAGCTTCTTTTAGATATAGTTATCATTTTGCTATCTTACAGAATAGGAAAGTTCCAGTTATTATCTGTATTTTCCAAAGGGTGCATGCCGATACAATAGTTTATGACTAGAATTTAGAAAGGTTCAGCTATGTTTACATTCAAGAATATCAGTGGATTACAAAAGAAGATAGAAAGTAAAGTTTTCATTTAATGACTTAACAGTGAAAAAACTCATAGTGCTTGACTATCAATATATCTATGTATTTATTGTAAGTAAAATAACTCTGAAGAACATAGAGCTAAAAATGATAAACCACTATGTGAACATATCTGTCATTCCTTGATGTATGTTCCACACTAAATCTGACATGGAATCAGTTTCTCCACAGAAGCTCTGCTGTTATAGAGAAGCTTTGTCAATGGCCTGTTGAATCAATGGCACTATTTTCATGCACTTATAAAAAATTTTATTTCAATGTTTTCTCTGTTTTCCTTCTTGATCTTTAACATACACAGCTACTGAGGGTCACCAGTAATTTCTAAGTGAGGAGATAAACAGACAACAGTTTCTAAAGTGCTTCAATTACAATTCAAATAACCAATGGCCTGCTTTGTTACACAGAGTTGAAGAAACCATCTCTGGCTGATTATCAGGAAGAAAGAGGACCCCTACCTCTGTGGCTCATTAAAGGCTATGGTGATTGCTCTTCATAGCAATGTGAGTCAAGAAAGAAAGCAAGTGCAAAAACCTGCAAACACAGACACATACAATTGTTGTCATTCCTATGAATGCAGCGCCCAAAACAGAGGAGTGGATTCTCACAGGACCAAAGCTAAAAATGCATAGGCTTTCTCTGTTCTTCAAGGAAATGGCACCATTTGGTGCATTATTACATGCATCAAATATTATAGTTCTATATATTTTTCCTCTGTAATCCTTAGAAACTTAGTTTAAAAAAACTACTCATTGAATTTTCAGCATTCAAAAACATTTTAAAAGTGTAAATGGAAACACTTATTTTTCTGGATTGTAAATATTTTCTTTTATTTTTAAATTACTCCTCTAAAATAAACTACAGTACACTTTTAAGCCTAGGGTGGACCTTTATTCACAGTTAATCTTTCATTTCTTTGGAATATTATTTGAACTCTTCACACTGTCTGAGGTGTATAGATGTGAGGTCACTTTTAAAACAGGACAAACCAAGAAAAAAAAAGTAGTTAAATTCTTTCAAAATTAAGAAATGTCTCCAAAACTTTAAAAGATTGCATTTGTTTTACAGAGAGTACATTATATCAAATTGTTATACTAGTCTTGATTTAAAGAAAAAAATAATATGTCAAATGTTCATCCTGGAAGACTACTATTCTAACAGAAAAGAGCTTGCAATAACTTTTTTATAGATGGGAAAAACCAAAGCTTTTTATCATTGGAGTGTTAACAAGATTTTATTTTGAGAATCAGACCTCTTCTACTTGATCTCCCACTACTTTTAGTAATTTTGTCCCCATTCATTACTGCACCATCTCAACGGCATCATTTAAGGGCAGCTGAATTAATTCTAAACAAAATGTAATGGCCCTAATAATCTATCAGTTTCTGTTACTTTCCTTCCTTAACTGACAATTAATCACATCCTTGGAGACACTGTTTTTCTCCTTGAGAAGTATAGACTTAGTCTGTTGGATATTTTAAACTTACACATACAATTCTTGTCTTGCTTACCTGCAGAGGCAGTAGCTGGGAGAAGCCTCAGACAGAGTATGAGGAAAGGACTGAGGTATATATTGCCTTCTGTCTCAGCGTGTGATAACTAGACCAGTTGTTCTCAGGGCACCCAGGTCACTAAGCCAGAAGACAGAGATGGGGAGCCAAATGAAGCCCCGATAATCCAGGGGAAAATTGTCAGTGACCTTCTATATCACTTCGACCCACACAGGTCTGTGGAGCCAGATGGGCTCCACCCAAGGGTACTGAGGGAGTTGGCAGAAGCGCTCACTGAGACACTTTACATGATTTATCTTCAGTCCTGGCTGACCAGGGAGGTGCCACTTGGCTGGAAGTCAGCAACTGTGATGCCCTACATATGAGAAGGGCCAGATTGAGGACCTATGAAAATACAGGCCTGTCAGTGTGACTTCAGTGCCGGAGGTCATGGAGCAGATCTTCTTCAGTGCATGGGCATGTGCAGGACAATCAAGGGATCAGGCCCAGCCAGGGTTTATGGAAGTCAGGTCCTACTTGACCAACCTGATCTCCTTTTATGGCTGAGAAGGCCAAGGGTATCCTGTATCAAAAACAGCACTGCCAGCAGGATCAGGGCAGTGATTTCCTCCCTATATTCACACTGGTGAGGCCACAATGGAATTGTCCAGTTCCGGGCCCCTCAATTCAGGAAGGACACTGAGGTGCTGGAGCATGTCTAGAGAAGGGGAGTGAAGCTGATGAAGAGTTGGAGCACAAGTCTTACGGGAGCATCTGAGGGAACTGGGATTGTTTGTCCTGGAGAAAAGGAGGCTCGAGGAGGATCTTATCACTCTCACAACCACCTGGTTGTAGCAAGCTGGGGGTCAGCCTCTTCTCCCAGGTAATAGGACAGTTAAGTTAGTTTCAGGACAGGAGGAAATACCCTCAAGTTGCACTGGGGGAGATTTAGATTGGATATTTGGAAAAATTTCTTCATGGAACAGCTTTTCAGGCCCTCGAACAAGCTGGCCAGTTGAGTCACCATTCCTGGAAGTATTTAAAAGACATGTATATTTAGAAGAAATGATTTAGTGATGGACTTGGCAGTTCTTGATTAATGATGTTCTTGATGATGATCTTAAAACTCTTTTCCAACCTAAACAATTCTAAGAATCTATAAAATTTTGCAAGAGTTAACAAAGTCTTGTATCAGGAAGACATTATAAATACTCCAGTTGCTACTTCTTGATAAAAAATTTAGATATTGAAAAATATTCTCTTAGTATATACGTTTGATCAACACTGCACAAAGTTACAGTATGAAATGGACATTTAGCCTAAACAGAAAAGATTAATATCTCTTTCAAAAGTAGATATATGCATCTAATGGAATAGGGAGGAGAAAGGTAACACTAAGTTAAAGATTAGTTTTTGTATTGGTCAAACTTTTAAAAACTAATGACTAAAACATGTCAGTATTACCTATATGTGCAGCCCTTTTTTTTTCCTATAGGTTTCTCTTCAAAGATAATTACTGAAGATAAATGTATATAAACAGGAAATTTCTTTCTGAAATTTTTCTTTACACCTGAACTATTTATAATAGGAAACATAATTCCCTGTTTGCAATGTAACATCTGTGGCCATGAGAAAAAATATAGTCTTTTAGAAACTTCATAAACTAACAAAGGGAAGGAAACCATCAATCACAGGTACAAAAGAGCAACCCTTGACATATTTCGAGTGTATACACATACCCACTAAAACTGTTTTGTTTATAAATAAAGTTGAATTATACCCATACTAAAATTATTGAAAGGAAAGAATGCATAATTTTCAACTAGGAAACATCACTGTGCTATGTGACTTACATGAATATATTAGTATAGCACATGGCCTTAAAAGTCTTCAGTGTTTTACTTTTGCTATCACACGAAGATTCAGAATGGATACTTTTCCAAATTATATTAATTTACATCTACTAACATCATTGTATTGACAAGGAAAGTTGTAGTTTGGATATGTTTTACCCATTTGAAGCAAGCTGAGAGTTTACCATTTCAATCAGTCAAGTATATGTTCCTTTTCTGCAATTTGGATTTTAGCATATGCCACTGAATGACTTTTAACTAAAATTAATGCTCTCCATCCATTCTATCCACCATTAGAATTGTCATCTCCTTTCAGTTCCAAGGTAGACATAATAATTGATTTTGCATTTAAAACCTGGAAAATGCTGCTCTGAAGTGGGGTCTCAATCATGTTGTTAAATGAACCTTTTTGAATTACAAGGTTATATTGTTGTTTGTACTTTGTGAAGATGCCTCATTTCAATGTGTTTCACTAAATTGCATCACAGCCTTTCGATTTGATAAAGTTGTTTTATACTCAGCTTGGTTAAGTGAGCACAGGTTTGTAGAAGTCACTAGCATTGATTCACATCAGATGAAATGCCAAGATGAGGCTTTTTTCACTTTTTTTTTTTTTTTTTAATCTTTCTGGGTTTTGGAGAATGAGAATAAAAGAATCAATGGACAATCCTTCCTAGGTAAAGGGCACTATGTGTTTATTGAATAATACCCCTCAAAAATCACCAGGTAGCCTCATGTAGTAAAATAATCACCTCTGCCTTTTATTCTTTCTAGCAGGGATCTGAACCACAACTTTATTTTCCCAAAATTGCAAGAAATTTTTGTCTATTAGTTTCATATTGGTTTCAGGGGTGAAGCTGGAGAAAATTGATTTGGTCAGTGTAGAGAGCACTCCTAACCATTTATAGCTATGGCCATTTGATATTAGATCATGCAGTGCTGTAAGTTCGATAAAATTTCCTGGGTAAAAGGTATTACCCATCAGAAAGGGATGCTGCCACTGTCATTTCTTGATAGTTCTCATGAACTCATCCTGCTGAACTGGAAAATATATTTTTATTTCCAAAAAGAAAGTTTCACATCATTTTACCTCATTTGCCAGAAAAGAAAAAACAAGAAATATTAATGGGAAAGAAAGATAGGATCCTTCATTAAGTTCTACAGATCAGGTTTTTGTTCTGTTTGTTGTTGGGGGTTTTTTGTGTTGTTTTATTTTGTTTGGGGGGGGGGGTTGTGTTGTGGTGGTGTTGTTTTTGTTTTTGTTTTTTTCTTATCACAACTCAAATATTTTAAATCTCTTCGAAATAGCTGCTCCTCAGGTGAAGTTAAAGCATTTGACCAACAGAACATGCATTGCTGGTGTTTTCAGGCAGACCAGAAAAGACTCACCTTGTCTGTCACGTTCCAGATTGAGAGTGCAGAACTGGTGTTTGCCAAAATTATCTTCAAAACTAGAAAAATTTAAAACCTAAAGTCATGCCTCTGGAACACAATACTTACGTTTGATTAACAAGATGCACAGTCTTGAGCATACTGACAATTCTTTAAATGAAAATGAGGAAAAATGTGACAATAGAGATATCTAATTTTTGTGCATGATTTTCTACCACTACATTCTTAATGGATACACCTCTACAGTTTTGCTTTGGTACTTTAGCAGGAGTTTTTTATTCATTTGACAGGAGGATTTAACCCAGTGTTTAAATTTATGTTCTAGTGAGGGGATTCCATTAGTTACATGAGAACAGCCACTATATATAAAGACAAACAAGGAATCATACCTGGTTAGATCCAGAATCTGAATTTTCTGAGTTAATACACTGCTATAAAACAAGACTGTTTACAAAGAAGCAAACCAAGCAAGCAAAAAATAGAAAAGTGTTTCGCAAATATGGTCTATTTTATCTTTTTTTTTTTTTCTTTCTGCATCCCTCCCAGTTATTTTTAAAATATTTTGTTCTATTATTAGAATATTTGAAGCCTTGCTAGAAGAATTCTTGATTGTGGGAACATGTCATTGTAGTTTTGTAGAAGCATATAATGATATAATGTCTAAGGAAAAGAAAGAAACAATTCTTAGGAGAAAGATATTCATAGAACCAAAGCAACACTCTGTGCTGCTGTCTGTGGTATAAAACCACAGAGAACAATGGAGTGGTGACTGCTTATTCCCAGGCTCAGTTTGATCCTTCAAGCTCTCCTTGTAATATGGTACAATTTTGAGGTGACCATTCACCCTAGTCAAAATGGGAACATGCCAAGTGTGTGAAATGTGTATGTGTGGGTTTTTGTTTTCACATGCAACTGAATTTATGTTGCTTTCTGGGTGTTTATCACATTCTTCATTCTTCAATCAACCAGTGCTGCCCAGTGCTGTCTAAGTATCATCCTACCAAAGGCAAATTATGACCTAATTTGAGGTTATAGTGTCAAGATTTGTTTTTTATAGCTTAAGATATCTATCAGATTTAACTAGAGGTGGGTAAATAACCTCAAAAATATTTATTTCAAGTTTAGACTCTTTTTTTCCCTCACACGATTTCCCTGGGGAGATAGCTTTTCACATTATTTTTAGCTCAGTGGTCTGTCACATGTGGAGTTCCCAGTGATATTTCTTCAGATAAGAAAGGGCTGAATTCACATAGTCATCATGGTTAGTCTCACAAATTATGTGGGACTGTCTCTGTTCCCTGAAGAGACCAGATTACCCAAGGGATTTTGAAACATGTTCTTTTGAAGTGTCCACCACATAATTCTTCTGGACCTGTAGTGGCTTCTTGTAGCCTGTGTAAGATTTTCATGTTTGGCCTTTGCTGTCTCCTTGCCATCCTCAGTAGTGGCACTGCAGGTAGTGTGGAGAGCTGGGGCTAGGGGACAGTCACAGGCTTGGTTGGCAAGGCCTTTCCCTGCCTGCAGCTGTAATGACAGCAGCACTTCTGTGAAGTCATGTGAAACCAGCACACAGATGCATGTTCACCCCAGGTCTGGCTGACAGAGGCCAAATGCCTGCTCTGGTGATATGCTGCAGTACATGGGGTCCTGGGTCCTGTAAGAGTACAAAGGCCTGATGTTTGTGAAGGGAGTACAAAAGCATGTGTGTATAAATGAAAGGAAATCCCTAAAAAAATTCAGCTGGTATTTGCAGAATATATTTAGCAGTATTTGCTAAACAGATTGACATTTTAGGTGCTCTTATAGCCTATTTTTTAAATGGAATCAGATACTCCTGAGTCCAAACCTCCTCTAACTAAAATTAATAACAAACCTCAAGTCTTTAAGCATGAACTCAGGACAGTAAATGGAAAAAATAATTTTTTAGCATCAGAATTCCTGTATTTACATGTTTTAATTTTTTCAATTATTCACATGAGTTAAATAATGTTCTTTCCCTTCAAATAAAGTCTTTGCAATTGAGAACTTTCATTGTCATTATCAGGTGATTTATGGCATTCACCTAAGGGAAATGAAGTACTAGTGTGATTCATCTTTGCTGAGCTAGATTTTTCAAGTTTTCTCTTACGCTATTTTTCAATTCATTAGCACCCTGTGTATTTTTTTTTCTTTCCAATCTCTGTGCCCCTCCTTGCTTTTACTCTTTCCCTTCCCTATCTTCATTTTCTTTCAGACCCCTGTCCTCTTCTTCTCTCACATGCATACTCTTCTATGTGCCAGTAGAGGGAAAAAGTTGTCAGCTTGCATCTTTTATTTACAAAGCAGCAGAATCATTAATTCTACATTAACTTTGTTTCTTTTTTTTTTTTTTTCATCCATTACATTAATAATAGATGTATTTATTAGGTACTCATCATTTTAATAGAAGTTGGTCCACTGTGACAGCAATTCGAAATGGGTAATTTTTCATAAATTAAAAGTCCTTGCAGCAAGTATAACTTTATTTCAGCAAATTGCAATCCGCAGACTTCCATAACAAAGTGCTAATTGTAACTTGGCTTTAAATGTTACATTTTGTATGCAAATTGGTCTGTGGGGAGTTATTATTTAGTATAACATTGCTAAGAATACTAACATTAGTTTGTAATTTGTTTGAAGTGGAATCCATTATTACTAATACGTTACATATGGCTTGGAGAAACAACATTGCTTTCCCATGTAAGATAAAAATCTTTTATCAGTCAAATTTGTTGAATGCTTTTTTGTGCTCTGTGGGAAAACAAAAGGTGACCTGAGTCATAAAAAATGCATTGTGTTTTACGTTATTTGAACTGAAGGAAAGTCAAAAGAACATGACGTAATCCTCAGGCACTGAGTGAACTGCACAGGGCCTGATCCTGCAAATGTTTGAGAAAATGAGATACTGTTTGCAGGTGAAATTACACTGACATAGTGGGATTCCTCTTTTTTTTTTCTTCCACAAATGAAACTCTAGAATAACTTACTCCTCCTTCATAAACCAAATGAGAATTTGTGGTAAGGTTAATTCCAAATGTGTGGATTCCTTGCTGCATGTTTTACTTCTTGCTTCCGTTGTTCTAAAAACAGCACTTTGATCTGACACAAAAAAGGTGCAATGTCCTGAACATCAAAGCTCTAAAGTTCTAAAAACAGTTTCATGAATATTGCCATCAGGTCTTAAGCATGCTTTGCTATGGTATCATTTTTGTATGTAATTACAATGTGTTTGACCCTTGAGGATGAAACAATACCTTCCTATGGGTGCAGGAAGAGAAAAAGTAACAGAATTGAGCCCCCAGCACTGGTTTTCCATGGGAGTCCAGTGAGGGTCTGATTTGTCACTGAGCTCTGCCTAACATACCCTTGTAGCAGAACAGAGACCCTCAAAGAATTGCTTTGAGTAAGGGATGTTTACACAAACAGGACACTGTCCCTGACTGCCAGCAGTAGAGAAACCAAATAATACTGAATCCCAACAAAAAACCTAAATGTTTACATGAATTCAAAAGGAGTAACCACATAATAACAGAATTCTGACAAATATCTGCATCTTTCTACAGTAGAGGTCACTGCTTTAGAAGACTGAATTTATTAGCATCGGTGAGAGCTATTCATACCTGTCATGGTAGACCCTGAGATCCTTTCTGCCAAAGAGAGGAGACATGGGAGTTCAGAAGGGTAATTGATTTAAAAAATAAATCAGAAAATTCACACCCGGGTTAAGAATAAAACCTCCTTCTACATATCAGAAGATAGGAGTTCCATTAATGTTACTGAAAATTACAAGCACACTCATATCTTTTCAGCAGCTGTTGATTAATTGTTGAAAGAAAATAATGGGAGCCTGAGAGAATTTTGTTGATAGGAAGTTCACTTAGGTCAGCAAATTTATTTGGAACACAGCTGGCCCTAGTAACTCCCTGCTAAACTTCAAGAACAGATCTATCCAATAAACTCACTCTTCTGTGCTAAACCATTCAAATAGTGCCTCTTTCACTTTAGTAGTGTAAGTGGAGGGTTTATACATGTGTTTAAAGCTTGAGGCTTCTTTTTAAAGTAATGAAATTCAATATTTACAGAGCAAAAAATACAGGCGAGACTTAGGAATGTAGACGAAAATAGTAAAGGAATTTCTGTCTATGACAGTCATAAGATAAACATTTAGATTACTGGATGGTTCTTATAGAAATATTTTCAAGTTTATTTTTTATTGTTATGTAGTACCTGACGCTCATATTGTAGTAAAATCAAAAATTTTTGTTTACGGGAGCCATTCAGGGTACATGGAACTGGTTGAATTGGCTGTTTTACCCTATGGCTGCCTCTGACAGATATCACCCATGTGAAAGGCAGTGTTCCCTGGCTCACACTGAGCTCTCAGCGTAGTGGGAGTGGGAAGTTAGCAGTTGCATTTTTCTCTCATGTTTTCCAGCACTTGTCTGCCCCTGGATTGATCACTCCAAGCTTTTTGGGTAGACACTAGAAACCCTTCTCTGTTAGGTGTCATTGTCTCTGCCTAGATTCACCAGAGGACACAAACTCAGGCATTCCCTAACGTATGGTGAGAGCACATGTTAATGTACCCCGTGCAGGCTGATCACAAAGATATGTACCTACACATGTATGCATGCATATATGTTGTCATATGAAAAAGAATGCTTACAAATAGTTCAGATGATAGGACATATTTCCCTTCTCAGAAACAAACACTTTTCAATATTACCAAGTTAATCCTTGAGGTTTCTTTTCTTCTTGTTTTTATCTGAAAAAAAAAATGAAAAAAAGATGGATCATATTTTCGTGGCAGTTAAGTCTGGTCCTTGGGCTGCCACTCAGCATCCCTGCTCCAGGAGATCAGCATTTCAGTCTGTTCTGTCACCTGGAAACTGATGTGTGTGGAAAGACAGCAAAACTCCAGGCCAGAACAGGGAAGAATCTTCATTTTTACTGGCCATGCACATGTTCTCTGAAACAATAGGAACTTACTGTCCCTCTTCCCTGTTTCTTAGCAACACCAGGTGGGGCTCAGACTGGAGGACTACTCATGTTCAGTGTGAGTTGAAGTGCTGCTCACATTCAGCACAATGTTTTGAAGGAGCTGAAGGAATAAGTTGTGAGCTCCTGATTTTTTTTTTCCTACTTCCATTGTTCTTGGGTCAACCTTGTAAAAATAGATGGCCAGTCCCACAAGAGCGATCAAGTGACCCTCACCTAAGGTGTCCTGACAAGCTATGCTGAACCTTTCCTAAGTGGTAAAACAACAAGGAAAACCACTGACATAGGAGAGCTTTATCTCAGGAGACAAGAAGCGATACAATAATAGGACAAAGATTAACACTATAAAGGAAAGCAATTGTACATTAGAACAGGGAAAGGCAGAAGAAAACAATATAAACTGTTTCTAGAAGTGAAAAAACAAAATAACAAGGAAAAGAAGAAACAAATTGCCACGGAGTAAATTGGCAGGAGATCTCTGTAGAGTGCTCTCCAATAAAAACACTTTGAAAATCAGTAGATAAAAGGCCAAGAATTACCTGTATGCTATATTGGCAATCTCAACTCAGAACTCTTCAACACTGTTAGAACCAGCAGCCCCTCATCGCTGTTAATCAGAGCTATCATCTTTCAATCGATGTGAGAACCTAGTAAGAGACACAGCTCTCCAGGACATAATTTTTCTCCCATTGAAAGGAAGGGCCAGTTTCTTTATTATCACTCTCCTTATTCTCTTCAGTGGACTCTGAACAAGGCAAATGAAAGCTAGATTTACGTATACATGTATGTGCATGGGAAAAATTTTGTTGACAAAAACTAGACTTCGTTTTATAGGATGAAGGAGGAAATGTTTGCAAGATATAACTGATTTATAATAGATCAGAATATTATCTTTGATATTTGACTGGCATAGCTATATATACAAAATATGTGTATAGGTCTTCTAGTCTTGATCATCAAAAATATACAGTGTATATGGGACTTTAGAGTCAACACACATGGGGAACATACTTGATTTATCTCTTATTTAAAGCATTTTTTTCCAATTTGCTGACTTGGGCAGGCAACGCAACTCTGGCCAATTTGCCTCCTACCCCCCTTATCTGGACTACAGAGCTCCTTTTTATCTTTTCAAAGAAAATCCTGAATTCTAGAGACTCATGGGTCTTTGCTAAAATGCTGGAAAAGCATTTTCTTGCACACTAGACCAATCTGTCTCCTGCAGAACGCATCATAATAGGATGAAAATTGCCTCTTACCTGTTGACCAGCTGAAAATTGCATCTTTAGCTTCTTTCTCATGGAAGCTTCAGCAGCTTCCTCTTCTTTAACAGCTAATTGAAATTCTTAGAGGAAATAAACTCCTCTTCAGTAGTCTGCAGAATGCCTAATAAGGTATTACATGCCCTCCCCTTTTAGCATTCAATCATCAGCTCTGCTTCTCTGACTTTTACAG
The DNA here is from genome assembly GCA_035583185.1 of Anabacerthia variegaticeps. Taxonomy (NCBI): domain Eukaryota; kingdom Metazoa; phylum Chordata; class Aves; order Passeriformes; family Furnariidae; genus Anabacerthia; species Anabacerthia variegaticeps. The sequence goes on along the minus strand of JAWWEW010000001.1, from coordinate 81,266,468 downwards.
CAATCAGACTCAGAAGAACGAAGTTGTAGGACACAAGTGAGTATGCTGAGGGAGTCTTGGTAATTTTAGAGAGATTATTCTGTTTATTCCTGTAAGATGCTTGTGCTGTACTGGGCATTTAGTGAGTAAGGTTTTATTGAGGGAAAGGCCTATAATTGCCATTCATCTGTCAAAAATTGGGGAATGTCTATCTCCAAATATTTAAAAATAATATATAAAAATGCTTTGATACAGTTTATAGTTTTAATCACAGACGGATTTTTTTTTTTTTAGCAACCAAGAGAAAGAATAAAACATAAGCGACTATGATTTTTTTTTTTCCTCAGTTGAAATACTCAAATTGCCATTTGTTTCCCTGTGCAGGATTACAGAGTGGAGAGCAGATACATTTACTTGAAAGCTACCAGCAGTCTGTATCTCAGCAGTCACAGGGAGTTCTTTTGTACTCATGCATTCTGACAATGACTATGACCATTTTACACTTTCTAAAAATGTAAGGTGTCAAAGAGAGAGGAAGCCTAGAACCTGTGAAAGTTGCAAAATATTTCAACTTCCTTTCAACTGTCTTATTGCTCCCAATTATTGCTCAAATTGGGGTGTGCTCTGAGCTCTAAGCTGCATAAAGGCTGCTGTGAGACTCTAAATCTGGTCGACCAGTTATTTTGGTAACCTATATGTATGCTTGGGTAGGTCCAAGACTTCACAATAAAGGATGTTACAAGAAGTAACATACAAACATCACACTGTTGTGCTGCCTAGGGACAAAACTAGGAATTTGATTGTGGTCCAGACTGGCGTATTGCATCTCTGCATTCCTCTGTTTCATTCTTTTTCCTTAGCTGCGTAATATGAACACAGTGGGAGAAGAAGGCAGAACAAGGAAAAGGACCAAACTAACTTTCCAATCAACAGGATATCAGGAAATTACAGTTGAAAATAGAACTGTATCTGTAAGATGCTGCTATCTTTAAAGGGAAACAAGGAAAATATGTACATAACTGTAAACACATCAATAATAATCTTTGCAACATTTTTGAATGTAACGTCCTCTGGTTCTCTATGTTTTCCTCAGCTTCTGTATAAATAGTGTTCTAGCAATAGCATTGAAAATAAAAATCTTTATGCATAAAAATAGAAATGTTCCATGATGTTGGTTTTTGAATAGCAATGTTATCTCATTGTGTAATCTCTTCTTTTTCCCTTGCTGTTAGGGCCTGAGAGTCCTTAGCCTTTAATGCACTTGGCATATTTGGGCAGCCACAAAATAATGATAGTCCACCCTCATCAAAAGCTTCTTAGGTTCCTTGCTCTTTATCCTCCTGCTGTGCAGCTTGCTTACTCTGAAATACGACTTGCCTGAGTGGTCAGAAAATAATCATAGAATCACAGAATCATAGCATGGCTTGGGACCTTAAAGATCACCAATCCTGCTGCTGTCTGAAGGGGCACCTTTCAATAAACTGGGTTTCTCAAAGCCCCATCCAACACATTCTTGAACACTACCAGGGATGGCACATCCACAAGTTCTCTGGACAACCTGTTCCAATGCCTTACCACCTTTACAGTAAAGAATTTCTTCCTAACATCTAAATGAAACCTCCCTTCTTTTGTTTTGAAGCCATTCCCCCTTGTCCTATCTCTACATGCCCTTGTAAAAATTTCCTCTCTATCTTTCTTGTAGTCTCCCTTCAGGTAACTGGAAGGAATCTCTATGATGAATCTCCAAGACCTTCAATCACAACTATGAATAAAGGGGAATAATTCTACTATGAGGCATAAAAATATTCTTATTTCAGTGTCAGAACAGTATGTCTATATCTGACTGACAGTTGCTTCATGGTAGATGTTTGCTGTTAATTTTATATATATATATATATATTTATATATATATATAGTACATTGTTAAATTACTGAATATTCAGAAAATGCAAAATATTAAAATAGTAAGGTTTGACATAGAAAACAATTGGATTGCTCAAGGAGTGCTTTTGATTCTCTGTGCCCTTATGTTGGACAGAGCACATGTATTCTGTGGTGGTGAGACCAACGTGTTTTTTCCTGCTGTATCCCAAATATCTCAGGAATCCGATCCAAGTACTAAGCAGAACTGATAGTCACTTTGAGCTATCCACACTGCTCTTGTGACTAACTTTGAGGGTAACAAAAATATGTAAGGCATATACACTCTTCTTATTACTAAATCGTTGAAGGACATATCTCTGAAGACTTCCAGTGTAAGTCTGTTGATACTGTGTGAGTTGGCAGGGATTTCTTTCACTGATATCCTCAAAGATGACTATTTAATTTCCAGTACAAAGTCATATTCATGCCACAGCTCAGGAATTTCTCAACACATTTTGAATATTTTTACATTTGTCACAAAAACACCCCACTGTTTCTTTTCCCAGACTATGACACTATTTTATGAAGTAAATATGTAAGTTCATAAGAACACTGCTGTTACACAGAATATTAGGCAAAATTAGATTAAAACACCTAAAAGAAGGTACACTTTCCAAAGGTGAAGCAAAGCTTCCTAATGGTACTCTTCACGGTTAGCAAAATGAACAGTATTTCTCTAAGGAAATGTAGGAGACAAAAAGGAGTTTCCTGGCACTGTGTACTTCTATTTGTCATATTGCCACATACATGTTAACAACTCCAATACTCACTATTCTTTGGATGCCATATGCCCCACGCTGCACAGAGTGCAGAATGACATGAGATGGTTACACTTGACAGTTAATGGTCTTGGTCTTAGATAAATGTTGACCTCGAGGGATGTACACTTACATGTAGAAGTACCATGAAAAGGTGACAAACTGAATCTTCTAAACAATTCACATAAAACCAATTTCTAGGGAAGAAAACACTTTGCCCTGAAAATTACTATTACTTTGTCAAATCAAAACTCTTTACTCAAGTAATTTCAGCTATGCAATTGTTCAGAAATCTCTCCCCTATATTTTATTAATAGACAAAATATAATTTTTTTTTTAACCTTTATAGTCAGATAAGAGCAAAAGTATTTTCATTCAAGTTTTTTAGAAGTAGAAACAGCATGAAAGATGTTAACATTTACAAATGGAGACACCGGGTTTTCCAGAGCTCACTAGTGCAACTTTTGCCTGTGGTACTGTGATACCAATAAACCTCCACGCCCAGTAATCTCTCTGCCTCTGTATTTTGCATTGTCCTTCTAGCGATGTACAACATCCTTTTTCTCTGGTCTGTTTAGGAGTGTGTGGGAGAAGTTGCTTTAACCCTATTTTCCCAGGAGTCCTTTAATTATCTATGAAAAAACAAGGTTTTTGAGGTTTGAAACTTTTTTTTTTGATTGTTGATATTTTTTCTCTCCTGTCAGCTTTTTTGGTTTGTTTTAAATCCTTGAGTGAATTAAGGAGAGTTTGTTTAGCCTTTACATCATTAAGCTTGTGTACGGGGGCAAGAAGGAACCATCAGTTTCCTTGTTTCTCCTTCTTCAGGCTGTAGTTGCCCATTCATCACTTCAGGGGGCTGATGACACTTCAGTCTGGTGACACTTGTCCTCACCAACCCTGCTCGGAGTTTGATTTCAGAAGGTTAGTCAGTGCAGAGAGTCAGAGCTAGTTGCTTGAGAGAAACACTGTCAGGAACTGGAATGCATTTGTGGGAGGCTCCCACCAATGCAAACATGAAAAAAAAGGAAATTCTATTTGGTAATTCTTGCATTCATCTAACTGGCACTTTTTGATGTAAAAACATAAAAATGTATCTCTAAATTAGTGTCATCCGCATTTGGAGGAGAGTAAGGCAGTCAGCAACTTGCTGTACTATCTTTCTCTTGCAGGTTTATATCTACCTCATTACCTCTCTTTTCCCCTTCTAATTAAAACATGTGAGACATTTTAAAGCAGTCTATTTATAATATGACAAATTTGCTTTCAAAGTAATTTTCTTTTATTTAGTGTTTGATCCCTGATTTCATGCACTTTTCCTCCATCTGGCAGTTGTCACTAAGGCAGATGGCCACCAGCTGGGAGGGCAATGTAAGTATCTCCCTTTAGATCTGCTGCCAGAGCTGCTCAGTAAATGCAATGTGAAGGAAAACTGTGTCAGTCTATTACCCGTGCAATGAGCTCACTTACTGACTTGTCACCACTTCAGGTTCTGACGACAAAGCTCCACTGTTAAGCTGGAAGCTAGGAGAGGGCTTTATTTATTGGGGCCGAGGAGATTTCCCCCACCCCCAAAATTTAAATTTCCTTTCCTTCTGCTTCTTCTGTTTCTTTAGCCCCTTACAAGGCCTGCAACTCAGAACACCATCTCTGCTGCTACTGGGTTTGTAAATAAACACTTGGGTAGATTTCCTACACCCTTATGCTTAGCTCTAGCCAATGACTTGTCTATAAATATGCCTGAATAAAAAGAAGCCTAAATTTCCAGTGTCCTTAGCAAAGTTAATGACACCTGAGTGAGTTTGCTGCCTTGGTAAGCTCAATCTACTCTAATTAGCACACAATTTACAAGTAAAAGATAGATATATCACTTACCATTTGTAATGAAAAAAGATTGAAGGAGTCATTATGGTAGGTGATTTGGACTGGTTAAGCACAAGGCAGTTAAAATAAAGAAGGTAGAAATCTCATAGGTCAAGACTTCCTTTTAATTTTGGATTTGACTTCAAATCAAAGGAAACCTGGGTTTTTCTAATTTTATAACATTTGTGTCACTAATAATAGTAGAGAATGGGAACACACAGTAACTTCTAACCTTTGGAAGATAAATGAGGAAGGGCTTCTTAAAAAAGCAGTGACAACTGCATGTTTCAGAGGTGCCTGAAGAACTTAAGTGCAGGAATTTCCCCTGCTTATACAGATGCTTGGAATAGGCATGAAAGCTTAAAGATAAAGCTGATAACAAGAGGTTTTTTCTGTTTAACAATTTTTTTTCAAGTTATTAACAATATCTGCCACATTGATATGTTATGTGTAAAACAAAACTGTGAGGTTTTGAAATTATAGATTTTCTTATAACCATAGGTTTTTGGTTTGTTGGTGGGTTTTTTGGGTGTTCTTTTTTCTTTTAATATAACTTCATTTGACTTCAAAAATAAGTTTAGACAATAAGAACATCAGAGACTCACTTTTATTTCATTTAGAAAGCATTAATTGAAAACACGTAAACATATTTAGTGGCTTATTTAAAAACAAAATGAAAACTGGTAAGTCAAAACCAAACTCTTTCCAGGAAACATTTATTTTTTAAAATCAACATTTTGAAATAATCAATTTCAGTTAAAAATTTTGCTAACAAAGTAAATATTGTTCAGAGAACTGCTATAAATGGCATTCAAAATTGTCACTTCTGCCAGAATATGTAATGATGACATCCTATAGAACTTTGAACATTTTTCCTCTGTGTAATCAAAACCTAACACTGATAGGCAAAGAGCCTTAGGAATCAAATTCACTTGAGCATTTATGAATAATAATATCCAAAGCTTTTGCAATTTCAGTGAAAAATTTCCCTAACCTATCATTATAGTGAAATAAACAAATGTGGTTTTAAGTTACATACCACTCATTAGCCATTAGAATAAAGATCATTTGGTTAAGTGCCTGAGGATGTAAAGGAATACTTAAGGTTTCAGGTAACTTTGCATATGTTAATTACTGAAATGTGTTTGAATCTGTGAACCACTAAATACACAGTTTACAACATTTTCTTTTTTCCAGGAGTATGCATGCTTTGTTCTGTGTTTACTTTGGCTCACACTGAAGCAAAAAAACTCCACAGCCAGTTTTCTCTGATCTCATCTATTAAAAAAGTGGGTTTTTTTTTCCTTGTATGAGTACACTTTTGATATTAAAGCTTGTTATAAATTTAAACAAACATATTTTCTATTCTTTACTTTCAGCAGAGTATAGAACAAACAACTGTTTCTGCTTTGCCTTGCCTATAAAATTACTGTTGAGAAGAAAATAAATGTGGAGCTCAAAGATTGCTCAGCTGACTTGCACAGTAGAAGGGTTAATAAATATTTAATCCATGGAGGAATTAATGATTTCAGGTTAAATCGATCTCTAAATATGGTACATTGACTTAAAATACAGTAAATGAAAGGCTCCCAATTTACTGCACACTATTTTAGTATTGAAGATAAGTTTCAACATTTCTCATTATATCTCATATTTCCATCATTCCAATGACTGTTTCTGGATTGCAGTTTTGGTTAGATTTAATTTCAATTTTAGTGAAGCACATTTTTTTAGAATGTCACTTTGTTTCTTCACATCTCATAACATCATTACTTTTTGGACTGGAGTTCTTAAAATGAAACATTTTGCAAGTGTATTTGGCCAGCTGCCTTTTCTTTTCATATGTAAACACAAAGCTGTGAGCGTGAGATACCTTTTCTTATGCTTTTTGTTCTCCAGAACAAAGCGCAAGGGCTCTTACATTAAGGAACCTATGACTCTGCATTGTACAATTACAGTATTGATTAAAGGAGCCAGGATAAATTTACAGTGGAGGAAGTAGCAATGTAATTTAAAAGGAAAGTGGATTAATTCCAGCTAAGCGGTCTACACACTGTAACTGAGAATGTTTGAAGATGGTTAAAGCATCAAAAGACACTGCTATAATGACATTCTGCCTGTCAGCCAAAAGCTGGTTATGCTGATGTTATACCACAAGTTGCCAAAATAAATATCAAGCTGTGTAGTTTGTGGGCTTTGGTATTTCTAGAACAAAGGAATCTCAACCCTTATGGACAGATTATGGTACAAGGGGTAGAAAGAGATGGTTGTTTAAATGCCTAATTTTCTAGTGTTGTTTGGAAATCATAGCATTAGGGGTTTTTTTGTTTGTGTTTTTTTGTTTTTGTTTTTTGTTTGTTTTTGTTTTTGTTTTTTTTTGTGAGAAGACATAAATAAACACTTAGAAATGTAAACCAGTGAAAATTGACAGCAGGGTTTCCAAGTCTCTCAGTGTGATATCCCTCTACCTACCAAGTACATGCAAATATGGATGCACCACAAGAAAAGCAAGACTGGCTAGAATTGTTTTTCCAGTTTTCAAATTCATGTCTTAAACTATGGAAGAACTACAGAGTAAATGGAAAAAAGGTGACCGTCAGCCAGCACAAATGTAACATGGCATGCATAATATATTTTCTGAATTAGCTGGGGAAATTTTTGATTGTTGGGGAATTTAAGACATATTCATTTTTTGATTCAGAATATTCAAGATTGTGTTGGGAAAGACTTCTGCCACAGTACATGTGAAACAGAGACAGAGGATTATCCAGACTATACATCGTGGAAAAAGAAGCCCCTGAATACAGGACCAGCGCTGTGACAACTTCCAAAGGACTAGAGACTTTATAATTCAACATTACCTGCATCTTTTATGTACGGGTTTCCCCCTGTTTAGATTGTAATCCCTACAAACCCCTGCACACACATGAAAAGAGCTTTCCTTTTTCCCGGGTATCCAGCCCCACCCTTCTCCCGATCTTATTGGATCTCTCACCTGTCATTCCCTATTCCTGGGTTCCCACTGGAATTTGGTCCTTCTGCTCCCTTATTGGCCCTGGTGTCCCTCAAACCACACCACTGCCCCTGAACCCTTACCAATCACATCCTACCTTCCTAAACCCTGCCTGAAGGGTTTAAATACCCTGGGCACAGGTAATTAAAGGCTTTTCTATGACCATTCAGTGTGTGACTGCTACATTTCTTCACTTCTGACGACGTGGGGATTTCGCAATCCCCTCCAGACCCCAGGAGGCTGGGGAAGTAAAGGGGCCGATCCCCCACCACAGCTTTTAAGATTGCAAAGTGAATAAGCTTTTATTTTCTACTGGTTGAAGACAGCAGGATGTGCTAGCGATACTTTGAAGGCAGCAGTTCTTAGTGCTCTGCTTTTCATCCCCAAAGTTTTTATTAAAATTTCTTTGCGTTATGTCACAGTAGGAGGTATTACAAGAGACATTACAGAAGTCTATAAAATTCAGGGAACTCAAAAAATGCAAAATTCAAATGTACTTTTAAAAGTTATCTGAAATGTATGTATTTGGGTGGAATTCCATGTGGGTCTGTGGTTGGCCCAGCCACCTGTGAGAAGTTGAGCTTTCTCCTGCCAAGTTATGAGAAAACAGGCTGATAAAGATGGTCTCTAGCCTGGAGAGACAGATTTCTATGTAAACCAAAAATAATTGCTCTCTCATGATTGACTGATGGCCCTCCAAGGGCACTTGAAGGAGAAAGAGAGGAGGAGGAGGAGGATGAAGTAAGCCTCCAGACCCATTTAATAAAGGCCCCCTGGAGCATATCACGCAGGTGCCAATGCCCCCAGACATGTGCAAGAGGGTCCTACTTACCTAACTAGGGGCAGGCGGCAAAAACCTTTGCTTGGATGGCTCTGGCCACGTCGCTCTGGTAAATGTCATTTGGCCGATTAGATAAAAGACAGATGGCTCATGCCTGTGGACTCACTTGCTTTGCATGATAGGACAACGTTGCCTTGGTGGGGATGCCCGCTGTCACCTGTGAGCCAGATGACCCTTGAGGATGCAGCAACTGCTCGGGAAGTCTGGGCATTCTGGGGGTCGATGAGACAACTCCATGGGGGACACTTGGCACCTGGAGGCTTATTTTCTGTTTTCTCTCTCTCTTGGGTTCTTTTTCCTGTTTACTTGGCCACTTTTGGAAATAAAACTACTGTTTGGGTTATGTTTTCTGCAGTGCCTCAGTTTCAGCTTCCACATCCCTCTTGGACCCTTGTTCCTCCCTGGAACAATGTTTTGTCAAGTAATACTATCCACCTATATCAACCGGTCACATCTGTGTAAGGTATCATTTTCAACTTCTGAAAATTCACAAATAATGTAAAACATAATTTAAAAAATTATCAGCAGGAAATGTATTGGAGTATTTCTCCCCTTGCTGTAAAATGGGTTACAGGTTTCCACTTAATACCTCATTGCCAGTTTTGAGGAAACTAATAAGGTTAGTCCTACCACCTGCTCTAGCAGGTATGGGGTAAGCCTCATTTAACATACATGTTAAATGCTTGTGTGAAATTACCTTGCTCTTTATTTTTGAAGATTTTACAATATTCAAGACTTCAAATGAATGAAGGCTTTAATTGGTTCATTTAGTTTTGTTGTTGTTGTTGTTTTTCTATAATTAACTGTTATGATTATTTTGTAGACTTAATTATCATTGCAAGTAGGTGTGTCTGCCTATCTGGGCAGAAGACAATATTATGCTTCTGTGGCAGAGCCATGGGGTCAGGTGAATTGCTGAATTGTTTTGCTGTACTTCAATATTTCTGGTCTTTTTTTTTCATGACCCTGTCTTGCAAAGGAAGTCATGCTGTGGGTTTTTTTTTTTTTTTTTTTTTTTTTTTTTTTTTTGAGCTATACCAACAGCTATACATTTGGTCAATTCTCATATTTACGAAATGCTATAAGAAAGAGAGGAGCTATAAGACAGAAGCTAACAACCTATTGAACAAGGAGTATGCAATTTCATAATTTATTGTATTGGTTTGTTTGTTTTGTGTTTCACTACATGGACTGATTTGCTAAGTATTTCGAATTAGCAAATCAGTCTATAGTTTATAGTTATATAGTGACAGGAATGTGCAACTTACATAAAAAGGATTTGATTCTTCCTTCACAGTCTATTTAAAATTTCTTTCAGATAGAGATGCCCAATAATGCATTAAGTGCTTGTGAACACTGCAAGGATTACTTGGAAAGTAAACATACCATTTCCAAAAAAAATTCTTCCTCATGTCTTGTCAGGGAGCAGTGAGAACCAGCTGCCTCCTGGGATGCCAGGAGGACACTAGGGCTGGTCATGCCCAGCCTGACAGCCACCAACCTGCAGGGCCTGAGGACAATGGACAGTGCTAAGGGCCAGCAACAGGATTCATCAGCCCTGGCACTTTTGGAGAGCAACAAGCCAGGGCTGGGTCCATGCAGCAAGGACCTTTCAGGAAGAGACAGACATGTGACTGGAGATCAGCACTACTATGGTATTGCTGAAGCAGTGACTAATGACCCCAGTCTCAAAAGGAGCCTTGAACTGTGATCAGGGTGGGAAGGACCTGGGGTGCCTAGGCAGGGACAGGAAGACCCTCAGGATCCTCAGGGTCCTAACATGTCTTTGTCCAGAAGAAAACAAAAAAAAAACCCCAGCAATAGAGGCCTTTTTTAACTGTTTTTACTGAAAAGTGGGAGAAAGCACATTCTGCAGTATGTTTAGGAAAAGAGATATTTTTACTGCAAAATTAAAGGCAGCTTTTTCAGATGTGTGTCTGATGTTCAGTCATCCATGTGTATGTTTCAATGATTCCTGGATCATTACAAAAATAATCCATTTGCCCTACCTTTTGATAGGGGTACATTCCAGAGAGAGATTTAGTTTCCTCATGGTGGAAAAGAACTTTTCACTCTAAATTTTGCTTAGTTTGAAAATAGGTTTCTTTGGGAAAGTTAATGGAAATTTTTCTGAGGAAAAGTTCCTTTTCTGCCAAGGTAGAAGCAGAGTCAGTTTTGTCTGAACCCATAAGCAATTGAAAAGATCATTTAAAGGGATGGATTAGACTGCTGATTTGGGTCATGGCTGCGGGTCTTTAGCTCGGTCCCAGTCTGCAGTAGGAATTGCAGTTCAGGCTAGACACGGGAGAGACAAAGCATGAACATGCAGTTGAAAAGGGACAACCAAAGGAAGGGGTGATCTGCAAGACTTTTTTTTCTGGGTCGCATTGTAGTCCTGGGTCATGTCTACAGGTCCTTAGCAAAGATTGAATTGAAATATATGTTAATGCCTGTGGTGTCCCCCCGTTTTATTTGTGCTGTCAAGAAGCTGCTAAAGCAAGGGAAGGTGACAAAAAGATTTCTCTCCTGAACGCTGTGACATAGTGTGGAAGCCTTGGCTCAAACTCAGCCCAAGACCAAGATTAAAACCTGAAATATGCTTAAAGACAAAAACTCACCTTCAGTGGGAGGCAGTTGTCAAAGAAGCAGACAAAGATAGTTACACTGAAGATAAGTTTCTCCCCTAAGCCCTTTTTTTATCTGGGCCATGGCTGGGACTCCTTGAGCAATGATAAGCTTGAGGACAGAGGTTGAGGTTTGGGCTTAGGGTTGAAAATAAACAGACTGAAGCTCCAGCTGAGGTAGAAAGGGAAAGTTAGAGGTTTCTCCTATGAAAACTGTTTTCTTTGTGTCATGTGTGAGGATACTTGCATAAAGCTCAACCAAGACCAACAATTCATCATTTATGAGTTTGAGTTTGAATGAGTTTGAAAGACACAGAAACCCTGGAAGATCACTTGAAGGGCTACAAATCAGACCGTTCATGTGGGACTGCAAAAGGTCTGCCAAAGGAAAGAGTACACCAAAGGAAAAGTTTCCCCTTGAGATCTTTTTCTTCTGTTATGCAGTTGGAGGCCCTTGGGTAAGTATCATCTGAGTCCAACACTTATGAATACGACTGTGGTGGGTATGGGAGAGGAACAGCCAGTAGAGCTGAAGTTGGGATTGGAGCATCCAAGGGAAAGGCTGTGCTGCAGAAGAGAAAAAAAAATAAATTCTCCCCTAAAAAGTTTTTCACGTGTGTCATGGCAGGTATTTAATCTAGACATTGTGTTGGAAGTGTTACAAAGCTTTTTAATATGGATAACAATTGTTTAAATTGTGTGTTTGGAAGTATAATCTTACTTTCCAACAGCTATTCTTTTAATATGTCAGCTCCCTGAATTTCCTTAATTTATATAGGACATGTTTTTCCTTAATTTAATCTTTGAGTCTTATATAAATAAAAATGCTGACAACTGCTGTGGTAGTAGAATCTTGATGATTACTTTTTTATTTTAGTACCAGCAGAAATAACTTCTCTTCATCTGCTTTTGAAACCATTTTTGAAATCCCTTTTAACTACTGATGATCTTAGAGATCTCAACACAGTAAGGCTCTTTGTATCTATGAATACTTGTCCAAAAGAATTCTTTATGACTGAAATACTGAACTATACAATAGTATCCTCACAGAGGATCAAAATTTCATAAAGAAAAGTCCATGAGGAAAATTAGCAGATTTAGATAATGCAGCCTAATATTCTCAAAGCACCTTCTCTCTAGCAGAGTATCTATGTCATGGTGAAAGATCAGATGTTACTTTATATTATATAATTAGTTGTATATCAGTAGTTCATTGTGCTATGTATAGATGAATTGAAAGTTTTTCTTTGTCTTTATTTAATAAATGTGCCTGTTTGAACCTTAAATGTTACATGTTTTTTTAATAGAGTCACACTCAGAAGCCAGAGAGAATATAGACATTTAAAAAAGGAGTGAAACACCATCCATTTTTATTATAACTGTACTGGCTAATCAGAAGACACAATGGTCTATATTACAAAGGAAATAATAGGATTATACAAACAATTCAGGATATTAGCCACCTCAGCTAAAATAACCCTTAGCTATAGATAATGTTTTGATTAGCAGAACATTTTCCTGCCTTTGTGTTGCTTTGACTCAAATGGATGACTAGGTCAACATCTTGTTAACTATCTCCACCTGCATTAAATCTGGAGTTATTTTCTTTAACAAGGGGGTTCATTACAGCAGAAAACATAAAAGAGGACTAGGCATAGCTATGAATGCTAGCCATAAAAGCATGTGCAAATTAAAAGCTTTCACAGTACTTAGATTTTGAGTAACAAGAATGCTTACTGTGCCATAGTACCTCAGTATCATACAGGTACATTATCGTGATTCTGTTGGACATTGCTTAACAGAGGTGCCCAGGTTGAGCTCTCGCTGATAAAGAGAAAAGGCAGAATGGGAGGATATTCACCATGAGAGCTTTGTGGTGCATTTTATGTAATGCATGTCACACAGCTTTTCAATCAAATGCAGGTGTTGAAACCAATATAGAAAAACACTGAACTTGTATTTGGGAATTTGAATGAGCACACAAGAAGCCCTTGTTAACAAACAGTCCATGATATCCTCAACTGCAATAAATCATGAACAAACTCTTTTGTGATTGAAACTCTACTGGATTAAGGATAAATTTACCTACTAATTTCATAAATTTTTTTCCTCTCGAAACTGAGTACGTCCAATCTATTCATCCTGTCCTGTGACATGTAGGTTAGCCTGCCCCCAAACTGCATGATCCACCAAGCAGAGTATAGTTTTAACAGTTTTGTGAATTGTAATTCATGCAGTGTTCAAAGCAGGTTTCTGACATTGCACAAACACATTTTGTATTTTCTTCTTATTTTTTAAAAATGTTTTAATTTCTTCTCTTTCATTTCAGAAAATAGGATTTTGGACCTTAGAAAAATGCCTTCAAGCCCAGAAAGACCAAGGAAATAGAACTTCTGGAACGCTAAACAGATCTCAGCAGAAAAAAGTTTATATTTTTTTCCTTTCAAGTTCAACATGGTTTGGTTTTAAGTGTCATGGTGGAACACAAAGTGCATGTAAATGTACTCTTTCCAGTGAAACCACCCCTCACCTAGCTGTAAGAAGAAATTTGTGACTTGTTGATTCAGCCATTACTGATACATGAACTGCTCTTATGTGTGAGAGCTGGCTGGCACTTTGCCGTGTTTGTGTATCTGCCTCAACTTCGAAGTGTGAGCTGTGCAAAACAGAGCACTTCATGAATTTACGTAATTTTTCCCTTCATGTCACACTATTAACACTCATACGTGTTCCCTATAACTTTACTTTGGGAATCACAAACATTTTTGCAGTGTTTCTCAGAACTAAGCATATATAATCATATAATAAGCATTAGAGAGAGACTTACATATAAAACACAGACAACATCAGATCAATTTGAAATTCTGCTTCATTTGAATCTATTAGTCACTAATAATTGAGTGAGAAATATAAATGAAGGATTAATATTGCTGGGATTAATAACCAGATATTTGTAGAAGGGTGACATTAAATGTGTTCTGGTACCTTGAGGTAGTTGTTTGAGTAACATGTACTCTGCTTGCAGTTGTTTCCAAATATTGCATATGAAGAGCAGGGATTTTGTCAATCTGAAGATAGCCTTCATATCACAGCAAAAAGAATGTGTTGTTTTGATGTAGTGATATATTTAGAAAACATCAACGATGTAATTTTATTAACAGATTATATAATGTGAAGTGGCTTCTGAGAGATCTAGTCTTTCAGTTATTTAGATGTTTCTTACTGAAAAGGAGACAGGATCATATAGAAAGGAGTTGGTTTGTACTGAATTTGCTCATGACTCAATTTGCCTCCCAGTAAATGGGGCAGTAATTATAAAATACGTTGGTAACTTGAAGTAACCAAGAAAAATTGAGTACATCATTGTTATGGCATACTCAGAGGTCATGAGGAGCTTTGAGCATGCAAATGATGCAGGCTCAGACCTTTAACATTTAAAATCTACATGTGTCAAATGCAGAAATTCCTTCATTTTGGATTAATTTTAAAGCAAGTTCTTCATCTCTCACTCTTTGAAGGATGTATTTTAACATGTGTTCCAGCAAGATATATGAAATCTCACATATTTATTTTAAGCCTAACTTATTTAAATTGCTTCAGCTATTCCTGTAAATAGAAATTGCTTTTTTAGCTGAAAATCTTTAGGTAAATTTTAGAAAAGCAAGGCAGGTTACAAGAAAGGGAAGGTGCAAGTCTTTCATACATGCACATGGAATCATCTTATTAAATTTCTTTTTCCTTTCAATTTTTATTCTTTCTTTCTGAAAACAGTGTTTACTGTGGGTTTGGTTTGGTTTTGTTGGTGTGGTTTATTTTTTCCCCTGTTTTTTTGTTTTTGTTTTTGTTGTTTTGTTTTTGGGGTGTTTTTTTGGTTTCTTTTTTTTTTTTTATTTTATTTTTTTGATAGAACATGTAAATACAGTATCCATTTGTACTCGTGGACAGGATTTATAGTGTTCTGTGAGGAACAGCACCGCACCCCAGAAATGAGTGCAGGACAAACGGGATTTTTTTTTTTTTCAAGTGTAAGAAGAGAATAATGGTATGTTTCCAAAATAATACTTCTATGGAAAAGCATAAAGGACAGCTCTAGAGATGGATGAGGACTACAGCTACAGCAGATACAAAAGCTTCATGCACTAAGTTATTATTGATTTGGTAAAGCAACATCAGTGCAACACAGTAGTTTAGTATTTAGGGAAACCGAACTCTGAAAAATGCTATCTAATATACAATATTATAAGGATGACAAAACATTGTAGCATCCATTCTCCAAAAGCAGGTTCTCAGGGGCAAGTCCTGTACAGAGCGAGCATCCAATGGTTACTTCTTCAATAGTTTACCAGCCTTTAACACTTGCCTCTACAGTAACCCTTCGAGTTAAAGATTTAGAAGTTACAAAATGCACAGTAATTTTTCTGACATAAACTTTTACAATGATCTCTTAAAGACAATTTTTCAGCCTCCACAAAGTTCTTTTGACAAGGAGTCCATCCCCCAGTCAAAATTTAAGGCCATTGTCCTTTTACAGAAAGTAGATCTCACCTTCCTTTTTGGCTGTTTAAGCTGATTTTTAAGTTTGAGACAAGTTCATAAATGAGTCTGGAGTCTTTGTAGGGGAAAAAACCCAAAACCAAATCATAAACCAAAGTCCTCCTTCAAAGTCATGAGCAAATGTATGCCCCCTCTCCACTATGTCAGGTGGATAAAAATGGCATGAAATAATAAATTGCAACCTTTGTAGGGAGCTGGATACTTTCTCATGACTTCAAGATGCTGTAATGTGAAAAAGGAGATCCAGGTCAACATATCTCAGACACAAGATGCTAAATGCAGACCTCTAACCAAATGACTAGTACTCATCAGGTACTTCATTTATGCAGTTATCAGTGAGAAGTAGGATCCTTAGAATGAGTAAACATTTCATATCTATATCTATATCTATATCTATATCTATATCTATATCTATATCTAATTATAAGCAGATGAGATTTTCATGCCTTAAACTCACTTAATCTCTCTCCGTTGCCTTTACAGAGAAATTAAAAGATTGCTTTACTAGTGACTCAAATGTCTAAATTAAGATAACTGATTTAACTATCTCAGGATTTTTTTTCAGACATAGTGTCTCTGAAAGAGAAAGGAGGATCTCAACTTTGCAGAGTGGAGATAAGGATGTTAAGGATGTTATCAGTGATTGCTTCTTATATATTGCATTAATAATTTTTAAAATTCACTTTAGTGATTAAAATTGGAAGGATCTGCATTCCTTTTATTGTTAGGAGGTATACAAAGTTCATATTTCTGTCAAATATTGCTCTGGATCAGGTGATGATGAAGAATCTGTAACAAGTTATTTCCCTGACACTGTCTATGAAGCTCTCATAACCAGTTTTTATTTGTCACGGAGGCATGAGATGTTAAAAATATATAATTAATACTTACACCTTTAGAAGTGCTTTTACAGTTCTACTTTGTGCTTTTTGCCATAAAACTTATTCTATTGATATTCACTGAAGGTCATGAGTAAGTGAAATCTTCAAAGTTTCTTTTAAAAACTGAATTGCAAAACAGTTTGTGAAGGGTTTGGATTTTAAAGAGATTGTTCCTTATTTTATATATTATATTTTTATTTTACCATCTATATTTTTCCCTCTCCATGTGAACATAATTAAAATATTGCTCAAGGGATTTTCTTTAGTCATTTCAAAAATTTCACCTTTAGTCAGAGGCCAAGTGTAACAAATCATGGCTATTTACATCCAGCTCACAGGGTCATCAGTAGGGATCAGTTGTAGGTAAAATTCACTCTGTATTGCTGGAATTAAAGGAACACTTAGAATTAAACATGCCAGGCCAAAAAAGAATGATGGGATTGACTCTACAGTTGTGTGTTATGGTTCATTTTAAAATAGTATTCAGACTTTGAGTGTCGATATACCAGGCACTTGAGACTAACATTTCTGATGCAAGATGTATAATGGCTCATATAAATGATAGACTGGTACTTGTGATTATGTTCCTCTAAACGGTATGCACTGATGAGATTAACACCTATTATTAAACTGATTGCACACTTCATAGCCAAATATGCATTTCTTTTTCCTCCGGGGAAAGAAAAAAAAAAAAAAGGAAAATCAGCTGATGTGAGCATTCTCATAGGAACCTATTAGTTTTGATAAGAATAGATTCATTGGTGTAAGAAAAATAAACACTCATACTCCAGTATAATGCAGCAGGGACGGAACTTGTCTGGAAAATCATAGATACTTATTCACAGCTGTGGTGACTGATTCAAACCCCCAGTTTAAATGTTGCAGTAACATTCCTAGTGATCAATCTGTTTGACCAGACATGTAGTTCTGCATTATGAAATAGTTCCAAGAAGAATTGGGGGAATCTCCCTGCAACAGCCAATCTGTAAGAGATGTCACCTGAAACACAAAGGGTCCTTTTTCAGCTCTCTGCTCCTGATTAATAGAAAGAAGGAAGACCTGTTGCCCATACCCCAGTCAAATGCCCTTTGTTATGGGTCATTTTTAAGTGAATAAGAGCACTATGGCTTTAATGGCTTTGCATTTCATGCTTTCAAGGTTTAACCTTAATGCAGACTAAATAAAAAAATCTTAAATTTTTAAACTTTCCATCCATGAAAATTGATTCCCTACTTTTCAGTAGACTACCCCTCTACTCCCCCCATGACCTTGGGTAATAACAATCAGGGTGATGATTAACCAGTTAAGTCTCCATTCAAAACTAGAAGCAAGTATGGTGAAAAGCTGTATCCAGGAGAGCATAACAGAAATGTAGATGACATCAGACATGAGAACTGGAGAAGTGAGACATAAGGACTGAAGTATTAAAAAGTAAAATAGACTGGCAATTGGTTGTTAAATTCATTTCCAGTAGTGAATACAAACCAAAATTAAAAATATGCCTATAAGTGATTGTAGTTCACTGTCACTCACAAATATTTGTTAACACACTGTAAATTGAGCCACCTGAGTTAAAAGTAAATGCTGAATAAGGCAAAACTAGTAAATACTAATAATGAGTTCTGTGCCACTGTTATGCCCTTAAAATATGGCAGTTTCACTGCTGTATTAAAGCAAGAATAAAATGGTGGTACAGTAATGGAGTTATAGAAAGAGACTGAAAAAAGGGGCTTAGGAAGAATACAGCTTGCACTCTAGAAACAAGAGTCTCATGCTTCTGAGAGGAGCTAGAAATACTAGATACAGTTTTGAGGCTGAATCTAAATGGAATTCCTCAACTTGCTTCTGTTAACTGGAATCACGCTGTAGCATCTTGTGACTATCTCTAACTCATTCACTCAGCCTGTAGTTTGTCTTATGAGAAAGATTCTTGCATTGATATGACCAGGAGGTGGAAGCAACAGTTCTTACTTTGAGAGTGGGACCTTTTGATTATCTTCTAATAAAAATGACTCCCAGAGGGACTCCATATCATTGTGCCAGTCAGTATGAGGATAAGTCCCGCAGTGACCACTTTTGATTATGGGATACACTGAACACCTGCAGTTAAGTTTGGGGGTAAGGAGAAAAGAGGAACATTGTTCCTTTAAGTTCAATTTTCAAGTGAGCTGTTGCTAAAGGAGTTTTGAAGACAGAATATTGTCAATACTGTGTAAAGTGGCTTCCTGTTCTTTCAAAATACAAACTAAAGGCAGAATTTATAAGTATCAAGAATTAGCACTGTAAGACTTGCTCTAGTGTTAATGTTTATCTGGGGACTGATTCTGCAATTTTGAAATTAATAGAACTTCATTACTTGAACTAAATGGGAAGTGAATTAAGCTCTCAAAAAGATCCCCACAGAATAAGTATTTTCTTCAGTAAGGTCAGATATCACAACAGTAAAAACCACTGTTGTACAGTTAACCTCCACTGTATTTAAGGAAAAAAAAAAAAAAAAAAAAAGAAGTACAAAGGTTACAGAATAGAACTTCATCTGAAAGTAAGCATATTTGCAGTTCTCAGCATTGTCAAACAATTCAGTTCGGGTCATGTATCCATATTAAATAAGTTATTTTGAACTCTAAGAGCAATTGCAATAAAGTGTCACCACATCATATGAATCCCTAACAATAGTACAACTCCTTGGGAATAAGGTATCAGATAAAAATAATAAAAAGACTAGTTTTGTACATACAAACTGTAACTCCATTAAAGAATGTGATATTGCAATACTTTGGCAGATGGAGTCCCAGGAAAAACATGAAGGGAAAAAAAAAAAACCCAAACACCTAGAAGGAATTGTTTCATGGTACAGCTACCTGTAACATTTGAATGGTACTTACCTTTATTCTGTCCTTTGAAAACTACACATCAGCGGCACCAAAGACAATATGCTATCTTTTATTCTGTTGATTTTGATATGATAGAAGGCACCTGTGCAGATTTCCTCCAGTACAGCTGGCTGGAGAGGTCAGTCATATACAACAGAGAAAAATCAAATTGCATGCACATGTTGGAATAGTTAAATAGTGCAGAAAAACTCCTAATGTCAATGTGTGCAGTACTGAAGGGAAATAACATAAGAAACAGGAACTCAGTTTTACTTAGCTTTCCTTAAAATAAGTGACTCATGTTAACAATTTTTTAAATATTTAAAACGAAAGCAGATAATGGATCATTACACATATAAATGAAACATATATACTCAGGTTTGGATCAGAACTACTTGATTCTAGATGCAAAAATGCTGCCACTTGTTAAATTTTCTTAACCTCTTTTCAGCATGATGCAGAAGGTATTCACGGTCTTGAAGACTGAACCTTATGTTTTTATATTGTATGAGACTGATTTATGATGCAAAATTGAAATTGTTGCAAAAATTATAGATTAATCATTAATTAATCACCCTTAACATTTTTAGCTCAACATTTCTAGTTAAGCACACTCACATGGAGGCCTTGTTCAAAAAAACAGAGATAGAAATGAAGAAGTATAAATGAGAACTGTAAAGAAGATATTCATAGTATTAAAAAATTTAGGGCAACTATATATATATACATAAATTTTCCTCTTTTTGAAGTGAGGAATATGGTTGAACTGTTTGACACTGACCATATTGTGTCTTGGTTGCAATGTAAATTAGTTTCACTTAGTTCAAAATAGCTCTGCCACAAGATGTTCTATTTTCTTTTTTTTCTTTTTCTTTTTTTTTTTTTTTTGGTGTGTGTTTTGTTTTGTTTATAATAAAAGAGAAGGTCAGAATTTAAAACTATAAAGACACTTCTAGCAAAGGAAAGATATTACAAGGCATCTCTCTTTATGGAGAATTATTGAGAATTATTTGTGAGAAGAAACTACAGAGACAAATAGCGTGATTTGTTTTCAAATCAAAATTTCAAAATAGCATTCAGATCAGAGGGCAAAGTGTGGTATCCAGTTAGACCATCAGAGTTACTATTTTTGCACCAAAGGAAACAATAGTTTATTTGCCTTCAAAGTATTTGTTACTCTGCTGTTACTTAACATAAATACTAAGTATGTGTGCGCCCTAAAGGAAAGTATTCTTCTCTACCTGGAAAACTGTAACTCCAGTCAAAATTAATAGAGACTTTTCACATGCTCAAGGACAGGTGAAAGCTAGCAGAAACCCAAATCAAGTGGTTTGCCTGAGGACTTTTATTATTTAGAAATGTATTGGAAAGTAATATAACTGCAGTCAGAAGCAAAAATAAGTTCTCCCCATACATGTTGCCAGTAGAAAGATTGTTATAGTTAACCCCTGATTGACACATCTGTGAGGAGTTACCAAGTAATGGGAACATTCCAAGAGATGAAATGTTATTTCTGCTGACTCATGCCCATAGTTAGACTAGGAAGGTTTTACTAATCTTGCTAGACTGAATCTTATCCTACTTTGAAATCTCAGAATTGTTCCTTCACAACTTAAAGGTTTTACTTACTGTGCAAAGTCCATGGCAACACCTTTCTAAAGCTGACTAGTGATATTTTATCAGTATGAAAAAAAACAAAATAAATATGATAACTGAATAGAATCTTTAAACTCTTCTGATAATAATCAAACATGAAAATTGAGGGTACCGACATTATTAAAAAGGCATAGGAACCATCTATGTTAAGAAAAAAACTATTTACATTGTAGTTTGCAGTGCTACAAATGTCTTTAGTGTAACCAGTTGCTTAGAACATCTTTATACTGGGGAAGCAAGTAGGATCAAGGACAGGAAGAGCATTCCAGAAGAAATTTCAACATTGATTCCTAGATTTAAAGAAAGATGCTTCCTTTAAAAGAAAATGGAGAAAATCCCAGGAAAGGGAGAATTCTGAATACAATGTTTGTCACTGACTGTCCAAGGAGTCTGATAAATTTTGCAGAAGTGCAAATCCTGTAAATTAAATTTTATATCTGGCATGAGATATAAGGATAGAGACATTTTCTGCCATACAAGTATAAGTCTGAGGAGGAGGAGTATGTAGAGTGAAGAACATGGAAATAACGAAAATATGATGCATTCAAATAACAAACAAGGTATCATCTGTGGTTCTGACTAGTGTAATTTGTGAATCAAAGCCTGAAACAGTGTGATATTTCTAAAATGAATTAATATAATCATGAATATAATGATTAACTAGTGGGGAAGTAGTCTGGTTGAAATAAGATAGGGTACTGTGCTTCTGTGTGGGTAGGAAACAAAGCTCTGTATTGCCACATCACATTCCCAAATTGTTGTTCTCAGCTGGAATAGACTGATACTGTTTGACCTCCTGGCAATAGTGTCTAGTCACACTGCCACCAACCTTGTTGTTTTGTCACAGCCATTCCATCTTCTGTCTGGCAGGTGAACTGATTTTGTAACAGAAATCAGTGTTCAGCATCATGTTGCTTTGTCAAAAATTTTCAGGGCATTTGGGTTACGTCCTTTATTCAAGTGTAAGAATATGCAGATAACACATCTAGGGAGTGACAGCCTTTTTCCAGCCCCTGAACTATTGATTTGAATTAAGCAGCTGGGAGTGATTAATGTTAACTGAATATTCAGGAAGATAAAGAAAAAAAATCCCAGGAGTGTTCACAGTGAGTTTATTTCTTGATATGATGAACTTGCTTTTCAGCTCACCCACACAGAACTTCATAATCTTTAAATTTAAAGTTGCTACATTTCTACTGGCGGGGGTGGACGTGAGGAGGGGGGGCAGAATGTGAAGTGTGTTGACAGCAAAAATGTGTTTATTTTGGCTCTACAAATTCTCTGATGTTCTGAAGCTGAGGGCATGTAGGAGAGCTTCACTGAGCTAGCACAAAGGAACAAACAACTGATCTGTTCAAAAGTGCTGGCATAGAGATCTGTTGGCAAATACTGGTGGAATGCCATTCTTCCCTCTGGTGCTAATTTCTTCAGAGGTACTTGACTGGGCCTCTGTTTAGAAGTTAAGTTTTAATTAGTTCAAACTTGTTTGACGTTATGAATGCCTCTTGAGAACTCTTTTCTTGAATGTATGTATTTATTAATAATTTTGCAACTGTTTGTTGTGGGGAAAGTATTTGTTTATCTAGGACATCTTCATGAATATAAATACAGAACAATTCTGAAGAAATCCGAGGGAAAAAAAAAAAGAAGTTTGTTTTGTTTTTTTTTTTTGGTTGGTTTTTTTTTTTTTTTTTTTTTTTTAAAAAAAAGAGGTTGGTGGGAAAAAAAAAATAAATTTGGAAGTCTCCAAATATAACTGTGGTGGCCAAGATAGAGTTCTTCTGGTGTTCTGTTGCTAAACACTGTGTCTGTACATTGGAAGGGTTAGCAATCCATAGAATCATAGAATGGTTTTATTTGAAAGGGGCCTTAAAGGTCATGTAGTTCCAACCCTCCTGCCATGGGCAATGAAAAAAAAATCCAAAGTTCAAATCCAGTATCCAGGCATAGCATCCAGATTTGTGGCCCTTGAAGAGACATTTGGTCCACAGGGCTGAGAGTCATTATTTCCTTTCTGAAGGGTATTGTAAAACTGGAGCTTACTGGTTGTTGTTCATCTCATGTTTTCTCCAGGCTTCTGAGGCTTAACAGCATGAATTAAATTTCACACCAGACAGCCCAAGATGTCAGCATACTGTTTGGATTTAAATATCAAGTTCTGTTTTTAGGAACAGCTAAATACAGGAGGGTACTATCATTTCTGTATCTGCACTAGGGAAACAATTTCCACAAAGTGAAAACACTGCAACTTTGTACACACTGTCTGAGAAGAAAATTATTCTGACTATTTGACTCTGCAAATACTACATGATCCAGTTAAAAAGAAGGGGGAAAAAAGATGAATAATAGTTTTATTTTGCAGCACGCATACTTCCCAAATAAAAGTAGTATTGCAGAATTGCACTTCTGTAAAAAGATGAAAGACCCCCCCAAACTTATATCTGGTGGAAATATGGAACCAAGCACTCATAAATGCAAAATAAAGTTTTGGAACTTTAAAACTTGAAATTTTAAGTTAGATACTTAAGGGAAAGTTTTGCATGAGTTGATATGTCCTCTCACTTCAAATATTTTTACATAAGACTGATCCTTGTTTCTAAATTTCCAGTGGTCTATTACTATGGTAAAATTTACTGGAGGAGGTCATGCACATAATCGCTGAAATACCAGGAGTGCTGGAAAGTTCAGTGCCTTTTGAAATGCTCTAAGTGATGATTCTCCTACATGAGAAGGGGGTGGCTGACTTAAGAGTTGGGTTCAGAACAAATTTTAATTCTTACAAAACATGATTAGGAGTAGTGCCAGTCTTTGTTTGTTTGTTTGTTTTTTGTTTGTTTCGGGATTTGTTTTTTTTTTGGTTTGGTGCTTTGTTTGGTTTTTGTTTCTTTTTTTTGAAAAAAAAAATTCTTTTCTTTTTTTTTTTTTGGTCTTTTCTCTAAGAGTGACACTTGCCTGACTATTCATTAAATTTAGAAGATATTCCTTTTCCTGTGAGTATGTTTTTTCCCCATTTCTCTTCTGTACAGAGACTACCCTAGGCAATTCCTTCTTCATATCTCTTTTATTTGCTTGCTTATTTCATCGTGTGTTCAGGAAGCCTCTTTCTGCAGATTCCCATCTCAGACATCAAATGTTCTTGCACTTTCCCTCCCAGACCCTGGCCACTCAGCTCAGGATTACAATTCCCTTTAATTGGTAGAACATGGAAAGTGAAAATGCTCCAAAAATGGTTATTGTGACCCTGAGGGAATAGCTGCAACTCTGCCTCTGGGTAGGGAAGCATATTCCACTCTTCTGAAATCCAAGCCATTCTTTCCAAACTTGGATCTCCAAGGTAAATATGCAGCAAAGTGACTATTACATCCCTGAACAGAATTCTGAATTGTGCAACTGCTGCTTTCCAGAATCAAAATCTTTGGCCAGAGTCTTGACTATGTCATACTGTGAAGAATCAAAACTAGAATTTAGGACAGTTTCCCCTCATTACAGCAAGACAGCAATTTCCTTGTTTCAGAGATCTTTTTGCCAGTGGTGGATTGACCTTGGATGGAAATCAGGTGTCCACTCAGCTGCTCTATCTTTCCCCTTTCCAGCCAGACAGCGAGAAGACAGTAAGATACAAAACAACTTGTAGGTTGAGATAAGGCAGTTTATTAAAGCAAAAGTGAAAGTTTGTGCGCATAAGCAAAGCAGAAAATAACAAGGTTTATTCTCTATTTCTGATTAGCTAGCTATGTCTGGCCTCTTCCGTGGAAGTGGGGCTTCAGCACACTTAGAGGTTGCTCCAGAAGGGAAACATTGTAAATAACAAATGTTCCCCCTTTCTCCTCCTTCTCTCACCTTTCATGTCTGAGCTGATGTGAAATGGTATGGAATATCAATTTTGTTAATTTGGGTCAAATGACCTGGTTGTCCCAGGATTTTCCCTTCAGTGTGGGGAGACAGTGCTGATGCTGTGCCAGCTCTGCTCAACAGTAGCCAAAACATTGGGGTGTTATCAAAACCTTTCTAGTTGCCAATGCAAAGCACAGCACTGTGAGGCTGCTATGGGGGAACGAACTCCATCTCAACCAGACCCAATACACCAGCTCTCCACATAAGACTTCCTACTGAAGTAAAAGACTATTCCTCATCCAAAGGGATTTCTGGTGTAAAGATTCAAAAAGTGAAAAATACACTGAAACAAACAATGTATCTGACTTTTTACATTTAGAGCAAGGTCCAGACACTGGCATGTAAAAATTATACTACATTTGGTTGTGGCATCAAAACCCTGCTGGGAAATATAGGCTGTATGCAATTCAGCTTCACATTCCAAACACTACCTCCTTATTACATCTATATCTTAATTTTCTTTAACCAGAATGGAAGGAATAGAGTACACATATTAATAAGTAGCAAATATCTGCATGATATGGCAACCATCTGTATAGGAGAGGGATTTGGTGCTTTTTTAATGAGGTTTAATAACCAGTGGAGTCACGTACACCTCCATTGCTAAGTCTATGTATTTAAGAGATGTTTGAGGCCAACAGCAGCTGCTGAAGTGATGGCAAAATACCCCCATATATATACACACACATATATAAAATTCTGAAAGCCACAATTGCTTCATTAACATTATTGAAGGCATAAAATAGGTTTTAATTGTATGGCTGATTTCCCACAGCAATTTAATGGGGAAAGTATTTGGCAGAAATCAAAAGCTGTAAAATTCACGTTGTTTGTTCGTGAAGTTAACAGTGAGCTAAATCCTTCAGCTATTACTCAGGCAAAAATCCCATTGAAGTGCATTGAAGTGAACTTCAGTTTCCCCTGAGGACTAAGGTTTGCAGCATTTTTCTCAAAACAAATAGCAATGTCAAACCTTGGGGAAGCTGTCATGATCAGAGAGCCCTAAGGCAAGGACACATTTACTCTAAATTTGAAACGTTTTTCTTTTTTTTTTTTCCTTATATTTTTTTTTCTGTCATTCTTTCCAGTGTGACAGATGCAGCAATTTAGGGAAACAGCTCGAGATTGCATGGACATTTATTTTGATTAAAAATACAGAAACAGTCAGTTGATTTCCGTAGGTGCTTCATTTCTAAATGTTTTCTGTTGGAAATATCAAACATCTGTCTGGAGTGAATAACTAAATAGCTGATAGCATGGTATCTGTTCCTATTTTAGGCTTCCAAAGCCAGAGGCACTTGAACACCCATGTAGGATCCTAGGTGCTCATGGAGTCTTGGAAGCTGGAAAGACCTAAGCCATATAAGATCAATTGCTCCTGGCACTTAAAAGGCTAGTAAAAACAGGTTATAATGTTTACATGACTTTTTATGGGTCAGAGTTTATTATAGCTCCTTTCTATGGCCTACAGCAGTGGAGCATTTTACAAGGCTTTTGCTGTGCTTGACAGATATGTTTCAGTGAGTTTGCCAAAGCTGGCTATTACAGCTGAGCCCCTAACATTTACAGATTTCCAAAATTCTCTTTGCAATGAAAGATACTTGGAAATTGGACAATATGAAACCAAATTGGATTGGATCTGATTCATGACAATAAATAAACCCTGTGACTACTAATCATAAGAATGTTTATACATGTCAAAAGACATTATATGCTGCACTCAAAATGCTGTATTGAAGTGCATTATGAGGACTGCAAAGTTAAGGTATCAAAAATTAGGGAATGCCAAAATTAAACTTGCTTGCTTAATCCCTTTCCTTTCCTCAAAAAAATAAAATAAAATCTTGCACCATGCTTGGCATAGCACTGTCTCTCTTACTTCCATGAATGTTCTTCAGCAGCTTATTCTCTTTTCTTAGTTCAGTTATTAACACGTCTCATCTGTTGTACACTACTTAAGCTACTCAAGACTGATTTATTGACTACCTCACAGAGTCTTCTATGGGACTTGCAGGTATAATATCTGAATGTATTTCAGTGGCCCACAAATGATCATGGCGGGGACAAATATTAATGAATGAAGAGTGGTGCAAGGCAAAGAGAAAAAAAAAAAAGTACTGTGATGAGGGTAACACATTTAATCTTTAAAGAACAAGAATTTGAAATAGTTATTTTACTAGTGTCATAGTAGCACTTAGTAGCAGCTAAATAATGAATGCTCAGTAGTCTAAGGTCCTCGTTTTACCTTCTGATGGGAATCTGGGAGAAGTCAGTGAGAAAGAGGTAAGGAAAGAAATTCTTTTAAGAGGAAGTTGCATTTCTTTGACAGTTTTCATTTTTTTGCTAAACAAGTATTGCACCTTTTTACTTAAATATGTGTTAGATGCAGTATAGTGTAATGGACCAGTAGGTAGAGTGAGCGCTAGTGAGACTTGGAAACAAAATTCAAAGCGATAAGCCTGGCATATATGTGCAGTTCATACTTCAGTCTCTGGTTATAAACAGCTTAATGTTACTTGGCCAGTGGAAAAGTAGAGGATGATTTTTTCCTGTGTGATAACTCTGTAACAGATGGGAAACCTTAACAGTTATGATGGGACAAAAGTAATTGTAATTTGTAACAATCCTTATATATTTATTCACAAAACTTCAGTAGTTTGGCACCCTTTTTTAGCAACTTTCAAATAAAAATGAGTACCATAATTTGAAAATAATGTTGACAAAAGAATCACTAGACAGAGTAAACTAACATCCTACTTAACCCCCAAAGTTTTATCCTAAAATATGTTGCTTCTCCACCATCAGTTTTAACTTCTTTGTGAAATTTCTAGTGTTGTAATGGAAATTCTAATAACACACATTGTATGTAGCCAGAAAGCTGACTTTCATTAAAAACAAACTGCCACACCATACCATACAGTAGCATTTTATTGAGTTTGAAGTATCTGGCTTGTTAACTCTATTTAAGCAGCTGCTATCTCACTTCAGTCTGATCACAGGACTGTTTGAAATGAAAATAAAACCTGCTTTGTTTACAGACTTCTTTTAACTACTATGGATCAAGAATTGTTTGTTCTTTCTGACAGCTTTTACAGGCTTTTGTTACATTTTATTCTCACAGTGATAGATGCTAGTAATTTTCTGCTGGGTTTTTCTAAGTCTTTTTTCTACCAGCCACACCACAGGGAGCTTATCAGAAAAGACTGATCTTTCCTAATCTACTACCCCATACCATGTGCCCTTTGGAGTAGGTATGCTTTCATATCACAGCATTCAATATCATATACTGTTTAATAGACAGTTTCTCTTTAGTTTTTTTTTTTTAAATTTTCATTTTTTTCTTTAATTTCCTTTTTTTCCCCCTCTTTTTAATTTCAAAGTAAAATAAATCTTCTTTATATGTGTTTAAACAGCTACATCTTTTGTTTACTGGTGATGCCAATAAAAGTGGTATCAACTCAAAGACTGATTTTAACTGGCCAAAGAATCTTTCTTAGCTTCTATGACATTTTCTCAGATATTATGTCATCTTTTAACATTTCTTGGTTGAATAAAGAAAATATGAACTGTAATGACACCATGGTGAAGATTAATTAGGTTCTATTTCTTATTTTTAAAAGTTTTTTTTTTAAATTGTTGAGTGACATTTCAGATCAAGTTTATACTGAAATAGCTACCCATGAGAATATATCAGTAAATGAAATATTTGCATGAGGATGTAATATAAACAAAGAAGATACATTTATTAAATCTTAATTTTTATTTCAAAATACTGTGGTTTTTTTTTCTGTTTTATACAAAGGATAGAAATAACCTAACCAGTACTATTAGGTGAAACTTCAGAACTGCTTAATCAAGTGAGTTTTTTATGGTAAAAATACAGTTCCTTAAAGGTGTGCAAAAAGCTGTCTCTTCTCCCTGTTTCAAGACAAATTTAATAAGACCTTTAATAAGATCTTTGAGATGAATCAATAAAATAGTGAATCAGTTATTATACATTTGAATAATAATAAATACCTTTACACATTCTGTACTTGTTATCTACTTATGATTATTATTGACTGTAAATAATAATAGAAATATGCATAATTAAATGTCTTATAATTTTAAGACCTTAAGCCTTAAAGCACACACAAATCTCAAATTTTTGTATGAATATAAAGTGCATTTTCTTCCAACAAACACAATATTGAATCAGATTTAGATATACAATAAAAACAATGGAATGCATGTCAGAATTTGTGTTGAAGGAGTTGGTTGTTAATAGTTTACTCTGAAAATACTACATATGGACTCTCCAGAGCAAGAGAGACATATTTGCACTGAATGCGCAGCATTTAGTACATTATGAGAACTACTACTACATAATATGCTAATAGAAGAAAATTGTCTACTCATTATCTTTGTAGTTATTATATAGTAATTAGTAAGACTTCAACTGTATCTCTAGACATAGGGCTGTACCAAGGGTTCATAGAGCACCAATATTTTTGGAAGAAAAAAATAATGAGGTTTTTTGCTACATCTTGTGTATTTCTGAAGAAATTTCAACACAGCTTTATGTAATAAGTTGATCTGCATGTTACTATACTACACTGAATAATGGAAAAAACTCAAAATAAAGGAAAAAGCTTTCCTGTCCCTGTGACAATTTTTTGGGTTTGTCTCCTTGTTTTGATGATTTATCTATATGCAGCTACAGCCTGGGATGAGCAATCTTCCTGCTTTGAGAATAAACTGACTCAAGTTCAGCACTAGAATTTTAACACTAGGGTTTGCCTGTTGCAACTCATTCAGTCTGCAGCAACTAGTTAATTTCATTTCTCACATTTTAAATAGATAATATTTTTATTGGGAGCAAAATATTGTGAACCAGTGCAGTGGGACCAGGAAGAAGCTCTAGACACTGTACTTTTGTGAGGTCTTTGGAAGTCTTCATAGCTGGGGCTGGGTCTGTAAAAGAGAACAGAGATGAATGACTGCGTTTGAACATATTCTTTGATTCTTAGTGTTAAACTGCATTTTTTAAGGTACTTACTCAGCTCCTACCCAACTATAAGGTATCAAAGTTGTAGCAGTAGTGTTTCTTTGGTACCTTAACACCAGTTTAGTTCATGTTTAGTTCCACTAACATGAGTTAGACTGCTGACTGTAGTCAGTCAAGAAATATCCTTTGGCTTATGTCTTTAGGTATTTGAATGGTACCACAAATCCGGGGCATTTTGTGTTCTTGGCATTCTTGGAGGACACCTGACTACCTGAGGCTCACTCAACAGCACAATATTTCGATAACCCAGGACCTCATATTCCTTAGTTGTATTGCAAAAATATTGATGGGTATCGCTTTTCTCTTTCTTGAAGTGTTTTACTCTCATGACAGTCCTGACTTACTGTCTGTGGTGAAGACAGGATAACATTTCTATGGAATTTACAGAAGGAAAATGTGTAATGTTATTCCTTTAACAGTGTTTCTGGTAATTCCTCATATATGTACATACATATATATATATATACACATACAACATATTCCCTAAGTAAATAATGAAACCTAATTCCGTCAAAAAAGGATGAGGTTACCACCTAACTGATTTTCCTAGGCAGAAACACCTTGCAGGTTGTGTGTGTAAGAGAAGCATCATTTTTTATCAGTTGTTTCTCCCTACTCTCCTTTAAACTGAAATACACCACTTGGTTGAGTTCAATTTTCAATATGGGGTTTCCTAACCTATGAAGTCATCTATTCAACTGATGTTTCAGACAAACAAACAAGCAAAAAGGGGCTAGGGGCTATGGTTTAGGACAAAAAATCTCAAATCCTTTTTACTCGTCAGTGTGACCTTCCTCTCATCTTCATGTGAATCAGAGTCCTCCTTGATTTTAGAACAGAAGTGTGCTGGTTTAAAGGTAAACCAGCAGGAGAAATGGACCCACCACAAGAGAGGTTATAAGTCAGAGTTACAATTTAA
>JAWWEW010000001.1:81206231-81235546 GCA_035583185.1 Anabacerthia variegaticeps | reverse complement strand
AGCTGCTGCAAATGGTCCATTGTTCTTGGGAAATGAATAGAGGGGGTAGAATACATAGCTTTGATCACCCACACACAATGATAACTGGTCCCACCTGCTGAACTAGGACAACAAGGCAGTAGGATTCTTCCTTCAGAGAAAGATTGAACTATAATCATCGTATTGGACATAAGGATTGATTCCAGGATTAGCAACATTAGGGGACATTTTTCCTGAAAAACTTTAGGCACAAACAGAGTGAACTCCAGTTACATGAATGTATGATGTTCTAGATGACACTGAAAATTTAAATTTCAAGTCTACTTAGTTTGGTGAATTTAAGGAGGGTCATATATACCAGCTGACATACTGGATGTGCTTGGTTTCAATTAAGGGATAATATTCAAGGTTTAGGATTCCATATGCAGCAATAAATGGATTTTTCAATAATTAAATAACACAGTGAAACCAGATATATGTCAATAGCAAAACTATTTAGAGAAAACAATATAAGGTGTATTTAAAAGAGAATAATGGTTCAAGGGAGAGGTAAAAGTGGACTTGGAGTGACAGGCTATACAAATTAAAAAAAGTAACACCAATCTGTGATAAAAATGCAATGGATTGTCTTTGTCATTATAGTGTTACTGGATACCCAAGAGAAATTCACCTTCCTCGTATATATGCATATACATATACATATACATATATATCTATATATATATATATGCTCACACACACACACATATGTACATTAGTCACTCACTAGAGTATGAAGCCTGTCTGATGATACCTCACTGGAAGCAATTTTTGAGATTCTGAAGACCCAGGAAAGAGGACATCACTACCAAGAGAATGTTAGGACACCTACTTTCAACTATTTACCCAGATGCATAGTAGTAGTCCTACTTCTGGATAGAGTGGCCTGAAATGATTGTCCTAATGAATTATTGTTATGAAAGAAAGTGGTTCTTCTTCCGAAATAAATCTTATTTTTAAAGCAAAAGATTTCTTTTCATATGGTGGGAAAATTCATTTACACTTGTCATTTCTATAATCTTGTCACATCACTGGTATTCAGAAATATTTATGCATCTTTAAACAAGGCCCTACTGATGATATATTCCCTTTTCATGTGTGCAATGGTTTTGAAATGCCCCCACACCTAGTGGAAGTAGTTTGTCAGCTCTATACTAAAGAACAGCACAATATTAGACTGTTTATGAACATCTTAATTTGGTGGTTCATAAGCCCCAGAAACTTCAGTCTTGTGTGCATTTTTTGATTTAATTTTCAGTCTATGAAAGCTACCTTTGATGTCTGAAAACCTGAAATGAATTTCCTACGTGCATTTATTTCACTTAGAATTTTAAATATATTCATCTCCAAACACTGACATTGAATTCTTTGTGTAGGATTACATTACTCTTCTTTATACTTTCAATCACGTCCTAAGGTTCCAAACCATCATTTATATATTTTGTTGCAAGTGTAAGAAAATAATGGACCTTATTAAGGGCAACACATCAGATATCACTCCCTTTTTATCCAGGTAAGAAGGCACATGTTATTGCTCTTAACCCTGTCTGATCTGAAAGACTGAGGAAGGACTCCAAGAGAACTGCTTTTTTCCTAGCCACGAAGAGAAAGAATAACAAGATATGAATGAGTCTGTGCTGATGGTCAGGATGCTCAGCAACAGTATCTATTCTTCAAAGAGGAAAGTTTGACGAAGTAAACACAAGAGAAGAATGAACAATTTTGCAGAGTTTCTACAAGAAGTGCAAAATTAGTCTTCTAACTTTATATTTGTAAATCCTCTTCCTCCAACACTAAGAAGGAGGGAAATTGAATTAGCAACAGCATCACTGAAATACTGCTGGTTTTATGGAAAGAAGCTGCTAAGGAAGAATTCTTTTTTGGTAGCAATTTCTATTCTTATATTGTTTATAGGTTTTTCTTGTTTCTCATTAGCTGAATATTTGTTGTTTCCATCACTGCCAGCCTCACCAGACATAATTCCTTTTTAAGGACTGGTCAAAAAACAATGTCCTCCTGCTAGCTAGGATACTTACTGAAGAAATTAGAAGTGCTATTTTCTCAGGGTGGGAAAACCAAACCAAATCAAATCAAACAGAAACAACATTTGGACATTGAACTATACATTTCATAGAAAAGAAAATATGGAATCCTCAGAAATGGCTAATATCTTTACATTTCATCTGTAAACCGCATAAAAGTTTCAAAACAGCATCGACTCATTTAGTCAAAAATTCCTTTTTTTTCCCCTCACTGTATGTAGGAAAAAAAAAATTTGGAAAAATGATGCGGGGGGGGCGGGGGGGGGAAGAAAAATAGAAGGAACTAAAGTTGAATAGTTAGACATTATCTTATCTGAGACTGAAGTCTGTAATCTCCATCTAAATTTGTGTATGTCAGATTTCTTGAGTAATTTGAATCAAATTTAGGTGGAATAAATCAAATCAGTAGGCTTTACTGATTCCGTAAAGAGAGCAGAAATAATTTTTTTCTTATAACAAGTCTTCATTATTAAAAAAAAAAAAAGAGTAAATGTACAGCTAAAACATAGAAAAGGTATACTTCTCACTGCCCAGCTACCCTGCACCTAATGAATCTATCATAATTTTAGTGTTCAATGCTAAATAATATTGGATTTAGTACCAGTATGTATTTTATGGCTGCAGTCTGTTTTGTGGGATTTTGCTTTGTTTAGGTAAATAATCTAATTTTGGAAGGCAGGCAAAGTGAGTGATCTCATGTTATTTCCAGGGTATTTAATCATAGAGTGCAACTTCCTCAAACAGCATGTGAACTGCTAAAGAAATATCTTAAGGCACTTACATAGTTACAGCCTCAGCTTGTAGGGCTGCCAAATTGCACATAAATGGTTTCTTGGGACATGAGACAAAGTTCGTCTTGCTGTAGACAAACATTTGTTTTCAAGTTCTTTACACATTCCTGCCTCTAATTTGGGTGGTACCTCATATACGCTTGAACTATTATTCCTTTAGTTTGACTGGTGTTTCTTTGTAGGTGACTTAGTGAAATTATATAAGCCTTGTCTGGAATTAGATTTATGGACATTTTATGAAATAGTTAAAAAAAAATATAAAGATTTGCATAGGAAGTTCTACGTGAAACTCATAGTGTTACTTATTCTTCAGCTATTAGGCAAATGAAAATGAGAATTAAAGAATAAAAAGCAATTTGTGGAAAGTAATACAAGTACCATACCAAAGATGAATAATGATTGGTCACTGACATTCTTGGATAACAAAGGAACTGCAGTTCATTTATAATCTGTAGGTTTAAAGACCTTTTCTCTCTTCAGAATTTCAGAAAGCCACTTTCCCTCTAAGAACTCCTATAACATCTTCTTAAATCTTTCCTCCACAAAGAAACTGATATTCTCCCTCCACTATGAATTAGCTGTACAAATCAGCTCTTCTCAAAAGCATCTTTTTTTCCTCAATCTCCCTTTAGTAAAATTATCAACTGTTTGAAAAACCGTGAAAAATTTTCCCTGAAAATTTAAGGCAAACTCGGAGTTCCCTTCCACTGAGGTATTTGCAAGCATGCTTCTTGACTAAACCCACTATTTTGGACATAGATAACATGGGACAATATGAAAGCAATGCAATATAGTAGTATTACAGTTGCTTTTCAGTCTTTGAAAGCAACTGAAAGTAAAATTTAATGCATTTTACCGGGAAGTTCAATCATGTATATCCTGAACTTTGATCTCTGTCCATACTACTTTTTCATTGCCTTTGCAGGTCTAATCCAACTAATATATACACAATTCTAACAGCTAAAAGAAGCAAATGGACATATGGGAAAATATGATGGAGAGCTATCTTTATTTAGGTTTTGATTCCAGCTTTTCTAGCATATATAATGAAGTAAAAATATAGACATTATGGAGTCTCTGGAATAAGATGTGTTACCCTCTCCATTTATTCTTCGTGCAGCATGTGAAAGATTTTACTACTCAGCAAATGATGTAATAAACTCAGTAAAACCAGTAGATGGATAGAAAAGAAATATTTTATCAATACAGATTTTGATTCTTCAAATAAAACAATTCGTTTCTTAATATTTCTATTGTTTTTGTCTTTCTCTTTTGTTTAGACTTAGTTTAAGGCAAAATTATAGGGGGTTTTGATATAGAACTTATCAATGTCTCTTAAATATGACACCAGTCTTATAATGCATCTGAATTTAAGTGTTCTGTTTCTGAAGAACTGAAAACAGTTATGTGAGATTTGGTTTTAAATACTAATTTTTACAAAGGCCGTACCCGGGTAAATCCGTATTCTCATATATAGATGTTTAGTTACAAAGGAACTGACTCATCATTTTTGGCTCCAAAGATATTCTTAATAAAAGTGGAATGTGAAGGCTGCAAGAATTAAAAATGCTTATTTGTCAACTTAGTTGCATATGTGGATGTTATAGGTAATAAAAAGGAAATATCTTCCAAGGAGATGGAAGACAGGTCATGATGGCTAATGTAAATTTTAATACATACAGTTCTTTGCATCTAGCAATTTCTTTTAATGAACAACTATGTACACACATTTTTTGTATGTATAGACTAACTATGTGATTAAATTATTAGAGTTTTTGATTTAAGTCAGTTTCAAACTGGTGCTGAGTTATTAATTTCTTGAAATTGGGGATGACTCGTTGTTAGGATAGGATAAATTAGTTGACATTTTCTCATTTGTAATTTCCAAATGACATATAATTTTATACAGAAGTTTAGACACTATCTAACCTTGCTTAGCAGAGAAGTGATAGGCTAGTTATTATTCCATCATTACAAACTACGATAGACTGAAGTGAAAATTATGATTAAGTGGGTTTGCAAAGCTTTGTACTGGGATAGATGGTTCTGCCAAAAACATGAGGCATAGTCAAAGCCTGAAGCATTAAGTGAAGAAATGCGATCTATATTCCATATTTTGGATGTGTTTTATACCCCTATTTTTTCCCTATGGTTCTCAAAGTTTCATAAAAATGTTATGCTGCTTTCTCACACAAATTATGCAGATTGTTCCTGCTTCACATCTAGCACTTAGCTCCAAAAATTGCAAGGTAGTAAAGATATGTGGAGGAGGGAAGAAACTAATCCTTCAGGATAAAGCTTTTCTTAGTTCAGCTTGCCTGTATATCACCAGCTTTTACTGCTTGAGCATTTCATTAACAGAACTTCATGGTTCTCCCAATATATGAAGTTACTTCTGTTCTGGAATCCAATTAAGGTTGCCTGACACTGAAATATCCTTTTTCTCATTAATTATTATTTCATTCTGTAATTGTTATCTTTATTATTTTTACTTTATTATTCCTTGACATAAATAAACAAAAATACTGCCATATTTTGCTTCTAATGTCTTCACAGTTTTAGCTAGTGTTTTAGAAAAATTGCAAGAACTTCTAAACCTGAATGCTGCTTTCTCCTAGCACTTGAAATTTGAAGGAAGAAATTTCAGAGGGCTTGACCATGCTTTCTGTGTACTGGCAAAGGAAAATGTGCAAACGTGCCAAGATTTAACCCCAGCTGGCAACTCAGCCCCACACAGCAACTTGATCACTCCTCTATGGTGACATGGGAGAGAGAATAAGAAGAGTAAAACTGAGAAAATTCATGGGTTGAGATTAAGACAGGTAAAGCAAAAGCTGTGCACACAAGTAAAACAAAATAAGGAATTTATTCACCACTTCCCATGGACATGGTGTTCAACCATTCCCAGGAAAGCCAGGCTCCATCATGTATAACAGTGACTTGGAAAGACAATTGCTATGACTCTGAACGTTCCCTCCTTCCTTCTGCTTTCCAATAGTTTTTATATGCCAAGTATGGCACCATAAGGTATGGAATATCCCTCTGGTTGGTTGGGGTCAGCTGTCCCACCTGTGTCCCCATCCAACTCCTTGTGCACCCCAGCCTGCTCCCTGGGGGGTGAGGCAGAAAAGGCCTTGACTCTGTGCAAACACTGCTCAGCAACACCTAAAACTTCCTTGAGTTATCAACTGTTTTCAGCACAAATCCAAACCCAAACCCCGTATCAGCTACTATAAAGAAAATTTTCTCAGCCAAAATGACCATAATATAGTGCTGGGATCTTTACAGTGGGGAAAGATTCTCTAGAGAAAAAATATTGCTTTAAAAACTTTGGTGGTTCTTTTTGTTTTGTTTTGTGATTTAAACAAACAAACAAACAAACACAAAACCAACATGTCAGGTTTTTTTCAGTATAAAAGTAAGAAAAGACAAATATTTTTATTTTTAAGTACTCATAAATATTTTTAATTTAAAACATAGGAATATTTTAATATAGATGTATTGTTGATTTTGCCTTCTACTCTTAATGTTAACACTTTTTTGGTCACTTCTAGAACCACTTATAACACAAATTATTTTCACAGACCTTTTTTCTTTGTCTAGGTATTTATTATTCCTTCTATCTATCTAACTATCTATCTATCTATCTATCTAATTGATTTTATAAATCAGACCAAGTACTCTAGACAGATGACTATTTGCATTATGTAATGTGTTCTATAGAACTGAATGAGCCCTACAGGTCTCAGTGCTACCTACTAGGTAGTTTGTACACTACCTGTAGTAAGAACCCAAAGAATGGTTCAAAGAAGTTGGCAACAAATTGAAGATCCTGTGACTCTTAGGATTTTATTTTTTGTTCAGCTCTTGCCTTTAGATATTTAAATGGTTAAAGATGGAAAAGCTAAAAATAGGGAAATAAAATGAAGAGTGATACACAGAAACAGTAATTGTGGAATGGAAAATGACTCATCTACTTATGAGACAGTGCACTCACATAATGAAAGTTTAATTCTAAGGGGAAAACATCAAGTGTAGCCTATATTTTTGAGTGATATGCTAGACTGACAGATAAACTGCAGTATGGTGAGAGACCAATGAAATCAAAGTTCAGAAGAATTTTGTACATGAAGAAGAAAATTTTACACTGAAAAAAATTCAGATACGTCGAAATTTTTCTGAAAGGTATCTTGAACTCAGCAATTAATTAATTATTTTGTTGCTTTTCAAAAACAAAGCTGTGATTTTGCTTCTATTTGGTTCTTTCCAGGTTAGGAACAGGTTACACTTTCAGCTCCAACTGTTTCCAGTTTAGGGAATCTTGCTCAGGAGCCTCTAGGTTACTTTTGTTTAGTAGCAATTTCTCTCAGCAGAATGGTGAGTGGGATTGACTCAGCAGTTATTGTGATAGCTGGTGGAAAAAAGGGTGTAGAAAGGCTCTGGGACTCTGTTCAAGACTGTGGGAGACTCCTTGATCCTCACAAAGTTGGTGGCAGCATCCCAGAGGGCAGATGGAGATCCAAACTGACCTCTAAAGAGAGGACATGAAAGTCCAAGTGTCAAGGTGCCAGGCTTCTCTGACAGTGTTCCTAGGGGTAAGGGACAATGGCAGTCACAGCTCTGAATGAGGGACTGTGCCACTGGGTGAAAGAATTTGGAAGGAGGCAACGTGCAGGTCTAGATCTAGTGTGCAGACAAGTAGGCAGTGAAGAGCAGATCAACAAAATTCTCACAGAGATTCTTCAGAGGTTTATCTTTCAGCTACTCTCAAATGAGCATAGCATAGTGACTCCCAAGATGGGAAGGCTTGTGATTTCTTGCAGTGGAAGGAAGACTTTTTCTGCTCCTTTATGTGCACTTACAAAATAGGGATAGAGTCCTATAAATTTGGTGTCTCAAAAGTTCTGTCTTTTCCTGCTAGACTAGTCAATGTATTAGAAAACAGGCATATTTCACTTAGCATTTGTTGGCAGTGATTATTATTTTTTTTTTTTAAAGATGATTAATTAATATTAGCACAGCTATGTGAGAAAGCTAAGAATTTTTCTGTGTGAGAGCACAGAGGCCTCTTAGGAAAGAGGCACCTGGTCATTGATAAATGTTCTGAACAGGTGACTACTTAGCTCAACAACAACAACAACCAAACAAAAGAGAAAATAGAAGGTTTATGAATCAAAAAACTAGATAAGAGAATGTAAAAGGACTTGTACAAGGTTTTGAAGTGCTTTTTTTTATTTTGTGTGCTTTGTCAAAGCTGAGAACTAGGGAGTAAAAATTGTTGCAGGTAATGATGAAACACTAATGATGAATCAAACAATAGAAGGATGTAAAAAGCATAGTATCTGAATTAAGATTAAGTAGCAACTTAGTATCTTAACTAAGGTTAAGATATAAATGATAAAAATATTAGTCTTCAGTGCATGGAATGTTCGCTGATAAAACCCAGACAGATAAAATGCGGATTAAATGCGTGGTTGAAACAACTGTGAAGTGCAAGTGGAGATTTAAAGTTATAAAAGAGATGAGAGGGAGATTTCATGGCTATTTTCTTGACAACAGTACTTACCAGGAAGGTCACAGAATTGCTGGGCAGGAAATGACAGCTGAGTGTAAGAAAACAACCTGACCATGAGGAAAAGGTAGATGCTGAAAAGAGATACTTGAGAAAGAACTGAAGAGTACACTTCAGTCAATACAGAAACGAAATAAGAGATAAAGTTTTCTGGGCTAGAATGTGACAAATATACAGCTTTTTCTGATAATCCCTTTCTAGGTGAAAAAAAAATGCACTTGGAGTTTTGTCAAGGAAGTCTGTTGGTACTACATAATGAGATAGGTAAAAAGAAGAAAAGAACAATCCAGGAAACTGTCTGTGTGGAGAAGATAATAAATAGACAGAATCACTCATCGATTGTTCTTGGGATCAATCTTACTTAATATTTTCATTTCACTAATGACCTTGGAACAAGCAATAAAAATGTGCTGATGACACATGATTGTTAAGGTACTGTCTGCATGATGGAATATCAGTGTAGGTAATGCATGGGATGGTGCTAAGAGACTGAAAATTATAACTGGAATGAACTGTAGTAATACTAAATAGATCATGAATTTAAGGATTAATTACAAGAGTACTGTATGTAAATTAGGTGAAATTGAAAAACTATAAGAGCAAGACCTTAATTTATTAATTCATCACAGAATATCAGTGGATAGTGCTTGTGATATCGTGCAAAGCAGAACAAGAACTGTATTAAGAAGTATATTTGTGTGACCAATAAGGAAATTTTAATATGACTCTGTAGAGCTGTTAGATTCTGTTCCATTGAGCAGAATTCAGAAGAAAACATACCTGAGAAAATATCCTACAAAGTTA
This sequence comes from Anabacerthia variegaticeps, assembly GCA_035583185.1. NCBI lineage: Eukaryota > Metazoa > Chordata > Aves > Passeriformes > Furnariidae > Anabacerthia > Anabacerthia variegaticeps. The sequence goes on along the minus strand of JAWWEW010000001.1, from coordinate 81,226,319 downwards.
AGGGAAGAGAAAATCAGACAGTACAAGAGGAAGTCAATAAAGGAGCTAGCTTGACACAAGTAGGAAATGCCTTCAGTGTATGTGAGAACAATTGTATTTCCATACATTGGCACAGAGAGAAATATGAAGAAGCCAAATTACTGGCTATCACACAAATATCAGTTAAACATGTGGATTTAAGATTGATGTTAGAGAAAATTTTGACAGTTAGTAAATCCATAGAACATCATCATAGTGAGACTTTTGGAGAAAAGAAACTATGCTTAAACAGTTATAAATGAGGACTAGATAGAAGCATTATTTTTTATATCAGGATGAGTCTTTCATCTTCCTCTGTGAAAACCTACACCATTATTGCAGAACTGAATTTTGTACCTTTTAAAGTATGAAAACTATTATGGAACATCACTCTTACTCCATGCTTGTAATGAACACCTATAGGAATCTTCACACAAATTATGTTTTGTTAAAAGAGGGGTGAAAAGCAGCATAGCAATAACTTAGCAGTTCACAGCTATCGCATCTTGTAGGAGAGTTTTCCTCAGCTCCTCCCCAGTTCGACTTTTATTCTTACTTGTACTAATCAGCCACAGGTACCAACAAAATAAACCACAATTTTTTCTTATGATATTTTTTTAAAATTTGTGTCTTTTTTGTTTTGTTTTTGGTTTTTGTTTGTTTTGTTTGTTTGTTTGGTTTGTTTTGTTTGCTATAACAGAATAGTATGTATGAGTATTCTGGAGATACTTTCAATGCCAAATCATTCACTCCTAGAGAAATTGGCTTATTTTCAAGTGGTGACCTACTGCATTGTGAACTTTGTAATAAAATAAACAGAAACATTAGCTTAAGCACTAAAGCTGGAGGCAGGTTTTCTAGAAAATTTCTCCAGTTCTCTAAATACATTCCACATTCTTTTTGTTGCCCAAAGAAAAGTTGCTTATCTATCAGATTGTTTGAACCAAGCAGAAAAATGCATGATTCAGAACCATGGCTACACACACCCCACTGTCTAAACAGCTGAAGAATGAACTACAGCTTTCACATTCTGTGATGGTTTTAAAATTCAAATATATTATGTTCATGAGCCACAGTATACTATGGAGTTATTTAATAATAACTCAAATGTATTCATAACTATTATACTGGGAAAAAAGGGTCACATTTTAATTTAATTTAAAGTAGAATTCAAAGAAGAAATCCCTGATATGCCATAGTCCCTTGGATATAAATTCCAGTCCTCCTTATACTACTCAAACAAAGCTTCATCTAAAGTTAGTTCCTTGGATCAGTCTCCATGTTTACAAGTACTGCTCCATAAATGTATTGGCTTTGGGTTTTGTTAGTGATGTTATTTTAAAACAAATCTTATTTAACATTTTTTCCTCATATGGCATATTCCTTGTCAATAGAGAGGTGGAGTTTATGAAAAAAAGGTGCTATAGTGAAGACAGAAATATATTTCCATTCCAATGAAAAATGACATGTGCCAGCTATGAACATAGCTAGACCAATTTATGTAGAGTAATAAAATGCATTCTTCCACTCCATGGGTTTCCTTTTTTTTCTTTTTTCTTTTTTTTTTTTTTCCCCTCACCTACTTGATTTAACTTCATCTAAAACTCTGGGTACAGCCGAATCAATCATTTGAAAAAAAAAAAAATTAACACAAAATACATTTGTTATTGTTTCAACATTTGTATTTTTAAAACTCTTCATTTTTTTTCACAGTGATAGTAGAACAAAAACGTCAATGATGCCAAATGTTTTCTTATTTTTATATTACTGTTCCTGTTTATGTGCAATATATTAAAACTTACCGTTATAGATCATGCAATATACAAAATGAGAGTACATTCATATTACAAAAAATAGATATAATCAATAGTTTAAAACAACTTTTTTTAAAAAAATAAAATTGTATATTAACTATCATTAGAAATTCATTAGCTTAGATAAATGCATATGAAGTTATATTCTCTACTTCAGATGTTTTATTATACTATCATATATGAATACCGGTTAGTTGTGCTTATCAAAACTTTTTTTCCCTTTTTAAAGTTGAAATTTAACTCACTGTTATCTTCCTCCTAGAACTACAACTTAGTGGGCCAGGGAACAAGCCAAACAAAACAGCAAAATACTTCAGGTCTTATTTAGTTATAAGAAGGCTACAGGCCTGCATTGGGGTGGGGAAGGAAGGGGAAAGGAATTCAAGAAACAGAGAAACAAGTTCTTTCCTATAGGACAATTCAGCATCCAGATAAGCATCTAAGCATTGTCATGTTTAATGGAAACATTGTCATAATGCAAAACTTTACAGAAAGGCTTTTTCTGTCTATCTGGTTGGTTGATACATTGGTTGTGCTTTTTTTTTGTAAAGGGGAGGGGAAAGGAGAAAGAAAGGGGATGGAGAAGGGGAAGGGGAATGGGAAGGGAACCAGAAAAATGAAAAAGAAGAGGAAAAACTGAAGAAAAATGGAGGCAAAAAGGCAAGGCAAGGTCCTAAATATTCCCATTAGTTTTTACTTTGCCTCTCTAAAAACAACCAATTTCACAATGCAGAGGCAATAAAGAGGCATTACTGGAGATGCCTCTTTATAGATGTAAATCAACACTCTTATTTACATCTGACACTGAACTGGAGAAACTTGTTAAGAATTGTGAAGATGTAAACTGGCTTGACTGGAATTGTGAAGGGATATTTTGGGATGACATGAGATACACGTATTAGAATGGCAACTGTAGACCTAAGCAATTTTGAAAATCCTAATAGATAAGATCTTTATCATATTAAATTGCTGATCAGGTAGTACCAGATCCTGATTATGACATATAAATTAAGCTGGGGCTTCTGCATGAACGTGTGAAAAAAAAAAAAATGTGGAAATACTGTGTTATGGTGCTTCTAAAAGCAAAGAGAAATAATATATGAATGCAGTCTGAGGTTTGGATTGGCACAAATATGTGGAAAAAGATGATCAAAGAGTTAAAGCTCTGCAATCTGTTCAGCACATAATTCATAATATTGTGGTATTTGCCTGGCTTAATACTTAAACAGATACTTAGTATCTTATTTATATGAAATCACCGAGTGTTGTCTGCCTTTTTGCCAAATATAGTTCAAGAAGCTAATACTAGCATGATATCCAGGTCTGACTTGAACTGTGTGAAATTTTGAGTTCTCAGGTTTGAATGGGCTCAAAATACCAGCATCCAATATGAAGGAATATCCTCAATATTGCACACTTTCTTAGAGTAAAAATACAGAAAATTGTAGTATTGAGAACCCTTGGTAAGCAAGTATCAACCCAGAACATAGTTTAATATAGAGAGATAACATAGTCTGTGTTGGAATAGTTCCTTCAAAACAAAAGTTATTATACTAGTTATGATAGTGAGATCAGAAGTGGGAAGTGTGTGTATACACAGAACCAGATGGGTTGGAAGAATCAGGCAGGTTCTGTCACTGACAAGTGTAAGTCTAGACTAGGACTGCAGAAAAGAAATTGAATCATTGAAACTGAATTGCATAGCCAATTTAGATGGACTCTGCGTGACTTTAAGAAAAAGATTTTCCCTAGGGAATGAGAGAAAATATTTAGAGAGATAAAGTATCAATTGCAAATTGAGCTTTCTAGTTCATTCAGTAAGAAGGGATGTATGCTTTCAGGCAAAACCTAAATATTTGATGACATTCCAGTTTGAGAAGAAGAATAATCTAATGATAAAGGAATATTTAACAAAAGAGAGATGAAGACCAGAGCTTTTCAGGATTTAGAACACAAGGATACATGGAGTAATAATTTGGAAACATCATGCTACTGAAACAAGTCCTCCTCCAAATAATAATGTGAAAAAGAGAAACAATCATGTGGAAAGACATTAGAAATAAACTGCCACACACATCTAATGGCTGGGAGCTAAACTTCTTTCCATGACAAAAGAACGTATTATAAAGTGGGGCAATTCCTGTCCTTTGTGGTACAGCACTTTTGAGTCCATCTGTATTGATTTTTGATTCTCCATTAATGCTGACATGAAAGAATTTCAGCTTTCTTCTCCCCAAATGTGCAGATGGATATTTTTTTCAGGGATCCTGAGGAAACCAAGAGAAGAACGCACGATGAAAAGCACAGATAGCAATGATATTCAGGTATCTCTCTCTGAAAAGCTAGTTTAGCCAGAAGTTGGATATGGTCTTTCTGGTACAGTCCCAAGGGAGATACAATATATAGATTGTAGTACCTACTGATGTTGGAGACCTTTAAAGAACAACTCCTCTTTTTCTAAACCTAAAGAAGGAAACAATTTGTCTGCTGCTGGTCTACACCAAGAAAAACATATGACAGAGATCTGTGCCAACTCAGACATAATTTCTTGGGAGTGTCATTCAGCACTCTCAGCATTAGTCAATAACACTTGCCAATAATATCACTTTTCTTCAATTTCCTTCCAGAGTGTGTTTCCATGTCAAAGTATAAAGGAATTCTTACATCAGCTTCTAAACTGAGGTCACTGGAGAGGTGTAACAGCTTTAGATACTTTAACTGTAGAGACTTAATGAGCACTCAATATCCATTGGAAATTGATGCTACCTAAGGTTCATTTGAAAGTTCCTCTGAAACTGTCTTCCCTTGGTGACAGTAGCATGTGAATAAATATTTTCTCTGTAAATCTAATAATCGCAGTTCTTAAATTAATGGAAGATAGAAATAGTTACTGTTTACTGTGTCAAGTAGAATATTTACATAGGTTTGTTTGTTAAAGAGTATTTTAAAAGCTCCAGGTGCTCTATAGAATCATCTGAGTTATAGCTGCAAATGATAGCAATGGAAAATATTAACAAATTTAAACAGTCAGGAAATTAAAGAAGCAAATCAACACCCCTCAAAGTGCCCAAAAGCCCTTACTAAATAGTTTTCCCACGCCCAGGAAGGTAAACTGTTCACAAATAATGAGTGTGACATTAACTGCCTTTATACCTGCTAAAGTAATCTGAATCACAATACATTTTGTGTTATGAGGGAAGAAATAGGTTTCATGATCTGGTCCTAATTATACAGAATTTTTTATAGTACTACTGACTTACATAAAATTGATCTCAAAAGCTGATTAGAATTTGACTTGCAGTATTTAAGAAAGCTATAAAAGACAGTCAAATTAAGACACATAAGAATTTCCATTTGACGGTATATTTATGCAGAAAGTATACTTCCAAACTTACACATCTGTTCTATTTTATATTTCTAATTATTTTAAAGCCTTTTACCCCAATGTGATAGAATCATCAAGCTAAACAATTATAGTTGGCATGTCACAACAAGGAACTGACAGCTCAGCACATATGGTTCCTGTACTTGAAGCTACATTTCCATGCATTTCGAACATTCTTTAAAGTAATTGCTATATTCAGAGTACTTCATTGTTCAGTTAGTTTGAACCATCTAGCTTAGTTTATCATGAGATTCTACTATTTGGTAGATGTCTCAAGGACTGAGCACAGTTAGCCCTTTGAAAACAATTGAACAGAAAGACAGATGGGACTAATTTATCTTTTATAAGATACTGACATAGGAAAGACATGTGACAAGTTCCCCAAATGACAAAAACTTTTAGATGGTGCTTTCATCATATTAAACAGCAGAGCATTGGTTGTAAGACAGAGAATACAGGAAATTGGGTTTATTGTCATCTTTATATTTTAAAATAAGCCCAAATACTAAGCCTGCACTGGTTACCTACAATAGCTCGAAATGCCTTTGAGTATGTGCCATTCCTTACAAAAGCACGGTGTGATGAGTAAAAATATATTATATATATTACCTTTTATATCTATTCCTCATGGTCCATGTCTCTATCAACCACAGATGTCTGTGGCTGCTCTCACGCTTTACTGCTACCTTCTTTTGCCAAGGTCTGGTTGCTGGTCACTCATATCAAGAGCTTTTAGATCTTGCTCAGTGTAATCTTTTTATCTTTCCTAGTTGGTTAAAAAGTTGAACATTGTAAAAATAGCTTTCTGAGAGATTTTTTTTTTTTTTTGTACAATCCATCACCTAACCATACAGCTTACTCATTTAAATAATTGTTTGTTTTGTATTTATGATACAGTGTTAGCATTTTATTTGCCTGAACATCTCATGGAAAGTCTTGTTTCAGTGTGCATTTTATTCTCTCCCTGTCTGTTTTATTTGAGGAGTAAGCTGATACAACATTTGGAGTTTTATAGGCCATAATGAGGAATGAGATGCCACAATTATCTTTTTGAAGAATGGTTGTAATATTGCCTCCTTCGATTTATTTGGATTTTTTCAAATCTCTCAAGCAACAAATAATTTGGTAACATCTTTGTCTTACTATTTCCCCACCTGTTCTTAATACTTTAGAGGGAATATTTCCAGCCTACTTTGTTTTCCTAAATGTTCTTCTTGCTCAATGATAAATTGAGTTCTTTCACAAATGAGACAGCTGTCTGAAAAGGTGTCTGTTTGTTAGTCATTTTACCATGATCCCACTTAAAGAAATGTATTTGGTATTTTTGTTTCCAAGTGTCAGTTTTCATATTTCTCAGTCAGAATAGAGATATAAAACTGAAAGTATCTAAGGTGGTGAAACAACAAGCAAAGCCTAGAATTGGAGATTGTTATGGCAAGGGAATGCCAGTGGTTTCCTAGGGATTTCCCTCTTTTTTTTTTTTTTTTTTTTTTTTTTTTTTTTTTTTTTTTTGGTTTGTTTTTTTTTTTTTTTTGGTTGGTTGGTTGTTTTTTGTTTTTTTTTTTTAAATTTCAGTGTTAGATTGCTATGCATACCTCCTGACCAGGCATTTTCTTTTTTGTTACTGAGCTCTAATGTCATGCACTTTACAAGATGTCTGATACCTTCTGCTTCATCTTCTCTGGTCCCTTGAAAATGCCCATTTAGCTTAGAAAACTTCAAATAACACTAGTTTTGAAATGAAAACTTTCCCTCCTCTTATCATTTTGTGGATAGTAGGGAGAGAAACAGTACCTTCCTCTTAGTATATGTGCCCTTATCTTATCATTATAAAAAATTCTTGAAGTACAGTTCTATTGATAATGATGATATAAATGATGGAATATGCAAGCAATATGAAAAAAGTATTTCCTCCTAGTAATTGTCCTTTTTTCAAAATGAAAATATATAATCTGCTGATAAAACTGATATGAAAATTGAGACACCTACATGGGCTGATTAACAGCAAAGACAAAAAAATGAAACAGTAAGCACTACCACATTAAAAGATGGTTATCTTTTCTTGTTTTCTAAGGCCAGAATTCCAGTCTACTGCAGCAACACACATCTGGCTAACTTCCTAGTGTAAAATTCCAACAGTTATTACACTTCTTGTCATTTCAACGATATAGTTAAAAGCAATAATCTGAGAATATTTCTCCATCCTGGTTTGTGGTCTGTGTGGCCTGACCAATTTCAGGTTGCATATTGGGCTGATACTTGTATGCTTGGGATGTCCCCTCTCTTGGGAGGCAATTCAGGTGTGTAGACACATGAGAGATGTGGGACTTTCTTCCAGACCTGGAGTGAATTTTTAACAGATATGGTGTATAGCTGCCACAGAGTTTTTGAAACAGTGAGCATCACTCGTGCTAAATTGTATATTCCATTTATATTACTTTATCTTCTGTGCTACATTTTAAAATAGGGTAATTGTCATTAATAGCAGTAAAAAGTCCAAGTAAACACATCCTTTGAGGAATATATTTTAGAAGTGCAGTTTGAGAGTTTTTGATTGGACTGAAATGTTAGTCATTCCCTGCAATGAAATAACATACGATCACCTTATTTACCTGTGAAAATTCTCTTCCTAAAATCTATTCAGTGATGTGAGCAAATCAAAATTCCATGCTGTTTCCTGTTTATGTAAAATATCAGTGAGATTTTCTATGAAGCTTTTTGAATATTCTGCTTTCTGACATACAAAGATTTTAGTAGAAATTATTGGCTATATGAGTTATTTTAATATGCATGCATCAATTTTTAGGTATAAAAATAGTATCTATCTACAAGAATGGCATTCTTAAGCAAGAAATCCCAAACCTAAAGCATAGATATTTGGAGCTTGTGTTTTTACTTAAAGTACTTATACCTAGAATATTCTCTACTGGCATGGTGTGTAAAGAGTCTTTAGGGAATTTTGAAGGACTGAGAATTACTTTAAAAATTATAAAATGGCAGATGAATTAATTTTTAATTTATTTTGATATAACCCATTATGCATTTAAAAGTGTTATTATTAAAAGTACTACATTGTGGTAACTTGGACATTTACTGACTGTCAAAAATCTATACTTAAATTTTTACTGCATGTTGAGATTTTAAATTTGTGTGGTCATTCCCTGGCACATTTTGTAATGCCTGGAGGATTTTACCTAAATAGTCACAAATAAAATAAAGAACAAGAATCACAATTAAAAAAAGGTATAAGATTCAACATATACTTTTTGTTTGTACACTTTAGCTGACATTACTTAAAGTATTGATTTTCTTAGTAAAAATATTTTAGAAGAAGAAGAGATAATGAACATGGAGTTAAATTTACAATGATTCTGATAAGTCATTATTAAGGTATTTCTGAAATAAATTAAAAGTGCGGAGTGTACATGAACTAATTTTCTTTTAAATACAGTTGATGGACTTAAGTACTGTCTCAGTAAAACCTTTATTCTCCCACACAGAATGATATTCTGTCAACTTTGATTCCATTTGTGAGAATGTGAGCAACAGTGGAAGCTATGCCTTTTGTCTATACATATGACTGTCACTTGATCAGCTGTTTTAATGACGCTGTATTTTTAAAAATTATTTATGCATGCTTTAATCTTCCACTGCTACAATGTAAAAAGATGCAAATGCAAGGGCTTTTGCTATAAAGGGCAGAAATCTACATTGTTAGATAGCCAGTTTTTCATTCTCTTCGCCTTCAGAATGTCAAAAAGCTGAAGCATAAATGAAATCTTCACCTCAGTTGTGCTGGTTGTATGATTTATAAACTCATTTAACAAGTATGATTTAGTTGAATCTGCTGAAAGATCCTCACCCTAGCCCAAAGACATTACTGTCAACTTAAAACTCTGGCAGTATATAAACTACATGGATATAGTCACAACTTGTTGTCCCAGACCTTATTAATCCTGAAGCTATTTGAATTTAAAAGCTACTTTTGACATGGAATCCACTGTAAATCTGCACTCTTTGAATTTCCAGTGACACTTCAGGGTGACATTTTGATTTTTTATTTTAAGGAAATCTCTGTTCTTACTTAATCTCATTACCTGTTATACAGGCATTATTTTGTCTTATATATCAAATACGTAGCTTACTACAAATTATTGTGTCATTGTTCTGCCAAAGCCATCATCCATAAGGGATTTTCCTAGCAAACCAATATAAAAATATAGACAAGATTACCATAATTTTAGAACCGACATCTTGAAAGCCTCAGGGGTCTTTTGTATTAAGCCTCTTTGTTTCGCAAAGCTGCCAGCATGAAGTTATGAATGACATTAACAACTCTGTAACCCTTGCAAAATAAAAATATTACTGTATTGTTTTCAAAGTAAACTTGTTGCATTGCAACAGGTACTGGCTTCTTTCTTAATGCACAATTTTTTTAGTGTTTTCTAACATTATATTTCAGCAGAAAAAGATGACAATTCAGAACCACTTAAGAAATGAGACTGATCTTGCCGCAGAAACACTAGAAATTATCATGCTTCATAAACAGCTCTTTAAACATCCTATATTTCCCCTCTCCAAAGGTACGTATATATGCAGGTAACTTTAAACACATCATTAATCCCAATTTCTTCTTTAAGGCTATTTAGGCTTAAGCATTATTTTAAAGTATTTTGCTGGAGTGAGACCATGGCTTCATAATACAATATTTCCTTCAAAGAAAACAGATACTTGTTTTCGTAAGTGAAAGATACAGGGGACCAGAAAGTGCTTTATTTTCTTTATACTTCCTCAGCCGAAGTTGGTATGCAGTGTTACAAATGAAGATGAAGCACTGGTGTTTATTTAATTAACAGTATAAAGGTGTAGCAACACGAGTGTTTCTTCTGTAACACAACAACAGACGTTAAAAAAAAAACAAACAAACTATAGTCAAAGCTATCTAGGAAGATCAAGTTAAAAAAAAAGGTTAGAAATGGAGCAACAGATGTGTCAGAGATCAGTTACTGAAGATACTGACACAATTTATTTCTGATGTGTAAAATCATATGACAGTTTGAACAGCAAACCTGGAGACATTGGGTAAGAAATTCAAGTATATCTTCGAGATAAGGACTATGTCATGTGACTCAAAGAAGGATTTAGTCAAAGTTGTTAAAATATCCCCTTTAAATTGCCAGAGTTTCTCTTTTTTCAGGTTGCTGCCATGTAAGGTGCTGCTTTCGGTCATATGAATACATCAGTTTGAGCTCACATGATCAGACTCTTCTACCACAAGACATAATAGCATACTGAGTTGTGAAGTGATACCAAGCCAAACGCTTCTCAAACAATTCCCAGCCCTCTGTCTCTAACTGTATTTGTTTTATTCTAACTATCACTCAGAAATGGTAAATGATGTTACATCTGTTCTGGCAGTAGAGACAAATCACAGGAATGTGTGCAGCTATCTAATAGGGGCAATGTGATTACTTGTAATGTAATGATTCATGTGCTATATTCTTCAACAGCTGCTTTCTGGGAAATAAAATCAAAATATACCATAGCTTTTTGTAAGTGAAGCATAGAGAATAACGAGGTAAATTTTTCAGTGTTAGACTTTATAAGAACTTACTAAATTGTGAGAAGACTGAATTAGTTATAGTTCTCAACTTATTCAGAAGATGTGCAAAGTGACAGAAAAGAAAGAAGAGAAAAAGAGATCATTAACTTTATAGCAAACAACCATTACAGTCCTCTTTTGAAAGGAAGAAACCAAATAAATATAGACTGACTTTGTTTGTCAGAAGAAATAATCACTCTTCCTTTCAGCTATCCAAATATCATGCAGTGACTGAACTGGCAGGAACCTCTCAGTAATTCAAATGTTTCCTTTGCACCCACAAATTGATTCTGAGTGTTGCAAAGGCTGCAATGCCCACTAGGCTGAAAAGTGCAAGTCCAACACCAATCACTGGCCTCTGCGAGCTGTGCAGAACTACATGTGCTTAGTGCTTAATAAGCTCAGTATTACAGGGATAAAGACATTTTGAATTCAGATACACAGGAATTGGGCTTAGTTGTCATGGTATTCTCAGCCACTGACCAAAGTCCTCTTTTGTCTCATTCTACCAAAAGTAAACGTAACTTTGCAACGGTTTCAAAATCCTCTATAATAAAAAATGTTGGCGTATTTACTAAGTATTTTAAAAAAAGCCCTATGTGTTTGTTTCTATTTCATATAAAGAATAAATTCTAGATTCATTAAAAGCTTATATTATGTTTGTCTGTATTTTATCAGTCTATGAATTAATATGCTTATGTTTTGTCTCCAAGAAAATTAATTGAAATAGTTTAGAGCTATATATTACAGATCTGAAAATTTATACATCTAGCTTTGATGAAAAGTCTGTCTAGCTTTTCTGCCACATATCAAAAGTAGCTAGGTATTAAAATTTCAAACTTCAGTGTAGTTAATCCTTCTTCAGAAGTCATTCGAGATTAACAAATAAATATGTCTAGTTTAAAATTATCTGAGACTATGTCATTAACTCGCTGGACCTGAAACATGGTGAGATCCTGCTTTTTAAAAGATGATCTTTTAATAAATATAATTCTTAACATTAAAATTACAGTTTTTTAAAGAGAATTACTTAACTATAATATTATAAATTGAAATTTCCTGTAAGGTATTTTCAAAATAAAATCACAGTTATATTATACAGCATGGATAATTGGGGCATACATAATCCAACTGATCAGCTGTTGGTGAGAAGCAGCATATTTTAGTTTCTGGATTCAGTTAAAGTTGTTGCTTTACTGTGGTTCATTGTGGTTCGTTGTGGTTCTTGTGGTTCTTTGGACCAAACTTGCATCATAGTCAATTCCATGTCCATGAGGTAGACACAGCAAAATACTTTTGTAGGAAGACACTTGGTTTTCAGTTGAAAACCATTATGCAAATGTACCATTTTTTAAATTCAATGTACCTAATAAATAGACTGCAATTGATTTTACAGAATTTTCTCAGCGAATCAAAAATACATAATTCCTAGGCAACTGTATCAACCCTGAAGAATTTGGGTATGCAAAACACTGTCAGAGTGATGGAGATGAATCTGCTGTAGCTCCGTGTATCTCAGCAAGCATATTGATGGAGGAATGTTGCACTGACTCTGTAGTGAAAAGCATCATCCCACAACATTAGTAATCTTCAAAGATGTGTAACATGCTATCTCTGGAGATACATGCTTTGTGCAATAACTGACAGACTGAGAAGAGGCCATGCAAGCCATACATTCTGATTTTCTATGCAATGGAAAGTTCATTTCATTTATTGGTCTGATATACTGGTCAATATTTTGTTTGAATATTATGACTCATAAAGAGGAGAGGAAATAGAGGCAGTGGTAGTGCCTTGGAAAAGGTTGTGGGATGACTATGAGGAACAGTGAGGAGACACTGGAATCTCAGACAAGAGAGAATATGCAGCAGTGTGTTTCCAAAAGGATGGAGAACAAAACTCGGGAACTTCAGGGGATACAACAGTTTTCTGCAAATTATTAAGCCATTGACTTGACTGAAAGTAAGAGTAGATGAAAGGATATGCTTCAAAAGAACAAAGGTTGTTTTATGGCCTTTTTTTATTTCTATTAATTTTTACCTAGGAATTTTTAATTTTCTATTCTGAAGAAAGTTCATTCTTCTGGTTTGCATCCTAATAAAACTTGTAGGGTTTTGGTTAAGGCTTTTTTTGTTGGGGACTTCAGAGATAAAGAAAAGAATGAGGCAGTTTACTTCAGGCTCTTACTAATTCTAAGTCTCACCATATTCAGCATTGTCCAAGATGATTGTTCACTTTTCCTGTGTATTACTTAATTTGTAGTATTTCAAACAAAGTTATCTTTCGAATTTTTGAATTTTAAGCTCAAGATGCTATTTTTCAGTAAATGTGAAATATTGATATGAAAATCCCCCCAAAATGTGTTGTTTTCAGTTCCTTAACAGTTTGAAATCAGATTTGAAAAGCTGTCATGTACTACCAAAAATACTTGCACAGCTTAATCTTTTTTACCTGAGTGATTTTCAAAATAATAGCTGTCAGATTTTTAACCTGTCCTGCACTTTTTAGCCACAGCAAAGTAAGATGCTATCCAGCATAAATAAAGGTGGATAAAATATTACTTTCAGTAACTCTTTGTAGGACTTGCTTGATTTTACTGTTATAAGCATTCTGGGCTTCCTGTTACTGTTATACAGCTCTTAAATTCAGAACAGAACACTTTTGTGGTTTTTGTTTTGTTTTCTATATTATCTTCTTACCTGGATTATTCAGCATCCTCTTGCTATCTTTTCTCTTTTGCCTTCCTGTCTTCAGTTAATTTAGTCAGTTCTCCATAAATGCAAATTTGTAGATGTTCACACATGCATTTCTTAAGATCTCAAGCTGTCTAAAACTTGAAACTCTAGATTAGACACACTTCCTTTTCCAGTTTACTTGGTGATGCACATTTCAATACAAAACACTAGGCCTTTGAAGAGATCAGCTTCAGGGCCTTCTATTCTTCCAGGCTCATGTCTGAGCCACAAACATAAATTTAAACTGTAGTTTAATTCCTCTCTGTATTTCACTGCTTAAGATGCTTAGAGGTCCTGTTAAAAGAGATGTGTAGAGGTTCTGAATTAAACAACTGAGGTGAGCATCAGCTTAGCCATTCTTCCTATCCTTAGTTAGGATAAATTTTCAAACAAGTAGGGAATTCTTTTCTGACATGTAAAAGAAAAATATCCTATGTGGTTGTGCCACCTTACTGTGCTGCATACAAAGGAAGAACTGTCAGTAGAATATGTAGACCCTATTTCTGTTAGGAATTGAGTATTCACAGACACATTGTCATTATAAAATTTGCTTATTTGGAAAGAGAATTTGGTACCCCTGCTATGGTTCATAGCAAGGATTCCAAACTCTATTAAGTATTTTATGACTTTTTCTAGTAAGCTATTTCTTCAAAGATCAAACTTATTTCATATAAAAAAAATCTGACAACTTTATCTTGTGTTGATCAACAGGATACACTGGGAAAGGTCAGAGACTCCTGAACAGCTTTCACCTGTCAGTATGAAAGAATATTATCCTGATAATGCAGCACTTCATATTATTGCTGCCTGGCAAGGTAGTAGCAAGAGTCCAAAGTTCTACAGTAAAATCTGATGTTAAATTTTTCCTTTAAGGAGATAGGCATTTTCTAAAATACCATTTCAATATTTATTTTTACTATTGGGAAATATATTGATGGTTTTGTAGGCAATTTAGCTGATATGTTATGTGCGGAAGAAAGTATTTATTGTAGTTGCTATGCATCCAATAATTGGAATTTGTAACAATACAATTTTTGTCTCTTCTATTTATTTTTGTTATGTTTGTTGAAATCAGCAACAAATCCCATGCCATTTTAAGAAATTTCCTGAAGTGAGGGAAACATGGATGAGGCATGACATACAATGAACCTAGAAAATGTATTTGAGCTTTTTTCAGTGTTTCAGTAAGAATTTGAGCAAAACTTGAGTTACATACCCAGTGAGGATTCACCTCAGCATGACCCAGACAGTGTTATTTTCGCTTGTGGGACAATATGTCAGATTACTCTCTAGGAGAACTTCAAGTTTCAGTACAACCTGGTCAAGCACAATACAAAATATTTTTGAGAACTGAAGTTAGACTCCCAATATAAGAATTCCACAAGCTTACCAAAAAAGGAGGGGATCTCATTATTCCTATGTTTTTAAATATATTCTTATGCATCTTTCTTTTACATCAATGATATGGTGACAACACTTAGTCATAACTGCTATGGAAATTGAGAAAAAAAAACCTGTTTGGAAGTCTTAAAACAATGGAGAAATATCTGGTGGAAGGAAGTGAAGGTGTAGTTGGAAGCAGAATCAAAACACTGTGAATTTAAGAGCCTGCAGCCCTTCTTTTTTGTGATTTTAAACAGCTAGATAAAAATGAAAATATACCTCAAATGAGTTGATACATATGTGAAATCTTTTGGTTTTCAAATCTTGACAAAACATGTAACATAATAGTTATGTACTGGCAGTCTCTTGAGATATATTTGGTAGACATTGAAGTCCTGAAAATGGTCATTATTAAACTTGCAATCATTGCAGCTAGTTATTCCAAGGAACCTTTATAAAATATGAAAGGATTCATGTTTCAAAATAGTTTTGAGGATTGAATAATGGAACAATTATTTTTTACTCTAGTTTATCTGAGAAGACCACTGCTAAGGTAGGCAGCAAGAGATCATCATGTGCATGTTAGGAAGAAAACTCAAGGTTCACTGTGTGCTCAGGACTGCACAGACTAAACACTGCAGCATCTTTTGTTTCCCAGAGAAGAACAGGGAGAATGTTAGGATAGAAGGAGTGTCTTCCTCAGGACAGATAATTTCTCAGATCTTGTTCTTCTTATGGCCTTATGTTCTTCAGTGTATGGCCTTTGGTACACTGTGGGTTTGTGTGCCAGACGCATGTTAGTTGTGTGATGGAGAAGAGTGTGGGACATAACGTCACTGCTGGTAATGAATATGCCTTTTGGTGTGTTCTCTAATGGTTTTACAAATGTCAATGCTGTGTACATACTAGCTTCGTAAACCTTCAACCCAGACAGACCTACCCAGCAGGCCTGTCACAGAAGCTGAATCCATGGCTATGCATCAAAAATACTGGCACCACAGCACTGCCAGTTCTTGGTAGCCAGAAGCCAGAGATGAGGGGTGGAATGAGCAGGTACTGCTCATTATTTGTGTGTGAATTCTTATCTCTATCCCAAAAAATGACATGACTTTGAGTTGAGACGTGTCATACACATGCTTGGGTCTGGGTGTAGAGAGAGTAGGCAACTGTCCCAGGAAAAGTGCTATGGTGTGAAGTTACAAAATGACTACAAACCTCCTATCTATTTTAGCTATTTGCAAGCCTTTGAAAAATTACATTACGGAAGTGGCTACTGGTGTTTCTTCCTCAAGAAGAAGTATAGTGGGTATGGCATAAAGGGGGATAAGGGTAGCTATCCCATCCTTACAGCAGCTACTGAACCAAGCCTACTTGCCACTCCTGTGCTTTCTGAGGGTGACTGAGTAAACTTGTTTTTCCAGGGCTCTGCTTCACCTCTGTGACTCCTCTTGCTTCTCACTATGAGCTTTACCACCACCATAATTAATTTCTTAAACTCTTCCTCTAAAGAAACCCAAGCACCTCTAAGAAGATTCAACCTGGTCCAAGCACAGCCACTCTCCCCATGATCTAGACATCGTGTAGCAGCTCTGTGGCACTGGGACAGAGTGGTGAGGGGTCTGAGAAACTGTGCAAGCAGCTGTAGGCTTCTACCTTTTCTGAAAATGTTCTGAGAACAACAAGTAATTTTTAAAATCAATTTTATTTTTTCTTTGTTGAAGTAAATAAAATGGTAAGCAGAGAAAGCAAGCCACATTAGTCCGAGCAAAGGGAAAGAGTTTAGTGGCAGAGCTTCGCTTGCAGTGCTAAGTCTAGTCTGCTGTTTAGTTAGGCTGGGGCTTCACACTGGATACAGGTAGAAACTGCCATGTATGGTATAATTTCTAAATGTCTCTTCATTAAAACTTTCCTGGATGGGGATTAAGGGAGTGTAATTTGTCAGTGAATCAGAAACCAGCGCAGGGGTTGTGGTTCAAGCTGATAAGGCCTTGGAGGAAATTCCCTCCTACTGTTAGGAAAACTGGAAAGCGGAAACCTGAACTATGACTGTTTTAACTGATAAGAGAAAAATAAATTTGTCTTGAACTAAGGAGGTTTTTTTTTTCCCTGTTCTTTATATTAGATTTATCAAAAGGAAAAATATTGATACAATTTATCATTAAGTTCAAAGTTAAATATATGCAAGTTTTATTTTTTTTCTGTTCGTGCCAGCCATATTAATTGACTTCTTGAATTATAAAGTATGATGTGACTAAATTGATAAGTAATGTAAGTTGAGGTAGCATGAGTTAGTTTTCAGTTTGCTTGTTATTCAAAGAATCTGCCAAGTTGGAAGGAACTCACAAAGATCATCAAGTCCAACCCTTAGGCCCACAAAGGACCATCTGCAAGAGTCACACCATGTGCCTGGGAGTACCGTCCAAATGCTTCTTGAATTCTGTCGGGCTTGGTGCTGTAGCCACTTCCCTGGGGAGCCTGTTCCAGTGCCCAACCACCCTCTGAGGGAAGAACCTTTTTCTCATATTAAACCTAAACCTTCTCTGACACAACTTCAGGCCATTCCCTCCGGTCCTGTCCCTGGTCACTACAGGGAAGAGATCAGTGTCTGCCTCTCCTCTTCCCTTCACAAGGAAGTTGTAACAGCAATAAAGTCTCCCTTCAGTATCCTCTTCTCCAGGATGAACAGACCAAGGGACCTCAGCTGCTACTCATATGGCTTCCCATCAAGGCCCTTCACCATCTTCGTTGCCCTTCTTTGGACAGTCTCTAAGAGCTTAATGGCTTTCTAATGTTGCAGCTCCCAAAACTGCACACAATATTCAAGGTGAAGCCGCCCCAGTGCAGAGCAGAGCGGGACAATCCCCTCCATTGGCAGCTGGCGATGCTGTGCCTGATGCCCCTCAGGACACAGTTGGCCCTCCTGGCTGCCAGGGCACTGCTGACTCATATTCAACTTGTTGTCAATCAGGACCTCCAGGGCCCTTTCCACAGAGCTGCTTTCCAGCGTCTCATTCCTCAGGTACAGAATCCTGAGCTTTCCCTTGTTTAATTCCATATTGGTGATTGCCCAGTCCTCTGATTTGTCAGGGTCTCTCTGCAGGGCCTCCCTGCCTTTGAGGGAGTCAACAGCTCCTTTGAGTCTTGTATTGTCTGCAAACTTGCTTAATATGCCTTTTTAGGTGTCTACTTAAAATGGCTGTAAATTTCTCAGCTGGTGTTAATATGACCCTTCATGTGAAACAGAATTATTAAGTACTTTGTTTTTATCAGCTGTGTTGTAGTTTGCAGCATTTGGAAGATGTGGTGAAAGAGTTTTAATCAAAATGAGTAAAAGCATTCCATTCAATTTCTGTAGTCTAATTATCCAATTTTCACTTATTTCATACCTGTGAAATGCCTGCTGAAGGACTGAGGTAAAGGTTACCTTTGACTGTGAAGCTTTTGTTACTGTGTGCTTATGCTTGCTTAAATTATGAGAAGGGCAGTACAAGCTAAGGCTATAGTTCGCTCTTAGAAAAACTCCTAAGTTCTTTCACATTTGCTTGTATGACAGTTTTATAAACATTTTCCTTTAAAATTTACAAATTCTAGTTGATGTTTTAAAATTGTCACTTGGCACACTGCTGCATCATGAAATGCCTTTTCATTTGTCTATTCATCACAGGCTGGGTGTCTGGGACAGCAATAGTAATTTGTACTTGTTCAATCATATCAGAGAATTGCCTTGGGCAATAGGTTTGCTCAGCCTGGAAGATGGAATTTCTTCCTTTTCTCTGAAATGAGAAAAGAGATATAAACTGAAGTGGCCAGGGTAAGACAGAGATCTTACTATAGATGACAAAGGATCACCAGCAGTAAAAGTAGATGTGCAGGGAGGGAAAGACATTAAGAAGGACAATATGGTTTAATAGCAGAACTAATCAAAAGCAGAAAGGGAAAACCATACACAACCTCCCTACGTGAAGACAGGAAGGTCTGGTGAGTTCTCAGTGACAAAAAGGTGGAACACTAAGCAGATTAAAATGTATCTTGTTTTCATATTTAATTGTATTTTATATGCTTACTATTTCATGAAACTAGCAATAATGTGTTCAGTTCTGCTTCTCAGCTTCAAAATAATTTAATTGCAAACCAAAAGACTCACACCTTCAGTGGTATTTTAGCCAGACCATATTTAAGCTTTGGGTGGAAAGAGGTGTAGAATGCGACTGAAGAATTGGTACTGGATGCAAGTATGTGCTTGGAGCATGGGTATGAGCTTTCAAGACCAAATATAGCTGAAGAGTTTTAATCTCATGTATGTGCCTCTGGCTGTGTCTCATACATGAGAACAGAATACTGCTGGACTTCTGTCCAGAGCTGGGGTATTCGCACATCCAGAGTTTGACAAATGCTTATTCCATGTCTAAGATTAGATGGGACTCTGCAATGGAATGCTGCACTATAATCAATCAGTGTTCACGGCACTCCTTAGCCATTAGAAAGCCACATCGACAATGGGATTCAGCACGGTCATTTAGAAATATGAAGACTAGTTGAATTGACACTGAAAGCCTCAAACAAAAAGAATGAGTTGCTCAGAGCTCTTCCAGACAACCCTTGACATTCTTGGCTCTCTCTTTACTCAGGGCTTAGAGCTTCCATGACTTTTCTGTCATTGCCCATGGTGTTTACAAGTGTTTCTCTCTCTCATGCACACTGTAGTAATACTTAGTGAAGTTTCTATTCTGACAGTCACAGAGTGGCCTTGGATAGGGCTTTTTGTTTTGGATGATGAATAATGCTATTGCTGTGGTTTAGAAATATGTTTTTGAAATGACATTTTCCTGTTACAACTGTTTTATTCAGAGGAAATTTTTTTTTTCCCCATCAGCTTAAAGATGTTTTAACTAAAACATACTAGCCTTTCTGGGCCATCCTACAATTAAAAATTGGCCATAAATACTAGAAAAGAACAGAAAAAGAAAGAAAAAGAAATAAAAAGAAAAGGGGAAGGAAATAAAAAGAAAAGGGGAAGGAAAGCAAAAGAAAAGGGGAAGGGAAGGGAAAGGAAGCGGAGGGAAGGGGAGGGAAGGGAAGGGGAGGGGAGGGGAGGGGAGGGGAGGGGAGGGGAGGAGAGGAGAGGAGAGGAGAGGAGAGCAGAGGAGAACA
>JAWWEW010000001.1:81186653-81197322 GCA_035583185.1 Anabacerthia variegaticeps | reverse complement strand
AGAAAGAAAGAAAGAAAGAAAGAAAAAGAGAAAAAAGAGGGGGGTGTTATATTTTCTTCATCTGTTAAGCTTGATTTTTTTTTTTTATCTGTGAAGTTTAATATCTATCATGATTTTAGTTGTTAAATAAATAAAAAGCCTGATTCTATTACTTATAAAATCATCCAGATTCATTCCAGATGGTGACAAGATAAAATAATTTTGGCTTGATGAACTCTATTGTATTTCCTCTACTGCCTTTTGCTAGCTGTATTATCATGTAGTTGATTATGAATTAGATTACACTAAAAATATCTTCAACACTTTATTGATGTTAAACCTCAATAGAATAAAATATACATCTGAAATATTTATAAAACAGAACAAAACAAAACAACCCCCCAAAAAAAATCTACAAAATCCTTGTTCTTTTCTAGCCCTTCTTAATTCAGGATTCTCAGAAACACAAGTTTTAAAAAGGAGTTTGTGACTGCTGCTATGCTCTACTAATGTTGTGGAAAATGACAGGTGAATCTCACTGGATCTATACTCTAAAGATTGTAATACCTCTTTTTCTTTCTTGACTTTGCCCTATGACTTCTTTAAAGTCCATATTAGCTATTGTTGCATTGATACAGCATACAAATATATATTTTGCCACTGCAATCTGCTCTTTTGTCTTTTTTTTCTTCACATAATTAAGCTATTATGTAAAATATTATTTTATTTATCATCAGCAGTTTTCATTTGACTCCTTTAGCTACCTGTACGATAATACAAGATTGCTAGCAAGGTAAAAGACAAGTTTCTTCACAAGAAAAGAGTTTTAAATTAAAAAAAAAAAATAAGAAAAGCATTTACAGAAATAATGGAAAGGCTCTAAAGGTGGTAGAGATATGTTTGTAAAGTCATACCATGGTTTTCCTTTAATACTCACAATACTGCTATAGGAGTTGAAAGTTCAAAATCAATGGTGAAAAACTAACAAAATTACTAGTGGTCATGTTTTCAGAATAAAAGGTTATAGTTATTTATTTCATGGCACTTTTGGCATGCTTATTCTCATATCTCAATTTGTGATTTTCCTGTACATTGCAAGAAGAAATGACACAGAGGACAAGTACCTGAGATGCGAGTACTGATGTCTGGTTTGGAAATCCTATATGAAATGAATTGTCACAGTACTTCAACATTTTGAAGAATGAGATCCTCTGCAATTGTCAGTCACTTTTGAATGCAAACCTAAAGATGAAAAGAAAGGGAGAATGTTTAGAATTAAAAGGAGAAAATAAAATCACCATTCTATCCCTGATGTCCCTGAAGAAAAAAAAGGTTCTTGAAGCAGTCCAAACAGATCATCAGTAAAGAAGAATCCAAAATCTGGAATCTTGCAAGGGCTTGCTATGTCATTGTTATCATTCACTTTCAGAACTCAATTTCCACATTTTCCTGCTTTTGCAAAGTTTCTTCTGTAAGACTCCTTTTTTTTTTTTTTATCCCTCCCAAATTATTTTCATCACAGACTCAAGCTAATAATACAGAATTAATGTTGTGATTTGTAAGATGGATAGATGTAAACATAGTCTTAATAGTTATTTGTATGCTTCATTTCATACATACGAATACACATTATTGGAAGAGAAATCTCCATTTATTTAAAGCAAACAATGCATATATTTATTTTGTGTTGGAAATAGCTGTATTTCTCTTGTTAGATAGTTTTTGTAACTGCACATGAAGTAAATTCCCTGTTTTCAACATAATTACTACACTGACAGGCAGTACAGCCTGATCTCAGCTGACAACTATAATGGTTCTTGTCGCCATCAGCAAAATTAAAGCTCATACAGGAACACACAAAAAAAATAAATCCTACAAAATATCTTCTCTGAACGTGCCTAGGCCACGTAACAAGCTTCTGAGATATTGGCTCTTATCTTAGAGGTGCTTCCTTCAAGGTCAGGCTTGAGGCATGTTAAAAGCATTTGGAAATCGTGCCTGTTTCTATCTGTTCTATATGCTTGCTGCGAAGAAAATAAAGGGATCTTGAGCTGTTCATCCAATATTCTATGAAAGTGCACAAAATTGAAAAACTGTGAGTACATGAGTCTTGATAAAAATTTGAAGCAAAAAACATACCAGACATCTCCTTTCTTTGTGAAA
The DNA here is from genome assembly GCA_035583185.1 of Anabacerthia variegaticeps. Classification (NCBI taxonomy): domain Eukaryota; kingdom Metazoa; phylum Chordata; class Aves; order Passeriformes; family Furnariidae; genus Anabacerthia; species Anabacerthia variegaticeps. Next base: position 81,195,180 of record JAWWEW010000001.1, on the reverse strand, counting down.
CCTTTTGAGGAAATATTTGTTCAGTTCCATTTAAATATGCCCTCTAGCAACTGAGACTCTCATAAAAAGAAAAATTTGCTCAAATATAAAGATTCAGCACAGAGAGTTAGTGTGCTAAGACTTTAATACTTGTAAAAGTTCACAAATCAATACAGACACATCAATCAATTCTTCTTAATACACAGAATATAGGTGGACATTTTGAAAAAGAATCAAAATGTTTGTATACAGTTTTTCAGGGGTTGTTGCTGGAATATGGTAAGAATGTGTTCACTAAATTGGTCTGAAAAGAGTGTAAGGCATTGAAGATATAAAACACCTACACCTAGCTTCTAGGAAAAAGTCTTTGCAAAAATGATAGCAGCCATGTACTAACAGCCTCTGACTGTCCCATCTACTAAAATGTCCAAAGGTTCAACTTTCTAGATTATTTTGTCTTCTTGAGCCAAAAGGGTTCAGATATTTCTCTTTAACCTCTCAGGCAGTTTTCCTAAAAAACAGAGTGCATTATTACAGCTTACTAGCTGTCGTTTATTCCCTTTCTGTCACAAGGGGAATAAGGATCTAGCTTCTAACCAGTCAGGTGTGTCAGTATCTCTCTGTATGTCCCTCTTAAGAGAGCCTTCATTTACCAGTTCAAGTTTGTTTTTCATCTTTGATCTTTGTTAACTTTTTCCTTATGGTGACATGTTAGAGATCAGAGGCAGTATGTCCAAGCACATAGCTGAAGAGATTTCCTCGAGTAAAGACAGTGTATCTGTATGATACACTGGGAACAAGACTGAACCACAGTGCTCTGCACAAAATGAATGAAGAATGGTACATTATAATTAGGATAGAAGGAATACAGAAAAACTGCTAATTTGCTTTGCTAATCCTTTAAAGGAAATATCAATGCTTGGTGCCCTAAGGAATGAACTGAATTCTTTGAAATTTATATATAAAAAAATCAACTTAAAAAAAAAAAAAGCAAAGAACTTTGAAAGTTGACCATTTTATGATCATGTCATTTTGTTAGGTATGCTATGGCAAGAGAATGTGCTTTCAGTATACAATTTTGACAGCAAACATTTTAATAGCCTTGGGCTGTTCTCATAGTTAATATTCTATATTATAATAAATCTATATTATGTCTTCATCATTAGATTAGGATCACTGAAGTAATTCTGGGAAATTCTTTGTTCTAGATTAAGTTTGAGGGTTTTTTTGTGAATTTCAAATTTTTCATCATGAATAACTATATTGGTAAGGAATGATGTCTATGGAAAGCAGGGGAGTGAACACGCTGGTGATATTATTTCTGAGTCACTTTGAAACTCAATACAGGTTATATCTGAACAGGCTGAGCAAGCAAATAATATTGAAGTTCAGGGATGGTGTAATAAAGGTAGTTAAAAACAAACCAAATTCTCTCCCCCAGCTGATCACAGATTTTTTTTTTTAATTTATTTTTTTCTTTATTTTTTAGAAAAGGCCATATATTGCCTGGACGTCCCCCAACACAGCTTTTACACTATCGGCCTGAAAAGTAGCTTGAATACTACTGGGGCTGGGAGTCGTATTTAAGTTCAGATGTGCAGTAAAGGTGCTCAAGAGAGGCACTAGAGGAGGTTTTGCCTCTCTTGATAGCTTCATCCTCAAAGGGCAATTCAAGCATAAAGGGCAATCAGTTTATGGAACTGTTAACCTCATTCCACCAGCTATGAGGTTTTCAGTATAGATGCCATATACATACTTAAAATAACTGCTCAGCCTTTGTCTTTTTCTGGACCAAAGTCCCTCTTTTTGGACTTTGAGTGTGTCTGTATCAGTGTTTTGCACCAGACCAGGGTTGGATTTTTGAACTCTGTCTCCCAGATTTCCTGATTTATCCTGGTTTGGCTCAAAATTGAAAAGTATTCTTGGAGCATGAGTGTTAGATTTCTCTTTTAAGAAATAGATTTTAAATATATCCTTCAGGAATTTATCTAGTGCACTTCAAGTGCTAGCAAATGGTTAGTCCACTGTTCTGAAGTGCAGCAAATCCAAATCGTATCAAAGGTAGATTCTGGGACCTTTGCAGAAATTATGCAGATCCACTGATACAAATCTCTCATGAAAAGCAGATTAGATAACCTAAATCAGGTCTTGACAACTGCTCTGTTCATTGTGAAGCGCTACCTTCAGAATTTTTTAAATTCTTTATTCCAACTGAGATGGAATAATTGTCCTAACTGTAGATAAGGCAATACAAATCTACAGTCCAAAGTCTGGGATGAAACTTTGCTGTCCCTCTTTGTATTTCACTTGGTTAGTAGAAAAATAAATCATATTCTGATAAAATAACTATAATATTTTTGATCATGTTAAGACCATCCACTTATGCAAGTGATCTAAAGCCTGGAATGAGTATGATTTCTTCATTATTTTTCTTATTTTCACCTATGTCTTTCTAGGTTTGAAAAGAGAAAGTATCTTTTTATCTTCAGTGACTTGAAACCAAAGCAGACAGTAGCACACATAGTTCAGGAATCAGTGAGAAGGTAAGGGATAGTGACTTATTGAAGAACAAAAGGGAAAAACTTGGAAAATTCTACATCTAAAATATTATTATTTACCATAATGGAATAGTGAGAAAACTGAGGACAGTATCAATAGAATGTTAAAATATCCAAATTAATATTTTTTATTTCTAAAAATAAACTCAATATAACTACTTTTCTTGGGAATTTATACTGTGAGTAATTGAAAACATAAGGCAAAATACTCAGAGCAAAATTCGCATTATGCCTTTGAAATCAGTGAAATTACATAGATTGATTTTCTTAAAATCATATGTACATACAGATTTGATGACATTTTGATTTTATAAAACTAAAAGAGTTAGTTAACCAGTGTTACAAGTTTTTTCTAAAATATCTTGTTTTGTTTGTGATATTACAGGAATCTGTGGAGAGTAACATTGAATACAGTAATATTATAATCCCATGAAGTATTTTCACCCATTACTTTTTCTTCATAACTGGTAGGATTTTATATAATTATTTTGTCAACCCAGAAACAGCTTTTCCTTCCCAAGTGCAACACTGTGATTCATGTTCATGTTCACTTCTGCAAAAGAAAGCAGAGGTGAGATATGAATTGCATTAATTTGCAGGGTGAACTAGAGTTGATTTTGAGGTTTATATGAATCTTATTTTAGAGGCAACAGTTTGCAGTTTCAGAACAACAGATTATAGAAAAGTTGCACTAAGCCATGTGTCCATTTTGGAAAGTCAGAATAACATTTAGGGCAATTATTTGAGCTTAGAACTCTTGAAAAAGAAGTATCAGTACTACTTGTTAAGGCTAAGTATGGAGCCAGGGAGATGTTCGCAGGGCAGTCAGTCAGTTTTGGTCTTCTGTGTTACTCCTCTCATATGGCTGCTTCCGAGGTGTAGTTGGATAAATCTGAGCTATGGTTGTGTGATGGGGAAGTGTCATTCAATAATTAGGTGGGTCCATGTTTTATTCACCACATTTAAGTTGTTGCTATTGCATTGATAACCACATTTTAATCTTCAGAAATTAAGGATACTTCAGTATCTGGGTTCTCAGTAAACTAATTTTTCCTTAGAAATACCTTTAAGGACTGACTGGGAAATAATCATATCATAAACTACTGTTTATTGTAAAAAAAAAAAAATACAAAACAAAACCCTTTTAATGGCAATGAATAGATAAGCAATGTTATATGAAATGTTGTTACCAAAGAAGGAAAGGCAGGCAACTCAAATTTTATACATGACCATTTCTTAGCAGTCATAAAGAAAAAAGTAATTAAATGAACAAACTTGTCTAAACAGACTGCAGGAGATACATATTTATAATATAATGGTGCATTTTCAGTACAACATTTGCAGAATGTGCCATTACGCTTTTAATGATCACAGGTGTGTAGGTGTTCTGTTTCATGTCTCATAAAAAAAAAAAAAAAAACAAACCAGTATCAGAAAAATAAAAATCTCTAACTTTCATGGGTTTTGGATTATTTTTATGATGTTTAAAATATGTAATGTGCTTGTATTGTTATTAGATTGGTGTTCAGAATGCCACCTGCTTCCACTTTTGATGAGTCTTTAGTCTTGATACAAGTTTTTATGTTAATCCAGTCTAGCCTTGCCTAGTTTAGAAAATATGAATAGGCACCTGGTGTGCAATAGTTACAGGCAAGTTTGCTACTACTTGAAAGGATTTCTCCAGTTTGTTTCACTTTTCCACACCAAGAATGTTGTAAGAGGGAATTTATCTATGAAAATATATTCCAAGCTAACATGAGCTTGAGTTGGTTACCTTCTAAACATGTATTTCAAAAAGAAGAAGAGTTGGAATTATATTCATACTGTAAAGAACTATTAAGGTGACCTATTATTTATTGTCCAGTGTGAAGAGACAGAAGTATTTTAAAATGTGTAAAATAAAACAATGGAAAAAAAAAAGGTGGATCTGTGCCAGGGCCTACTAGCAGCAGAGGAAACTATAGTAGTGTGCCTTTTCCCAGTCATTATTTCAAACTTTATCATGAGCTGTCTTAGCAGACATGAAGTGTGTCTGAGATGGCTCTGATTACCTTTTCTTCTGTCTAATTTTTGCCTCATCTTTAAACATAAGTTTGAGAGCTAAACTACCCTTTAAGACCAATACTGTATTACAGTCTTAGGTGCAATTTTCCTATATTATACCATATAACTGAATAGTTTGCCTACAATTATAACTAGAGTGCTAAATGAAAATTTCATTCATCTAAAAATACACACTACAGCATATGACAATACAGAAATGTTTCATTTTGGTTAGGAAAAACTTCGATTTTAAATATTTTATTATCTATTTTTTGTCATACATTAATGTAACATTTAAATAACAATTTTGTTATTTAGTTTAAAATAAGATGTGACTGACATCTCATGATGAAGGTTAATTTTATACTATGTCTCTTGGTGGGTATAACATCATAGAATATTATAAGTTCAATATTCTTTTCATGGAAACAGAAAAGACACTATTTATCTATTTTATTTTTAGTATATTAGTTCATAAGTTTTTTTTCCCTGTTCTGTCTTTTAAAACTTAAAGTCAGTCCTCAAAAGCACAAATAACTAGAATTTTCTGCAGAAGTTTTGTTTTCTGATTCTTTTCTACTTCACACTGTAGACTTCCAGTTTTCCTGCTTTAGTCTAAAGCCAGGAAATTATCTGATACTGATCTGAATGAAATGATGACTTCTCTTTACTAATTTCAACTCCACCACTTTTTTGAAGGCACTATAGTGAGTAAATGCAGGCAAACTGTAACTGCTACCTTTTCCTCCCCTTCCCACAATTCTTTATTGCCATTTTCATCCCTCTCTGTCTGAGAATGAAGTTATCAGATGCTTTGCAGCTGTATAAAGCTAATGACAGAACAGGTAAACTGCTTTGCATTGTTTCCCTAACTGCAATATTTTTTGCTGACTTTGTCATGTGTAATTTAGAAAAGGGGCCTGCATCATTAAGAAAACTACAGAAGTATGTGACAAAAGGGGATTTAAAATCCATTCATGTATTCTTTGCTGTTGCTTTTTTTATGTTTGAATACATTTTTATTTTTTCGTGTGTGTCAGCTGCAGTCTCTAAGTCCATTTTATATAGTTGGTAGCTGAAACCTTTGTTCCAAGTCATGATTTTAGGTTATTACTTTACATAATTGGTTTAATGATTCTATGTGTTATACAAGAATTTTAAAATAACATTAATAAAAATACTTAAATAAAAAAATAATAAAAAATTTTAAAAAATCAATTGGAAAAAAGCCAATACTATTGAATCACATGGTTACAGTAAAAAGGAGGATGAAATTATTTTTTGTTAAGATTCATAGTTGTTTTTTTTCTTTAGAGATTTGAGAAATCAATTCAAATAAGTTTTCCGTTCTTTCCTGAAATCTCTTGTCACAGACTAGAGAAGGGTAGAAATCAATATTATTTTTTAAAATCTAAACACATAATAATTAGGCAAACAGCCCTATTTTGAGATGTAGGAATTACCCTACATTTGAAATAGCCACAGGGATGGAAGTTTTTTGTAATATTTGACTTATTTCTTGCAATCTGAAGTCTTACAGTCTTCCTCATTTTCCAACTTCTTTTCTGCATATTCTCCTTTGTTCTTCACATGGTTAGCTTCTTAATGTCATAAAAAAGACAAGTATAATTATATTTATTTACACTCAAATAACCAAGTGTAATTACATTTATTTTAATGTGGGTCAGCTGCACAGGTAATCATGCTTTGAAAACTTGCTGTTCTGAAAACATCCTAAACTTTTTCTTCACTGAGTTATTCAAATTGTTCTTTCCTTCTGTTCTTGCCCTCTCTCCAAAAGTGAAGAATAAGAAACACTTCCATTTGCCTGAAATGCTATTTCTTTATTTAAATCCTTCTGGTTATTTGTCTGTTACACATTCCTTTAAGCTCACTTATCTCATTTTAATTATTAGTTCTAGTTCTTTAGCCAATACTAATTTACATTACAAAACTCTAACTTCTTTGATTCTTTTTATCAACATCTTTTCTCACTTATTTCCTGGGTAAAAAGGTGATCAATAAATACTGATCCCTATCATAAGTATTTGAGGGCAGGTTGAGGATCAAATACTCTATATTTGATCAAATACTCTCTTAAAATTTGCATTTTAGAAAGGACTGTTTAAAATTCTTTTTGTTTCTGCTCATCTCTGGACCCTTTGTCATCATATAATAGCATTAAAATACTAGTTCTATTAATATTTTTTCATTCACAAGACAAATATTTAATAGATGATTAAGGGACCTGGGATTTCAGGCTTTTCCACAGAGTGAGTATTGTAGCATGCATTACACTTTTGTTTTGGTTCTTGGTGTGTTTTTCATGGAGTGAAAAATAAAAAGGAATTCTGTTAATTTTTTAAATAATCTGTCTATAAACTGCTTTTACTTTTCTACCAGTGAACAAAAACATGTGCTATTCCTTGTATGAGAATTAAAACACACCTCAGAAGAACAAAGCAAGGCAAATGGAAAAGGAAAGTGTTCAAAAAATCACTGTGGATTTGAACTGACATTTAAGAAAAGATTAGTGTATTTCCCTGTTCTTTTATTTTTTAAAAGTTCTGTATCTGTGTGTTGATTCTTTACGATATCCTGTGGCTAAAGCATGATGAGATTAAATGTGTCATCCAGCTGCCTCCATCCAAGCCTGATCCATGGAACTGCAATTTACTGTCAACTTCTAACTTTTCAGTAGTATTTTACTGTCTGAAGGTTTTACCTTTTAGCCAATGCAAACTACACCTTAAATCTGCTGTGTAGCAGTACTGGAAAACTCTGGCCCATACACATTTCTATCTTGGGTACTCTTAGTGCATTCTGAATATTCCCCTCCTGTTTCTTCTCAATGAATTGAAGCAATAGTTTCTGAAATTGTGGGACTAGTCGCTGCCGTGAGACACTGGATCAGTAAAAGTATTACGTTATTGGGTTGGAACTAATGGAAGTGTGTGTGTGGGGAAGGACACATCGAATTCACATGGCATTACTCAAACTCATATGGCAGGGCTTATGGAACCCGCATGGATCAGCTGTCAGTCAAAAGGACAGCCTGGTAGCCTGCCCACACCAAGCCCCCCGGAACTCCTAACTCAGCCTCTGCAAAACCCCTGCCTCCCGCCTGGGGAGGCACTGAGTGCCAGACATTACTCCTGGAAGGGATGGCCACAGAGGACCAAAACACATAAATACAGCTGCACGTGAGACCATCTTGCCTTTTCTCTTGGGACCTGCCATTGCCTTGTGGAGATGGACTTCCATAGGACTTTGTGGTAGTAGCTATTTTTCTCTTGATATCTGTTCTTAATCTCTTTTCTCTCTCCTTTTTAAATCCTTTTTTCTTCTCTTAGTCTCTTTTCTTTCTTTACTTTTTTCTTAATATTTTGGGTAACTTAAAACCAGTGGGTTGGGTTTTGTAAGCTCTGTGGGTTGATGTGTGCTTTGTGGAATGATCTATTTGGTTGTATGTTAAACTTTTGCCAAAATCCTTATTTCCTTCTAAAATTAAAATTATCTCCTCACAAAAGTGTGTAGCTCCTTCTCTTTAGGTTATCTCAATGTGTTAAGAACCAAAGGCTCTGCAAAAGTTCATTAGGTGAAAATCTGTAGCCTTAAATATAGTTTTAAAAGTAAAACTCCCAGTGAAGCTTGCAGCTTTGGGACTGGGATCTTACAGCTGCTCTTATTTTACAGGTGTTATATTTCTCATCTGTTTTCCAGAGTGCATGCTGCTTCAACCTTTTGCTTTGACCACTTGTGGCTCTACCTAAACCTTTGTTTCAGCCTTGTGCCTCCTTCATTGATATGCACTTTCCTGTACACTGCAGAAAAAAAGTCAGACTAGAATAACACATCTCCCACCTTGTTTCTTTTCTAAATTAGTAAAAGTACTGGCTCTGCACAAGAAACATTTAGTAATCCTATGTGGCCCATGATAAGCTCAC
>JAWWEW010000001.1:81156702-81186553 GCA_035583185.1 Anabacerthia variegaticeps | reverse complement strand
TCTTTTCTAAATTAGTAAAAGTACTGGCTCTGCACAAGAAACATTTAGTAATCCTATGTGGCCCATGATAAGCTCACTCCATACACACGTTGGTGTGTGGAGTACCAAGCGACATTAGAAGACATGATGGCTTGCAACATTTCCTTCACTGTGATTCTTTATTTCTAATTACTGATTACCAGGGGAAAAAATAAATATGTGACACAATAAATACAAATATGCATCACAATGTCTTAAATAGCATGAAATTGTATTCAAGTGCTAGTCATGTTTTATCTAACCAATAGTTGATATTAAAAATTCTGAGTGTGTATATGTCCATTTGTTCTACCTTTCTAATGTCATAATTTTAAAGCTTTCAGTTTTCATTGATATCTGTCAGAAATAGTAGAATGTGAAGAATTTGCTCTTCCCAGGTTTCTTGGAGAAAGTTTTTTCTCTTATGGTGTTAACAAAAGAGTAAAAATTAGCATAATTACTGATTTAAAATTAACAGTCCGAAAATCTCTGGAAAAGTTGAACAACACAACTTATGGATTTATTCACTAAGAATGTTTCTTTCAGATTCTCTGATTGTATCATCTAGGAATTATTTTTACCTCTTAAAAACTATAAATAAATTGATTTCACTAGACCACTCATACTTAAATATTCTCACATCATGATATTAAATAAATATCGGTACCAGTTCCATGAGTTTTGCCATAACAAAAAGCAGCAATCATCACTGTCATCTTCAAAACCTAATTTTTTTATTTTATTTTATTGTATCAGTACTTTGCTGCTTTTATTTGCGAATTTTGTCAGTTTGATTGTCCTACTTTCTTTTTAACTCCACAAATGTTTTCACACCAGGTTCAACATTTAATCTGAGGAAAACTGCAACAGCAAAAAATATTCATTAAAATCATTACCCTTCTGTTTTGCAGTCCTACTTTAAAAAAGTTCTGGTAATTTGATCCCAGTTATGCAGGTCCAATCATATTTTTTCCTAAAGTGGTCATTTAATTTTAAATTAATCTAAAAGAAGTTTAATAATTAATATAAAGAAAAGAAATATTTCTCATTTTATTTCATGTAAGTATTTTGGGTGGAACCAAGCGTTGGGTATTTTTGGTCAAAAAGTTGTCAGTTTAAGAACAGGAACTTGATAACCCAACCAGACAAATACATTCTTTGTATAGCTTTTGCCCAGAGCCAACTGATTAGGTGGGCTGTATTTAACCATTCTATTGTTTTTGTTGAGTTTGTTCACAATCTTATCTACCCTGTCCAGTTTCTTCCATTTACTTGTCTGTTCTACCCAGCTATTCTACTCCTATATTCTTCAGAGAAAAGTCGTATTCTCTTTATCTCTCTACTGTGTACAAAATAAGAGACACACAGCCTAACTGATTCCAGTATATTGTGTGTGTCAGTAGTAGTTCTCTCTTCTTTGTCACAGATCTCATTATTTATTGTATCAGGTTAGTCATGCTTCTGCTATATCCCACTGAAAAGGGGTCAAGAGTTTTCTTAGTAGTGCAAACAGCTTTCTTCAGTAGAATTTAAGTCTGTGAATTATCTCTTTTTTTTTTAAAAAAAAAAAAAAGGAAAAACCTGTGATCTTATTGACAGCCTTCCAAGATTTCCAAATGTAGCTCATACCTGCAGCACAATAGCCATAGAAAAAGAGCTCAGTGGACTGCGACAGAGACCTATATTTTTTTCAGACTATTTGAATGGGAGTTTAATTTTAGCACAATTGAAAAGTACTTGCGAAAATGATGATGGGCCACCAAGGCATTACATAGAGTCTGGAGAGTTGGACTGATGCAGTGTGAATGAGACTCATGCACATGAGATTCTCTTTGAAGAAAGAGGTAGTGAACCCGTCTGCTTGAGAACCATTGAAGAAAAAAGAGCTGCTATAGACAAATGTCCTGAGTTGGGCTGGAGATGCTAAGAACCAGAATTAAAGTTAGCTGCCCAAGTTATCTGCAAGCAACCAAAGTATGACTCTTCTTACTCTCCCCAGTCACTTCCACCATATAATTATTAAACCATAGAGATGTGCAAGGTTATTAGTGTGGTTATATAATGAGTTCTCTGTGTCCCTTTTACATTCAAATACATGAAAGTAAAACACAAAATGAAAAACTACAGATACTCCCAGACTGGTAAACCTCCACTTATGACTAATACTTTATCAGGCACCCATGTCAATCATCCACAAAACAAATCTATAGAGATCCAGACTTCATTAGTTCTGCTTCTTGTTTTTCTCTTGAACTTTTGATTTCCTACTCTCTCCAGAATACTACTGTAAAGGTGGAATGGAGCAGGTACAACACTTCAGTTTTAATTCTAAGCTTTAAATCTGTTTTTTTCCCAATCCTTTTTATTTATTTTTTATTTATTTTTTTAGGGCTGGGAATATCAAGAAACTGAAATCTTGAATATATACAATGAATTTGGCAACTCCTCTGTAAAATTCACTGAAATTAATTAAGTCCACATTAGCATTTTGCCTAAATTATTTCTATAAAGTTTTGAGCCAGAAGTGCATTGGCAGGAGTAGCACAGAGGTTGAAAGCTATCAGCTCAAATGTTATCTGGTACTGTAGTAACAGATTCTAGAGAAAGGCAGTAGTTTTAGGAACACTGCCATGTCTCTCATCATCTAGTGTGGATTTAACTGGAAACATTATTTGCCATATGAACTTGGCTATGTGCTTCACGTCATGTGAATGTTACCCAAATCAAATTTACAAACCTAAGCAGCAGTAGAAGACCTTATTTATACACACATACCTAGGGAGATAGTTTTTTAGGATGAAAAGAACAAACAGATTCACAGAGTATTTTGTGATGAGCAAGTCAGTTGCTCATTACAAGGAAAATACCAAATAAAAATCTAATTAGAGCTTGGAATTTAATGTGAGTCTCACCTGTTCTAACACAAATAGCATTGACAAACAGCTGGAATGATAGTTGGAGTAAGTTCACATTTACCAGTGTCCCTTCTAATAATACCATAAAGAGACTGTAACATCAATATCACTATATTTTCTATTTCTGATAATGGCAAAAGCCAGTCAATGCTCTCAAATGTTTCCAGTCATCATTGCAATCAGCTGGTCTATGAGTGAAAGCTAATATTATGAATACAAAATCTTATTCAACAACAGTAAAAAAGAGCTTTGATTTATTGTATTCAGTATGCACATTCAAGTGTATATATAAATGTAAAATATTTTATAATTTATTGAAAGCATAAAATAAAGTTAAAAAAATAGATTGATTTAGGTTTTTTGTATACCCTTTGAACTTACTGTAGGTATGAGAGTGTAATTATTTTTCTGCTGATGATGTCAATAGTATTTATTCATTATTTATTTGATTTTTTTTTTCCTTTTACTTCAGAATCACAGAATATGCTGAATTGGAAGGGACCCACAAAGCTCAACAAGTCCAACTCTCTGCACAGGACCATCCCCAAGAATCACACCAGATGCCTGAGAATATTGTCCAGACACTTCTTAAACTCTGCCAGGCTTGGTGCTGTGACCACTTCCCTGGGGAGCCTCTTCCAGTACCCAACCACCCTCTGGGGGAAGAATCTCTTTCTAATATCCAACCTAAACCTCCTCTGACACACCTTCAGGCCATTCCCTGGGGTCCTGTCACTGGTCACCACAAAGCAGAGATCACTGCCTGCCCCTCCTCTTCCCCTCATGAGGAAGTTGTAACTGCAATGAGGTCTCCCCTCAGTCTCTTCTCCAGGCTGAACAGACCAAGGGACCTCATATAAAATATTGGAAGGAAAGTGTTTGGAGCTAAGGACTGAAGTTCATGTTAATTTCTTAATGCAATTACTTATAAACAATTATTAACAAATCAGCACATCCATAATGTTTTTTAATGTAAAATAAACAGAAATGGAGTGTATGAATAAAAAAAAAAAAGAAAAAAAAGAATTATAGTGAAACAATTCCCTGTATTTGAGGAAATACTTTGAACTTATTCCTTTGTCAGTGACAACAGTAAACACATAGACATTTTTGTTTAATTTTATCCACAGAGAAAATAAACTTCTGTGAAGAATATTAATTGAGCTTTGAAATTCTTTAATGTAAAACTTTTCCAGTGTAATTAATGTCAGATATTTCAGAGACTATTGTAGTTTGATTAAAATTAAAACTTTGTTTTAAAAATAACACCTTTAAAAATAACAAAGTAGGATGAAACTTTTTTTAATGAAATTGAGTGAATTCCATAAAATTCTGTGTGAATGTTCTCAAAATGAATTCAACCTGTATGAGCTCTATTTTATCACCTTCTTTTAATCTCTAAATAATATTTACATTAAAAATGGAAAAGTAACTAAAATTATTTTAGTCACCACATTGTAGATGCAGAGAATAAAGTTCACCTTAAAATGACTGCAAATTGCCTTGTAGGACTTTTATTTGTTTTCATACATGTTTTTTCTTGTGCTTTTATCCTTGGTTAATCTCAGCTGTCGCTGCAGTGTTTCTTTTATTGTAATTACAGATGTAAAGTCAATAAGAAAAAATATATGATGAGCATGAAAGAAATAGTATAAGTTGCAAAGTTTTATACACCCTTTGCATTTGCTCTGTCCTAACTGTGATTACACTTTGGTGAAGGAAACTGTACGGCAATATTTGCCACTACTTATTTTCTAAGGGATTATTATGAACACTGTGGCATCCACTTCAAAAGCAGCATCTATGAATGAGCACGCACTTACATGTGAAGTGGATAATATGCAATTATTAAATATTCTGAGTTGGCTGATTTATTTATTTATTTTTTAAATAAGGAAAGACAAAAAGATATTTGATTGAAACTGATATAACGACTCTTCTTAGATCTCTGCTCTTTAGTTCTTGCAAAAATTTGCTGAAGTTTTCATGGTGATGTAGTAAGAATTAATAATCATTGTCTGTAATTTATGTTCCTTGTTTTGCTGCTCCCTGTCATGAAATCATGAAGACGTTTAAAGTGAAAGTGTCACTTGACATCATGGTGACATCTTTGAGGTAAAACATAATTTTGTCTCACAATTCTTCAACTGTTTTTTTGTTTTTTTTTTTTTTAATTTTAAATTTTTTTTAGGGGGGGTTAATTTCCGTTTGTGTTTCTTGTTTTGGTTTGGTTTTTTGTTGTTTTTGTTTGTTTGTTTGTTTTTGTTTTGTTTTGTTTGTTTGTTTTTTTGCATTACTGAATCTGCTGACAGTCAAGGAAAGTGAAGCATAAAAATTACCATATCTGTATCATATTGTAATATGCTTTTCAAAATATATTGTTCTTAGCAATAGGAGATAATGTTCACAAAAGTTTAAATTATTTTCAGGGAACCACAACATCAGATCAAAGAATCCTGTGATTCAGCCTCCTTTCCAGTTGTGTACTCCTAATCAAACTTGACTTGCTGAGACCTGATTTCCTAAAACAAATGAGCTCAACCGTACTATTCATATTGAATACTGAATTGTGTTTTCATTGCGGCTCCAGTGCTTTAAGTGTTGATTGATAAAAGTGTGCAAGTATTTGTGAAAGTAGGTAATTCTAAATCATGGGAAAACTTTGATCCATCTGGTAGTCTACTTTTCTATTTTGTGGACTTCTGAATGCCCTGCTATTGAATAGCAGTCACAACATGACATAGAATAGTCTGGTTTATGTAGCAACAATTTAAGTTGAATTTGAGAGTTTCCTATTTCCTTTTGACAATTCTAATTAGAACATATCCTCAACTTTTTTTTTACAGTATTGTTTCATTAAATGGTAGACACTAATAATTTCTCTGTAATTTTTTTTTTCCAAACATTTGAAGACACCACCTAAACCTAAAGTTGTCCTGCTAGATATGTGCCTTTATTAGTCCTCTGAAATCAGTGAAAAAAAAAAAATAAAAAAATAATCTTTAAGCACATGCACCTGGGAGATGGCGTACGTTGATTTAGATACATCAGGAATACAGTGGATCTGAAATGATTTTCCACTTCTTGGCAGAACGTCCTTCTCAGTGCAAGTTAAAGTAATTCTGAAGGGGGATAACTCAGCTCCTGCTAGTGCTTTAGCAGGTGTTTAATTACATAAGGGGAAAATTGAACATTATAGGGAAGGATTGATAGAACTGTATCCCAGATACCATGCAGCTTAGTTAAGAGCCAGCACATTGAAAAATTGGAACAAGAATGGTATTTCCACTGTCAACAAAAGCATCCAAATCCCTTTTCTGTAGTTACTATGCAACCCATAAGGATGATATTTGGCTACTGCACTGCCTAGAGGAATCATTCAGCCACTCTAAGGAGTAGTGAGAAAGGTGAATGTCAGATGCCAGGAAGATTCACTACAGCTCTAGACAAAACATAGGTAGGAGGTGGCAGATTTGAATTCTCATCTTTCACATTTGCCTAGAGAAATTATGTCCAAGGTGAATATCCCAGCTATAGGGGAGACTGAAGGTGGATATGACAATTTATCCTCCCTTCCGTCTTTTAGCTCAGGTAGAGAGAATTAAAAAGCCAAAATTATGGATTCGTCCCAGATAAGTATAAGCACTTAACTGAGAATCCTATATTAAGATCCTAATAATTCTAGGCTTGTGTTAAATATAATGGAAAGAAAGTTGCCTCCTGAGAGCAATTAAGACCTTAGTTGACTGGAATAACGAGATGTAAAAGCCCTTCACTCTTCATATTATATTTCTAAAGCTTTTGGGATAAATCTGGATGAAATATTTAATTTGGGGTTTAACAGGTCTGTTGTTATGGATGGAACACTTTTTCCAAGGAATAAAAAGATCTGAGCAGAAATATTTCAAATCAACCATTTTTGGGTTAAAAAATGAACATATTCCCCTAAAACATTAATTAAGCATTACTATAAATATTCACCATACTATGTATAAGAACTCTTGCATTTATATTCCTCTTAAAAATGTATTTATGATGGCCTGAGCTCCTGTTAACCTATTAACAGTAAGGATTGATTTGATTCCAAGTGTTTAAATAGTTGGTCACCATTTATTTCAAATTAAGAAATGGGCCAATTTAAGATTTGCAGATTAAACTGTGTCAAAAGCAAGCCCCTTAGTTTTCACTGAAAAGCCTAATTTCTTCTAATTTTTTTTTTTCAAAAGGATCTTCAGCAGGACTTTTAAAAATCTATGTGAGCATTCACAGCAACAAATCCTCTTAATTCTCATGAGAGGCCATAGAAAATTCTAATTTACATAGATAGAAACACCTACTGAAATGTCTATTTATATTTTAAAACCTGATTTCAGTGGAGTTCTGTAAGAGCACTCAAAACTCATTGTAGACTAAAAGATCAATTGTACCAACATCATTGACGTTTTTTACTGGATTAAAATATTATAGTCCCTGGAAACTTCACCAGCACTTATTAGGTTTATTATGCAGTTCAAGATTGAAGTTGGCATATTATTTTGACAAATTATTTTAAAAACATTTTGTGTGTTGGCTAAGACAAAATGTCTGTTGTGTTTAAGTTGGAAAGTTACTGTGCAGAAAAATAACATTGTTACTCTTGCATCTTATTAAAAAAACCCCCAAAACCAAACAAACAAGTCCTGTCCATAGGAGATAAGCTGCAGCATTATTAAAAAAGAAAAAAAAAAAAAAAGGCAATTTAGTGACAGACTGCCTATCAAACATTAATCTGCAAAGCCTAAGCATCACAAGAGTAACAGACTTCACTTTACAACTTTCTATAATATCTTGCAGACAGCTTTAGATTTGGTTATCTTGAACAACTGCTATAATCTAAAAATTTTCTAAACTCACTTTCTATCATTATATTTTACCAGAACATACATGAATATCTTGAGCTGACTAGAACCCAGAGAAAGATTCTGGCAAGCATTCTGTTAACCTCTGTCCATGAAGGAAATGGCCCATGTTCTTCCGCTGTTTTTTTTTTATCACTTTGCTTCTAAGTCTTGGGGCACTTGAAGCATCTGTGATTGACTTTTGAAAAGCCATGTGTGCATGAGAGATCACTTTGTTGCTTACTTCTGGAGTGGGTTTCTGTTTCTGATGAGTTTCAATTTATTTATTTATTTATTTTTAATAGCCTTTTTGAGTTCAGAAAGTCCTCAAAACTTTCTTTTTTTACAAAAAAAATCAATTTGAATTTAAACTTACATGTAACTTGTCACATTTTATATATTTTAATTTTCTTAGTTTGTATGTATCTTTCACTTTAAGATTTTTCCTATGTGTACCAACATCACTTATTCTGCTGTTTAAGCTAACTTCCAGCCACAGTGACTTTTTCCAGAATTCATTTGCTCATCAGCATGAAGCAACTAAGTATCTCTCCTATGAGAACATAGGATTATAGGATTTTTAGGTGATTTAGGGTCTTTTTGATTGTAGATTAGTATTTGGTTCTTTGTTTGTTTGCTGGGAAAATATTGATATAAAGTGTACTGTCACCAGAGATACAGTTTCTCTTAGGGGGGATACTTGAAGCCAAATATTAAGATCAAGAATTGAAGAACAGCAATGATACCAAACAAAATATTTGTGAATTAATTACTTTATCCAAGAAACAATAACATATTTTGTGTAAAATTTGTTGCACAATGAAAATACATTTATCAGTTTTCATTTTCCCATTAATTCTTTGTATTTTCACAGCTTCTCTAATCTTTTTTTTTTAGTATGACATATTTATGAGAGGGATTATATCACATAGTACCTGTCAGACTAGAGTGAGGGCCTATGAGATCTTTTCCTATCATGTTCTCATAAGTTTGTGAAATCTAATATTTTTGGGCTGAGATACATTTGCAGTCTCAGGGTATATATTATATACAAATCACATTTGGGAGCTACCTGAAACATGTAATTATGATATATATCATGTATATGTGTGGGGGATCTTGATGTTGTTAAATACAATTATATAACTTAACTTTTGAAGTTATTTAGGTGATTAGTAAGAAAAAAAAATTAGAGATAGCATAAATACCTATGCAATAAGGAAATGGAATTTTTTTGCATAAATACTGTTTAGTAGTGGAAAAATCACTGTTCATCAATGAAACCAGTTGAGTTCTTCCCATTGACTTTGTATGGACAGCTACCAAATGCATAACTATAGGAAAAAAAGCTTTCCTTTCCTAACTTGTGTACGTGATTACTCTAGGAAAAGAATTTTCTTATGAAGACGCAAATGCTTTAATAATACAGCTTGTTACACAAATAGTATTTGTTAATATTTTGACATTTGAGATAGGATTTTTTTTATTAAAAAAGTGTTTCAGTGAAAGGCATAAGTTAATAATACTTCAAGTTCTCATTATTTACAGTGGAAACCATAAATGCTTGAGAATTTGTCCTACTTACTATATAGATGCTTCTGCCAAGAAGAAAACATTATTTTTCCTAATTATATAATTTACATCGGTATGATATTCTTAGCTTTCCTTTGGCAAAAAGAAAAAATAAAAATAAAAAAAATCATAGTAACTTCTGCATTTGTACATTACTCCTTCCTGTCCCTCCACCAAGTATTTCTACTACTGAGAGTACATACAAGAGTTTCAAAAAACTTTAGTAATTTGCCTGACACTGAAGGATGCTTTAAAATCAGTCGCTGAAAAAGGAATATGAACTTCAAACAATATCTGGTTTACAAATAAGTAGGACATTTAGCATCAGGAAAGTGATGTCATTTCCTATTCCTATGTGAATAGTGATTCTGACTTCATAATTTGTCTGTGAAGGTATTTTTAAACCTGAGGACATACTTTGTCTCTCTTTGAATTAATCTACTTACTTTTGTCAGTCTGGTTTAGTCTTGATTCTCAGAGCAAACACAACTCACTTTTGGCAAAGATTTTTAGTTAAAAATCCCATCCCTTAGAAATAATATCCATTCCCTATCAATGGCAGTTAGTAGAAACTAACAGAGTCAGGCTCAAAATACTGATTTATATCTTAAGCACCTCTGCAAAAGACTTTTCTTCAGATACTACGAGACCTAAGACAATTGTTGATATGTGTTATGTTGTCAATGTTAAGAGATGTCAAGGTCTTTCCCAGGACTGATACTGGTGTCCTGAACACAGGTCTGGATCCCCAAAGATCCAGATATTTCAGTATGACTGAGCAGATGAGATTGACTCACTACAAGATCTCCTTGATTAATGGTTTCTACCACTGCTCAGACAGCTCCCCCACTCTTCACAGTATTCAATACATTTTAATATTTAAAGCTATTTTCTCAGTCAATTTATAGTTTCTTATAGTAAGGAGAGCAGCTTATCTCTTGTATAGAGTTTTAAAAAGTTCATACCTACTCCAGCACTTTTGTTAGCTATTTAACTACAAATAATTGACTACCAAAACTTTTTCATGATCTGTTTGTTCCACCACTAAT
The DNA here is from genome assembly GCA_035583185.1 of Anabacerthia variegaticeps. Taxonomy (NCBI): domain Eukaryota; kingdom Metazoa; phylum Chordata; class Aves; order Passeriformes; family Furnariidae; genus Anabacerthia; species Anabacerthia variegaticeps. Next base: position 81,176,122 of record JAWWEW010000001.1, on the reverse strand, counting down.
TCAGTCATTTATTAATTGTTATTTGCATTAAAATATATTCACATTCTGTTGATCAGAAATCCTCCACATTTTCAACACGTTAATGGCTTTATCTTGACATATATTCATTATCAAGAACAAACTACTATCAACACAAAATAGTCAAGGGCAGGTTGATTCTTGTAGTAAGCTGAAGTATATTAATATCATACAGATGCTGTCCATATCTAAGTTTCTTTATAACATTGCCCCTGGTAGAGCAGTATGTCTTGTATCTTCTCTGTTGGTCAGAATTGCTTGGTGATGATGAAAGAGTGATTATCAACACCTTTTTGGAATCCATTCCTTCTTAACTATTTATGATTTCATGACAGTCATGTGAACTGTATTTCACAATGCTTACTCCAACAAGGGGGTGAGAAGCCATAAAGAATGCTTGAAAGCCTCACACAAAGTGGGGAATAATACTTGTATCTCTCCCAAGCATAGCTTTAAAATTAACAAAAACTAAGATTGGTTCTCAGTTGCTCAACCTCCAGCCATTGTTCAGATGAAAAAGTACTCAGTGGAGGAAATGTTTTTGTAGCCTATGCCTTTCACTGTGAACCAGTTAGGAAACTCATGAAAAATGGATCTCTATCCTCAGTCTATCTTGAGGCTCTAACTCTTCTGTGGTTTGACCCCAGCTGGCAGCTCATTGCCAGCAGCCTCTCCTTCACTCCTCCCAGGTGCAATGAGGGAGACAATTGAGTCAGAAAAAGTGAGAAAACTTGTGGGATGAGATAAAGAAAATTTAATAGAGAAAGCTAAAGCTATGCATGTAAGCAAAGAAGAACAAGAAATTAATTTGTCACTTCCCGTGGGCAGGCAAATGTTCAGCCACCCCAGGGAAAGCTGGGTTCCATCACGCCCAATGGTGACTTGGAAAGAAAAATGTTGTCACTCTGAACATCTCAGTCTTCCTCTTTCTTCCCCCGGTTTTATATGCTGAGCATGAGTACATATGTCTGGGACATCCTTCTGGTCATTTGGGATCAGCTGTCCTGGCCGTGTCCCCTTGCGACTCATGGTGCCCCCCAGCCTGTTCGCTGGTGGAGTGGGATGAGAAGCAGAAAAGGCCTTGACTGTGTGCATGCACTGTTTGACAGTACAAAAAAACAGTGTTAAAAAGCTATCAACACTGTTTCCAGCATAAATCCAAAACATAGCCCCATACCAACTACTGTGAAGAATATTATCTCTAGCCAAAACATGATGATGCTTTTGGTGGTGTCTATGTAGTCCCTCATCAACAGGAGCTTTGACTCTACTCCAACCCTAACCTCAAATACAGGCAAGCGCTGAGCCTTAACCAAGGACTCCCAGGCATGACCTACCCTAGAGTAGGATGATAAATCTTTTTCCATTGATGCCTGAAACCCTGGAAAATAGACACTCAAGACAAGGTTAAAGGAGAAAAGATAGACAAATACCTTTATTGGGAGTTCGAAAGGTCTGGGCCTCTTCTGATCCTCCGAGCACGGAGGACCCCGGGCTCAGAAAAGTTACAGTTTTTATTCTCTTTCAAACAATTAGCATATCCAATACATTAATACCTATAACCAATCACCATTTCTAATTTTCCCCGGTGGTTCACCCCACGTGGGCCTAAGTTATGCCCCCCGACTATCTCTAATAGTTTCTGGGTTCTTCTATTGTTTTGACTTCAAGTTATCATGTAGGTGTCTCAAAAAACACCATGGCCTTCAGAAAACCAGACACTATGGGAGAAACCCACTTTAGTAACTCTAAACACCACTTAATATGTAAGCAAGAAATCCCTTAAGAAATTCCCACTTCTAAAGCTCTAAAAATCTATAAAGTACACACTAAAAAATACATAAAAATGCATAAAATCCTTAGGCATCACCATCATAGCCTCTCCCTTGGCAGACCCTTCTTAGTCACACACCATGTGAAGCTGCAGGCTTTGTCTTTCTTTCTCTTATTCCTAAACCCAGGGTTGACCTGAGGCTTAACCAGTGACCTCCAGCCAAGACTCATCTGAACAATTTCACAGAGGAGAAATATTTCTGTGCTCTTTGCTTTGTTTTAGCAGCCTCAAACCAACAGCTGCTCCATCTTTTGCTATCAATACTAACCTCAGGTCTCATGTTAAATATAATCCAAGGCTGATGTTGAGCTTTATCCAATGGCAAAATCACAAAATCCTTGAAGTTGGAATGACTTTCTAGAGATCATTTAGACAATCCCTGTTGTCCAGTAAAGTGTTAAATTTTGCTCAGACCCTTGTTCAATTACATTTTTAATACCTCCTAGAACAGAGATCCCACAAGCTCCCTGGGTAACTTATTCCAGTACTGTCACTATCAGAGTAAAAATATATTTCCTGATGTTCAGACGAGAACCTTCCATGCACCAGTTTGTGCTCATGGACACCGTCCTGTCACTGAAAAGAGTTTGGTCCTACCTTTTTTTACACTTTACCATTAGGTATTTGTAGACATTGATGAAATCCCCCTTGAGTCTTCTTCAGGATGAACAGTCACAGCTCTCTCATAGATTCTCCTAAGACAGAGTGTCTAGCTGCTTCATTGTCTTTATGACCTTGTGCAGGACTTGCTTGAGGACTTGCTGGACATGGTACTCTGGATATGGCCTCATTCAGGAAGCAATCACCTTCATTGACCTGCTGACAGTAATATTACCTGTGCAATGTAGGTAGAAACTTTTGGTAGAAACTACCCATTTCAAAGCACTGTTTGCTGAGTTCAAACCTAAACCCCTGGTTTGATATCCTACCTTGAAGTACTGCCTGTGAATGGTTATTCTTTTTCAGCCCCTGATCCAGGTTTGACCGAATGGCATTTGATAAGATTATAGTATATTTCCCTTAAGTATAGTTTCTGAGGAATATGCCATTTTAAGTAATGGTAAGCAGTTTCTATTTCCTTTAGGAGGAGTAAGTAGATTGGATTCTTAATACATGCTTACATGCTCACAACTTGTCAAACCAGTTTTCTCACTTTTTAGTGCTGTTAAAGGTAATTTACCTGAGAATAGTGCAGTGCAAAAAGTGAGCCATTCCTGGAGCAGGTCCCACTGTTCAAATGTGTCATTTTCTAAATACATTCTGAATACAAAAGAGAAAAAACAAAAACCACCTGATGAAATGTAATTCATCATCAATAAAGCAAAGTATAATATGTACAAGTTGTTGTACTGGTCACCTTTTCTGTTATCTCAACTTGAAATAAAAGATTTGTATTAACACAGAAAGCATGATATAAAAGAATTAGTTTTGATTACAATTGACATTGTAATTGAGAACCTGAAAGCCTCAGTTTTCTAAGTGGATTTTTTTTTAAACTCAAATTTGAGTTGTGCTGCATCAGATTGTAAATGAAGAATAGTCTTTATGTTTTTTTCATGATATTGATTTAATTTTTTGATGAAGGTTCATTTTCTGTAGCATCTGAAGATCAGTCCCGAACAGCTCAGAACTGTAGAATTACTCTAGAACTAATTCCTAATTTTACACATCTGATTACTGTTAGAGTGGTCTCCTGGACAGCATCTAACTGCATAGACTTGTGTAAAGTATTAAAATATCTCAGGAATCAGACTGTATTGGTTGGATAATGCCTCTTTTATGGACCTAAATACCAAACAGCATAAACTCAAGAAATAATAAGAAAACAAAACAATAAAAATAGGTATAAAATATATTATTTTTTAAAACTAAAGAAATGTGTTAGGGAGAATAATCTGTTGATGCCAACAAAGGTCTATATAATTTCAACGTTTTAAAGACTGTTCAGTATGAACTAATTAAAGAGGTCCCAAATTGAAGGTGGTATTGCTAGCAACTAAGGCAGAGTCTAGAAAAATATGCATTATCTGTGTTATACACACAGAACTGGGTGAAAATCCAGTGATACCCTTAGATCCTGAAACAGAATCCAGAAGCCAGTGGAAAAAACTAATAGTAAAACACTCCCCTTCCACAGAGTACTTTTTTTCAATTTGCATCTAAGTGACCTCAATAAAGTTACTGCTTAAGTAATTTTAATATTTATTAAGTAATATTCTGAAGACTATGAAACTGCTCTGCCAACGATCTACGTATGAGCTTTAACTTGAAGATGATGATTATACTGAAGCCAAAAAGACTCCTTACTTGTTGCTCTTTGTTTAATAGGCTTATGATCAGTCAGATTCTTTAAGATTACTTTTAAACAGCACATTTCTGAGACCAATACTTTGAACTGTAGAGGAGTACATTTATAAGGCTCTTTTTGATATTTAGTAGACCTTATATGAACACTAAGATAAAAAGGGCAAAAATAAAGACAAAAAAGTTTTTCAGTGTTGTTGAAATGGTATACATATACTAATTGCAATACAGACTAGTCTTTATTCAAGTGTTTTGATATTTTATGCAGAAATAGACAAAATTCAGAGCATGTTTGAGCAAGTGGACTGGAAGCAAGCACATTTTATATATTGCTCACCTTGTTGTGTAATTTTCACCACTTGAAACTTAGGAATACTTGTAAAACCATCAAGAATGAGAAGAAAACTCTTTTTTTCCAGTAAAATTATAACCCGCTATATCTAAATACTTTCGTAGTAGTGATTTGCTAATGTAATTAAACGCACGTATACAAAATTATCAAAGTAAGATTGAAAAGTGTTATTTTTCTCAATAAGCTTACATTTTCCACCTGAAAAAATATTGATGAAGAGCAAACATACAGATAATTACCTCTTCTTGGCTGTTGGCCTGTAACTTGGTCAGCTTAAGCTTGAGTAGTGTGCCTGTATCCTTGTCTTTGCTGATATAGTCTCATTTATCATGGTGCAAAGTATCACATTGTCAGATTCACTTATTTCAAGACTTTGTGCACATAACTCCTAGTTGTACCATTCTAATCTGGGCTGTCTTCTCAAATCCTTATCCAAAGGCAGACTCTCTTCCCTCTCTAACTACCTCACCATTTTCTTTACCATTTCCTTCTTAGATTTGAATTCCCAGACTACCCCTCCCTTCTTCCCAGGCACCATTTCTGCTTCCACACTGATTCCTTATCCGTATCTCCATGTCTTCTCCCATTCCAGTTTGGCTCTCTTCCCACTGTACTCAAGCCAGACATCTTTCCTTTCCTAATACCCTGGGAAAGAGCAAAGAATCAAATGTTGAGCTAATAAAAGTGCAAAATAGGTTTTCATTTTCTTCTTTCAGTTCCAGTACTCAATCTCTTTCCCACTCACAAAAAAAGAAACTGTAGTTGCAAGATAGGAAATGTCTAAGAGCGTAATTATAAATAAAATCTTGAATATTAATTAAAGTTACATAAAATGGAGTTTGAATGCTGTTTTTTCAACTTAAATAACTTTCAGCTCAATCCATAGAGCAGTGGATGAAATGCCCCAAATGTACTCCCACGATAAATTAATAAACTACAAATTCACATGTTCACATTGCAAAGTGCTTTTACTTTTTTATTTTATTTAAATATTTAATTTAATTTAAAAGGACCATTACACACTTGCACTTGTATGTCAGAAATAAACAGGAAACAGTGTAAGTATATGTGACATTAACATACAGCTAGGATATTTTTGCAGATGAATTTGAAAGTCAACAAATCCTTTATGTGCTTGTTCAGTTCCTGGACAATATTTTTATTCTCCTTTGCAATTAAATGACTTTCTATACTAAAGAGTGCTTCCAGATACACTTTTTTATATGCACATGAATAAAACACTGGCATTTTAAGCTTTTTGTTCATGAGTGAAAATATACATTGATTCATTTTAGAAAATATATTTGTACATAATATCTGTTCAGTATGGAGATTTTAATAAAATATAATTTATTTCATTATGCTTTAGCAATTTTTATTCTTTCCCGTGTGTGTCACCATGGAAATTTCATTACTCATATTAGCATTTAGACCTTTGTTTTATTCAGTGACTGCCTCTGCTAAGAATTTGATGTATTTTCATTAAGCAGCACACAAGAAAATAACTTCTGAAAAAAAAATAAAAATAGAAAAAGAAAGAAAACAACAACTCTGCAAATACATTAGCTCTACAAAAACGAGGGAGAACACATCTAAGAATCCAATTTGGGAATGAAAGCTGGATGAAGGCAAGAATGCCAATGATTCTTAAACCTCACATCTCAATATCTTCAGTCTGACACATTCAAAATTTTCTCTTCAACCATAAATTTACCTTGATGAGGAGAAAAATAAATTGTATTAGAACATCTTTGTTTATCTCTATAGAGTTAGTGATATGTGAAGTGATATTAAGAGCCAGAGAGCGTTTGTTTCAGCATGGGTGTCTGGATCATACAGTGAGGTAAACGATGTGTGGGGTGAGTAAAGGAGCTGATGGAGGGCAACACTCTCAGGCAGCTTCCAAACATGCTCATAGCCTACTGAAAGCATTAGGATGCAGAATAAGGAGTGGAAATTGTGTAGCATTACAAAAGATTGGCAGCCTCCCATCAGCTGACACATGTGGAAGCATCTGAAAGGCGTGTCTGAGCTTCTAAATGTTTTATTTCTTTTTTTTTAATAGCATGTTTCCAAGACTTCTCTTTTTTTTTTTTTTTTCACTGTAATAACTTCACTCTTCTTCTACTTCCCTCTTAAGTCTCCTCCATATTATATTTCTATTCTGTATAGTTTTATCAGACTAGTCCCTTTGAAGATTTCTGCCAAGCCTCTGGAAGGGAAGGCACAGCAGTTGTAAGTTGCTGCCCCTCTCAACCAGCACAAGCCTAGGCCAAGCAAATTGCTCTGCAAATGCCCTGAAGTGCAGGAAGCCAAAGAAACAGCTTAATTTGCCATATGTTGTGCAGACCAGAAGCAAAGGGTTTATTAGTCACAGAATCATAGAATATGCCAAACTGGAAGGGACACACAAGGTTCATCAAGTCCAGCTCTTAGCCCTTCACAGGACCATCCCCAATAGTCACACCATGTGCCTGGGAGTGTCATCCAAATTCATTTTTAGCTCTGCCAGGCTTGGTGCTGTGACCACTTCCCTAGGGAGCCTCTTCCAGTGCCCAACCACTCTCTGGGTGAAGAACCATTTTCTAATATCCAACCTAAACCTTCTCTGACACAACTTCAGGCCATTGCCTTGCATCCTGTCACTGGTCACCAGAGAGAAGAGATCAGTGCCTGCCCCTTCTCTTCCCCTCGTAAGGAAGTTCTAACTACGGTGGGGTCTCCCCTCTGTCTCCTCAAGGCTGAACAGACCAAATGCCCTCAGCTACTTCTCATACAACTTCCCCTCAAAGCCATTCACCATCTTCGTTGCCCTCCTTTTGACCCTCTCTAATAGCTTAATGTCTTAATAACTTAATTAAGCACATAACAGAAAAATGGAAAGATAAAGCATATGAAAACAATCAAGCTGTTATGCATCTATATGCTTCCAAGATTTTTATTTACCATTGAGGGATTGCAAAAAATTTCTAAAAGTAGTTGCAGAGATACATACTCTCCTAAGAACTGAATGGCTTGTAAGAGCACCAAACTTTTCACGTCATGGAAAAGTGTCTGTTTGGTAAAAAAATTCCTATTTAAATTAAATGTGTATAAATATAAAAGTAAGCAAGGAAACAAACAAACATTCCTACTAAGATATTTCATCCTCTAGAATGACAATCCAGGTGGGAAAAAAAAAGTGGGGTGCTTACTCCTCAAGTTGTGTCTTACCAATGTGCACATTTGTGCTCTTTTTAAAACTTAGTTCCCACGTAAATGTTTTTGCTACTGGCTTAGAAATTCCTTCTAGTTACTTGCTGAAGGACTTGATGAGCCCTCAGATGGTGTGTAGTCCTGAGAATTCAACATTCCCAGACAAAGGACTTTAGTATAATTGGTAATCAAACAAAATTATTTTTCTATTTTAAAAAATTAATAAATAAATAAAACCCCAATCAAACCCCAGTAAAAATAAAATATTTTACTATTTCTTTAATTAAATTTAATATTAGTTTTTATTTTTTAAAGATGATTTGTTCGGGCTTAGACATACAGGGTAGTCAGAACTGAGAATGATAATATACTGCATAGTCCATGTTTTGATCTGCTTTAGATATTTGAGCCTCAACAGGGGTTGTGTCAATCCCTGTGTTACCAGTTCTTTCTCTGTTAATTCATATTCTAGTTGAATTAGATTTTATCAGAAAAAAACCATAAATTTTATCTGTAAAAGGGTCTACCTTTTTTTTTTTTTTTTTAATCTGTGGTAACTATGAAGTTTGACTTTAGAGAAAATAAATGCAGAGTGTAGATCTGCATGCAGGTTCTGTAGTTCTTATTTGCTTTAAGTTGCCTCTTGTTCCACAGTGAACTAAAAGCATAATAAGACAAAAAATAATGTAGAATGATGTATAGTGTTGAATAGTATCAGTGGCTTGAGGGTTATATTTTCTTTTTTTTTGTTTTATTTTGGCTGCAATCACTGGAATACATTGGCTGCAGTACTTGCAGATGGAAACTAACTACAGATGTGCCAACATAGGCTCCAGGTTTGTGAGTATACACTTTTTTATTGCAAGTAGAGCAAATAGCTTTCCCTGGATTATCCAAACTGAAGTTGAAAAAGTGCAATATATAAAAGATTTCCTGTTGGGAATAGTTGAAACTCCATGTACAAATGCACTTTGAGTGGAAGATTATTTTTGGATGCTGTTTTGGGGCATAATTGCTTCCTTTAGTACTGTAGCTAATACTGTGGTTTTCTTGAGAAGATGTTCATTGCCTACCTGAGTTCCCTCAGGTAGCGCAGCAGCAGACAGAGCAGACGCATATTTTTCTAACTCAAGAACAGCAATATCTATTTGAATTGCTGAGCATACCTCCATTGCATTGGGACATCAGCTGATTTTACACACCTTGAAAGCCTTTCGGGAATCATGATCATTGATAGTTTTATGTTTTACAACATTATAATTTTTTAATTGATTCTCTCATTCAAATTCATGACCAAAATTAGGAGCCTCAAGCTGTTTTACTTTTGTTTTTGAGAGTTGTGGCCCATTTCATGCCTTTTTTTTTTTTTTCCAGTGGCAACAACCCAATTGAAAGGGTGATTAGATTACATAACAGAACAAATCCTTGAGAAACAAGCAGTTTCTAGGGAAAAATGTAGACAAAAATAATTAACATCTGATTGAATATGCATAAAAATTAAATGGCAAAATATCACAAATGACAAGCTATTTCCTATCAGCTGTTTTGGTTTGGTTTTGTAGTTTCACAACCTAATACTTGAAACACTATATGTTCCTAACTGATATTTAATGTTGTCTCTTTGCTACATTAATATTTAAAGAAGCCTAAAGAGTTCTTGCTTTTAAAATATTCATGATTGCTGCTCTTTTATGTGAAACAAATTTCAAAGGAAGAATTCCTAATTCACTTATTAACCAATTCATGTCTCCTCACTTGCTGAAGCAGTTTTTAGTGGTTTTATCCATCTGAGTCAAAGTACAATTGCACTGAAGTAATAAATATTGGATACATATACATTTGGAAGTGTGGCAAATATTTTTTTTTTTTTTTTTTCATCTTATTGACATTGGATTTATATGACTTGGAAAAGCAGGAGTATTTTCAGGGGGAAAAAAATTATTAGCAAGAGCTAATTCTTATCAGAAACATATTTTCTAAGTTTAGTTCCACTGTCCAAAGACTTGTTTTGATGTCTTTTAATAACAAACATTATAACACTGTTCTAGAGGGTTTAGCAGCGAAGGACCCTCAAGAACTGTAGAAGTAAAAGCTCCAACATGTAACCCTACTGCTCTTTCATTGGAGAGACTATTCCAAGGAATAGGTGCATAGCAGAGTTCGCATGTTCATTCAACGCTTTGTCTGCAAGTTTGATGGATAGAACAGCAGCCTTTGCTGTTTTGATATAAGTACCAGAAGTGGATGAAGACTCAGAGGTTACCATATTGTTTCACATGGAGTGCACGTAACAGCTGCTGGTCCCCTTTGGTTTGTACTGCTCTGGGCTGAATTTACCTTGGCAATACAAGCATGACAAACTCATATCCCATTATTAGCAATATGTTCAGGCAGCATTTTCCTTACTCTTGTTTTCATTTTCAAATGTAGCTTGTGAAATTTACTCTGTCTGCTTTTCAGATGAGCATCACAAGAGACTGATGCCAATCTGAAGATTTTCCTCCAGCAATCTAAATTTGAGCCCATGGCAGACTCTGCAGGCAGTTTTTTGGCAGCATCAGAGATACTTCTGTGTTTGCCACTTAATTAACTGTTGATGGACCATCTGGACAGCTTATTCTTTATGCATGTAGTTTTTCTTTGGTTCACCTTGGAATCTGTATGAGCAATGCACATCCGTTTATTAAAAAAAAAACCACATAAAATCATTGGCTAACTATCCTTTGTGATCAAAGTATAAGCAGTGTTTTGAAGGCTATTTTGAAGAACCAAAAAGCTGTTACATACTTAGAGTTTAAGAGAAGAGTATGAGATCGGGTAAAATTGATTTTACCACCTTTTTATCCCCCAAATACGTACACAATTGTTGATCTTGTTTCTCAAGGAGAAATCTGCACTACCATATTCCATTAATTTATTTAATTTGTTATTATAGGATGTCAGAAGAAGCTGAAAGTCCACAATGTAGTTTTAAAGAGAAAGAGAGGAAAAAGCTCAGATTGACTGCTTTTTACTGCCTAAAATAGATGATTACACAAAAACTTTGCTGTAACAAGTGTATAAGAAAAGTCATTCTACTAAATTTTATTTCATATAATAACTTTTCCAAATTAGATTTAAATATTACATATGAATATTTTTTAAAACATAATAATTTTTTAAAACATACTGAAGAAGAAAGTGTTTACAACCTTGTTTTCAAAAACTCTAATCTCTAAATTAGAACCTAATTCATAAATCCCTGTTTAAAAGATATTAACAATAACCACCTGATTTCAACAAACAAAAAAAAACAACCCACAAAAGAATCGAAATAAAATAAAAAAAAATAAACAGCCAACAGACCCCCCCCCACAAAAAAACCCCAAACAAACAAGCAAAAAAAAAAAAAGTTTTAAAAAAGCCCAAAACTGGATGGATGAAACGATTTTACTGAGGTTAGTAGGAACTGAGATTTCTCACCATCTCTGTAAAGTCAAGAAGTAAGTTCAAAACATGTAGTTCATTAGAAATATTCTGATGCTCTAGTGTATATGTGACATTTTTAATTTATTTTTACTTTATTTTTTAATTGGAATCAGTGCTAATTTTTGATGAATTTTGATGAATTTCCCCTTTCTCCATTGGCTTCTTTGAACTTAATCTGAATTATTTTTAGTATTTGTAGGTTTCAGTGAAGTCAATGGAACTTGCAATGGTCACCACATTTTCTTAAAGGGCTCTAAGCAGAAGGAAAAGAAGCAAACTTTAGGTTTCCTCCATAGATAATCTCACAAGATGTTCTACACCTTGCTCCAGCACTATGTTCCAGAAGTAACAAGTCCCTGATACTGCTATTCAAATTATCTGTGATACTACTTTAATTTGGAATCAATTAGGATATTTAATTTTGTTTCATTCTATTATCCTCATGCCAGTTGTGATATCATTCTAAATTGCAATTGCACTGCATTAATAAACAAGTGGAAATTTTGCACTTTGTTGTACTAATCTGTTTCAGGTGACATCATTGTATTTCATGCTCCTATTTGTGCCTTAAGAGATCCTACAGCACTTCTGAGCATTTACCAGTGATCACCAGTTTACACCTTCTTTTCTTCAAAGTGTTACAAAGCCAGAGAGATTAATTTTAACAGTCTTCAGCCTAATTCAGCTTTGATGCTTTTCATTATTATTTATTATTTGTATTAATACAGCATCTAGAAACAGGTAAAGACAGCTGTAACATTTTATAAGTCACACCTTAACTAATCCTAAAGGCTGCAACCGAGTTATGAGAAGAAAGAGAACTTAGTATTCTGAAAACAGAAGTGGTGGATGAGCCATAAAACTGGTATAATTCAGACATGTATGAACAATACAAAATGTCATCTGATCTTTCTGAACCTTTTAGCTGGTGCAAATTTAACCCTGGATTCTGAAATTGGATCTCCATAAACAAACTCCATGTACATGTCTTTTGGGAGTTTCCATTAATGAAGTGCCCCTCTTCAGAACATTAGTCTTTGCCTCTGCAAAGATCGGATTGCACAACTCAGACAGTTCTTTAGGAGCTTTCAAAGGCATTTGGAAGCCATTTCAGATCCTACTAGAACAAGAAATGAATACATACACACACTCCCATAACCCAGCACCTCTTCCTTCAACTAAAGAAGAAACAAGGGAAAAGAAAAGGCTTCTTTTGGTTATTTGAGTTTTGTGAACTAGTATTGGAACAGTAATTTCTTATAGAATTAAGGTCCTTGGTTCTCATATGCAGGTCTAAAACTGCCTTCTAGCTACTGTACAGCTGGGATTTAAACCTATTCCCTCTTCCTCATTCACAGTCATGGAAGAGACCAGTAAGAATTCAGCTGAGTTTTGAAAGCTTATATTTTGGTCTAGATGCTTGCTGTTGTGACATGAATTTTTGGGTCGTTGTTGTTGTTGTGTTTATTTGTTCTTAATATCCAGGAGGAGGAAGAAGAGAAGACAATGAAAAGCTATTTCATTGGGTTCTGCATTCTCATTACAGTAATATGATGAACATTATGAGAAATAAACTGGTATTGGCAGGTAATTACTCCTTCATGAGGACCATTTGCATTTAATACATGCTGTTGGATGGGTAATGACTACCCCAGAAACTTCACTTTTAGCTGCATTCATTCTCCTAATCTTTGCTATCTGGAATGTCTGAAGGTTTTATTATCTTTTCATTAGAAACATGAATATAAGGAGGCAAGTACTTCCACAGGATGATATATCTCTGTTTATTTAAGACACTTGTTTTTCCCTATGGACAACACAAATTTCTAGGGTGACAAGACTCAGAAATAAACACCTCAAAGTTATGTATATAAATTAAGTAAGAGTAATCTGAACCTTTGGAAGCAATCTTTAAAAGCAAAAGTAAAATATAAGATCTGTCTTTTCTGTGGTTGGGTTGCTAGTTTGTATGTTAAACTAACTTTTTATCTTTTTGTTTTTCTTTTAATTAAAGAAAATGCAATTACTGCTAAATACATTAAAAAGAAAATTTTTAACGGTGTCTCTATCACATATGTTTCTTTCATGCAGCACTTGCTATTGTATCAGTGATCTTTAAAGTACCTGATGAAATGTTCAGACTGCTCCTAAAGCATTTTATATCACTTGCGCTGTTTAAAAACTAGACATGCAACAAGGAATCATACAGACCCACGGTTTTTGTTCTGTTTTGATTAGGGTTTTCTGGCATAGAGCTCTCTAAATATATTTGATGTTGGCCTTACAGAATTGCTGGCTGGTTTTCAGATATTTTATTTTAATGGAAGGTTAACTCAGTGAAAAATAAAGGGCTCAACTCAGCAGAAAATTCTAGTTGAATGAACAAATTCATTTTCCATGCATACCATATTAGCTTACTAGAGACTTTATAAACTAAATTCTTCCAAAAACATAAATGAACTAGAGGCTATGCAATTCAAATTGAGACAAGAATTTAAACATTTGTCACAACGGTAGATTTAAAACATGCATCTAAATAAGAGTATAATTATAGTCTGATGCACAAAAATTATCACAATAATAAGAGAAGTATAAAAATAGGAATGTATTATACGTTTGTAGGATATATTTGCACAGCAAATGAGAGGAATTTCAAAGTGATGTTGCTAAGGAGTTATGAGAATCTTTTTACATAATTCATCAATGTGCAACATATTCTGTTTTTAAACAGGGAGAGACAAACAACAGTAAAGTGTGAGGCTTTAAATGGAAATTAAAGACTTGTAGCATAATATTTTATTTCTTAGTAGTCTCTTTCAGTTCTATTGTTTGATTATGACACAGTTTGACATCAAGAAAAATATTTTCTGAGTAAGCTGAATTTAATTTGATTTTTTATTTTTTCTAAACTTATGATATAATGTGATACTTCAAGAGTGTGTTAAACTGTGTATGTTGCCTACTTCACTTGGAGCAAAATCCCATTATACCTGTGAAGAAACAAATATGGAAATAAATAGGAAAAATCTCTAGATTGGAACTTTTGGCATGAGTACAGGTCAGGCCAAGCCAACAGGACTCAGCAATATGGGTTACTAGGAGTCATAGGAATTAGATGTTTATCTAATAATTTTTCTAAGTTGTAGGAAGCATTTTGGTTTTGGTTTTGTCTTTGATGTATTAAAGAAAGACAGAAACAATAACTTCAGTGTAGCATTTGCCTCATTTTTACACTCAGGCTTAACTCCATGCTTGCCCACAGAAAACATTATTTTTGCTTATTTCCATTTTGTGAAAAAAGAATGCACAAGAAGGCACATGTTAGAACTGAGAGTCACACCACGGGAAAACACATCCATTGGTAGTTTCCCCAGAGAGAAGTGAAACTGTTTGGGGACTTTTCCTGAACTGGGTGGCCCAACAAACCATGTACTTTTATCTCCTACTTCGTTCAAAATAAATAGTTGAATTTACTACTTTAACCTTGCAAGCATTAGAGTTTTATTTAAGATGCACAGTGTTAGATATCAGAGATCCATTACGATAAATGATTAAAAAAAACCCAACACATTAAAGAGAGTGCATAATCTAATAAATCTGATTTAATTCTGTTCAAATGGATTGAACCAATGCTTTTCAGAATCTCTCTGAAAAGCTATAGTATTGTGTAAGGAAAAGGTACAATTGCAAGAATAACAAAAAATAACCAGTATAAAAGACCTTTAACCTTGTGAATGAGTTTGTTGCATACCTTCATTGGGTGTTATTTTCCAGTGAATAGGATTTAACTTAAAATCCAGAATGTTCATTTTGTAAAGAAAATCTATACATCAGTGATACTAGAGAATAACATTAAAAAGAACCCCAAAAACTATCCTGAATCCCAGGGTAGAATTCTTTGCCAACAGCATTTTGGAAAAGTTCCCTCTCTCTGTTGAGCTTCTTCTGAATCTACCGGACTTGTATTTGCATATGCACATTGTATTTGTGCAAGGTGTTCAGACTGTGGTGTTTTGCTGTGGTGTGACAAAATACTGGCAATACTGTTTTTCTTTTGTGTTGTTGTAGAAACTTATTTTAAATTTCCAATAATAGAAGTGGAATTGAGAAACATATAAAGCCTATCAGACTTCAGATCCTATTTATTCTGATAATCCTTAGACAGCAGGTAGGTGCCATCTCACTCACTGTATCCTAAATAAATTCTTTGAAATAAATTTCTCTCCATGGTATTTCAAATGTCTTTTCTGTACTCAGTCAGTAACTCAGCTATTCTTTTATTATTGGTTCCCTCTAGACTACTTTGGTTTAGATTAATAGTAGTTAGAATCTTCTCATTTGACTTTTGTGTTTGAAGAAAACAAAAAATAATTTAAATTATGAATGAATAAATTAATTCCATGTTGCCAATTGTTTGAAATTATATTGGGTTACCATATAGTACCAGCCTTTCTTTACAGAATATCTTCTAAAATGAAGAAAAAACTAGAATTTATGTTTGATTTAAGTTAGAATTTTTGTAATTTGTAAGTGGGTTCACTTGACTCCACGAAGATAAAATCTAAAAATCAGATTTAGGAATGTTTGATAAACATCTCAGTCCTTAGAGATAGCAATAAGTAATAGATTTAGCACAGCACTAATTTTTTGGGTTGCCATTGGAAAGTCAGAAAACCCTGTAACAACTCACCATGGAAATATTTTCCCAGCACCCACCTAAACCTTGAAACACTGAAAATTGTGACATTACTAATGTTTTATATCCAGCTCAACAACTGGTCAGGTTTCTCTGAGGCACTTTAGAGCATTCAGTTTTATAATACCTGAGCTGTCTAATGGTTAAGACATGACCTCACAGAGACCCCTAAATTTAATGTTCTGCTAAAAGTAGTCCGATTTGGTGGATATTCTGATAGCATATCTAAAAAGTTGAGGTCTTCAGAGAAGCCAGCTAGAACTAGTTTCTTTTAACTTACATCAATAGAAAGAGGTAATGTCCCTCCTAAATACAATGATAACAGAACACTTGGACTGGACATTGCAAGCCATGAGTAAATATGCTACTGTATTCTGATTTCATTTAAAGATTACCTCATTTTCAATCTATAAATTAATAGAATGAGAAGCTTTAATGGTTTACATCCTTAAATCTAGATTTGCTAATCTGTAGATGGGCTGTTGTAAACACCACTTGGGAATTTGCTGTTTTAGAGATACAGTTGCAAACAGAGCTGAAAAACAATGTTTTCTTTCTAAAATTTGCTTTCAATTAGAAATAACAATAGAGAAAAAGAATTTTTAAACAAACTTTTTCTTTTTTTTTCTGCTTCTCTCCAGATCTAAAGGTCTACTTAATTATCCTTAAGATTATTTATTTATTTAAGATTATATTAAGATTATTAAATTATCATTAATTATCCTGTGGCATATTTGCTGTGTTGATACTTTTCATTCTGGTTTTCTGTTGATCATAGGCTGGAGTTATCTAAGACTTTGCTAAAAATAGAGTTGAATTTCATTGCTAAATATTGAAAACCTTACTGGCATGTTATTAATAAAAAACCCTTAATGTTTACAGGCATCTAGAATATTGATAATTTTACATAGGAAGGTAACATGCATATTATATGAGAAGCAAAGAATCACATATTTAAATTGGATTGAATTATTCTGAGTATCAATAATTGATTACATCACTAAGCCTCTCATCAGATGAGTTATTTCTGTCCAGGTCAATAGGAAACAGTCATTATTGCCATATAAGTGCTGCCGGGGTATTTTTTTTCCTTGGTCTGGACTTTTGAAACTTAGTAGGAAAACATCCATTAACATCAGAGTTTCAGAACAAGGGTTACAATTTAATTTTTATTGTGCTTTGAGAGCAGAAAATGGCTTCCTATAACTGAGTATGTTCAGACAATCGTTGCAGTAGATCTTGTAAAGATGAAAAACCTCACACTTGCTAGATGTAAAAGTAACAAGAATCTGTGATAGAGTTGTCATTTTATCTGATCATCAGATTTTTTTTAAACGGCCTGCTGAGTGAAATAGCAAGTTAAATAATTGCTTCACATTCAGAGACAAGGAAATAATGCATCCACTAAAACAATCTTTTAATGGAGACCTTTAAGAAACCATTCAAGCTCCCTAATTTTCTAAGTTTTTAATACCAGACAACCTCTAGGTGTTCTCTTCAATTAAAAAGCAGGCAAGACCAGAAAGGTCATAGAATTTCCCTACATTCGTTGCCTCTTCAAAAGAAGAAAAGTATTGTTTCATGTTCCAGAAATGTTTACTATAGTAAATTCAAATTTATCCCAAAACTATCCATACGAGAAATAACTTTTTACTCCTTTTCTTTCTCTTCTAATTCTTCCTTACATCAGCAAACTCCTCAGAAACAAGACACCAGATTATTTTGTAGATATAAGACTGCATATTTAATAACTTTTCTAAAATCATTTGGCAGAAACATAAGAAAATGCTACTAAAATATGTTGGTTCTTTTATTAGAGAATATTTAAATTCTCAGAACATTTGCAGAGTTACAGACAATACTTTCAGGCTGATAACTTAAAAGTAGAAGAAACTCCCTCATTATTTCAGCAGCTTTCATTTGAAATATTATTCAGTTGCTCACATCCACAGCAGGAAATAAAAAAAAAGGATAACAGGCTTCAAAAACAAATATTAAAACTAAATGTTTGTAGACTTACAGCAGATAGCAAACAAGCAAAAAAATATTAATGACCTTTGGAATAATATGCTAAACTATGACACAGCTGGAAACACTGAAAGAAGATCCCATAAAAAAACCTTTCAGTAAATACAAATTCTGCTTAGCAGGGAAAGAAAAAGGAATGCTCTGAAAACCCATTAAAACTCACAGTATGAAGTGGTATAAAGAATTAAAAGGGACATCATAATACAGTAGTCTAAAATTAGCATGTTATATGGGAAATTAATTGAGATCACATAATCGGGATTTCTTTTCTAATAGGAGATTGCATTCCATAAATGCTATTCAAAAAACTTAATGTAGATGAATGATCTTAAGGTAGAAATCTTACCAAAATGCATGTCTGGTTGGGGGATTTTTTTGGGCTCTTGTCTAAAGTTCAATGAATTTAATCAGACATTTGACATAATCAGACAAGTTATTGGACAGCATATTCAAATTAGGGCAGTTCCTTAAGAAAATTATAGTTTATTCTGGAAAATATTTACAGGAAAGGACAAGAAGGCATGGAATTTACTCCAAAATCAGTGTTGCAATAAGGAAGCTTCTAACACCTACTTTTATTTCTAATAATTTTAACCCTTATTTTGGACTTAATATTCTTAAATATTTTCCTATGTAATTCTAAATCTGACAATGCGTATATGTCTAGACAGAACTTCAGGGGAAAAGAATACAACAGTAATCTATTTCTGCATTTTCTGTCTCTCCATGGATTCATACTGTAACAGAGGTCTTTAAAGTTAAATTGTGTTTCTGCAGCTCACCATATGCAGAATACATCTGTGTCCCACCGCAGAGACTAGCACAGAGCTAGTCAAGTTAGTTTACACATCAGTGTAGCCATATTAATTTTGGGATTAATGTGCTGCACTTATTTGTGAATCAAGGTACCTCTGCAATGCTATCCATTGTGTCCTTTAGCCTTGGGTTAATGCTTTAGGGCCCATCACTTTGGCCAGACTTGGGCTTCAGCCTAGAGAAAGAAGAAATACTTCCCAAAATTTGAAATTAAGGTGGTTGTTCCAGATTTATTCCCAAGATTTCCTGAGCAGAGCTGGATTTCCCTGTAACATGAGTACAGCAAATTCAGTGCCAGGATACACCAGACTAACTGCTCAGCATACACTGTGGTCAGTATGTGCATTCACAGTAGTTATTAGTCCAGGACCCTTGGACATTCAGCAGCTTGCTGCTGCTAACCTGAAAACACATCCAGATAAACTGCAGAAATACCTAAAAGCATTGCTTTTCTATTGGGTATTAGACAGACATACACTGGCCAATTGAGCTGGTGATAAATAATACCTTATACAGGAAAAATGTTGAAATGGCAAGATTAAAATAATGAAAGATGCAAAAGAGTTGGTATGTAATAGCCAAGGATTTTTTTTGTTTCTGCCACTGATTTTTATACTGAGCAGAGAGAAAAAGATGTTTCCTAAAATTCTCCCTAAATCATGAAATGGCAGATAGATAGATAGATAGATAGATAGATAGATAGATAGAT
>JAWWEW010000001.1:81125263-81156602 GCA_035583185.1 Anabacerthia variegaticeps | reverse complement strand
GATGTTTCCTAAAATTCTCCCTAAATCATGAAATGGCAGATAGATAGATAGATAGATAGATAGATAGATAGATAGATGAAAGAAAATTTCTCCTTATGTACTCAGCAAACCTGTTGAGCTGTGGTGCTTTGCAAAAAACTGCTCCTTGCAAGGATGAGCTTTTCTTCTCAAATGGGAGATTCATTCATAGGCACAACTGGGAGAGACAGAGGAGAACTGCAAATGGTAGATTAAATAAAGGGTTTAGACACCAAAAGATAACAAAGTGCAGTGTCTAACTTTTAGTCACTCTCATAGGAGAACCTGAGTATCTACACAGGATGTAGAAAAAAATCACAATGCTGGACCTTCAAAAACAAGCCTAAATGTACTTGTTCCAGTTGGTCGTAGGTTTATGTTTAGGACATAAATTACAACCCACTCCTATGTACTCCACACTGGTGACTACTTGTGAGTATCCTTTTTCCACATAGTAGATATACACTTGTATAAGGATTGTGACTAGAGTTCATCCTTCAAAAACAGAATTTTAAGACAGTGAATATTTTAAATGAGTAATAAATGCAATCATGGACATAGGTTGAAAAACATGGCACATACTTATGCAAATAGACAAAATGAACTCTGAAGCAGAAAAATAAAATGTATTTAGGGAAATATGACATTTTAAAGATAATTTCATATAAAACTCCAAGACAAAAACATCTTTCAAGTTAGACAGAGCAGAGGAACAGAAGACTTTATCATGTCTATGTGGACATTTGAGAGAGAGATTATGAAGAGTTTAACACTTTCCCTCTGGGAAAACTCTGAAAGCAGAAATCTCTGTTTTCTGGGCAATATAGTAGTTGTGAAATAGTCTCACTATCTCCCTTGCTTCAGCAATACAATATTATCAAAGCAAACACCAAACTCTCTTCAGTTCTTACTCTCCACAGAAAAGGCCAGGTACCAGATCACGGCCAGGAATATTCACCTACAAGCCCGGAGTCGGCTTGTAGGTGAAAATGTTTACATTTCTGACAACAACATAGCTACACAAACTGCAATCTGCTTCTGAAATGCCCAGGTACACTTATCCTGTGGTTAGTCATTTGGTCCCTTTTGCTAGCAGACAGATTAAATTAGCTTTCACATAAAATCTTACTGTCAGAATGGGGCTTTAGCACGCCACTGTACTTTACATTTCTGATCAGATAGTCCATGGTATATACAGTTTATATGTTCTTCACATAGCCCTTCTGAGCCATCTACAAAGCAAAGTTTTGTGATACTGTGACTTCAGAGTGAGTGCAGTGCATGCCAGGCAGAGAATTCCACAGCATCATATGCACTGAATTTTATGCATAATCTCTAATGCATAAATAGTAAAATCTTCTGCAACTTGTTTTCTTTTCTAGTACTCAGTACAATTACCAAATAAATCTTTAAATGTTCCATCTGCTTTGAATGATGTTTTGAAATGCATGTACATATGTGTGTGTGTGTCTATTCATGTCTATTTGTGTCTCTACGTGTATATAAACGTGTGTATATAGATGTATACATTCTTCATGGGGTGGATTTTTATTTTCAGCTTTGCTTTTGATAGGGGCTGACCATTGGCATAAATTGGCAAGTAGTTAAGACCCCAGACAAGGCTGGGTAGTAACACCAGAGATAAACCTTGATCTCCCCCTTTCAGAGGGTCTCAGTGGAAACAGTTGGTCATTCACTGGAACTGTACTGGAAAAAGACAGCACAAATCTCAGCAATACATTACTGAAGGATTTCCCTCAAACTTATTTTTTGCAGTATATTCTGCTCCTGTTTACAGTCTTTCAATCAAATTGTGTTCCATACAAGTTTGAATTATTGCTGGCTGAACTATAAAAGACAAATTAGGAATACTTGATTCAAATCAGTGAATCATTCTACATGGACAAGTTGTTTCCATATTCTGTGAACAGTGTGGATAGAATAAAATTAATTTAATTCCTTTGAGAGACATCAGGATTGAGAAACAATTTAGTGAATATTTGGGCGAAATATATTTTATAAATATGCTGTTATAAAATTTATTTAATTCTGTAATAGAATCCAAATACATCTCATTCTGTGAGGCTTATCTCCTTATTCTATCAATACGTCAATTTTCATTCGTTCTGCAAAGGACTTCATTCCTTATTTCATATCAATTTATTATTTGTCCATCATAATTGATTTTTCCTCTTAACATTAATTCCATTATTTTTTAAAATAAATACCTTCTTCATTCCCTTTCTCTGGTATTAAAAAAAAAAAAAAAGGAAAAGTTTACTCTTTAGAGCAAAATTTTTCAACTCTTAACTTCTTGACGACTAACTAAAAAGATCATTAGTAAATAAATTTTACTTTTAATGATAAAACGATACTGCTTTGATTTTACAAACAGGTTTGTTTTGCAATATTTTGTCTTGTTTTCTCTTATCAATGGTTATAGCTCTAAGTTCTCAATAAGAAATAAAATGCTTTCACTTTAGAATGGTTAGCAGAGGAGGAAGGGTAAGTGTTACAAAATATAAACAATGAAATATGCAAACACTATTGAATTTTAATTTTTTTTCTAAGTTTATTTATATTTCAAAACACTATTTATACAGTTTTTAGTATCCCAATTACATTTGCAGCACAGCCAGTGTTTTAGTATCTGGGGGTCTTGTAAGAGGAAGGCAGGAGTTATGATTATTCAGATTTTTCTCTCATCCCATAATTTATCTTTGTGTTACACTCTTAGTATTTATTTAACTGGTTTTTTTTCTTTTTTCTTTTTCCTCAGAGGAAAGATTGTACTGAAAAGTTATTCCACTGTTAAGGAAAAAAAAAAAAAAAACAACATCAAAAAGCAAGCAAACAAAAAATCCTGAAAAATCTCATACTCATTGTTTTTTCCTGTCACTTTAAGTCATTACATGTTTCCATTCCACTAAAACTGCTCTCCTGAAATATCACAAATATAGGTTTTCTACACCAGTTCTTGAATCCGATCCTTCCTATGCCATCTTTCAATAGGTACAGAAAAATTCCCTACTATTTATTATGATCACTCAATCTTTTGCACTTAGATGAGTGAAAATGCATGGATATATGCTTATGTGTCCAATCTTATTATTTTTTTTTGTGAGTGGGGAGAGAAACATACTTTCTTTAAGTCTATTTTTAAAAATATTCAGATGAAGTGAAGAAAATATTTAAGTTGGTTAAGATGCCCACATTTATCTAATATATCTGATCATTAAACCACAGAATTTCCACTATTATACATATATTTTTTATTGTAATTGACTATTGTTATAAATATTTCTGGTAGCTCTTCCTCTTTTTTATCCTCCTCCACAGACTTTTAAAATTTGCTTCAATTATTAAGCTTAGTTTGTCAGGCTATCAGGGTCTTCCTAAATTTCTTATGGCACAATCACTTCTCACTCTAGTCCTAAATACAATAAGAATTGAAAAGACATCTTTTTTATCTTGAAAGTCAGACAAGATATTACACAGAACTCTTGCTATTTCTATAGTTTTACTGTTAAGAAAGTTTTTGCTATTTAATAAGAAGCTGAAAGGGGAGAAAGTTTAAAGCATGGTCAAGACAAATAAGAATTCAAATGATGTAAAAAATGTAATGTGGTTTCTTGGAAAAATTCTACAATTATATCTTGTTTATAAGTCTTCCTCACATAAAAATAAATTGAAAGAGTAAGTAGCTGAAGACTATTATAAGGAATATAATATTCAATGTAGCCTGTTAAATTGTTGTTGACCCAAAGCACTGACTACCTAGATGGCAAAGGAGATGAAACAGTATTTGGCTTTATCTCTTAGTGTTAATTCCTCAAAGAAATAGAACCATTCCTCTATACTTCTGGGGAGAATTAGTTTTATTTTTCTGGTTTCGTTTGTTGGTTTGTTTGTTTTTTTTTAAGTTTTTGAACATACACATCTGAAATAGTATTATTTTCCAGAGATGTATTTAAGTTAAGCTCAAATAATTCCTTGGCCAGATGAGGGAAGAGTCTGAATATTACTTTCTGTATATTGTGATGTCCTAATTTATTG
Source organism: Anabacerthia variegaticeps (assembly GCA_035583185.1). Classification (NCBI taxonomy): domain Eukaryota; kingdom Metazoa; phylum Chordata; class Aves; order Passeriformes; family Furnariidae; genus Anabacerthia; species Anabacerthia variegaticeps. The sequence goes on along the minus strand of JAWWEW010000001.1, from coordinate 81,152,528 downwards.
CAGTACATGAGTAGAGTTACAGAGTCTGAGTCAAAGGCTTTACAAGCTAACAAGAATTAAGGAAAGAGGAAAAATTAAAAAGGGAGCACATGAAGAACCTTGACTCAAGTAGTACGTATTTTCCCTCTGTGGATAACAAAGGAAAATAAACAAAAGTAGTTTTAGCAATATTACTGTTGCTAATGGTAATGCACACATTTCTGTGGGATTCAACAGAACTGTACTACCTTGCATCAGCTAATCAGAATCTAATTTCTTCTATTGCCACACTCTTTGTAGACCTGTTTGATCTGTGAATTTCTGGCTCTGAAGCTAAAGTATTTAGCTTTGAAAATGAATTTGTAGAGAGGGACTAGAGGCATTACTTATTCCTTTTAGCTCGTCTCTTTGCCACCAGGTGGATAAAGAATCAAGACCTACAAAGAAATGAATGGTCAGCTAATATTTGTAAAGCGAAAATTACTTCTTTTGGGGGGGTGGAGGAAAGGGATTTTAGGGAGGAGATTCTTATTTATTTATGTATTTATTTAATTTTAATATGTCCATCACTGTTTACAATCCTAAGAGAAATAATATGATTTCAATGGAATTTATATAGACCACTGTGTATGTAGTGTAGGTTTTATAATCCTCTCTTTTACAAGATGTAATATGCAACGCATACATAATGTTTTGTTTTAAAGAAGCTTTTCAGTGCATTCTCTCTATTGTATTGTGTGCTGGTTTTGGCTGGGCTAATTTTCTTTACAGTGTCTGGTATGGGGCTGTGTTTTGAGTTTGTGCTGAACACAGGGCTGATAATATAGAGATGTTTTTACAATTGCTGAACAGTGCTTACAAAGAGCCAAAGCCTCTTCTGCTTTTCCTACTGCCATGCTGGCAAAGAGGCTGCGGGTGCATGGGAAGCTGGGAAGAGACAGAGCTAGGACAGGCCACTGACCAAAGGGATATTCTATACCATATGACATCATGCTTAATATATAAAGTAGGAAAAAGAAGGAGGAAGGGGTGATGTTTGTACTGATGGTGTTTGTCTTTCCAAGTTGCCATTATGCACAACGGAAACCCACTCTCCTGGAAATGGCTGAACACATGCCTGCCCCACAAGATACTGAGATTTAATTCCTTGTTTTTGTTTTGCTTTCATGTGCAGTTTTTGTTTTCCCTATTAAGCTTCTTCATTTCAACCCATGAGTTTTCTCGCTTTTGCTGAGGCAGGTCAGTGAGCTCAGGGGCAGACAGAGTACAGCCAGGTGGAAGGGAGAACACTGGCTGCAGGAGGCACAGCTGGTGGCCAACACAAACCAGTGCCTGGTGGGAATGGCAAGTCAGATATGTGGTTACTTGTCACCTGTGAGGAGGTGGATCACCAGCAGTAACAATCAGAAAGATGTTGTAACTTTGGAAGTTTTCAAAATTATTGTAAGGTAGGAACACTGGGGGATAAAACTGGAAGAATAGACTGGGTTGATGGTTATACTTGATGATCTTAAATGTCCTATGATTCTGATTCTCTCTGCAATCCTGTGGGTGGGACAGCGAGCAGCTGCATGGTGTTTGTCTTCTGACTGGGGCTAAATTACAACAAACTTCTTTTGAGAAAAAAATAGCTGCAGAGGTTAAACCAAATGATTTCAGTGTACCTGTCTACAGGTACAGGGAGCAGGTGAGTAGCAACCATATGGGCACACAACATTAGGAAGAAATGAAGGGTTGTCAAGTATAGACATTAAAGGGAGATGAAAAGGGCATTAAAAATTAGGCTTTTGCCTAGAAGTGTGGCTTTGAAGTGCAGATCACCCACGTTTTATTTCTTTGTCTCTGGTGGTAACCTGCTCCAGATGCCATGCTGCAAGTGTCAAGAAGTGGCTGTCATTCACAAGAATTGCCATAGTTATTTCCTTCAGCTCAGGAGTTTAACATCTTCCTCTTCTGGAACCCTTTTAATGGAAATATGAGTGACAAAGGCTAATCCTAAAACTAGGTTTAAGCACTTTACCTGCCTGTGGTATATCTTTGTCTCTTCCATATGGAGTATATTATCTGAACCCGTCTCCATGAAAAGAGAGAAAGGTGTCACGAAAATTGTCTTCTGGAAATCCCTTTGAGCTCCTGGCCCAAATTATGCTGAAATGTAAGAATGGAGAATACCTGAAGTACTAGAGAAAGCAAAAGTTGATTAAAAATAACAACAAAAAAAGGAGGTTACAAATATTAACTATGACAAACTTTCATTGGGATCTGCCAGAAATCAGAAGTATTTGCACAAGTGCAAACACTTACAGCTCTCTTGGGCAATATAGGGATAAGAAATACACTGTGACAGAGGTCACTGAGCAGTCATCATCTTTATTAAACAGAGCAACTCAGGCTGGAGATTTTCAGTCAGAGTTCAGTGCATGATCTTTTGAGCACAAGCTCTCCTGTGCAGGTTAGATTGCTCCTTTCCAGCAAGTGCTTACTTAAGAGCTGTTCTCATTTGTGTGAAGAACTGAGAAATTTTGAATATTTTTATGTCTGAACCTGTCTCCTGTGCCTTCCTCCTTAGAACACTTCAATTCACACTATTTCACCTTGCTTTGGAGGACTAAGAAAGGTGATTTCCTGGTAGATTTGCTTGGAAATACCTGGAAAAACACAGATAATTTTGTATAATTATTACTCCAAACCATTGAAAAAGAACTTGGTGGAAATTTTGGCATTAACTTTTATTGTCTCCTATTTTATTATATCTCTGGCCTCCTTCAAGCTTCTGCAAAATCTGAGCGACCAAAAAACAATATGTTGTAATTGAGATTTAACAGAGTTTGCACTAAAATGTAAAAGAGAAGACTAGGATAAGGCATTTAATAAAGGTCGTCCACTACCCAGTTAGTGGTCATAGAGGAGCCAGGTTCAAACTCTTCTCAGAAGTGCACACTGGAAGGAAGGAATACCATGGACACAAGCAGCAGCAAAGGAATTTCCTTTTAGATATGTGGAAAAAACTCCACAGCGATCAAGCAGTGGAATAAGCTGAAAACAGCTTGCTCAGAAAGGCTGTCTTTTTGAGGAAATTGAATATTTGAGTAAAAAGACCCTCAATAACATCATTTAACTCTGAGATATGCCTTCCTTTCAGCCAACACTACAGCAGGTGATGCCCAAAGACCCCTACCAACCTAAATTATTCTCTAATTTTAAAAGAAACAAATCACATCTATTGAAGAGATTTGTTGAACTTTTCAATAAGAATAACTGATACACAAGCATGATTCAATATTTTCTATTGCAAAATTACAAAAGGAGATGAAAGGAAATACTGAGACTGAGAGCATGAAAAACCTAAGGCAAGGTCTGTTATAAAGGAAATAAAAACAAACTACACTGTCTTAATTTCTTTATTTTCTTTTTGTTTTCAGTCTCCTTGGACATTAGTATTCTATAATTATCATCACCAGTTTAATTGTCCCAGCTGTTTTGTTTCTGTTAGACTGTACTTTTAAACTTTCTTTAAAAATTTGCCTATTAAAAAATCTTTCTTGGGAGACTAATTCTTGCAGTATTCTGGACACATAACCAGCCAGCGTTATTGACTGAGTTTCCTTTGTCCTTATATATTTTCCAAAATCAGCGCTGCGTTTAAGATTTAATATTTTTGCTTCACTGCTCAGGAGGGTGTTGCTCGGTAATGGGGGCATTACAGTGTAGTAGGATCAAATGTTTTCTGCAGACTGCTGCCTCCAGCTGCATGTGGTTTAAATAAAAGTTACCATAGGTCCCACACCATATCTATTTTCTTTTACTTAATTCTGTTGTAATAGTTATTCTATCCAAATTTTATCTCCCAGCAATAAATGTAAAACTTAATTTAAGCTATACCAATTAGATCTGGGTTTGTGATTTTTATCTCCTAGTTATACATTTAATAGTTGATTTAAACTACACAAATTGCTTTAGATCCTGGAGAAGGAGGGAGTGTGATCCTGATAAATCATACCAAGTTTCAGATGAAGTGCAAATGTGCTTGGTTAGGAGTTGCTGTTACTCAGGTTCCCTATGGTTTTCTTTACACTAGTAATTGAGCAAATTATGGGTCCAGTCCTATAAACCCTCAGCAGATGGAACTTCTGTTTCCAATAGAAGCTCTGGTTGTGAGGAGCTTTCTCCTAATCCTTGGGCCAGCCAAAAATGAGGAGTAGGGAGGGGGGAGGATAGGCAGCACACAGTAACTCTGTCCCAAGAGCAGACTGAAGAGGATGACAAGTCTTTCACAGTTTTCCATTTTTTGCCCTTTTCTCCTTGCCTAAGTGAGGGAGCAGAAGAAATTTAAGTTTTACTTCTTACTGTCCTTATTGTGCTCTTTGTCTTGCTCTTTCAGCTAATACATGAATGACTTAGACTTCATCTTACGTCTACTGGCTTCTGTGTCAGGGGAGTAGTAGCATTGCCACTTCTGACTGAAATCACTACAGGGGAACTCCAGGGGTTTGAAGAAAAGCACTTCTTAACAGGACTGAGTGCTGTGTTGAAACAGCTTTGAAGAAATCCACTTTAGAAATGAAAGTCTAGCAGCCAGGACAGTACCTCAGATTGTCTGCATGCTTTGCTCTGTTCATGCTACCTTATCATCTGCTGGCAAACCTGTTCCTCACATTGATGGATCATTTCATCTCAAGTTCAGGAGGTATCTTTCTAGACTGCAAGCTGCTGTTGACTCCCCCAAAAGCAGGGAGGCCCTACAGAGAGACCTCGATGAATTAGAGGGCTGGGCAATCACCAACCATGTGAAGTTCAACAAGGGAAAGTGCCAGATTCTGCACCTGGGATGGGGCAACCCTTTATGTTTGTACAGATTGGGGAATGAGATGCTGGAAAGCAGTGCCATGGAGAGGGACGTGAGGGTCCTGGACAATGGCAAGTTGAATATGAGTCAGCAGTGCTCTGGCAGCCAGGAGGGCCAACTGTGTTCTGGAGGGCATCAGGCACAGCATCGCCAGCTGGGTAAGGGAGGAGATTGTCCCACTCTGCTCCACACTGGGGAGACCTCACCTTGGATATTGTGCACAGTTTTTAGAGCTGCAATATAAGAAAGATATTAAGCTGTTAGAGAGTGTTCAAAGGAGAACAATGAAGATGATGAATGGCTTTGAGGGGACGCCATATGAGGAGCAGCTGAGGTCACTTGGTCTGTTCAACCTGGAGAAGAGGAGACAGAGGGGAGACCTCATCACAATTACAACTTCCTTGTGAGGGGAAGAGGAGCAGCAGGCACTGATCTCTTCTCTGTGGTGACCAGTGACAGGACCTGAGGGAATGGCCCGAAGTTGTGTCAGGGGAGGTTTAAGTTGGATATTAGAAAAAGGTTCTTCCCCCAGAGAGTGGTTGGCTGCTGGAACAAGCTTCCCAGGGAAGTGGTCACAGCACCAAGCCTGACAGTTCAAGAAGCATTTGGGCAATACTCTCAGGCACATGGTGTGATTTTTGAGGATGGTCCTGTGCAGGGCTAAGAGTTGGACTTGATGATTCTTATGGGTCCCTTCCAACTCGGCATATTCTGTGATTCTGTGATAGCTTATCCCTTCATTCATTTTGGTAGTAATATATCATTCCACAAATGAGTTAACTTCTTAACTTCAGGACACATAGTGTAGAGGATTCCAGTCATTTCCAGCCAAATCAGTTAGGTAATTTGGGATTCTTGTTATATGGAGGGGGGTCCTAATAATGAAATTTTAACTGGGATACCAAAAGTGCATACGAAAAAGAACTTTTAACTCTGCTACCAAAACTGGATTAAAGGAATCTAAGATGTGGGTCACGTTAGGTTGTCATTTCGCAGGTAATTTCATAGTGCAGAGTGAGAGGAAGAGCTTGTATTCTGAGAATGGAGCAACTCACAGGTATCATCACCTACTAAGAGGTATAGGGAAAAGAAAAAAAAAATTGCAGAAAGGATTCTAAAATGAAAGTCAACAAACTACCTATCAAGGACAAGTCTGTTGAGAACACTTTCCCAGAATTCATTCCCAGAATCACAGAATATGCAGTTCTGGAAAGTCTGAGGACTTCTTCAAGAAGTAAATAGGAAAAGACCCTGGAGAACTAGCTGACAAACACAAGTTTCTGTTTAAAATGAAATGGTGTTTGGAAAGTAAGTCTCATAAAAAACCCAAGATGTAGATACTAAGCCAATACAGAAAAGGAATTTTAAGAGTATAAAAATTACCAGACTTTCTCTCTTCTCATTTTTTTAATCTCCAACTGAAAATCAAACAACTTAATATCCCCCCAAATAAAACTAAAAAATAAGATTCCACTTCCAAATGCAATCAAAAAACCTGCAAGCTGCATTCTTACTCAAACTGCATTCTTACTTAAACTTTAACCTGCATGCTAATTTGTGGGTACATACGGCATGTCCCTACTTTTGTATTTCTCCCTTGAACTTACACTGGTTAAGATGAGCTCAATTTATGTAAAACAACTCATAGAGTTTAGTCTTTCTATAGTACACAGGGATTTCAAAGTTTAATGATACTGTGCAAGGTAGAGACAGACATGCTTATATGCTGCAGATGTATACAAACATTGGCAACCAGTATTTCATGTTAGTTAATTGCCTCCTCATGAAACTTGCAGATCTCACTGAATTTTCTTCAGTGAAGTTTATACATAGTAGTATAGTTTCACTGAATGACATGCTAAGCAATATCTTTAAAATAATACAGGGCTTTCACAACTTGTTAAAAGTATATTTCAAGAAATAGTACGCTTAGATATAGACCTCCTCAGGATATATTAGCATTTGCTTTCCTCTTTTTCCTACGCTGAATCCATGATACTTAGGAGCACTGCATGCCTTATCATCCCTTACAGAGTTACTATTCCTCTGAACCTTTTTTTTCTCCCAGGACATATGACATTGCAGAAGTGATCCACTCTGCTGTTACTCAGAAACTTCTTGCAAATTTTACTGCCAAATATGTTAACAAAAATGACAGTGTGAGCAGAGGTCTGCAAAGCATGGCATACATTCAGATCATGCAGTTAATTTTGAAGCTATTTATCCCATCTCTGTATAGTTTGCAAGCAACCACAGATAAACAGACCAGGATTTGCAAGAGTGGCTATGCTAATGCATTTCTTTTGCTTTGAAAATATTTCCATTCAAAATTTCTGGAAAAATGTAGAAGACAGTGGGAGAAGAACCAGTTTTGTATATTTTGAGATGTAAAGTTTAGTCTCATGTCACAAAGAAATGGTTATTTTGTCATAGGGATATACATATTTTTGTATAGACACACACACACGCACACACGCTGCAAGCACACAAGATTACAAAGTATTTCTAATTTTAAATATTAAATCTGTGAATTCCAAGGAAGCTTAGACCCCATGTAATAACCAAAACCCCTCAGGTTCCCTTTTCACCTTGGAAAAGCAGGAGATGAAAACAAAGGAGAGATTTATGTTGGACTAAAATGGACCAAGACACGTCAGCAGTGATGAGTTAAAGTTTGTAGTTGCTTTTGTAAAGGGCATAATTTTTTAAATAGTGTTCTTCTGTTTCATTAAATTGCACAAAAATGAGGTCTGTTCTTGAATCCTTGAAATCAATTGAATTTTCCCATTACTATTACAAAGAGCAATATCAAGCCAAAGTGAATACTCACTTGTATATTTACTGATTTGAAGCTGGTAGAAACTTATAATGTGCAAAATATCACATTATCCTATTTCTGGAACAGTGCTTACATACGTAATAGCCTCACTGAAATAGGTGCAAACTGGGCAGAAAACCATTACTTTAGGAAGTTAATTTCCTATATTTTGACTGGATTATTGAAGACTTAAGAATCCAGCACCAAGCAGATTCTTATTGTGGCTGCTGTTCTATAAATAGAAACAGTAAATGAAAATTCAGTTCACTGGTTGGGTATTTTTTATGTTTGAGGTTGAACAGCCTGTTGAATGGACAGGCACTGCAGGAGATTAGATACATGACCAACAAATCTTGCAGAAGCAGCCAAGGGACCTAAGCAAATGAGGCAGAGATGAGAAAGGCCAAGGAAGCTAAAAGATTATATTGGGATACCAGAGTGAAATAATGAGAGTTTCTCTAATAAAAGCAAAATAACTGGAAGTTATTTGGAGAATGTGAATATGTTCTTACATAGCTGCAAGGTAAAAAAAGCAAGAGCAATTTAGAATGCATTACATTACTTTAGAAACTATTGAAAAAGTTCAATTATTTTACTTTCAAAATAGTTCACAACAGCCTAAGCCAAAGCAAGAAATATAGGGCCACTAATTCTTGAATTACAGGAAAAGCTTACTTGTGGCACATAGGATCTATGACAACTCATGATTTATCAGGTTATTTATAAAATCCAGTATTTCAATGCAAGACAGTATTGTTTACTAGATGTTAATGAAATAAATAAGGAAGTAAATACCGTATAATTAAGTATTACAAATTTTTAGAGAGGAGACAAAGGTAAAGGACAGGAAGAAGGAACTCACAAGATTTTATGAAGCCTTTCTTTTTCCCCAATCATTCTTGCAATTTTATATACCACAAAATTAAAGAACCCCAAAGTTTTTGTGTAAACAATGATGTAATATGACACTTGGTTTGCATTCTGTCATATTTTGCTAAGTTTCCTCTCAAAACTTCTTATAAAGAAATAAGAGCTTAATATCATAACAATCACGTATCCTTCAAGGGATCCTTGTAAACAAGAACTAATGTATTGGCTCTAAGAAGGCGCCAGTGATTTCAAATAAATACAGAGGCTTCTGAATAAATACTTAATTTTGTCCCAAGATTTCTTTTCTTTCTTTTTCCATTAACATACTCTACTCCATGGATTTTTGGAAGTGGCTTTGTGCAACAGTCTATTTCAGACAATTGGCACCCTGTCATAACTACCAGCAGCCAGTGGCTTTACAAATATTCATATGCGTGATTAGAATAAAATGATTACTTACTGAGCTGTCCATTTTATGAATCTATCCAGATGATGACAATTCAGTTTTGGAGCCATTATTATTTTTAAATATGACTAAATTTTAGAGGAAAACAAAATTAAAAGATACTTGATGAATTGCTGAGCATAGAATTTTATCATTATGTTCCTTTTCAGTTCATAAACTATTTTTTTTTTTAAAACCAAAACTTTTGTGTGCCTGTATACTGGTATGAGATATAAATGATCTCAGAGTCCCATCTTCAACTGGTTTTATTTCACTCTGAGGGAGGCAAAAGAAAGTTTTGAACAAAGTACCTCCTGAGCTAACTTATTTCTCAGATCTGACCCTATATGACTGTGAATAGTTGAAAAGTTCAGATTTAGATATCTAACTTTTGGCAGAGTTGTACTCTAATTTTCCCCATTGTGTGTGTGTTTTTTTGTTTGTTTGTTTGTTTGTTTCATTTTGTTTTGTTTGTTGTTGTTGTTGCTGTTGTGGTTGGTTGGTTGGTTGGTTGGTTGTTTTTTTTTTGGTTGGTTGGATTTTTGTTCTTCTGAATGCAAATATGTGAGAGTTTGGGTTTATTTATACATTATTGTCTCAGTTTTTATACAGTCCATTTCAGAGCCTGGGAGATAGCCAGTGAACCTTGGAGAGACCAGTACTGTGGTTTATTATACATTCAGGAATGTGAAAGACAGAATTTATGACTAAGAATATTTTCATAAGGCAGCCATATTCAAACTTAACCCCATGATTATTTGTGTGCAATGTGAAAGAAAATGTATATTTTACTCATATGACTTTGTTAGACAAACTAAATCAAGGTAGATATCTGACCATTTTTATGTACAATAGTCATTTCTGAATATCTTCAGAACTTAGAGGAATAAGCATGTTTTTCAGCTGTAGGAGGTGAGTAGGCAGAAAATATGACTGTATTCCAAATTCACAAATTTATGTGAGGTTCATCTTTTACATTTTTGAAGGTTTTACTTTGTAAGGAAACATCTACACATCCTTTAGCACCTCTTGCTTGGTGATCCATGCTCAAAATTAGAAATAACTTAACAAGGTACAAACCATTCCAGACAAACACGAATACTTTGTTTTGATAAAGTGACAAACCAGTTGATGAGGACAACGAAGTAGATGTGATATATCGAGCTTTTATTAAAACACTTGATATAGTGTCAAATGAAATCCTCCTTACAAAATTAATTCAAATTGGCATGGATATGAACTTTGTCACACAGAATGAAAACTTGCTGAAGCACTGCAAAAAGTGCACTGATAAATGGCAACATGTTCAGCTGAATTTCCAGGATGTAAATGAAATTCAGAGATAATACTAAATTCTTTTGGGAGGTGTTATGAAAACCTCCAAGGAAAGAGAATTAGTAATATGCACATAAAATATCAAAATGTTTCATAGTTCCATAAATTTTAAGACCAGCAGGAACTATAATGATCATCTAGTCTGACCTCCTGCATACCACAGACCATGGAATATTAACAACTGATTTCTATATAACTTGAGTAAAGCCCTCTATTTGGGAAATAAATCTATTCTCAATTTTAAAACTTCACATTTTAGAGAATTTATCATGACCTTAGGTACACTGTTTCAATGGCTAATTATCTTTACCATTACTAAAAAATATTGTGTTTTATGTGAGGCTCAGAACAGAGATGTTGCAACTGAATACATTTGATAATATAAAACTTACTGCAAGGGTATTAAATAAAAAAAGAATTCTTGTGAGAAAAAGCCCTTGGGATACTGAATAGTAACTTCAATTGGAATTTGGCCTTTCCAATGGCCACAGTGAATCATGACAAGAGCATATTGAGCTGCAGAGACAATAAGTCATAGACCAAATGTACGATCTCATGTGTGATGTACAGCTTTGCGGCAGTCACTGCTTGAATTCAAATTGAGGTACTTTGAAACTAGCTGCATCTACATTGTGGTTTTAGATTAGACAAGTGTGTACTTTTGAAGCAACATGTCTCTCATCTCCACTTAATTCTCTCTGGTGTGAATAATGGAGCAATATCATAACATAAAAATGAGTTCCTTTCACATAATTTTGTATGGGAAGACAGATGCAATCTCAAAGGGTTTGAGTCTGCATAACCACAGTCATTCTGAAGTCATGATTTAGAAAAAATCCATTGTGAACATCAGGTCCTCAACATCAACAGTTTTTCAGTACAGGTTAATTCCTCTTGTGCCACTCCACCAGGTATTGTGGACATTGCTGCAGAAATATTGACCCTTGGTCACCGTTTCAAGAAAAAATAAGTTTAGGGATTAAGCAATGATTCATTTACTTGAGCATTATACTCATAATTAGCTTTTTCAGTTTGTAAAAGAGGAGATACTGTTTTGTAAAGTTTCATATACCAACAAAATAGAGCAAGTATTATTTCAAGTGGTATCAGTGATGTAAGGTGATAAGAATGAAAGTTCAGGAGGGATAATTTGAATGTCTGTCTAAACTTTCTCACAATGAGATTACATTGTCAAAATGACTGCTAAGGATAGTGTGCCCACCAAAGTGTGCAGGGCGCTTAAAGCTCATCTGGATAAGCGACACTGTAAGAAACAATATTTCAGTGTCACAGAAACAGAGTGAATTTCTAGTTGGAAGGGTTCTTTCCCTATTTGTGATTTCCTTGAGTACATAGGTTCATAATTAAATATTAATCTATTTGAACATTCGATGATAGGAAGCTGGAGTGGTTTAATCCCAGAGGGCAACCAAGGCCCACACACTCATTCATTCACTCCCCTGCCCACAGGATCAGGAAGAGAATAAGAAAGGTAAAACCTAGAAAACTCTTGGGTTGAAGTGAAGACAATTTAATAGGGAAAGCAAAAGCCAAACACATGAGCAAAGCAAAAACAAGGAGTTCATTCACTGCTTCCCAAGGGCGAGCAGATGTTCAATCCATCTCCAGAACAGCAGAGTTCCACTGTACTTAGTGGTTACTTGGGAAGGGAAATCACATCACTCCAAAAACCCTCGTCCTCCTTCTTCTCCCCACTGTATACACTAAGCATGATGTCATATGGTATGGAATATCCCTTTGGTCAGTGGGAGTCATCTGTCCTGGCTGTGTCTCCTCCCAGCTTCCCATGCACCCCCAGTCTCTTTGCCAGCATGGCAGTAGGAAAAGCAGAAAAGGACCTGTCTCTGTGTAAGCACTGTTCAGCAATAACAAAAACATCTCTGTATTATCAACCCTGTGCTCAGCATAAATCCAAAACACAGCTCCATACCAGACACTGTAAAGAAAATTAGCTCTACCTCAGCCAAAACCAGCACAGAAGCTGATAAAGGAAAAAAAAAGAAACCAAGATAAGTTTAAGTTATAGTAAATGTAAAGAAGTCTAAAACATCCATTATTGCTATTTGCCTTGGAATATTCTTAAGTCTTTCCACTCTTTGTCTTTACCCTGCTTGATTCCTCCAAAAGGTTTCTAGAATAGCATTCTGGGCAACTGTACTAAGACACATCAACTCAAACCTCTTTGCTGTGTTATAACACTATCCTCTGTACGACTACATTCTGTTATGCTAGAAGTCAAAAGATTTGTTCAGAACAGCAAACCAATTCATCTGAAAATGTGCACTGGTCAGCTGCACCCACTACCAGCAGCAGGAATATCAGAGATTTGTTGTGGACTGCTTTCCAGGATCACATAAAATGCTACCTTTACTTACAATCATTAGCTAGGTCCCCAGGGCCTATTATACGTCATATGAGAATGAAGGTGCTGGTAGAATGAGCAACCAACTAAAAGCTTGCCCAAGTAAGTTCTCTACTGACATCTGGAGACTTATAAAAACAAACTGCATCTGTTCTCAGATACTACTGCACGCAGTGATCAAGGACACTCATTTCAGCTAATAAGCTAAATAATCACTATTGTCACTGAGTCTTGGCATAGGCTTCAGATGCGCTTTTATATCATATTTAGAATTATATCTTGAAACTAGGTAACAATCATGGAGACAGGAAGAATTTATGTACTGCTAGATTTGTCTTACCCAAGAGAAGACAATATTTGTTAGTAGTATCACAAAGGCAGATATATCTTTGTTAATGGTTAAGTAACATAAAAGGATAAAATAATTTGTTAAAAAAAGTGAAACAATAGTATATTGCCTCAGGAAAAAAAAAAAATTATTGATCTGTTACCCATGTCTTAATATATAATTGTTTCCACAAAGAAATTTCTGTATTAAATGCTTATTTGATGTTTTCAAGGTGTAAAAATAAAACTTAATTTCAGCACTTCTCGCAAGAGATTTGGTTATATTTGAATCACTTTTTGAGGCTTATTTTGACAGTATAAAGCATTAACAGCAACTAAAAGGTGCCTTCAAAACCAAATCAAGAAAACTGAAGCAATTTAGTGAAATAATATATTCACCAAGTAACAGAAATTGTCTGTTTTCTGTATCACTTTTCCTAAGATAAACAACTTTTTCTTACTCAGGTTGTTTCTTTTAGAGTTAGGCTCTTTCAACTATTAAAGAACTCCTTAAGAGTAGCAGTAACAGTGAATGAGTCATGTTCTGTAATGAATGTTGTGCTGATCCTTGTAGAGACTAAATGCTTCCTCCATTTCAGAGAGTTCTGTGGAGTCAGAGAGAAGGAATTAGCTAGCAAAACTTGTTTTGATAGATGAGCAAAAGAAATACTTCCATGAAATACAAAATTGATGTGTAAGCAAAATGGTACTTTTTGTAGAAGTTAGTTTCCAAACTTGAAAGAGAATAATAAAAAAGGTAGAGGAGGGAATAAGTGTGGAATTCAGTATCCCTTCTTTTCCTTATCTTCTCTATGAAGATTTTTATTCTAGAGGAAATTTATTTGAAAGAAAAAAGTAAAACTGCAAAAGACATTTAAAAGAGAAGTCTCATCAAGTTATGCTGTAGTAAAAGACAGCAACATTTCCTGACACCTAAATGTACAACTAGAATAAAAAGTCAGGCCTGCAAGTCGAGTCAGAAGAAAATTTGTTGCAATATAGGCAGTACTGGAAAGAAAAAGAGCACTCTGAAATACAGTTATTTTTCTTAGAACTCTGACCTCTTACCTGACTAATTCCTGACATCTGGAGAGCTTGAGAGAGATTTCTGCAGAGCTTGAACCAAGGCAAAAATGTTAAGCAGAAATATAGAGAAGAAATCAGAGACAACTCAAAATTTCCAACAAGGTCATAACTGTGATAGTTAAGCCTGTCAAGAAAATTTTGACTCATCCTTACAGTTTAGGTCAACCATTGCAAAGAAAATGCAAAGAGACACAACTTCCTGAAGGCATAATCATGTGAATTAGCTGGAGAATATAACATAAAAAAGTGCATTTTAAATAAATCATTATCCATTGAGTTCCAAGGGTTTATGTTTTGATGAAAACAAGAAGAAAGTATGAAAAAGGTAAGAAAAATCTGAACTCCAGCAAGGGATCATGTAAGCTCAGGCACTGGTGTTTTAATAATGTGCTACTGAGAATCCAAGCTCAAGTTTCTGAGTTATGGAGGACAAGGATAGGTGTAGACCTCACTGGAGTTTGTGGTTGTTCCAGATTAACCCTGGTGGGTAGTTAAGTACTACATAGCCCTTCTCCTGCTCCTTTTCAATGGGATGGGGTAGGTAAAGTAAAAGACCAAACCTGAGCATTTAGATAAAGGCAACTTAATAGGTAAAGTAAAAGCTGTGTGTAAGAAAAGCAAAGGAAGGTCATAGAACAATAGAATCAGCAAGTGGTTTCAGTTGGAAGGGACCTTAAAGATTATCTGGTTCCAACCACTCTGCCATGAGCAGGGAGCCTTCCAATTGACCAAGCTACTCAGAGCTCTGTCCAGCCTGGTTTTGAAGAACTCCAGGGTGAGGAGTCCACAGCTTCTTGGGGCAACCTCTTCCAGTGCCTTACCACCCTTACAGGAAAGGATTTCTTCCTAATATCTAATCTAAACCTACCCTCCTTCAGCTTAAGGCCATTTCCCTTTGACCTATCACTACATGCCCTGTTGGGAAAGACTTCTGCCACAGCACATGTGAAACAGACACAGAGGATCATCCAGACTACACATCATGGAAAGGGAAACCACTGTGATAACTTCCAAAGGACCAGAGACTTTATAATTCAACATTACCTGTATCTTTAATGTATGGATTTTTGCCTGTTTAGACTGTAACTCCTAGAACTCGCAGCACACATTTGAAAATAGCCTGTTCCTTTCTTTCTGGGTATCCATCCCCGCCCCCCTCCTGACCTTATTGGACATATCACCTGTCATTCCCTATTCCCGGGTTCCCACTGGGTTTGGTCCTCCTGGTCCCTTGTTGGCCCCTGTGCCCCACAAACCACACCACTCCCTCATTGCATCCTACCTCCCAAACCCCGCCCAAAGGGTTTAAATACCCTTGAGTCAAGTAATTACAGGCTTTTCTATGACCTGCTTACAGTGGGGTGCTGCCTCTCTTTATTCCTGACCACGTGGGGATTTCACAAATCCTCCAGACCCTGGGAGGCCTGGAGAAGTAGAAAAGCTGTTTTCCCCTCACAGCTGTTAATGCCCTCAGGAAAAGTCCTTCTCCAACTTCCTTGTAGGCCCCCCTGAGCAACTGGAAGGCTGCTATAAGGTCTCCCTGGAGTGCTTTCCTCTCCAGGCTGAACACCCCCACCTCTCTCAGCTTGTCTTCAGAGGACAGTGATCCCCTCACTGACTCTGCTCTGGACTCGTTCCAACATGTCTACATATTTCCTGTGGTGTGCGACTCAGAGCTGGATGCAGTACTTCAGGTGGAGTCTCACAAGAGAGGAGTGGAGGGGGAGAATCAATTCCCTTGGCCTGTTGGCCATGCCACTTTGAATGCAGCTCAGGGTGCAGTTGACTTTCTGGGCTGCAAGTGTGCATTGTCAAGTCATATTCAGCTTTTCTTCCACAAACACAGCTAAGTCTTTCTCCTCAGAAGATCCATTCCCTGCCCAGATTGTATTTGTGATTAGATTGCACTAATATAGGTGTAGGACCTTGCAATTGGCCTTGTTGAACTTCACGACATTCACAA
Organism: Anabacerthia variegaticeps; assembly: GCA_035583185.1. Lineage (NCBI taxonomy): Eukaryota > Metazoa > Chordata > Aves > Passeriformes > Furnariidae > Anabacerthia > Anabacerthia variegaticeps. Next base: position 81,136,476 of record JAWWEW010000001.1, on the reverse strand, counting down.
CCTTCAAGCCTGTAAAGGTCCCTCTGAACAGCATCTCTTCTCTCAAACATATCAACTGCACCACTCAATTTGGTGTAGTTGGCAAACTTTCTGAGGGTGTTCTCAATCTCATTGTCCATGTCAACAAAACAGATGTCAAAAACTGTTGTTTCTGATACCAGTCTCTGAGGAAAACTACCCATCACTACTTTCCACTAGGACATTGAGCCATTTACTGCAACTCTTTGAGTGTGACTGTCCAGATAATTTTTTATCCATTAAGTGGTCCATCCATCACATGCAATCTCTCCAGTTTAGAGACAAGGTTGTAATGCAGGACAGTGGGAGACAAATGCTTTATGCACAGTATGTAATGCATTAATTCACCACTTCCCATTGATAGGCAGAGGTTCAACCATCTCCAGGAAGTCAGGCTTGGCTTTCACATGCAATCATCATGGATAACAGTTACTTGAGAAGACAAATGACACCACTCTGAAAGCCCCCCCCCCCTTTTCTTTCTTGTTTCCCTCAGCTTTTATTGTTGAGAAGAACATCATACGGTCTAGGAAACCCTTCTGTTCAGCTGTGGTCAGGTGTCCTGGCTGTGTCCCCTCACAACTTCTTGTGCACTCCCAGCCTGTTCACTGGTGGGATGGAATGAGAGGCAGAAAAGGCCCTGACTCTGCAAGTGCTGCTCAGCAATAACAAAAACATGAGTGTGTTATCAACTCTGTTTTCAGCACAAATCCCAAACACAGCCCCATACCAGGTACTGTAAAAAAAAGCTAACTCTATCCCAGCCAAAACCAATAGTCGGTCATTCTGTTTAGACTATGTACAATAGAGAAATTTGGTGCTTAAAATTTGGAAGAACTAGACACACTTGAATCCATTTTTTACTTCAGTCTTTTTCTGCTGCTTAGCTGTTACTTAAGCTCAGTAAATACATGGATATATATGACATCTACTAAAATATTTTTGTAGGATCAGATTTTGTATTTTGTGTATTCTAGCACATGTATATAACTGTCTGTTATAGGTTCACTACAACATAATATAACATCCAGTGTGGCAAATCAATGCAAACATTTTGAGTCTTCATCAGTATAAACTATCTTCTGAATAATTCTCATCCTTCTTCCTACGGCCTGAAAGTCATCTATCTTAAATATCAGTAACAGAGGCAATACAATGAAGTGAAATTCTGAGGAGATGCCTGTCGGAAATAACACAGGATGCACTAGTGAGAGTAGAAGCAAAAAGGTCAGAACTGAGTTGAGTGTTAAAAATACACCATCCTTTCTAAAGGTTAAAAGTACACCATCCTTAAAAAAAAAAAAAAAAAAAAGAAATCTGATATTTTTCACCAGCTGATAGATCAATTTCAAACAAAAGAAAGTCTGGGTCCAATTCATTTTAACTCATTTTAAACATCTGGCCAACATAGGCTTTTTAAAACAGATGAAAGAAATACACATTTCCAAGGCACACTGCACGTAATGCTGAAGCAGAAGTCTAAAACCTGAAGTGTATTACTACTTCAAAATGCCTGTTTTTTTCACAGACTGAAAAAAAGGAATCTGGCTTATTTAAAAAGATTTACATTTTGCTGAATGAACTTTCTCTTTTGTAACAGCTAGATCAATGTAAAAAAAGTGACAAATGAGACACTTTTTATTTTTTTGGTGATGTTCGATAAGTAAGTAACTGAAGTCTTACAATAAGAAGTCTAGGTTTACTGGTTCTTGGGTTAAAATTTTGCAACAGCTGTGGGAATTTCTACAGCTTTAGACTAAGAAACTAAGATCAAAGAATGGGAACCATGGTGATGCTTTCTTTGCATAGTAGTGTCTATGTTTCCATTTGATCTAATAAGTATATATGTTCTTGTTGAAGGAAGCTATTACCCTTTAAAATGTTGATAAGTAATGTAAGCAAACATGACCAATTAAGGACAAATTACACAAATTACATAGTTTTATGTTGTTACCTCCAATAGGTTTATTTATTTTTTTATCATAGAGATATGAGTCCTAATGTGAAACCTTTTACTATAGGTCTGTATCATATTAATATTTGAAAAGCTACTATATTTTCCCAATTTTTGCAATATCAGTTGCCAGAATCTGTTACATGCTTGTCTTAGTCAAAAGGTTCCTTATAGATAAATATTTAAGGAAATCTTTAACTAAGTTATTTAATGAAAATAATTTTCTGAGGTTTACTGTGGATTTTGTTTTGACAGTGTACATTTTGTTTCAATGTCATATTTTAACGGTGACATTTTATGCATGAGGCCTCTTACAGGCTTGTGATATATTTACTTTATTTTCTTTATTTCTGAAATTCAGTCAGAAGTTTTGTAAACTTCAAAGATTCATCTTAGTTTACATTACTATGAGCTGCTCCCACCCTCTTGGTAGAGTGTACTGAAGGTTGTGCACTGCTTCTTAAAATAATAAGCAAAATCTGTGGTGTGCCATACATTCATTTACTTTTAAGACAGTGTCTCAGTATGTTCTTCTATAACACTCTTGAAGAAAATTAAATATGCCTATGTGATCCTGTGCTAGCTTCTTCATCCATGTCTTAAAAAAGGATCTTAAAAAGTTATTAGATGCAGTAATGAAATACCTACAGTTTGGCTTTTTTTCTTGTTTTACATAAGAGGAAATATTTTTAAGATTTTAATCTATTTTTATCTTCATGGTTTTGAAACAATGCAGTTTAGAAATAGGAATGGGAACATATTCTAAAATAATATTTTATATTATAATTTTATATTTTATAGTATAATAATATAAAAACATATTCTAAAATAATTGGCTAAAATGAAAATTACTCAAGATGTATACATTAGTTGAAAAGGAAGGCATAAATATCTTAGTTGTATCATTCTAATTTGCAGATATATATACATGTACTTTTGAGAATTTTGATGAAGCTGCAGATTTCTTTGTACTGAAAATTGAATATGTGCCTTGCTAGAAAATTAATTACTGACTAATTAATTCACAGTAAAGGTAGTGAAATGGAAAGTTGGAGTGATAAAGAGAAGAGTACGGAGTTTTGTACCAGTACCTTCACTTTGTTCCTCAGTTTTGTCGTCTTTCGTGTTTTCATTTCGCCATGATACAGACCATTCTGCCAAGATTCTCCCAATGAGCAAACCAAATGTACACTAATGCATTAATAATCCACTTCCTTGTATAATGATTTCAATCGTTGTATAATTACAGACTACCCATGTTAAATGTCAACCATATGATGGCTTTCATATTTTGAAGACAATGATCTCTAATAAGAATTTAGTGTGACTTTTTGGGAGAAACGTGAATACTAGGTTTGTTTATACATTACCCTTCTCACAGAACAAATAAGTTGCTTAATGTTCTTTTCCCTCTCACTTAAGTGTTCCTTTCCTGTGGTTCACATTTGTCCTGACTTCAAATCCAGAAGACGTTTCCTCGAAGGGATGGGTGTCCTAAGAGAAAAATTCATTTAACTGATATGTTAAAAAATGCATTAAAATGCATAAGAAACTTTTTGTACACTTCATATCTATAAGACAAACTAAGGTATGTTTTGGGCAATCCCTGCTCTGCTTTCTCCAAGACCTCCTCTCTCTTGCCTCTTGAAAAGTTTTGCTTAGTTTCTACAAGTGATTCAAACAGCAGCTGTTTTCTTTGAAACAATCAGGAACATAAACTTGTTCAATGAAGGAGAGAGTATTATCTGAAGAGTTATAAAAGTTCACATAACCCTACTCCTCTTTCTGCTGCTATGCCACATGATTTCACGTTAACCTGTTCTCCCATATGTACAACCAAATTTATTATCACAGTCAGATTAAGTGGAAATAGTCCCAGTGAGGCTGAAGGGGTAGAATATAGACAGCAGTTATTTAAGTGCTGGTCTGTAGTTGTGGAATCACAAATATGCAGCAATCGTGAAAGGATTTAGCATGATCCCAACCACAGTGAAGGTGAATTAGTCAAAATTAAAGTACTGATGCAAGCACGGGGCAGATCATCGAGACTCAGATGGTAAGTAGTTGTTAAAATACATTAATGCATCCATGACTCTGACCTTATGCTCTTGTCAGTAAAGTGTCATGATTGTCTTGACAATAAAAAATGTTTAGTATTGTAATTTTAACATTTTGCAACAACAGTATGACACCAAGAAATGAATGAAAATTTATTTTTTGTGCATTCCTTACTTGTGGATCTTAGCTCCTCAAATTAAACTGAATTTCATGTTCAGATTCTTAATGAAACTCTTTGAGTTCTGTTGATTTTTGTTGTTTGTTCTTAATATGATATTTTCTTGTTGAAGGCTGATATGTATATAATGAAGTAAAATAACAAGGTTGAGTTTTTGACATCTAATGTTCCAAAGAGGATTTTTTTTTCATATGACAAATTATGGGTATTTTATATTTAATATTTAATATAGTATATACATTTATTCCATGATGCAAACAGCTAAGGAAGGGATAATCCAAAGGTTCAGGCCTTAATCTAAGTTATTTCTGCTATGCCAAAACCGTATTTTGACAATTTGGCTAATTCACTTAGTCCAAGGAGAGAAAATTATTCTTGTGCTTAAGTAGGAATCCAAATTCCAAGTTCTGACACACAAATTCGGGCCAGAAGATCAATGTGCACAGGGGGACAGATTACTTTAACAAAAGCACAAAATAAAATGGAATGTTTAAAATCCCACTTCTTTTCCTGTGTTTAACTGCAAATTGCAATTTTGAGTGAAATGGCCCTGTGACACTTGGATTGCAGATAAAAACCAAATAATTATTTTGGGTGTAGGCAATTAACTTACTGATTCTTTTCAAAGCAAATGTTTCCAGCTATATTTAACAAAACACCACTTTGGGCTGAGTGGGATCAAACTGATGTCTCATAGATATCAGAAGGGAATAAATTAGGCAAAGTTGCAATGACCTAGGAGAAGCACCAGTTGTACCAATATGAAAAAATAACTGAGATTTGGGGATCAAGGAGAGGGAATGGTCAGATGCATGTTTCCACAGGTGAGCGTCATGGACTCTCAGAGTCCTAAAGCCTATGTGAAACTACTCTGCTGTAAAACACACTTTTTTATGGTCAAGACCTAGAAAGCAGAGCTTCCATTACTCACAGAAGCTCCTTCACAACATGATATAAAGTCTGGCTCCTTCATGCTCATTCCTTTTGTAAACTCCATGAATCCTGGATTCCTTCTAGTACAATGTGACATATATCCTAAAGATGGGATAATGGATGTTGAATGGAGGGGGAGTGATGAATGATGATCTCTGCCCTCCATGTCTGTTGATCTCAGAGATAGGTGAGAATGCTCTGATGTCATAACATTATTAGATTGCCAAAAAAATCCTACCTGCTCTTTTGTGAAGGCACTGTACTCTGAAATTCAGTCATGTCTTGTATGTGCAGTGCCCCAGTATGATTAAATTTGTCATCTACCTTCACAGACCTACAGTTAAGTTTGAAAAACTGTTTGATCCACAGGTTTTGTGTGGCAGATCTTTACCAATAAAAACACATTTTGAAAATTATATGAGGGTGCTAGATAAAATCCATTATTTACATCTTTGATTTGAATATTTTATTTTCATTTTCTCAGTAAATTAATTGTGTATTAAATAATAATTTCAATGAAAAAAAAAAGAAAAAAATTCACTTAATTTATTTTTCCTGCATTCCGCAACTCACTCTAATACATCAGTCCAAAGAAAATAATTTTAGTTATTTTAATGAATAATCTGAAAGGAAATTATTTATCTACGTGAACCACACACATAGCTAAAACACCTCCTGTGACAGACTTTGAACTTACATTGTCTTGGCTTTGTTCCTTAGGAACACAAGCACACATACACACACACACACAAATATTTCACACAATAAAAAGAAAGTTATAATGGAAACTAGGCAGCTCCTTGGAGAGTTGTTCATTGTAAGATCTAGTGGATTAAGAATACTCAATTCCCAGTTCTTTAGATAAGTATTTCTCAGCCTAGGAGTGTTGCCTCCTGGAGGGGTGTGCAAGCAAATCCCTTAAAAAATTATTTTTTTTTCTTTCTTCTTCTTTGTTTTCAGTTGAAACTCAGCAAAAGCTAAGTCATAAAGGGTCACCATGAGAAGAAAATGAGGAAGCAAGCAAGGAAAAAAAGAAAACCACAAAACCAAAGTAAAAAGACAGAGCTGACTACTTTGTGCCTTGCAATTTGTAATATCAAACTGTGTTTTGAGTTTAGTTTGCTATATCACCCTCTGTTTAAACTCAGGGACTGATTGCTAATTTCCTGTAATGTGAAGTTGACAAGTTTAGAGTGTCCTACTCTAAAATCAGAGATGTGTGTCTTATATTATTGACTATATATTCAAACATAAAACTGTATTCATTTTTCTCAAATAAATACAAGATCAGACAAGCACAGAATTAAGCACTGTTGATTCCTATTTTAGCTGGTATTTTGTATGCACATTAAAATTTCCATTTGAACAAACTCCTTCCATTTTCTATAGCCCACCAGTAATCTCATGCTTAAAATATTATATTTGAAAACAGCAAAAGATGGCACTATGAAAGTCCTCATACGTACAGCTTAATAGATTTCTGAGTGATACATCATGATATGGACTTTCACTACATACTACTTTCCCTCATGGAAAAACACTGTTTTCCACATAAGCCACACATGGTTTGATTTTGTTTTTGAAAGCATGCATGCCAGTAACCCTGGAAGATACATTAAAAAATAGGGAAATGTATATATTACCTGCACTAACAATGGTTGAATAATTAAAGGATATGAAGATATCTTATAATTAATGAATATTTTTTGCTCTCAGTGATACCCATGTTATGAGGATGGCATATGCTTACACATGCAAATGAACAGGTCAACAGCAACCCTAAGAAGAAATATTTGGTGGCAGATATACAGATATTTAAATGAGAGGTTAAACCAAATAATAAAAGGTAACTTAATATTCACAGAGGCACCTGATGTTCCATCCTGGCTGAAAGTCCTAAGTGAAGATAAAGATAAGAACAGCTACAAGTGTAGCACACACACAGACCTTTGTGTGGCCCTCTGCAAACCTGTGTTGATGGAAATACATTCAAAAATCTGCAAATTTCAGTCAAATAAAAGATAGAACTAGCCTTGATTGCTGCTTGTGCTGAAGGACTTTCTTTTTCTTCCTAAATAGTCCCTGTATTTATATATACTTATTTATAGTTTGTCTAGTGAGAAAACATCTGAAATTGGCAAACCTCAGAAACTGTGATGATTTCCTTAATAGTTCTGTGCATTTGTATTCATGTGCATGCTTTTTGTGAATTCATGATCTTAGAAACAAAAGCTTCATGACCTAAGGGAGAATGAAGTTTATTTGTAACACTTCCTCTGATTGTATTTCAATGTGTCAACACTACTCTAAATTTTTGTTTTGGAATCATGGTTGCAGTCACATTTGTATTCCACTTATGCTGAACCTGTGATTCCTCTCAGACTTAGTATCTTAAAGATAATAATGCAAGGGTGTTTTTTTTTTAAAAAAAACCTCACTGTAATAATTTCATGTCCCTTCTTCCTCTTAAACAGAAAAAAAAAAAAACAAAAAACAAAAAACTTTCTTGGTAACCAGCTCTAGGAAGACATAATGTCTCACAAGACAAATTATATTATCTGACATATTAATAGGCAAGTTTTCTAGATGGACTTAGACAGGGGCTAGAGAGTGAACCTAAAAGAAAGCTGGCTGCATACAGTAATGGAGGCGCAGATAGCATTTACTTATAACTTGAGATTGGGAAACATTTTTAATATAAAAAAAAAAATCAGAAGAATATGCTCAACTTGGAAGAAAAGCAAAGGAAATTAACCATAAAAAATGAGAAGACTTTCCAGCCCATCCCTGAGCAGTGATCAGCCCTTCTAGTTTATATACGGAGCATAATGTTCTGTGGCATGGAACAGGTCAGGTCAGCTGCTCACTGGCAGAGCATGGGAAACTGAGCAGCTCTTGACCTAGATTAAGCACGACTGAGCAACCACTGATATATCCTTGTGTTATCAATGTTATTCTCATACAAAATCCAAAACACAACACTGTACCAGCTACTAGGAAGAAAGTTGACCCTATCCCCATCGAAACCAGGATGCATCCATTGGAACTTTCCTTGAGGAAAATAAAGACATTAATGCATTTAATGATACTAAACTGTGGTGAAATGTAGCTATAGAAAACAAAATGTATTTAAAAATGTATTTTCATTTCAATGGGAAAATAATTTTGCTCATATATTAATACCTCACGTGGAAGAATGTGCAAAGCTGATCATGCATATTGAGACAAGACTTCATCTTTGATAGAAAGTCAGGTTAGGAGCATGATTGGGAATGTGGTCACAGCAACTCTGATGAAAAACTGTCAAAAGTAAAATGCATTTTAGGCAGAACTGTATAATGACAGAAAATCTTCAGGAAATAATTTGTCTAACTCTGCTGGATTTTGGAGTGTTAAGAAGCTACTGTAATTGATTAAATGTTTGGATTGTAATGTAGGTCACAATAAAAATTTCTCCTTCCACATGTATAATAAGAAAACAAAAGAAAACATGGACTTCCCTGAATAGCACCATGTACCAGTTCAATGTGTGTTTCAAGGAGTATGAAAGTAAGGTACTGTTTAAGCTAAATGAAAAGTGGCCTACAGGTTGTAATGTCAAATTGCCATTCAGCTGAACAGTCTTTGACCACGGCATGAAGCTGAGTCAGGGAAAGTTTAGATTAGATGTTGCAAAAAGGCTTTTCACCCAGAGAGTGTTTGGGCACTGGAACAGGCTCCTCAGGGAAGTGGTCACAGCACCAAGTCTGACAGAGTTCAGGGGGTGTTTGGACAACACTCTCAGGCACATTCTTGGGGTTGGTCCTGTGCAGGGCCAGGACTTAGCCTTCATGATCCTGATGGGTCTGTTCCAACTTAGCATATTTTATGATTCTATGATTTAAGTATTTATGTATGAAATATGTTTTAACATTCAGACATGGGGGTTTTTTTTCTATTTTTTTTTAGCTATTTTTTTAGCTATCATTTTTCTTTTGCTTCCACCCTTATGAGCTGTTCGTATTTCTCTGTAGTTGTACTTTTATGAACAAAATAATTATATTGTCTTTCTTTTGTGTCAATTTGGGCCTCTCTTTCAGGTCCCCTTAATTTTTCCATAGTTTGGCTGTATTTTACCCATGTTTTGTCTGTATCTCCTCACTCTGCAACTTTGTTATTTTCATTACATTTTTTTGCCAGGTTGACAACTAGTTCAACTTCTATTGCCCTCCCTGTGCTACAGATCTCATAGAAAGTGAATTGTATGTTGGTCGCAAGGATGCTTGTATTTTCCCATGGTATCCACTGCAGGCATGTACCTAAATTTGTGCTTGCAGAGATGCCTGCACTTAAAAATAAGCAAACAAATGTCTTCCATTGGATATATGACAGCTCAATTAGCAGGCAATTATTCAGATTGTACTTTATTTTTGTTCTTAGAAGAATCAGCATCACAATGAAATTATACATCACTCTTCAAATAAACATAGACTGTCTGCCAAATCTGCCTTGCATAAAGATAATGCCTAGAACTTCATCTATCATTTTTCAGCTTCCAATGTTTTTAGTATTTACATTGATAATAGCAGCTGTCTTTTGTGAGAGCTCAGTTTCAATTTTACACTTTTTTTCACTGAGTCACTTTTTTCAAGCCCTTAAAATGGCTGGAGTCTTGATTCTTTCTGGAAAAAACAAGTTGTTTTCTGTGTCCAGGAGCAAGCTTCTGCCATAGGCAATCTATGATTCCCAGTGGTTTTGTGGGGTTTTTTGTTTGATTTTTTTTCTTGTTTATTTATCGAGGAGTGAAAACCCTCCTTGACTCTGTGAGTTCTCAAGTATTTCAATAAAATACACCAAGAAACAAACTTGAGAAATGCAGTCTCTTCTCACAAAGAAATTAGGATGACTAACAGAAAGATGGATCTTATAGGTGACTATCATTTTGGGCTCAGATTCCCAAAATATAAACATTCACCTCCTACCATATAAAGGCCCCATAACTGAACAAAAAAGGGAAAATAATATTTAGAGACTGTTAATAGTACAAATAGGAGAGGATTTTTGTGTGAATGATGAAGAGAACAGATGAAGTGTCTGCAGCTGTATCATCTATACCTGTTCCTTGTTTGGAAATGTCCTCTGGAAGCCATATGAGAGCAGCTAAGGGAGCTGAGGTTGTTTAGCGTTGGGAAAAGAGTGCTTGGGAGAGACCTTATCACTCTCTACAACTACCTGAAAGAAGGTTGTAGCCAGGTAATGGTCACCCTTTTCTCCCAGGCAATGACTGACAGGACAAGATGAAATGGCCTCAAGCTGAGGTTCAGGTTGGACATCAGGAAGAATTTTTTCACAGGAAGAAAGATGGTTAGGCATTGGAATGGGCTGCCCAGGGAGGTGATGGAGTCACCATCCCTGGAACTGTTCAAGAAGCAACTCAACGTGGCCCTGGATCAGAGATTGGATTTGATGATCTTGAAGGTCTTTTCCAACCTTAATGATCCTATGATTATATTTCTTGTCTGCTGGCACAAATAGACTGTCATGTATTTCAATGCAGTCTTGAAATATGTTTGGCAGAAATATAATCTTTAAAGAAATCTTGTTCATAAATGCAATCACTGATCTCTTTCTGACCTGCAGTGACCGAGCAAGGGAATTACTCACCCAGATACCTCTCTGCTCCTAGTATTTTGGTAGATTTTGTAACTTCCCAAGACAAAATGCATGCTTAAGTCCACAAATTAATGCATGCCATCTTGCTCACAGCCTTTAAATGATTGAGAAAATGGTTTATAACACTAATACTAACATTTTTCTATTTTATTAGTGAGCATTATAAGATCTTTGTGACTTTTACCTCAGTTGACAAATTGCAGACAGTCTCTGAGAATTTTAATGCCTAGTTATTTATTTATTTATATTGCAAGTAAAAGTAGTTATTCTAGAGAGCTACTTTATATGTTTGAACTTGTGCTTTTCAGTCTCTTCACTGAAATACTTCTATGTGACATGTCCCTGTTGTGCTGGTTTAAAAGCAAACTGGCAGGAGAAATGGACCTACCACGAGAGATATTGTAAGTCAGAATTACAGTT
>JAWWEW010000001.1:81051497-81125163 GCA_035583185.1 Anabacerthia variegaticeps | reverse complement strand
GTGCTAACACCTCCCTGAGGAGCGGCTGCAAATGGTCCATTGTCCTTGGGAAATGAATAGATGGGGGTAGAATACACCGCTTTAATCACTCCCACACAGTGATAACTGGTCCCACCTACTGAACTAGGACACCTGTGTATATGTAAAATTAAAAACACGGGTAGCTTGGGTTTAAGTGCATATGATAAAATTAATGATCATAACTTTCTTGTGTCTTAAAGAATTTTTTTAAAGCTATCAGCAATTTTGGCTGCAAATATGATACAATGTGGTGGTTTAGTTTTCTGGGTTTTGGTTTAGGCCTTCCCTAGTAACAGGGTCATAACTAAGGAAATATTCCACACCATTCCTTCATGTAATCAGGTGTATATAAAGACAGGAGGAAGGTTTCCTCTGGCTCTCTCTTCCTTTCATGTGCTTGGAGGACATCAGGTCTCTGTGTCAGCTTGGCTCTTATCTGTATTAGCCGAGACCTATTGGAGAAACTGTTGTCTGAGCTGTGTGGAGGGGAAGGACTTGCTTTCTCTTAAGGGGAGTTTGGTGAGATTTTATTGTATTAGTTACTTATTGAGCTTTTCCCTGAGTTTACCAGCATGTGTGTCTGTTTTGTTTGGTTTTACCCATTTTTGTACCATTTCCCTTTCCCCCTTTTCCCTTTTGGGGTTGGTCTGGGATTTGTTCTGTAGATTCATAGTGTTTGATTGTATATAATCGTAATATATGCAAATATATATATATAGAGAGAGAGACACATACTTTTACTACAATTGTCTTTTTTGGTACTTTTTTTCCTTTTCTTTTGGGAGGGAGGCAATCTGTGTGGCCGGCAGTTGGGTTTGGCAGGGAGCCAACCCAAACCTCCACATACAATCAGGAAGCACTTGATTTTTAGGAGCTGGATACTGACCATGCTCAGGGGGAGTCTCTGGACAATTTCATGATCAAAGCTATCTCTTCTTAAAAAAATCATTCTGCCTGTTTTTCCACCGAAAACTTTAAAGTTACTTATTATATTATTCAGCTGAAAATATATAAGAAAATTCCAAATAAAGCTTGGCAGAATGTGAGGAAATAATTTTCTGAGAAGTTACTAATTTATCTATAGTTCAGAAGGACAACTGGTTTTTAACCTCCTATTAATGTCACCAAAAGCAGTGAAGTACCCACTGGCTGGCACTGAAATTTCTTAATTTCCTCCATGTTTCTAAGTTGCTTTGAGGAAGAGCACAAGTTGTCGTAGCGCACTCTATTATTTTCTAGTATCCAGCCTAATTCTGTATTATGGCAAGTTACTGAGCAATAGCTCAGGGTCCTAATGTAAAATCTAATGTACACAACTATGATGGTGAATCTCAGAAATATTTCTCTATGCATTTAAAAATCAATAAAATATATAATAGTAGAATCTACTGAAAAGTTCACATAAAAGATTAGTAGGTCTTTCACAATGTGTTTTTTAATTGGAAGACAAGCTGTGGAGGAGGTTAATTTTGCTGACCAAAAAGATGCAAGACGTATGCAAAAATCTCACAAGAGAATCTGTATTTTGCATAGAATTTCAATATATTTTGCTCTTCCCATGCTATAACTATCAGTCTGCTGCCAGTATGTTTCAAATTAGCTGGTATTTCAGTTATATGCTCATAAACTTATAGATCTAAGTGATCTTTTTGGTAGTTTGCAGGGAGGTTATAACCTCCAATGTGTTCAAACAGATTTTTCAACTGGTGCAACAACAAAGACAGAAATGGAAGAAATTAAAAATTCCCTCTCAATTATATCATATTATCATACTTTACCAACCCTCCAATGGGATACCTTTAGCATATTAACACTGTACCAGAAAGGTGAAGCTAGTGATGGTAGAAATTTTCCAATATCTTCCTACCAAATTAAATACTGATATTTGAAAAATAATTGGAGGATGAGGGGCACGGGGGATGGAATATAAGCAAAAGTATAGTTCATTCCAGATCAAGTTACTTTACCAGTAACAGAGTGGAACAAGAGGACTTTAAAGTCAAACAAGAAAATGATTGCATGACTCTATCACAAAATCTACTCATATTTAAGTGACATAGTCTTGTGAAAGCCTTGCCTGTGGATTTTTCAGCAGTGAATTCTGTTCAATTTATGGTTTCTATAAAAGAGGATGAAGATTCCTGTTTTGACAGGGCTTTGTGACCCCTTAGCAACAGCTGTCCATATAATTCTCAGACACCGCTGAGTTCCTAACTTAAAAATAATGTCCTGAGACCACTTTGTGAGGGCTGAGCTCATTAGCTTGCCACAAAAGGAATCAGTATTGAATGTCTGAAAGCATTTCGCCTTAATCCATTTGCAACTGAAGGTAGAGTCTTCCTACCATTGGCTGGAAACTGTAGAGATAAGTATTATTTGTTAAACCTCAGTCCAGTGCATGATTAATCCCCCTGACATCAGTGGGATTCAATTAAAATCATGAAAGTGTCAAGATGCTTTTCTGTACTTGTTTGAGTAGCTTACACATCAGTAAGAGAATGATAACTTTAGATCCACTGCTATCAGATATTCTTTTTTCTTTATACAAAGGAGATGGTCAGAGAGAACACAAACAAGAAAAATATTGAACTTGTTACTTTTGGGGACTGAGCACTGAAATAGATAGTGGTAAGTTGCCTCACTCTTTCACTGAATAATGTAAATGCACATCATCTAATTGTTCTTCAGCTTGGTGCTTAAGGAATTATCTAAAGCTGCTGCAGATGTGAGTTTGATCCCTGTAGGCTCAAGAGAAAGCCGAACACTGTCCTACCACTTTTTTGGTAAGTACACTTCTCACACCACCTACCTGTCTCTACATACCCTTCCTGATCCTCCTACCTCATCAGTCTATTGTGTTGCTCATAGATGTTTAGCTGTACAGGAGATCTCCATCTCAAGACCCTGAAGTGGTATCTAAACAAATCCTGTGATCCTGTGATCTTTAGAAAAATGATGTTTTATGCTGTTACTTGTGTTTCCTAGGTAACCCTCCCTCCTTGAACCATCCTTTGCCAGCAGCTCCTTCTTTAAACGCACCGTGTTTCTGGATGAGATCAATCTAGATAGCTCTGCATCCCAGTTTTAGAGAGATGCCTGCTTGTGCCTATGAAATGAGTACCCAACTCCTTGAGCACAATCCTTTTGTCACTTAGTTTCCTTTTGCATCAGCTGTTCTGATTCCAGAGTCAGCAGTCTGATTCTTGCCCTTTCCAATGAAAAAGCAATTGTTTCAGCAAAGTAAAGTGCACTGCCAGAAACTGACTCTTAACAATTAGGTGGTACAGCTGTATTTGAAAGAGCAAAATTCCCTTGCAAAGCTGTAATTTTTGGCTGAAAAGATTCGGGATCAGATATGATACTTCTGGCAAACACACAAACATTTCACGCAATTAAACATTCAACTACCACACTGCTAGCTTTATGCAATTGTCCAAGATCCAGGTTTCTTTTGAGGTCATAATTATGGCCTATGTATTTATTTCACTGGCTTCTAAATGCTTTTTAGTAAAACTCTGTCTCCTCTAGTCTTCAGTACTTAAAATAATCCTTCTCCATTACCTCTTCAGTCCTGTCCATCTTCACTATCTCTTACTGTCTACATTTATCCTTAGGCTCTTCTTTTCCCTTTTCCCATTCTGATTTGGTATTGATACTTCAGTCCCTTTCCAGGAATTCATAGCCTTTGGCAACTCTTCTAAGTCTTGGTTCATCTCTCCATGGGGGAAAAAAAAAAAAAAAGAGTAAGATGGGGCTTAAGCTTAATAGCTAGCAGGAAAAAGAGTATAGATAGTGCATATCTTTCTTTTAGCTGATGACTGGGGCGAAAAAGTCAGATATCTGCTGAGAGGTGTATAGGCAGAAAGAACATCTACTCAAAATCTTGACACTAAGCTTCCTAATATATTTTCAGACTTCCAAGGGTATGCAAGGAAACAAGGGAATCAGTTGAATGGCAAAACTCTGTCTCTCTCCCGTCATATTGATGGGCATAGGAAATCTACTGCCAGGTATTAGCTCTTTCTAAGAAGCTCTAGAAAGTTTTAGGAAAGATGAACATTGGTGGGATTAGGCTTCCACTTTTCTTTTTGGAGAACATTTAAATCAGAAAACTGTAAGTAAAAGCAGTTGAAGTCTCCTTATTCCTAAGAAAGCATTCAACAGGGTATGTGCACCATATTCACTGAACCTGTGCTATTGAGATGTCTTACCATTCCTGTACCACAACACAAAAAATATCCCTTAACCTGAGCGAAGCCACATCTCCAGTTATTGTCTGAGAAATTAAGTACCTTTTCTTTTTTTTTTTCTCCTTCAGGATTTTATATATGCAAACTGACCCAAAGGCATTTCAGTCATAGTTCCTGCTTAGAAAAATTTTAGACTTTTCTGGTCATTGTGATAGAGTTCACTGACAGAAACTAGAGTTCCACAGCTATTGACTAAAAACATGACATTTTTGAGCTTTTATGCAATGTTTTCCAGAGAACAAAACAAAAGTTGAACTACAAACTAGCAATTTGAACATTTTTTCATTCATTTAATTTCTTGAAAACAAATATATACTATAAAGACTATAAAGATATAGATATCAAGAAAACAACATATGTCAACAAAATCAAGAAAAAAAAATTCAGTATTTTTTTCAGCCCAAAATGTTGTCCGATTCTCTGTTTGCTGCAGTTGCCAACCTTGTTAATGGACAACTTCTCTGTAACCTATATAATTAAACTTAGTATACTTTGACCCCTCCAACATGGTTTAAAGACTCCTGAAAACTATAAGCCTAAGAAAACTATGAAACTCACTGTTTTGGGGGATTTCTTGCCACTGTGCTTAACTATAAAAGCATTTTTCACTAATTTTTTGAATATTAAGTTCAGTGTTTCTCTTCATTACTATACAAACCCCAACATTTTTCCCCCATCACAATTATATGTAAGAAGACCAAATTTTCTGACATCAAATTTATTCTATCTGCATGCATGAATATTTTAAGAAGTTTATAAAATTAAATGTAAACCAAACATCAATGTAGTTACAGTCAGGTCTGATGTACAAAATCTACTTCTGTAATGCCCATGATCCCTCTCTGATCTTTTCCTCATACCCATAAAAATGCTTTTTCCAGTTTATAAAAATAATTCTCAATTTGTTTAGTTTGAATTTCTACTCTCAGTTACAAATGTATATTCCATGTGATTTGTGTTTAAAAACAAATTTTAAAAACAAAGTTCTTAAACTTAAGGAAAAAACCGATCTTTGTGCTCTATAGCCTTTAAAAGTGGAGGATTTACATACCAAAATGTCTTCATGTATTCAAATCATGCAAATTCCTCAAAACCATTTTCCAATAATAGATTTGTATTGCTTCTTGTGCAATAGAAAGGTACAAAATCTGCACCAAGTTGAGTCTGTTTTGCCTGTGATGGTAACTGGTGAGTGATCTCTCCCTTTCTTTATCTTGACCCATAAACCTTTTGTTGCATTTTGTCACATTTTGTCTCCACAGCCAACTGAGAAGAGGAATGACAGAGCAGCTTTGAAAGCACCTGGCACTGAGCCATGATCAACCACCATAAATAATTATCATGTATAAACAATGTTATAAAATCTGGTCATACTTTGAATTTCACAATATTAGAATACCTCAAACAGTACCCAAATGTGTTAGTTTCCATTGTGTGAGAATACAGATTCAAATAACTTCCAATGTTAAAAAATTATACAGGAAGACTGTGTAGTGATCTGCTCGAATTCTGTGTGTTGGTTCTTTTTGAGTCAAACATTAGTTTAGCCTTTCATTCAAAGAAACCTTTTGAACTTGCTGCTGGAAAGGTGATTACACATTACTGACATCCTGTAGGAGCACCATTTCTCAGCTTGGGGTTCATATGATGACAACAGTCTCATTTTGCTCAGCCTGCATCATTCCAGGATTAGACAAGAGGAACTGCAAATGCAAACAGAGTAAAAACACTTAACTAGCTCAGATAAAAATGTCATGGATGAAAGGCGCCTATCCCTACTGCACAAAGGAACCATGCTGCAAAATGAAGTTGGGTTAGTCTGAGATTTTATGCAAGATAAGCACTAAGAGAACTGTATTTGCAGCTGTCATGGTATCAGGTGTGGCAGCAGATACAGGTGTTTCAGAGAGAAGTTTTTCACGATGTTGGGAAAAAACCAGTAAGGTGATAATGGAAGTGCATTTTGTGTATTACAACTGCATCAACCTGCTTTATAAGCAAAGTTTGACTCATATGGACTTCAAAGGGTTAGACTAAGTCTGATACATTTTTATTATAGCTAGAGCAGAATAAACCTATAAAAAATTAAATAGTGAAACTTTAAAAACTACAATACAATTAAAAATTATTATTTTTTCTTGGTTCAGAAAATCCTTGGCTTAGAGACATAGAGAAAAATACATTAAAAAGCACTTGCAAGTAAAAATAGTATTTTTTTTTTTTTAATGTGTGAGAACAGTGGGCTTTTAGACATGCTATAAATATTAGGAGACTATTAAAATCAGAATTATATTTATAGTCCTGGATATGTCTGAGAAACACAAGCAATACTTTAAAAAAATATCCTTACATCAAATCATGCAGAACATACGTTTGCTGATGCAAACATCACAAAGAAATAAACCATTTTTCCCCTTTTCAGCTCTGCTGAAATGAGCCATAGTTTTGAGTGGCTTTTGACAGGCATGAGTACATGTTTCTGTTTACTGTCCTTTACAGGCTTCCTTTAGCCCTCCAGCAGTGATTTCTCCCAGGATGACATGGGTTCTGGATGCAAAGGGTTGCATACAGCTCAATTTCACTCTAGAGTTTGCAGAGCTCTGATAGCAGCCTACATTCAGCCACATCAACCTAAAAAACTGAGTGGCTTGATTAGGAAAATTATGCAAGTGTAGCACCTGGTGACTGTGCCAGTTCATTGCATACTCCTTCCCTCCAACAGGCATTTTTTGGAGTACCCTCAGTACAGCTCCAAGGAGGGACCAAAACTGTAAATGGTCATTCAGGGTGGTATAAAGTTATTTGATTATACAGTCCAGTCATGCACCTACTTTCACAATACCAGTTATTTAGCAGTCATCACGTCTTTTCAGAAATAGTATTGCAGAATTTGTGGGTGTTCAAAGAGGAGTGAGAAGAATGATATTGAAATGGAGGAAAAATCACACATCAAGAAAGACAGAAAAATCTCAGTGATTTTGGAAATGGAGGAGGTGTAAACCAGATAGAGTAGTTCTTATCAATTATGGTGGGGTTATAAACTGTTTCAATGAGGGATTATTTTTGCTTGTTTGTTTGTTTGTTTTGTTATAAGCACCTGTCTCAGTGTTTTCTGACAATTTGCTCATAATAACAAACTATAGAGAAGGGTGAAAAACATATCCCATTTTCCTGTCTGTGAACACTTGTAAGTTTAGTGAGAAATTAACAGAGAACGATGAATTTAAAAAAATGTTAAAGGATAGTAACTCAGTGTATCTATAGAACAAGTTTTCACATCATGGTGTTAAAGGCAAGTAGTTTACTAGTCTCAAAGACAGCTAAATATTTTTAAGAACAGTAAAGGTACAAATACTATTGAAAGCTTTCAAAAGGGAAACTTGATATCACATTTCATGAACAGTTTTAATTTTAATTAGTAAGAACTCCATTTGGGCTTATGAAAAGTGGAAGGATGTTGGGATGTGTATCCATCTATTATGAAATTCTTGCACTTTCTCCTGTGTTGGTACTGAAGAAGTCAAAATATGTAATAAAAGGGACTGTGCATTTGAATCCAATGTGGAAATTTATTCCACCAGCGGGAATATACATGGCAGCAATATCCTAGCTATAGGAAATAAAATAGGAGAAAAATGCCTTAGGGTTTACAAGAGGAACATTTAATTTTTTGAGAACAAGAATTATGAGTATTCAAATTTTTACTTTCCAATTTATATTTAGATTTTTTCTATATTTTAATTATAAACTGTTATATATGTGCTACCTTGTCCGATTTACAGTGCTGAGCTGTCTTTAATCTTCTTTTTACTGTGCAAGACTATTTTCTTTGACAGCTTCTGGCAATAGAGACAAAAAGAACCCACTCAACCCAGTAACACATACAGAGACATTAAAGGGTTTTTTAGGGATCCATGCAATTAATTTTCTTCAAAGAGTTGCTGAAAATAGTTTTGCAGGTCATGAAAAGAAGAATGACCAAGTAGAAAGTGATTCTAGGACCAGCAGAAAAAAAGCATTATTCTAGAATCTGATAGCAAGCTCTAAAATCCCTGGCTCTGAAATCCAGGACAACTTGTAGTAGTGAAAACACTTTTCAGTATTTTTAAACACATGGGAACATTTATTTGCTAAGCATATTTAAAAACAGGTAAATAATGGGAAAACTTTCGGGAAAAGAAGAGTAAGGGATCTCCAGCTAAAGTTATGGTAAATTGCCATTTGCTTTGCTTCCCCCTAAGGCACTGAAGAATTAGAGAAAAACAAGTATATGGAATTTCTCTTTGTGCTAAACAGACAAGTTAAATGGGATTTTGAATATAGTTATTCTAATGTACAATCATAAGCAATACCTGCACATCAATTTATCCTACTGATTACATTGGAATCATAAATCATCTCACATTGTGGGTGGCCTGGGGCATCTATACTACAGATTAAAATTAGCTTCTAGTGCAACAATAACGTGTAAAATGAAGAAAATTCCATGACAAGCATAGGTCTCTGAGATGAACCATAAAGTTCTATTTAATTCTGCTTAAAACTGTGAACTACTTTTGATCAGCTGTTCTGCAGGAGCATGTATTTAACGCAGGTACCTAAAACCAGACTGTTATGTACAGTCAACACAATATTACCAGCCTAAATTGTCACATCTTCTTTTGCATTTTTTGAACTCTTCCTTAAGTCACATTCTTAAATGAAAGTCATGAAGTGCACTAAACAAATGAATATGTGCGCCTGTGTGCTAGTGATAATGATTAAACATTAAACCCCTTTTCCAGGTGTCTTACCAAAGGGACAACAAAATAAAAAGAAAGATAAAGGCCTTCTTGGTCTCTTTTCTCTTTCAGCAGAGATGGGCACAACTACTGACAAATTCTGTAGCAGAACTGCAGCTGGGCACAAGCAGCAGAAGGGGGAATTTTCTTTACTACGCAAAATCTTTTTTATAGTTATTCTGACGAACACCTGTAGTAGCACATTCTCTAACAGATAAAAAAAAAAACACCAAACAAAAAAACAAAAAAACCCAGAATACTCAGTATTCTCCACATCATTGTTTGATAGTCCCAGTCTAGCCAATTGGCCCAAATGAACAGATGACAATATTAATATTTTCTTACCTTTAACTGCAAGAACATCTTCGTATCTTTACAATTATACCTCAAAACACCATAGTCTGAAAGCAGTATATGTTGTTTTTTAACACCTCATATGAAGATCATGGTTGTATAATTTCCATTCTCCTAAGGATAAAAAAAAACCTTTTTCCAGTGCTGTGTGTATTTGAGATACATCATCTTCACTACCTTCTTCAGGAAATTTGCTTTTTAAAATAGGAAAACACTAGATAGAAACATTATTTTTTTTTAATTGCCTCCAGTAGTTACCTGAAAATGTCCTATTCTGATATCAGCCCTAGCTCATGAAAGCACTTAAATGTATTCAATGCATATGACATAGCCATTCAGGTCAAGCCTATTCTATGATCACAATATAAATGTCAACAGTTAAAAATAATCCTTCACGTTCTAACTGTGCTGTAGCTTTATTTTATTGTGTTATTTTCACCCTTAGTTGCTAAATGCACAAAAGAGTTTATTGTTGGTTAATATTCACCAGTTTATCTATTATCAATCACATCAATATCTCATGATGAGGAAGAAGAACCAACAAAAAATCATAGGCTTTTTTTCCATCTTTCCAGCTGTGTCTGTGGGTAACCGAGATACAGCAGTGATAGATAATTAAGATTTCATTACAGAATACTTCTGATATGATTAGTATTTTCCATTGTGGAAGTCATAATACATGGGCATAGGTTTTAAAGGACAGTAAGAAAACTATAGACTTTAATGCTGAGTTTCAAGACATATGCAAAGTTAGAAACTAATTTAATAAAATGAAAGTATTTAGAAAAATTGGTGTTCTGTATTCTTCATAAACTAATATGTGAGACCACTGTCTGAGAAGTGTCATTCCTAAGAATAACAGCAGCATCGTTGAGCTTAGTGTTGGTGCTTATAATGACATTTGCAAGAGAGAACAAAGATTAGTAATCCCATAAAGATGGCTTTTATGATTGTAAATGAATGTAATTTACTGTCTGTAGAAAAAAAAGCTGAAAAAATTATTTGAAAAAACATCAAAATAAATGTAAAGTACCACTTCATAAGTTTTCTTTGGTATTTTTCACTTTCTCTTTTATACTCTAGTTTGTTTTTCCATACATGTGATGAACATTTTGATGTTTTATTAATTCAAGAAGGACAAAAGTTGCTGCCCATGATGCATCATGTACAATATGTCTCCTTTTGCCTTATTTCTCACTCCATTGCTACAATGGCAAATAATTAGTATGTTTTAAATGAGAGCATGACATACATAACTGCCAGCAATCACAGTGATTTTGCTTGTGGGTACTCATGTATTAGCACTGTAGCTTACTGTGATATTTTACTTTTCACTTATATTTCTGGAAAAAAATATTCTACAGAAAAATCCTTTTAAAAAATAAGTAAAATAATAACTTTACTATCTGGATTTTTTGAAATACAGAATTCTCTTTTCAGCCTTTTCTGTTGTGAATTATGTTAAAACAATGAAGGAGTCTTAGTACTACTGTGATAGATAAATAAAAGATCCAGAAAACAATTACAAGCCTAAAACCCTTTCCTCACACCATTTAAGTGTTACTTTCCTCCCTGAATGATCTGGATTTCTACAAGCATGCTCTCCAGGAAAATACAAGGGCACTGGTTGGTTCACTTCTGATCTGTTCAAATGGGACAGTAACAGCCAAGGGTTTTTTCTCTCTTCTAAGTCCACAAACATTTATCCCAGCAATCTGTGCATCTTCAGAAGCCTCTTCCTATTCTCACACCAAACTCTTTTTTCATCTTTTAAAAAACAATGAACTATAGTACAACTTCCACATTATGTTGCATTCCTTGAACTGAAAAAAAAGTCTGCACAAAATAGTAGTTATATTTCAGGGATACTATGTAGAGTCAGAGCTGCTGCAGGCCAAATGGTTTGTAGCATGGATACAGAAACTCTGATCCATGAGTGCTTATTCCTAAGAACTGTGAACATGAACCCCTCCATGCTGTGTGGCCCAAAAGATATCATTATCTACAAATCCACGTATAGCCAGAGAACTCAGTCATGCACAGTGAATATTATTAAAACATTTTCTTGTAAGAAATGAATAAATGATAGGTTTTAAAAAAGACGCTGCTCATGCTTAAAGTAAAACATGGAAAATTAATGTCTCAGTATGGCAGGATAGCATAAAGTCTCACTGCTGGCTTCAGCTTCTTTTGCACTCCTTTCTGTGCAGCAAAGCCAAAAAGGTGGTTATAACCTGCTCACTTGTTACCAAAATTACCACTCTTTTCCAAAGTAACAATACCAACATGATAATAACTCCTACTGTAGTGGTACTAGAAAGACATTAGGGAATAGATTGTTTTACGTCATCTGACACTCTAATTTATCACACATAAGAGCAGATTCTTGAGCTTCAATTAAAAAAAATGCTAAGCATATCATGTAGTAGAGTATGTGCTTCTGAGTTTTGTTTTCACTCCTTATTTTAAACTTGTCTACATGTGTGAAAGCTCCATATTTGAAATGGACTCATTTGGATATGTTATTGTCTCTTTTACCTTTAAACTAGAGTTTGGTACTTAAGACCTACAAATGGTGTGCTTGCACAGCATTTAGCACAGCTAGAAGAGTATTTTTTTTTTTCTTCTAATATTTTTTGTGTAGGAAGTAGCCCACAAGAAGACATGTCATTGTGGCTTTTATCTGATGCCATAAACCACCCCCCCAAAAAAAACCCCCAGATTCCATGATTTGGTCAATCATTCCTTGTCAACCTAAATGAGAATCCCAGGCCAGTGATCACAGGGCCATGGTTATAGGGACCATTGGTAAAGACTGCAATAGAAAAAGCCTCCATGATAGGTTAAAATCATTTCCTTATGGAAGCCTTTAAAAGCCACTTTCCACTGACTGTAGACCTAAATCTATTTAGGAGGACCAGTGCACACTAGACACATGAAATTAGAAAAAAAATTAGTTGACTAGATGAATTAGACTAGACCCTAGCTCTGTCTCAAACTACCAGTCCTGGAAAACTCTTGATCCAATTAATGGATGAATATCTACATGTATTTATTTATTAGAGAATCACAGGATATGCTGAGTTGGAAAGGGATGCAGAAGTATCATCGAGTTCAACTGCTGTCTCTGCACAGGACCACTCCCGAGAGTCACACCATATGTCTGAGAGTATTGTCCAAATGCTTCTTGAACTCAGGCTTGGTGCTGTGAGCACTTCCCTGGGTAGCCTGTTCCAGTGCTCAGTCACCCTTTGGATGAAAACCCTTTTCCTGATATCTAACCTAAAGCTCTCCTGACACAACTTCAGGCCATTCCCTCAGGTCCTGTCACTGGACCTACTCCTCTTCCCCTCAAGGGGAAGTAATAGACTGCAATGAGGTCTCCCCTCAGTCTTGTCTTCTCACCAAGGGAGTTTTGTTTTTCCATTTGTTAATTTGCTTTTCAGAAGACAACAGTTCTGTATTGAATATATACATACAAAATTCCCACATTAATGTAATTTTAAACAATAAACTAACAAGTGCAATTTAAATCTTAGTGCAGTGAGAAGAACATCACAATAAAAAGTTAAAAATACAGAAAATGCTTTTAAATTTATGCTTTGAAATCTGTTAAAAATAAGTTTCATTGTATTTGTTGTCTATTGGGAGATTTGAATATAATTTTGCCAAACATCTCAGCTATTAGATCTTACTATTCAGGCTATGATTTATTCATTATTTGTCCTAAAGAAGCAGATTTATAGTTTGTACAAATGAATCTAATATATATAAAAGGAAATAAACAATTGCTAGTTATGACTGTCACTGTTTGCTGTTCTTCCAAAAGAGTTGACATACATGGTATTTGCGCTTTTTGTTATGGCAATAGCTAACAGTTTATGAAGCTTACAGCACCTTTCCCAGTTTCAGACATCATGTCTCTACAGCGTAATGCTTGCCTAGGGGCCCTTCTTGGTTTTGGGTGCTAAAGATGTAGTAGGCAAAAGATTTCTCTGCAAAGCCCTCAGATGTATTTTCATCATGGTATTGAGGTGCAGTGATCTCTAAGGAGTAGTCTGAGCAACAGAAAGATTGAGGTCAGAAGAGGACAAGCATGGTCTACAAAATAAAAGAGTAGGTCCTCAGCACTAGGTAACATCAATGGCTCCTTGGTGTTTATTTACTGGTTAAAGTATTTTAGGTTGAATGGCTTAACAAGTGAGAAAAAACTTGGATGTGTGTCTTTCCCTGGTTGTTACAGTCACATTTGATGAAACTTTCTGAATGGAAGGATGGATGTCATGTTCTCTGTCAGGGCACAGGTGTGGAACCCTTTGGTGAAGCATCAGGGCATGGAATGTGGTAACAAGCCTCTGAGCACACAGTGACAGTCTGGAGCTAGACTAGAGAACTGATTCTTAAAAAGAGCAAGAAGCATGTAGACAGCAAGACCTCTTAGGTGAGAGAAATAAAGAAACTTCCCTAGAGATTCGGACAGAATTATGCAAAATTTGTTACAACTCTGGAAGCAAAAAAAAAAAATTGCAATATCTTGGTTTGAATCTTTCTCACATGGCTTATGTGAACAGTCTTTGCTTTTGTTCTAATAGAGCGTGAAAGGTGGGTTTTGCTGGTTTTGGCCTGAAATTCAGACTTGTACTCTGAATTTTGTTTAGTCTTTCTTACTAAATACTAGAGTATTACATTTCTAGTTTGTATTTGTTTAGCAATCCTACATCAAAGCATTAACTGTAGAAACATCTAAAATCTCCATATTGTACATGAATCAATAGATAAAACACAATTAGTAAAGAGGTAGTTAGAGTAACCAAATACCACGTGCTTTTTGGTCTGGGAGGTCAACCACTCAGCAAGTCTTCTAATGAGCACAGCAAAAATTTATGATGCAAAACTGACTCTGCCCTAAGAATTAAAATTAGATATTGTGAGCATTCCAGATGCTGGAGAAAGACATATTGGATAGGAGGAGGCAAGGGCTATTTACAGCAGGAATATGGACTGTAATAAAGCAATCTCTGAGGTCATGAGTGGGGCAAAGGAGATGGAAAGAGAGATTGAGAGGGGGAGATGGGTTAAGAATTTGAGTCTCTACCGGTGTCTTAAATACCTACCTTGAGAGGCTTCTCCTTTTGCTTTCATTAACTGGAGACAGAGCCCAGACAGCTGCTTAAACTTGAAACTTAAAGTTTAAATGGTTTTAGATGAGGTACTAAAGAAATAAGCCATTTCTACCACAATGAGAGTGGCTTATACATAAACAATTCCACTTTGCAGAAAGTAAACAAATACTAACAAATAGTTGTAAATGTCCACAAATATGATGCCAGTTGTGAAACTACTCCAAACCACTGGAATGTTGAAGGCATCTTTAGCCTCCCTTCTGAAACACTGAGAAACCTCATTACAGGTTATATGATCTCTTCTTCAAAGCTTTGGGCTTCACTCCTTTTCCCCAAAATGGAAACAAAACGTTTATTAAATACTTAAGACAACTGGAAAATCTACGTCTGTAAGAGCTGGAATTTGATTTTGTTACATTAACAAATATATATAGTTGCTATGTGAGTGCAAAAAAAGTGTGAAAAAAATGAATTAAAAAAAAAAGAAAAATTATATTTTAAATAGAAGACATTTTAGTCTTTAGTTATTTAGACATTTCAGTTATACCAGAGGAAAAAAGAGTAGCACTTGAAAGAGATCTTGGAAAATATACAATCAATTTGTCATGCACCATTTACATAGATACAGATCATTAACATTTCTCTACTTTGTTCTGTTTACATTCAAAGCATTTTCCGTTCTCACAACTCAGACAACAAAGGTCCATAATTGCAATTTGTCTACTTTTTCTTTACTTAACTTTTTATTATAAAAAAGCTACTAGGATATATATTTCATATAAGTTACATATTTGGAGACTGTTGCAAAAACTTTTAATGCAGGAAAAATTTAACAATGTCTGTTCTCAACTCCATTTATCTGCTTTTATTTAGTAATATGCAATAATACAGAATTTTAACTGCAGCATCTTATATTGATCAAATTCTGTGTTTCAATAAAGAAGAATACTTGTGATAGATTCAAGATTGTTACACAGAGTGGTGATTTCTGTCCTTCCTAGAGTGTGGCAAATATGTACCATGAGCAAAACTTAAGGTGTTGTACTTTTTTGCACTAAAGTATGCTCCCTAATATAATTTTAAAAAAATGCAAACCAACAAAACAAACAAAATGCCAGACCCAGTACTAATTATATTTGAACCATATATTTCCTAAGTAGCACAGTCTTTCTTCAATTAACTAATTTTCAATATTTCAGAGACAAAAATGTATCTGAGGCACTGACACTAGTTATCCTGTAAAGACCACGTGGATCTCCTTCCATTTCCAGATCCAGTCACATCAGAAAAATTTCTACTGTATAACCATTACAATAGATTGGTGTATTCAAAATGCAGGAATATAACCTACTGTGATTTTTCCTTTACTAATGTGGATTAGAGGAGAAAATTTTGACCTTGTGTAACATTCACATTTTCACTATGAATAATTTTTTTTTTTTTATAAATAACAATTGCAATGACAATAATAATAATAACAACCTTGTTTAAAAGCATAGCAAAATATATATAAAGGAACAAAAAGTTCTCTCAATGTGTGCATAAATATGAGAATGATAGGGACAGAAAGGTGCAAATAATGTATGAAAGAAAGATTTGGTTTAAAAAAAAAAAAAAGTGATAATTTCTTATCCATAGATTTATACCCTGTTCACTTGAATAATGTGTTTTCATGTACTGTTTGGATGTTTACTGAACTTTACATCCTAAAAGTGCACCTCTCTTATCTGGTGAACAGAAAGAAGCAGGTAATGTTTCAGACCTCCAGAGGAAGATGCTATCTAACAGGATTTAGATATCTAACACTGAACAGAATTCCTAATTCACCAGTCTCCAACTGACTGACTTGTCACTTATATTGTTAGGGCTGGTTCACCAAACAATACAAGACTAGGTTCATTTTAAATAACCTCACCTGGAGATAATTTTGTCTTTTTAAAGCAAATTAAAAGATAAGTCAGCCTCACATGAGAAATGTACCTGACTTTTTTTTTTTTTTTTAAGGTGAAAAAAAATGATTAATTTTATTTTTTAAATTAAGAACAAATAAGGTAATTGATGTACATGTAGTGTCACAAGAAATCAGTTGCTCTTGTTGTTTTCAGGGTTGTAGACCAGATGACATTTTTCATTACTTCAGTTAAACAGTTCTTCATGCTTTATTGTTGTCTGAATTTTATTTGTGACTTTTGCCTGCTTATTTTAGGACTAACAGTGCATTTTCTTCTTCCAGCGTGCTTATTTCAGTAGCAATCTCTTTAAATGTTGATTACAAAAATTATATTTTAGGGCAGGCCATGCTAAGAAATATATGAAGAAAAGAGATGAGAATGAAAAGAGGCTCCAAATCAAGAGGAAAGAAAAAGATTTTTGCAGAAGCTGTATCTATGGGGTATGTGTTGGAGAAAAAAATACATGCCTCATTGCTTTGCAATACCAATTTCTAATAAAATGCTTTTAGTTTAACCCCCACTCCATATGTGTTTTTTTCACTGTAACTACTTTTGTTTCTTTTTCTTTATTGAAGTGTTTGGTCTTTTATTCTTGTAACTAACAGGGGAAAGAAGAACATATAATTTCTTTAAAACAGTTTGTTATTTTATACTTCTCAGTCAGTCATCTGGCATTCATCTCTTCTTTAAACTTAGTGGCCAACTTTTCAGCTGCTGTAAATTGCACAATGCTAACAATATCAAAGGCACTACAACAATTTTAATCAGCTGTTCATCTGGTTTCAGAGTTCTGTTATATTTAATATCTCCTTACAGTAACAGAGTAAAATAACTCTTAAGGTTTTTTCTGTCTTTCCCTGAATTTTATACTTGTTTTTCTTATATCAAAGTAAAGCTTCCCTCTGACACAATATTTTCAGTATTTTACCTTATTCATTTCATAATATTCTACCACTTGCTTTCTCTTATTGACAGCCAGTAGGCATTCAACAGATGTTTTCCCTGTGGTTTTTAAAATTATCCTTATTAGTTATTTTACTTTTTCTAGGATGGCTACGCTTAATTTAGAATCCATCAGTTTGCGTAAGTTCAAATTGTTCCTTCAGTTACACATTAGCTTGCATTTCTCTACAGTGATTTGAATTGGCTTTCATTGCCCAGCTACCATATATTATCTCAACTTCTGAAGCTACTCATATTTAACTTACCTTATGCTCTGGCTTTCTGATTTAAAGTATATGGATATTGTATTGATATTGAGCTTGTTACAAAAAATAACTTACAACTTTTGTAGGTCTACATCTAACCCAAATCTACAACGTTTGCTAACTTCTTTTCTCCTTCTCAGTGTGTTTTTATTTCATTTGAACTCTTTCAACTCAGTGCCAGGACTTATCATTCACCAATTCTGCTTTTTTTCTTATCATCCATAGATCAGTAACTTAAAGGCTTTTATTGCAAGTACAAATCAGATATCTTACAATTATTCCATTGATCACTTCTGCTTCTAGCACTCTAAAGTGGGGGACATTATATGCCTTACATACTTTAATTCCAAAGTGATGGGATGCAAATCAGACTCATTTATTTATGTAAATTAGATTCTTGATTGGATAAAGACTCTTGTGAAAGTCTGACATAAATAAGCTAATTTAATAGTGAAAAGTAAAAAGTCAGTGCTTAGCACAGATCTATCTCACACTAGGCATTTAGTGGCTCCGAAGGCCATTTTGAGAGTAGTATGCCTGAAACTGAGGACAAGAAATGTGTAGTGATTCTGAATCTTGTAACAACTATGTTTGTAAATCTGAATCCTGAATTTTCTGTCTGTAAAATTGAAAATTGCAAAGATATGAACATTAGGGCTCCTGAAAGTGTTCAGTTCCATGTTAACATAGTCCTATAGAAGCAAACCAGACTCTTTGGTAGCAAGCAGGCTAATCAGACTGATAGAAAGAACAGTACATGAAGAAAGAATGTAGGAAGTTTGTGTAACCTACTGACTCATTTTCAACTTGTCATTGACCAGGACTCCCAGGTCCCTTTCCATGGCACTGCTTTCCAGCATCTCTTTCCCCAGTCTGTACAGACGTTCAGGGTTGCCCCTTCCCAGGTGCAGAATCCAGCACTTGTCTTTGTTAAACTTTATAAGATAAGTGATTGCCCAGCACTCTAGTTTGTCGAGGTCTCTCTACAGGACCTCTCTGTCTTTGAGGGAGTCCACTGTTCTTCCCAATTTAGTATCATCTGCAAACTTAGTATGCCTTTAAGTTCTGTGTCCAGGTAATTTATGAAGATGTTGAAAGAGGTTTTTTGAACAATGCCCTTAATAATAGCTAGCTTTAACTTTTGGTCAACCTTGAATTGGTCAGGAGGTGAGCACTATAGGTGTCTCCCAACTTTTGTGGTCTAGTGTAGACTAGTTTAAAATTCTCAAAATCAAAGAAGTTTAAACTAATCTATGGTAATAGAACACAACCAAAAATCCCACCCGAGTTTAGTGCTTATATTCTTGTTGAATTTTATTAAATAATCTAAACACTTAAGTGCATAAAAAACTGTGGTTAGCTTTGTGACACTGTTAAGAGTGGCCAGACCAGCCAACTCTCATAAAGAAATATTTTCAATAGAGAAAGAATCATAGTTCAGACCTTTCATGAGTTGAATTTTACATTTGGAATACTTTCTCTCCCTAATGACTGTCTAGAGAATACAGGTTGCTAACTGAAGGACCACTTGACTTAGGTGTAGTGAATCTGTCCTTTAAAATGTCTTTCTGCAGTGCTTTTTCATTCAGATCTATTACTTTAATGGAACATATTGTTGAGCACAATGAACAGGTTGCACAGTCATGCAATTGGTAGCTGGATATACATAGCAGTTTTCTCTGTTCCTGGGATATTAGACCTCTACAGAAGAGACCAATTTTTTTTTCTTCAGTACTGCAGAGAAAACCCAGAAGAGAGAGAGAGAGAGACAAATAGTGTTTTGCAGAAACTAGTAACTGTTTATGGAAGAAGGAGTTCAGATCCTAACCACTTTTTTAATGATAGGCAAATGATCTGATTACTAAGGAAACATAATTTTCTTCCATAAAAATTGGGTGTGCAGTTAAGATCTGAACACCAGTAGTCTTGCAGTTTTACTAAGGTCACTATGACTGTAGTTAATTGAGAACATACACCAAAAGGTAAGAGAAAACAATATATCGTGGTTGTTTTGGGTATCACAATAGACTGAAACAAATCTCACCAGCGTTCTCCAGATTTAGCTAAAATAATAGAGATGAAATCCAATATCACATAGCTTTATTACTTGTAAAATCTTTCACACTTGAGAAAATTGAAAAAAACCTGCATTTGCATATTATTTCCCATTGGTATTGTAAATGTAGGTGGGCTATAAAGTGTTTCTGGAGTGGAGAGCTATTGGATTCTATTAACCGTCTATCTTATATGTAAATCAAGAATGATTTAAAGCTGCACCAGGGGAAGTTTCAACTGGACTTTAAGAAGCATTTATTGGTACTGAGAGGCTGGTTAAACAGTGAAACAGATTCCTAGAGAGGTGGTTGATGCCCCAAGGCCATGAGGGTTTAAGAGGTATTTGGAAAATGATCTTAATAACATGCTTTAATTTTTGGTTAGTCTTAAATTAATCAGGCCATTGGGCCAGGTGATCATTGTAGGTCCCTTCCAACTGAAATAGTCTACTCTATTCTCTTCTATGCTAATCTTTCTAGAAATATTTTGATAGCCTTAAAAAAGCCCATGTCAATTCTGTTAAAACACTGTGAAATCTTTTATAAAACACTGTAAGATCAGCCAAATCACATACCATGGAAAATCACAGTCCACTTGCAAAACCTCAGTCATTTGGTTTTTAATTTATTTTGATACAATATTAGAATCTGGTTAATTGCCTGTATCCAGAGTTCTTGTTAACATTGATTTTTTTATACAATATACCTCACAAAGTAAATACATCCCATGAAAAAAATTTGCTATCACTTGTTGTAAGAGCAACTCAGACACAATCTTAGATTGGTTTTTTTTTGGTTTTCTTATCAACAGGGAGGCTGCAGCCAGGCAGGATTCTGGCAAATACAGCTACTTTCCCCTTTTCAACTGGAGAGTGTCACCTTTAAGGAAAAAAAAAATGAAAAAATAAAAAAAAGAAGAGAGGCAACAATCAAAGTTGCCATCAAAGTTGCCTTGAACAGGGGGGAAGGTATTATGTTTACCCTGACCTTGACCTACAACTCTTGACATCAGCTCTGGAAAATGTGTCAGTTTTCTTGCCTGGTTTGTTCAAGTGGTGAAGCCTTATTACTACTGTAAGGCATACTTTACATACACACACAAACACAAGTGCACTTATTTCTATGAAGTCAGAGGCAACAAAGCTGTCTTTGTATCTACCAAATATAATTCTTTCCTCCTTGCATAATTGCTTAGATGTTTTTGTCTGAAATTCTATTCCTATTGATGCTTTGTGTATGTGTGAAACTGGTTTGAATGATGTCTACATTCATTAGTTTTTCCACAGTAACTATTTCCCTTACAAGGTACATGATCCCAGAGCAAAGAAAAGTTAACAATTTAAAACTCTGAGGGTGTCTTTGTTGGGAACAGTATAATTTTTTAATTCACATTCCTTTCACTTAGTTTCTGTAATCCCTGAAGAGAACAGAGTCAAACTTTGTGTTTTAATTAGGATTTTCAGTATTTATGGCCTGCAGCAATGAAAGGAAATAAATTCTAGAGTTGTGGGAAAAAAAGATTGGGCCAAGTTTGCCTTCTTGTGACTGTCATTTACATTTTCCAATAACAGATGTAAAAACTGAAAATGGTTTTATGATTCACAGCCCAGCATAACTGAAAGTAACCAACAGGATTTTGCATAAAATATCAGTAAGAAACGTCTATCAAAGGTAGTGAATTTAAACAATTTAGCAATTTAGAATGCTACTCTGTAAGGAAGAGAAGAGACTGGAAGCATGATAATAATTAAGGTACAGGGTTCTAAATTACTATGTTGCTTTTATAAACACAGAACTTCTAGGTGCATTGCATTGGTGCCAAAGGCTGCAGAATTTAAGTGGCAGGTGAGAAGCTGATCTTGTGCCAGGCAACAGAATCTTACAAAGATATAAAATCTCATATCGCTGTGAAAGGGCACAGATTTGTTACAGTACTGAACTATTGGAAAAGTACATCTTTGCTCTCTTTTGTTTTACAACAGAAGTCTGTTAATGTGTCAGCTGTAGAGCATTCAGAAACACCAGATGAAGGAGGCATTTTTTTTTTCAGGGTTTGCTTAATTATGCAGCTTCCTGCTCTGTCCTTGTATGTACCTGATTCGTTTGACTGTTTACTGATGAATACTTGACAGTCTCTGTAGACTAAACTGTGTAAGCATGTCAAGATAATCACTACTGGTTACTTCTCAGTGAACTTCATGCAAATCTGGTATAGCTCTGTGGTCGTTTAATGGAACTAGACCATTTTCAGCAAAAACACCATTCATCAGCAAAAATGTTGTGCCTCTGTTGGAGACTATTACCTAGGTGCTTTAAAGGCTTTGCAAGAATGTGGGAAGATTACTGTGAAAAACACACATGAGAGAAGAATCAGAATTTAAAGGTTCCACTGAAAGGTAGCAACCAAGAACATATCCACCTTTGGGTTTTGGTGCTAATGAGATGCTTAACTACTAACCATGTGTTTGAAAACTCATGCCACACTTTAATAAAATAGACTATAAAACAAGCAAATATAATTAACGCTTGGAAAGGGGGGAAAAAAAGATCAGCTATATGCATAGATTAATAGTACAGTATCATATGAAGAGCATTTTCTTACTTAGAAAAAAAGCGAGTTGATTGTTTTTGAAGCTGCTTTGTAATGTTTTAATGGTTTAAACCTAACAAATATTTTAAACTGAGAAAAGTGCAAATCAAGACTTATGTATTCCAACTCCTGTTAATTTCTCGAAGTACAGACAACATTTTTAACTTCCCATAGTCCATTGAGAAAAATGTCAATTTACCAAAACTGAACTCTAGCTTGGAGGAAAAAAGAAAGTGTAACAGCAAAAGTATCTCTACAGATACTAACAGATCCAAAATTCACAGATTCAAAGCTGAAATCATAAGTCTGCCTCTGTTTTCATACAAGTATCTTATTATTCATAGGATTCTCAGTACCCCTGAACTCAAGCTCTCATAAATCTTTGAAAGTCCTCAATATTTGCAGATATGTGGGAAAAAAACCTAAAAACAACCAAAAAAAACCCCACCACAAACCCAAAGCCAACAATAAAAACAGCCAAACAAACAAAAAAGAATCTATCTTTCCCTGGACAGGTCTAATATTGAATACTATTTATTTCAGAATGGCAGTTTCTGAAAGCTTTATTAGCCTTATTTATGACTTTTTACTTTCATTTGTATGTGAAAATGTCCAATAAACCATGAAACTCTAAAATTAATGTCTCCTTCCACTCTTCATCATTAATTAAAACCAAGTGAGACTGCACAAATTTTCTTCAGATATTTCTTAACATTTCTGGAAGAAATTTTTGGAAGAAAATCTAAAAAAGAGGATTTGAATCAGTAAGGGCGAAATAGGGTAAACACTGTTTTCTATTTCATTCTTGCATCTGGGACAAGTCAAGCACAAGGCAAAGGAAAGCAACAGGTTCTTTCATTATCTAACAGATAAATGAGAGAGAATTGCTGACTTTGACTGTGAACATGATTCGCATAAAAATGCTGGAATGCATAAATCTTCCTAAAAAATTTTGCTGCATGTATGCAATCAGTACTTTCTATACAGATGTCTGTGTGCAAACACGAGCTTGCACACAGCCACATGCACTGGTATGTTCCTCATTTGATAAAAATTCACAGTCTTAAAAATGTGGCATGGCTGTTTTTATCACGCACATACGTGGACACATTTTTCAAAATAAAAAAGCAAAATCCAATTTTCTGCTAATCATTCTTGCTTTTGGAAATTGAGATAAAAATAAAAAATAAGTATTAAAAAATGAAATAGTCAAATTATTTCTGTATATTAAATTACAGAAAACAGTCATAAAATTATTGGATTTTCATCAGGACAAGGAAATATGAAAAGTGTAATTAAAACATTTGATATAGAGTCTACTATCACAAAAAGATGAAAACAGGAAACTCTTCTATCAGAAAAATGCTGATATCGAATTATATTCTTTACTACATTTTTTTTTTTTTTGGTGTGCATATATCTGTAACACTCTGGCGAAAATGAATGAAACATCTCACAATAGACATCTGAATTTTTCAGAGTATTTATTTTGAATCATTCAAACATAAACCATGTAGTTCATATTAAAACTATGTTTGATATACTTGATGTCTAGATAGGTTGAGATTAATTATAGCAGTTTCACCAACTATAAAGAAAAACATTTAGTATGATTTACTTATTTTATATATTTATCTAAGAGGAGTGGAATACAAACAGTTATTTTAGTAATATCTACTTTAGAATCATAGAATCATAAACTGGTTTGGGTTGGAAGGAACCTTTAAAGATCATCTAGTTCCAACCGCCCTGCCATGGGCACAGACATCTTCCACTAGACCAAGTCACTCAAAACCCTATCCAACCTGGCCTAGAACTTTTCTAATGATGAGGCATCCACAACTTCTCTGAGTAATTTGTTACACTGTCTCACCATCCTCATTGTAAAAAAAAAGTTCTTACTTGTACACAATCCAAATATGCCTCTTCCAGTTTAAAACTATTGTCCCTGTCACTACAGGCCTTGATGAAATGTCTCTCTCCATCTTTCCTATAAGATCCCTCTAAGTATTAAAAGGCCTCAAAAATATCCACCTAGAGCCTTCTCTTCTCCAGGCTGAGAAGCTCTCTCAGCCTTCATAGGAGAGTTGTTCAGCCCTCTGATTATTTTCTTGGTCCTCCTCTGGGCACACTCCAACAGGTCTATATCTTTCTTGCACTGGGGAACCCAGAGCTGGACGCAGGAGTTCAGGTGAGGTCTCGTGAGAACAGTGTAGAGAAACCAGTACGTGGCAGAAAATTCAAACTAATTCACAGAATATAATTCAGTACCCACCAGGCACCTCCAGGTTTTCCACCTGATGAAAACCTGCTAAAAGTCAAGCTGATTTTTCTGTCTGTTAGATCCCTGTGAAAACATTTCCTGATATCTGACAGCTTGACTGGAAGACAATCATAAAACACATGCTAAACTACTTTGCTGAACAATGTCAGTGGAACTACAAGCTGAGACACTTTTTATAGACCAGATTTTCATTTTTCTCTTTACTCTTGACATATAATACCACCTTTGAAATATCTGCTATATGAAATTTACTTCATTTTTATAAGTACAGTAAAGGTATTTGTATAATTTATCAGAGAGTGATGATAGAAAATGTAAATTTACTTCTTCAATGCATGGTGCATGCAATATTTTCCTGACTTTTTATTAGGTAAAACACATTCATATGGTATGTGGCAGGATGAAAATTGCCAGTCTTTAAGACCACCAGTTGCATAATAAACAAATGGTCTGTGCTATTTTAGGAGTAAAAAATATGAAGATAACATGCAAACAGCTTTTGTTGTTGTTGCTCATAAACAGGTCAACTATAAAGCCAAATAAGGAAAAAAAAAGAAAAAAAAAAGAAAAAAAAAAGAAAAAAAAAGGATGATGGCCCTAAGTTCTTGAGACCAAAGAACTTTGATAAGTTGATATTTTCATATTGTAGCATTGTACATAATTCCTTAAAGAAAAGGCACCATATACTTTGATTCCTTACCTTGTTATGAAGATGTTTCTTTGGTAACCTCACCAATGTTTAGGTATTTTTCATGTGCAGACCTCACAAAGAAAAGATTCATGGCACTTTTAGGCAGCTGTTCTTATGCATTTTCTGAGGGTGCTTTTACTAGCTAAAAAATTGTAATAGATTGATTATATATTTATGTTTCAATGTTGTTAATTCAATTACTTTCTCTCTCACCACTATTTCTCATTGAGTTGTCGTTATAAAATATCATACTTTGCAAAAATGGATTAAAAGTACTGCTTCAGTGTAGTGTTCAAGATTGAAATTTATTGTTAACTGTATGAAATAAAAAAAAATAAATCTCAGAATGCTTCAGTTGTGTTTCTTTAATGTAGAGATTAAAATATACTATTTTAAAATTCTCACGTGTTGCACTGATAGAAAATTGTAGATATGCAGTGTACTTATCTGCTTGGACACAAGTACTAGAAATCCAAATAATGAATATGAGGAATTTCATACCTCAGTCCAATACAAGTATCAAGACAGTTGCAGACAAAAAATATTGGAATTGTTAATACTTAGGGTTGTAATGATTTTGCTTGTGCTATTGAATTTTGGTTTAGATACTATATAAAATTCAGAAAAAAATATGCTTAAGGAGCATAATACATCCAGAACTGAAAAATAAAAAAGATGATACAAAATTCGACTGCCAGAGGCAGGAGTAAATTTAGGCATGAGAAATAATGGATAAGAGAAGAAAAGTCAATTTAGAAAATGGCAAGAAGAATGATTTGTACTTATATTGGTTGATTACTTCATAAAGGTCAGGACATAAATGAATTCATCAGCAAATCTCAGAATCACGGAAGTCCCAATCCTAGGCCTAGCAGGAAATGTAACCAAACTGTGGAAGCAGTAACAGGTAAAGAATGGCAAAAAAGAAGAGATAAAGACAAAAATATTCATTGTGCATTTAACATTGTCCTGAACAACATTCTTTTCTCTAAACTGGAAGGACATGGATTTGATGGATGGACCACTTGGTGAACAAAAATTTGGCTGGATGGTTGCTCTCAAAGAGTTCTGGTTAACAACTCAAAGTCCAAGGAGAAAGCAGTGATGAGTTGTGTTCTTCGGGTGTTAGTACTGGAACTAGCACTTTTTAACATTTTTGTTGGTGACGTGGACAGTGGGACTGAGTGCACCCTCAGGAAGTTTGATGATGACACCAAGCTGTGTGGCAAGGTTGACACGCTGGAGAGAAGGGATCACAGGGCCAGAGCACCTGTCCTCTCAAGACAGGCTGAGAGATTTGGCGTTGTTCAGCCTCGACAAGTGAAGGTTCCAGAAAGACTTTATAGCAGCCTTCCAGTACCTCGGGGGGTGGGGGAAGGAGGGTGTCTACAAAGAGTTTGGAGAACAACTGTTCATAAGGGCATGTATAGGTTGATAGGATAAGGGGAAATGGCCTTTACCTGGAGGAGGGTGCATTTAGATTAGATATTAAAAGAAATTCTTTCTTGTGAGGGTGGTGATACACTGGAACAGGTTGCCCAGAGAGAGTGTGGATTCCCCATCCCTCAGGTGTTCAAGGCCAGGCTGAATGGGGCTCTGAGAAACCAATACAGTGGAAAATTCTCTGCTCATGACAGGGGTGTTGGAACTACATGATCTCTAAGGTCCCTTTTAATCCCAACCATTCTATGGCTCTGTGATTAGTTCCCGGTATACAATGTTTATAAGGAATTACAAATTTTCATAATAGATATGAAGTACAGGTAAAGTAAGTTTTCAGCAACTAATTATAGGTTACTGGTTTTCTTTATTTACACCTGGAGGCATCCAGTCTACCAAAGGGCATATTAACAATACATAAATACTTTTCTTCTTTCATGTGAACAACTATTGGGAAGCTCTGGTAATAGAAACATTTTTGTCCACCTCTATCACCATATTATTCTTTATTTTTCTGTAGACAGTTAGCTCAAACAGTAGGAAAGGAAAGTGAATGCCTCCTTGAACATTTCCTTTTAGTTTGTTTAAGCTATCACACTTATGAGACTCTTAGGAATGATGGAGAGACAAACTGATTTTTTGTCTGGAAAAGTCAATGCCTGCATATGTTTAGATTGTAACCACAGAACTACAAGAAAAGGAAATATGAATTAAGGTTGTATATTAAGATATATCTTGGCATCATATGTGCTGTTCAATTTTTTATTTATTTTTTTTTTTTTTAGTTTTGGTCAGAATTTGATGAATTTAACTGTGTGTTTCTGGTGGAGCATAAACTGAAGCTACCTCTATATTTAGCTATACTGCACTGGATGGAAATTTTTCATCCAGTTTATGCAACATTTCACAATAATTTCATGCTCTGGAAAGGAAACAGGAGAAAATCCTTCTCCTATTTTTGTATGGCTTTAAAACTAGAATGTAGATTAATGTGTTTGACTTCAGTTTGACATAAAATCATCCCACAGAAATTTTACAAATGTTATACATGCCAATTTTTGTATTTTTAAGTATTATACATCTTGGTGATTCTGTAAGATGAGGAAAGGGAATTACTGAACTCCATCATGTGAAAAGGAGGAAGAAAGGCAAAAACGCAGAAGGAGAGAAGGAAAGGGAGGAAGAGGGAATGAGGGAAGGGAGGATGAAAGGCAGGAAAGAAATTGGCCTGTTGTTGGATATACTGAAGCACATAATGTTTAGATTTTAAAAACACAAAGACTTTCCAGCTGAATCTCTTCCTTTAAGCAATCTGGCCTTCCTGGCTAAAAATAAAGATCCTGCTGCCATAATAACATATTGCTCTTGATTAAAAATGCTCATAAAAGAGAATTAAAATTCTTACTAGTGGCTAGAGTTATTCTCGAAAAATCAACTAGGGGCTTGGACTAGCAGAAGAATTACACAGTCTAATAATAGTTCAGGATAAAGGTTTATTCAGATAAACTATTTTGTTATTTTGGTGTGTAAAGACTTCTAATGGGGTAAAACCAGTGTCAGACTTAATGTGAATTCAGACGTGTGGAACAGCATTTTCTAACCTGCTTGTTTAAGAACTATTTCATAGCTGAACATTTTGGATCACCTTATTTCATCCTTTCTACCTTCTTTCTGTTATATTCATCATTTCACTATTCATCATTACAGGAGTTAGATTTGACGAGTGGGGGGAAAGAAAACAGAAGAAATGCAACTGTCCTTTTGGGAACACCTGAACCCTTCTAGCAGAGATTTCATTGATTACACAGTTATCACTAATCTATCTGGATTCCTTCTTTTAGAGAAAAATACCGGAGAAGATCAGACCCACAGAATGACCACCTAGGGCTGTGCAGTGGTATTTTATCTTCCTGTGCTTCTGGAAATCTGCAAGACGTAAGGTAAAATCTGTTCTCTCTTCTGTAGATTGAGACAAGGTCTTTCAGCTCATTTTCTGTGACTAACCAAGAGGACCTTGGTTAAAAGTGCTCCTATCTTATCCCATTCCTTCAATATTCACTGAAGTAATGTCATTCCTTCAATGATCAGTCAAAATTTTATCTCTCTTCCATGCTGTTTCTGCACATCATGCCATCACTTATCTTTGTCCCAAGCAGGGCAAATAGAAAATTAATTATCTATAAACATGTTATAAATGTGTGCTGTAAAGAGCATATGTATGCAAACTGTAACCTAACTTAGTCTCCTATTGATTCTAAACATCACAAATGGACTGATTTCTCCTGGACAAGTCTAGCTCTGGGGCTGGTGTTAATATAGTTGCTGTAGAATGAATTGAAAAAAATCTATGATTAACAATATGAATATCTATGAAACTAGACAGAAATGTCATATGTCTCTTACAGTATACCAGTCCATAATCATATTTTAGCTTCAAATATAACAGTTTTACACCCATAATGTAGCACTGGTTAAATTAATAAAGCAATTATTTAACATAGCTAATTTTCTAACATTTATAATATGTTTATAATTTAGAATTTTACAGGAAGCTGATTAAAGTATTATTAATAAAAATTTTAAAATTTATTATCAGAACCTTTATAGTAATATAAAGTTTCCAGACTGAGGATCTATAAAAAATCAATATACTTAAACAAGTACTAAGCATCATCTATGTAAAATGAGTTGATTCTTTTACTCATATGGCAAACAGAATAAAGTAATTAAAACTGAAAAGAAAAATGTGTGCACCAGACTAGAATAATATCAAAATATGCCTATGCTTAGGAGGATGGGAGGAAATACAACACAGATGGCATGGGTTTAACAAATACAGGACCTCATTCAGTGCCTATTAAATTAGCAGAAAAATAAATCACTTATCTGCACATGCTCCAAACTGCTTTCACAGAGAAATATAAACCCGAGTTCCCCTTGTACAGCAATCCACTTGGCATGGGGTTGTTCTAGTGGTGTTAGACTGTCATGCCTGGCTGAGACGTCCACCACTCTTCTATGGCTGTGTTACAGACCCTCAGAAAAGACACCAGACTCTTCTTCATGAGCCGTAGTCTTATGTTCCTAATGATTCTGCAGGTACCTTCAGATATAATTCCTCAATTAATGCAATTTAAAATATTGAAATGGTGAGGCAAAGTGCTGGAGGAGTAAAGATGACATACACAAAATCAGTACATTTTATAGAGCAAATATAAAGTGATTTTAACATCTCTAACTTGTGGTCACTGTTACACCACATATAACTGCTAAAATTATGATTAAAAGTGCTACTTGCTAGAAAATGGCCTGCTATTATTTGAAATCTATTAAGTAGTAATATAACATGTAAAATACCTATTTGTTACTCAAACAAAATGTCTGCAGAGGAAAACAGTACTTCAGAATACTGGTCCCCAGCTGCTA
This sequence comes from Anabacerthia variegaticeps, assembly GCA_035583185.1. NCBI lineage: Eukaryota > Metazoa > Chordata > Aves > Passeriformes > Furnariidae > Anabacerthia > Anabacerthia variegaticeps. The sequence goes on along the minus strand of JAWWEW010000001.1, from coordinate 81,094,989 downwards.
CATAAAAGATTGGGATGGATCCAACAGAAAACAGAAAATGAATAAGATATTGTTATTCATTTTTCTACAGTAGCTACTTGTTAAAGCCATTATTTTTATTGCCTTCTTCCCAAGGGTCCATTTTGGAGCTTTAGTCCTTGCATAAATAAACCTGAGAAGAGTAGAGAGTGATATCATGTTGACTAGTACCAACCAGAGAAAATAAAGATGTATCCCCTGAGCAGTGCATACTCAGAAAGTCCAAAAGATCTGGTATTCTGGAGAAGAATAACCCTATACACCAATACAGGCTGGGAGCTAACCTGACTGAAAGCAGCTCTGAGGAGAAGGGCCTGGGGGTTCTGATGGACACCAATCTGCTCATGGGCTGGCAGTGTGCTCCTGTGGCCAAGAAGGCCAATGGTGTTTTGAGGTGTGTGGGGAAGAGCATTGCCAGCAGGTTGAGGGAGATGATTCTGCCCCTCTACTCAGCCCTAGTGAGGCCACATCTGGAGTGCTCTGCCCAATTCTGGGCTCCTCAGTACAACGGAGACATGTTGCTCCTGGACTGCATCCAGATGATTAAGGGACTGGAGCATCTCTCTCACAAGGAAAGGCTGAAGGGGCTAGACCTGTTTAGCTTTGAGAAGAGATGACTGTGAGGGGACCTCATCAATGTATATGAATATCAAAAAAGTGTCAAGAGGATGAGGCCAGGCTCTCCTCAGTGTTGCCAAGAAATAGGACAAGAGGCATCAAGCAGTAAGTGATGCACAGGAAGTTTCATCTCTATGTGAAGATAAATTTCTTTAGAGTGTGAATGACTGTGCATTGGAACAGATTGTCCAGAGAGGTTATTGACTCCCTCTCACTGGAGATATTCAGGAACTGTCTGGATGCATTTCTGTGCCATGTGCTCTAGGATGGCTGTGCTCTAACTGGGAGGTTGGACCAGGTGACCTACTGTGGTCCCTTCCAACCCTACCTATTCTGAGATTCTGTACTGTATTCACTGTATGTACCCACAGATTATAAAAAGTCTTTTTGTGTCTGAAAACACCCATTTCCTTTTGCATGGAAATTGACATTCATTTTGACTAGCCTGTGATGCCTGAGAGTTATGTCTGTAAATCTAAACTATTCACTCTAGGCTTTTTTTTGGATATCAGAAACACAAGAACTTAGAAAGGGGACCCATCAGACATCTGAACACAGCCATTTTGGGTTGAATTGCCTATTTTGGGTTGAATTGCCTATTTTAGGTTGAATTGCCTTTTAGTATTATTTCTTAGTATACCTTAGATAATCTAACTGTTAAGACACAGCAAATAAATTTCTGAGTATATTAGTTCTTGATCTTGATTAATTCTTGATCATGTAGTCATTTAGATTAGAAAATGCCTCTAAGATCATCAAGTCCAACCAGTACCCTACAAATATGACCAACTCCACCATTAAGCCATGCCCCTAAAAGTTCCCTTTATACACATTTTAATATCACTGCGGATGAAGACTCCTCCACTCTTCTGGGCAGCCTGATTCAATACCTGACAACCATTTAAAAAAAGAAATTTTTCATAATATCCAATAAAAAATACCATTTTGTCTTATTCTGTCTCTTGTTACTTGGGAAAAGAGACTGATCCCCTTGCTACAACCTCCTTTCAGGTAGTGGTAGAGAGCAATAAGGTTCCCTCCAGACCCTTCTTTTCTTCAGACTAAGCAACTTTATTTTCCTCAGCTGCTCCCCATAAGACTTGTGCTCCAGACTCTTCACCATCTCTGTTGCCCTTTTCTGGACACACTACTGCACCTCAATGTCTTTCTTGTAGTGAGGTGTCCAAAACCTAACAGAGGATTTGAAATGTGGCCTCTCCAGTGCCGACTCAAGGGGACAATAATTTCCCTAGTCCTACTGACCACACTATTCCTGATACAGGCCAGAATGCCATTGTCCACTTGGACACACTGCTGGCTCATGGTCAGTGCTTGTTGACCAGTGCTACCAGGTCCTTTTTCCCCAGGCAGCCTTCCAGTTACTCTGCCCAAAGCCTGTAGCACTTTTTGAGGTTGTTGTGACCCAAGTGCAGGACTGGGCACTTCTCCATGTTGAATCTCATGTCACTGGCCTTGGTCCTTGAATCCAGTTGTCCAGCCATTCTGTCCTCAAGCAGATCAACATTCTCATCCAACTTGGTGTCTTCTGCAAGTTGACTGAGGGTGCACTTGATCTTCTCATCAAGGTTGTTGATAAAGATATTAAACAGGACTGGCCCAAATACCAAAGCCCTGGGGAGCACCCTTCACCACCACTCTCTGGGCCCAGCTGACCAGCCGGTTTTTAGCCTAATGAACAGTGCAGTCATCCAAGGCAGTAGTATGAAGTGGTTAGACGTGGTTGTAACAGAGACTGTATCAACACTAACTTAGACTTATGCTATCACAGAAATACAGCCTCAGTCTCACCTTTCCTTTTTACAATCCATAAATAATTTTTTCTTGTGAAACATAAAACATCATGAACACCTAGTCTACCTACAAGGCAACATATATTTGTGTGTTATTCTCCATGGACCAAGCATGTTGCTATGTTCATTTCAGTTTTCCTTTAAACTTGAAAATGCTGGCATTCTTCTTTATCTACAGGTGATAAGGAAAGGTTCTGATAGGAGCAAGTACAGCTAGTGCCACAGCCATGTTTTGTATTTTGTGTCCACCTTCCCTCATTGAAAAAAATGATCCAAGAAAAGAAAGATGTTGACAAATTAGAGTGGGTCCTTGGACACAAATAGGGTTAAGGTAGGAGAGGTTTCCCCATAAGAAGAAGATGGGGGAACAAGGCTTCTTCAACCTGGACTAAAGAGATGTTCAAAGACACTTTCCCATACTATGAGAAGAGGGCACCAAGATTTTTGCTATACTGCACAAGAGTAGAGTGAAGAATAGCAGTCATCAATTGAACCAATAGAGCTTCTGACTGCATTTGACTGGTGTTGACAGGGTGAAATGAAGATAACAAAACTATTTTTTTATGTTAGTTTCTTCTGGTTTGTAACTTGCTGCTCTTTGTGTATGCAAAGAACGTCTTTTCGTGCTACTGAAAATGTGATAATTAATTGAAGCAATAAACATGTCTTTTGCAATGGTAGGACTCTAACAGCAGCATAGACTTCTGAGTAAAATGAGAAACAATCTATAAAGTTTTCTTCCCCTCTTTATTCACACACACACACACACACACACACAAATAATTACTGTAAGGACCTCATACATTAAAATATGAAATAATTTATAAAAAGCATATTTTCACCTAAAAATAATTTAAGCATATTCCTCTTACCCTAGCACAGAAAGAAAAAATCAGGAAAAATACTCATTTGATTTCAAATAATGCTTGTAAGTCTCAAAATGTTATATAATGAATGAATATCAGCCTGCTATAAAATCTATGGAAAGCTGTTGAGCAGAAATTAGGCTTTAAATAAAATTTAAAGGCCTATAGAGAACACTCATCTTAAATAGAAAAGGTAGCTTTTGTTCTATAATTGGGACTTGTAATGTTTTCCCCGTTAGATCTTATTAACCTATATATGCAATACACAACAATGCACAGTAAGTTTTAACCAGTATAGTCTTTGTAAAATCTTGCAATTACAATGTCCAAAACATGTGAAGCTATTTTATAATGTTAATTAAGGGTCATGGAGTATTGTTTCCTACATGGTGTTAGTAAGCTGGTGTACTGTAACATTTTGCTGGAGCTCAAGTTAGCACTCTATTAACTATACCTAAGTGGCTTGCTTATCTTCTTTGTTTAGCAGGTCATTTGACACCCAATAACTTTATGTTATGAAAGGAAATACATAAAACTCTGTCGACTTAGAATAAAGCAGGGTTGGGGTTTTTTGTTTTGGTTTTTTTTTTGCTTTTGTTTTTTTTTCTTTTTTGTTTTTTTTTTTGTTTTTTTTTTTTGTGTTTGTTTTTTTTTTTTTTTTTTTAATAATATTTGTTTTTTGCTCTCTTTGCTTCCTTATCTGCTCATGAAGGAGTAAAAATAAAGTGTATTAATGTAGACAAGTAGTGGTAATAATGAACAGTGATCAAATGTTGTGATAGTTTCTGTTATTGCTATTTTAATAATTTACAGCAGTACCTCCACAAGGTTGTGTAGACCTCTAGAACATAAAATGCTACAAAACATGTAATATAGTTGTGTATTCTTTTTTCTATTTTTTTTTTCCTTTTTTTTTTTGGTTTTACAAAATTTTACTTGACAATAAACTAGATAAACTAGGCAGGACTGAAATCAGATATATCACTGTTTTTCATTCTGTGGCCTCATTTTCACATGAGTAAAATCAGTATGAAATCGCAGCACATGAGATTGGTATTTGGCTAGGATAACAGCTAATGAAGTCCTGGATTTCCAGTTTTCTACTTTTCTCTGTGAAGTTCACAAAATTCCTCTCAATATTAGATTATGAGTCACTGTTTAGCTGAAACAAGGGGTTGTAAGGTTTCCATCAGTGAGGAAGTGTCAGACCTTTTCCTAAATATTCAGTAAAAATTTGAAATTGAAAAATAAGACAAGTTTTAGATATACTCTTCGTATACAAAAACTTGAAACTGATATTCACTTAATTAATACTATTATTCTGCAAAGGCCAATCAAAAGTGCCCACCTGACACTTCATCTAGGATGGCAGAAGTCTCTTTATGTCTTTAGGTGGCTAACTTTTCACTTTTCTCCTAATATATGTCCTGTCTAGCAAATGTGCAGGAAGATATTTTCTCTATCCTTTTCCATACAAAACAGAAACTGAATGGCTATTTTCTTGTGGTGAACATGCCTGTTTCCCCTCTCTTCTCTCAAAAATCTATACAAAAAAATGACAAATAAACTTATAATGCCTCCTCCCCTGATTTAAATTTAAATTTCCAATTCAGCCTAGTCTGTATTCATATCAATTACATAATTTATATAAGCTATAAGCAAAATTGTTTATATTACGAAGACATTAATATTAGACTGATGAAACTGTAAATATTTGGTCATCAACACCAAAACCACAAAATGAGAATGTTGGCAGAAGTTATGTTCCTTCTTTAAACAATTAAAAGGAGTGGGTCATACTTAAATCATACTTACAATAAATATCTGCAGATGCCTCATTACAATGCAGAAGGAGATGATTTCCAAAATAAAAGAAAAAGAGGCAAAGAGTTATACTGGTATCTAGGTAGATTAAAGCTCCAACTGCATATTTTTATGTTCCTAACATACAAAACATCACAAATAAGAGTTTAAATTTCCCCTTTGAACACCAAAAAAAAAAAAAAAATCATCTATATTTAGTCAAACAAAAGTGATTTAAAATAAATAGAGTAATTAATTAAAAATATGACTGAAAGTAAAAATGGTCCCTAGCACAGATCACTTGATAACTGAAATTTACATCTCCTGTTGCAAATCATATGCTCCACAGCAAAAATCTTTCTGAAGGTCTTATTGAAACAATATAATAATAGAGCTAGAGAAAATAAATCAAGATGCACGTTTTGTACCTTACTCTCTCTTTACTTATGTTTCATGACTGTGACTGATTAATATCACAGCATATTTTAAATACTCGAAAGGCAAGGTGATTTTCCTAGAATTGGGTAGAAAAGGAATCACATGACAGTTGTCATATGAACAGTGTATTTTAAAAGCTATTACCTTTGTGTGTGGTCAAGCCAGAACACACTGCAAAAACCTTGACCAAAGGTATAAACCCCTTACCTTTAATATGCCTCACATTCCTTAGATCTAATTTTAGGTATTTATCTGCTATTTTAGATCAGAGGTCTCTATGACTTGAAGTAGTTCTATTTACAAGTCACCTACCACTTTCCTGTGTAGAGGAAATCTAGGGAGACTGAGCTCCTAATTTGGAGATTTTGGTTTTTGTATGAGAACTCAAAATCTCTAATGCAAATGTTTTCCTGTTAACATTTATACAGGTAGGATACTGGGAGGTCTTGTAGTCCCCTGAACCTATTTTAGGAATTTACATATTTAGATTTCACTTCTTTGTTTCAGCGTTGTTACTAGATCTGACCACAGAAAATATTTTTTACTGTTGGACATTGTACTGACTGCAATTTATTCCTTTATTTGATAATATGTAATGGTTGCAGCAATCTGCTGAAACATGTGGATGTATTTTTCTCTGTGTAGCTTATGTTTGAACAATGAAAGCTGGCATGAAGTTGGATTTCAGGACATGTGGAACGTCAGAATCACAGGCTGGAGACTTACAGAGTACAATACCCCCAGTATCCAGTAATTAGATTGAAAAAAATATGATTGTATAGTCTCTTAAATTAATAGGTGATTTATTGCATTTCTAAAAATTAAAAAAAAAATAAATTGATATTAACAAACTCAGTACAATTTTTTTTAAAAAAACAGTAAAAAATGTGTATCGTTTGCTAGAAAGAACTATTTTACATGTTTTTATTGTTGCAACCCATAGAAGAATATTTATATTCTTCAGCACTTGACAAATGTAATTTTGTAATGAACAGTTATTCTGCAGACTTTTAGATTACTAAAGAATGAGACTCCTGAGACACTATTCTGTTGTACTGAGTCACTTGTAATAAGTCATCAAAAGTTTTTCAGGATTTTTTGTTGCTTTTGGAATGAAGAAGTGATATTTAGCAATTCTTTTATCTACAAACTTCAGAATGGTCTTATTGTTTTCGATTCTAAACTTGACAACCTGACTTATGGCCTGGTTTCATTCCAGTTTATGGTCAGCTTTAGGCATTTAGCTGAAACTACCCGCTGACGATCTGGCTCCTAAAAACATTCTGAGGATGATGTAGCTACTAAAAACATTCTATGAGGATACTCCAAATCTCCCACAAGAAAGACTTAGATCTTTACTACTTTCAATTGCTTTAAGAGACTTTTCTAGGATTATAAGGATTTCTAACTCTGTGTGTCAGTTTAGAACCACAAGTGAGGCAGTGTGAGTCCAGGCCATTGCTGTTTCTGCACATAAGTATTGCCTCTATAAATAAAGTATGATAAACTTGCGGGTGGTGAAGGGAGAGTGAGATGGGGAAAAGGAAGAAAAAGTTTATCACTACTTGTCCTAGACTTGAACACAATAAACAAACTGAGAAAAAAGAATGTCTGTAGATAATAGTATGAGAACAGAATATTGTCAGAATAATTATATGCATTTAAACTGCAATCAAAAATGTCCAGTGTTTGGAATGATACAAATGGAGAAGATAAAACCTTACCCTGTGTATTCAAAATAAATAGCAATCAATTTTTGTTTTCATAATGTAGTAATTTATTCTGGAAATACCATGAGCCTTCAGACTTGATTATCTTGCTTTTTCCTGCATAAAACTGAGCATCAGCCTGAGGTTTTTCTAATAATTTCTGAACACACTCATGCTTTAATAACATGGGGCAGATGGCATGAAGAGAATTGTGTTTAGATGTCTTGTTGTCATTCCTTTAATGTTTTTTGAATCCAGACATGTATATGATGCTTTCCATGTTCATTGTTTCATGCCTTATTTATTTGAAATATCTAGGCATGTTTATCCTTGCAGTTTCAAAGTAGTACTTATTTGTCACACACACATCTGTAGTAGTTTCACAACTGCACAAAAAAAGTAAATCAAATAGGTCAAAATCTCTTGTAGAAAAAGTCATCAGATAAGAGAAACTGATTTGCTTAAAGAAGAACTCTTTATTAAAAGCAATCCACTCAAGTACTTTTTACATATCTGAGACAATTATCTGTCCATAAGTGGTATGATTGCTTGTTTGCTAAGTAATTCTGCTCTGAGGTTTTGTTCTATAAGCAAAGACATATTAAAAGGTGTTCAGATCTCTAAAGTAGTTTCAAGTACTTTTGGAGCTTTGTAAATCAAATGGATAAAATCAAAACAATAAAGCAGAAAATTAATAAAAAGGTTTTAATGTTTGGCTTAGAGCCAAAGTTACCATTAAAGTTGTAAATATAACCACTAAATAGATAACAACATAAAAATTTATGTAAATCAATAGAAATGTCTCTATAAACCTATTTATGAAAATCTATTTTCAGCAACTTCAGCACTATGAACTCAGTTGTACTGGGCTTTTCTTTTTGAAAAATTCTTTGATCCAAAAGAATTGAAGTTTTAAAAAAACAGGAATGCATAAATGCTTTCAGAGACTATTACTATTACTTTTGTTCAATGGACTCTATACATATTAGAAAATGGCTCCTATCTGCTATATCTGTTACTCATGGCAAATTATCCATCATTCATTGAATAAAAGCTTCTCCTTCTAACAACATAATTTTAAGGATATTAGTACAGTTTTTCAGAAATAAAATACATGTCATGTAATCAAACTTCATTTTCTTCGCTAGAATAGCCCTAGTGTTGTCAAAGAAATATTAAAGCACCACACTGCCATTCCCAGTATATGAAAATTTCAGCCCACATGACAAGTATTTTTTGGATATATGCATTTAAATTAATATTATTGAGTCATACCAAACACGCATGCCGCGTAGATGAAATTTCAACTACAGCTACCTAATCAACTAGGCAAAGTTTTTATGAAAGGCAATTTTGAAGGGGTTCTTATTTTTTTCCCTGTATTAAATACACTGAGATTTCAAAATAAATAAACTCTTCAAAATTAATCTGTGAATGTTTTTGAAATGCTTTAAGTTTTCAAACCCATGGGCTACTGGTGTTTCTGTCTTTTTATGCTTGGTTATGCAGGGCCTGAACATGTGAGGGAGTGGAGTGGTGAAAGGGTGAATGGGCAAGGTGCAGCGAACAGACCTGACTATTTTCTGCTACAATTTTTGTAACAAAAAACCCCACCCTGCAAATCCAGAACAGGTACATCATTAAGGAGGAAGTTTTTATTACTCTGATACAATATTATATTCTTTTGTAAACTGGAATTGGTTAATTTGTTCAGACAGGATTGGTTTTGTTCCTCAAAAGATTAAACCAAGTAAACAGTTGAGGTCTACTTAGTGTTTCTCTTGAGTTTTGTTTCTTGTGCTTTTTTTATCTCCTTTACCTTCTGAAGACAGCACAGGGAAAATACTTAGTATGTGGCAGCCACCTATAAAGGAACACAATTTTTTTAAAGGAAAGTCCCCACAGTGAATGTTATAAACAAGTTTACCAGTAAAATAAAAGATTTCACATCCTATCAAACATAATTTATTCATAGTATATATGGATTGCAAAAGAAGAGTAGACATAGTTTCATAAAAGAGACTTTTGTGAGATAGCACTTGTGCTGAGGCTTTAGCTGGGAATGTAGGATGAATTTTAACCTTTTGTTCCTTTCCTGTGTTTAGTAATGTTCATTTTTATTGTGCTGCAACTATGCTTTTAATTTGAATATAATATACAGAGGAAATTAGAAAAGTGCCCAATAAGGAAGAAATAGGTCGTCCTGAACATGCATTTTTTCCATGTGTCATGTGCAGCAAAGAGAAACATAATTAAGAAAAGTACTAATTTCTCTGATTTATAGCAGCTATCGTTGAGAGACTACAGAGAACTATTTGTTTCATAGTTTGACTAGGAAAATGGGAAGGGCAAAAGTGGTGTGTAACAGAGATGATAACTCTGCACTGGTCACAAGAATGTAGACAGAAACAGCACATCCCACACAAAGCAGAATTCCCCTATCATGAATTCTGATTTCTTTTAAGAGAGAGAAAAATTACAGTGATTCTCCAACACAAGTTGTTGTAGAAGGACATAAAAAATATGAGCCTAGGAAGAAAGAAAAAAAATTAGAGTTTATTAGAATCATAATTTACATGAAAACTCATTCTCTGAAAAATGCTTTAAAACATAGTAATATTCCACTTGATGAAATGAGCTTTTTAGCAGATGGAAGATGAAAGTTCCATTTAGCCATGAGAAATCATAATTATTAATTAAGTATATTTTGGAGCAGAAAAAAAGATGAAAAAATTATTGAAGCTTAAATGGATGCAGCACATATTTTCTACTAGCTAAAAATTAAATCTGATAATATAATGCAAACACCTCATTTAAATAAAAAATTAAACACATTTTTGAAAGGTTTTTTTATCTATCAAAATAGCCAAATTCCAAAATGTCACATCATTTTTAGGTAGATTATGAAATGAAAAAAATGTTGAAATTAAATACTTCAGTGTTTTAAATTTCCAATACAGCACTTATGCAAATAAAACAAGCAAAATGCACTGTTGCTTTCTAAATGTGCAAGGAATTACATTCATTTTCACACATTCATTTTCCAGTGTAAGACCAACATTTTTGTAAAAGTTCATAAAATGTTATTATCTTCTCAGCAGTCATCAATTATTTTGCTATGGATCATAAAATTACTTTCTAGGAAGATAGATTAACTTTCTAGATCAATTTATTTTTACATAATTTTTTCAGAATTTAAAAATTAGGATTTTATATCCTGATCACAGGAATTTATCCTATTAAAATCACGAAGAGTAGTCGCACACAAATTTTCAGGAATCAAGACTTATTACTCAAAATTATGTGCACAATAATTGCTATAATTTGATAAATCCCTTCTTAGAATCCCCTTAATTTTAATTGATTATATGCGCTTTTTACACATTAGATGTTTTCTCCCTTTAAGCAAGATAGAACCTAAAACATTTCAATTTTTCAACATAGCACTTCTCTTCAACAGATTTATTCCATGTCTTGATAACTACTGAGTTCTGTTTTGCCAGAATGCATAAAATATTAGAGAAAAACATATCATAAATGTGTTAAGATGATATTTTTTTATATAGAACAATAACTAAAGGATCTTTCCTTTCTAGGCATTCCAAATGTAAATTATTTTTTCCAACTAAGCACAATCTAAGTTTTCATTCCATAATGCACTATTAAAGATTTTACTTTTTCATAGACACAGTAATTTCAGAAATCTGTTTATTTTTTTAAAAAAATGATTTCACAAGTTCAAGCAACATCTGCTTAGAAAGAATAGATAACCATGTCTAAAGTCTCACAGAAGACCTACAATGGCAGTTAGACATATGCCTGTGTCCATATCTAGACTTATATTAGCTGTATATTTTTAAGCATTGCCTAACCATCTTTAACAGCAGAGCAAAAGCCAGCCAAAAACCAGTTCTGGACCTCTGCTCAATTTTTACTACATCTGAAACTTTCCAGTTTGTAGTTCTCTCCTACAGACTGCCTTTCTATAAGCTGGCTTTTATCCTCCTCTACTTTTGCTCAATTCCATTTTCATTTTTTTCTGCCTTTACTTGCTTTTCTACTACTCCAAAATGCTTGCAGCATTACTCCTGTCCAGAACTGCAGTTTATCCAGGACCTTTAGAAGAGCATAGTCAGAAAAACATGATCTCAATTTGATATATACTAGGAAGAACCATACTTTTCTAACACAGCCAACTCATCACAGAAGCTGGATTTAGGTCATATTATAGTCTCAGAAGGACAGCTAGGACAAGGAAATTTCTTCAAAAGAGGAAACTCTTTGATTTAGTACCATGGTTGTGGTTTTTTTAGTTTGGTTTTTTTTTTTTTTTTTTTTTGTTTGTTTTTGTTTTGTTTTTTTTTTTTTTCACACGGAGTGTGAAGTAAAACATGCCAATGACTTCATGCAACTCTTTCTTAAGGACAAGGATTTTACATACAGGGAAAAAGAAATGAGAGACATAATTTTGTGTCATCTCAGGACATGACTATTGTAAAATACCTGATACTGCAGTGGTCCTGCAAGCTTCCAAGACAGGACATCCTTTCTTCATTATGTAGCATAGAAGGGTTCTTTACTAAAGAGCTTCTGGAACTCAGGCCAAGTGATGTTGCCTGTTCATGTGTCTGCCGTCAAGCCAATTCTCTTCTAAAACAGGGCAGTCGCATCCAGACTGCCTGTTGGGATTAACCCCTGAATTGAGATAAATCTCAGACTTTACCCACGAATTTTCTGGCAGAAGACTAGGCAGCCTGATGGGTGTCAATTGTGAACAGTCCAGATGAGAACTGTAGATCTTGAGCCCATGATCAGCATGATGCAGTAAGAGTCTTGGGGCACCTCTTTAGCAGAAAATTCCTGGATCTTCTTGTGCACAGAATCGGTTGGAGAACAATTTTTTTACTTATTTTGTGCAGAGAAAGGGTAGGTAATATACAGTAAGTGGAGAATTTTGCTCACTCTGGGTCTGATAAGTAGTCATTTAATGTAAAAATTGTGTAGGGATAATGTGATAATGCTTAGTGACTACTTCTCATCTTTGCTTGCAAATACAGCACTGAAGCAGAGGAAAAATCAAGCAAGTCCAAGAAACGTGGTTACAAAAAGTGTCACACTAAGTAACATATACGAGGACTGTCTCATTGACTATAGTAGCTCACATTATCATGCAGGCATTGATCCAAAATTATTTTTATATATACATTCATCTATGCCAGTGACAAATTAAGGTGTAGATAAGAATTTCAAAGGCCAATGAGGTGCTTTAACTCCTGACTCATTGGAAGTGTGAGCAACCCTTGTTAATTCATCTTGGCAGGAGAGAGATCATCTCCCTTTTTCACTGTGCTTTTAGGGACAAAATATGTTAAGATTAAGAGAGGCAAGTCCAAGTCATATTTTCCTTTCCTTTTACTCAGAATCTGTGAATGCTGAAACTGGGACAACTGCTGACAATGCTGCAGCAAAGAGAAGCCAACTTCCACTCATAGGTGCTGTAACAGGCAGAGCATAGTTGGTCGGAGGAACACTAGTGACTTGCTGGAGAAAGATGATATTTGTAAACTATTACTGTGCTTATTTTCTACAGTGCTGATGAGCTAAAAATGCCAGTAGAATCACCTGACCATGATCTTACCTTGTTTTAAGTGCTGGTTCATGTGCAATCCCTAAACACACCACTCCAGAACTCCAGTGTTATTCTGTAGAGGCATCTCTGAACTAGTGGAAGGACGAGAAAACTCTTTCTACTCTTATTTGGGGTTGTATCACACACAGATATAGAGGTGAAAAAGGAAAAGAATGAGAGGGGAAAGAAGAAAACCACACAAGAAATACCAAAAATATTCCTTCTTATTTTGGCCCCTGAAATTTAAACATTCTATAGAGTATATATTTTTCTCTCCATTCCAGTTAGATCAATTTTCGTTTATTTGGTTATCATGCATTGTTCCTACCAAGCCTACAATACCTTTAGTTTAATAAAGCTGTCTGTGTAAACTGTTACTCCTACTGGACTAATTACAGTAGAAGAAATCTTTCCAGAAAGCATACATTGAACTTCAATAACAGATGAAACAGTTTATATAGACCATTAAATTGGCACTTTATTATTTTCAAGCAGCAAATACTAAAAAGCATATTTAAATCAATACTTTTTTTTTTTTTTTGACAGGCAAATCGCTGCTTTTTTTCTTCAGATATCCAATCCATAAATTTCAGAAAGGCAAATTGCCACAAGAGTACTTCATGCAGGCAGTTCAGAAAATTATTTCAGCAAGAAAGTTAAGCCTTGATGTTTTGCACAACCCTGTATTGTCGGATGATTGTTTATTAGTTACACCACTTTTACTTTGCGCGTCTCTGGGACAATTGTGTTCCTTCAGTGGAAGATTTTCATTATTTTTCAAATAAAAATATTTTGAATCTGAATAATGTATTCAGATTATATATATATATATATATATGCATATTTGCAAATACTTTAGAATTCCTGGGAAATTTGCCGGTACATACACAGGCACAGTGAGGCATTTTGAGATAAACCCTTTTCATCCAGTTGGGTAAGTATTTATCTACAATATTCTGTTCCTGTTAATACTGAAATGCATATTCCACATGGTCCCATCTTATCTATATCTCGTTTCATAAATCAGTGCTTATGAGATTTAGCAATGTCCTGGCCACAACATCAAAAGGAAATGAGATCGTACACAAGCCAAACACCAAAGCGTTATTATATACCTTCCTAGTTTTCCCCATGTTCACCTTTCTGTATCTTCCCTTGTCCAAATAAGATCCTAGTAATGCTTTTAGCTAATTTACTGTGCTCATATTCTATAATATAATATATAGACAAACATTTTCCTTAGCATCTCTAGCTCAGTGTGAAAATTCCATTCAAAAATCAGGTCTGATTTCAGGTGTGTCTATAATTTCAGTGATTCCTAAGTGGGAGAATTCTCTAATATCTAAAAGGAGTAACAGTCTAAGGGTTTGTAGATTATTATTACTTCCAGAACAATTTATTCTGGAAGTGTGATAAATGTTCTCCATTGTGTTAGGTGTCAAGAGTTTCAGAAAGCTACTGGCACTGATCATCACCCCTTTGCAGAACTTTGGAAGCCATTATTAATTGGTTCATAGTTGCAAAATAACCTAATTTCACTAGAGCATCTCAGTTCTTCTTTAAGACTGTCATTATACACAGGACACCAGGTTGGCATTGAGGCCTTGCAGAAAGTATATTGGCTACCTCTGCTACATGCACTTTTGGATCTAGTCTGTCTGATGGTTCACTGCTACCCATGCCCTTTGTATTTAGAAACTTGCCCCTAAACATTGTATTGTCTCTTTCTGTACGGATCCCATGGCATAATTTGAATTGCAGTTCTGAGGGGGTTCTGGCCCCAGTTCATGGTTTTTTTGCTATGAATTCAAGCAGTCTCATGGCTGAATCATTCTGTGATTCAAGGCTTCAAACACTGAGGATGACAATGACTTCTGCTCTTTAAGAAAGGCAAGATGTCAAGACAGAAGTTTTAGAAGACCTCCAATTTACTAGCATATGGAAATTGCTACATATAACAACACCTGACATAAGCACATGGAGGTTCATTTGGTTATGTTACAATAAAATAACTGGGAAATGTGGGTTGACAGAGCAAGGGTCTGTGTTATGTTCTGTGGCACAAGTTTTGACCTGTCATTATAGACATCACCATCATGTTGATATCTCAACAGAATGTGGTGAAATGTTTGCTGCTTGAGTGCTCAATCTCTTGTCAATCTGCTTCATAGAGATTCCGTATATTCTTAGGGAGTCCTGGTCAAAAAAACACACAGGTAAGGCCACACTCAATGGTCTATCAATAGTTTTGACACAACGAAAATGTGGAGTAATATTTTCCTTTTGAGAATAACTGGATGACAATTATTTACAAGTGAATATGCATTCATTATGTAATTCTAAAATACAAAAGTAAACAATTACTCATATGGATAAATATTTATAAAAAGATGAAGAAAAAGATGATTATATAACAAAAAATTCTAAAGAATAATGAGAATAAGAAAAATCAGACTTTCCATCATGTTTTTCCAGAACCTCCACTTCTCCAATAATCACTATTCCTTCTGTTAACCCTCTTTTATCAAATCTGACTCTTCAGCAAATATAACCTGAAGGAGAATGAAGATTATTATCTATGATAGTAGATATTAACATTAGTATATTAGGAAGAGATATTCCGGAGAGCTAGTTGGATCAGATGCACAGTAATAGATACTACATTTGTATTTAATAGGAGAATGGATCAAATAGGAACATCTCTCCTTCTTTCAAAAACCTTGTCTCACTCCAAGCATGAATATGACCATGATTTCTTCCTTTCAACCGTTGGCTGCTCTGGCTGTTGGGACTGAAGCCCTGATTAAGCTGGCATTATAAAGAAATTCTCTCCTATTTTCTTTCATGTACTCAACAGGCCTGGATCACTTATTTTGGCTGTTCTCACTGTCTCATGTTTTCAGACACATTCATTTATCACAAAGCAAGTCACTTTCCTGTTTGTGTTTCCACTTTACTCTAAAGGGCACACAGAGAAACATTACAGGAATGCAGGGTTGCAGCAAATAAATTGTCTGCACTTAGTCTGCAATATGTCTCTACAGCCATTCAGCCTTGTATGATTTCTTGTTGCAGAGATAGAGTTAAAAGGATTCTTATAAACAACCATTTAATACAGCATTTTCTGATTGTATGACTCTTTGATCTGTTTTTTCTGCTGAGAATTGTAATATATACTATGGAAACTTTATGTTCTTTGAAATGAAATGTCTTAAAGTCTCATTTAATAATGCAGTTGTCTGTGCATCTCAAAGATGTATGATGTACAGTAATTTAACTGGAATCAGACTGCCACACAACTCCCACAAATATGAAAGTTTCATACCAAAGAAATTACAAAATCAACAGTTTCCAGCAGGATTAAAGGAAACATCACAACTTGGGGCGTTGATGAGCTACACTAGACAAAGTGATAGACATAAGTGCATTTACTATGTTTGTTACTGGAACAAAACTGCAACAGGAGAGAATCATCTCAATAGCATTCTTATTTTAACCACATATATAATACATCGCCTTCCCTTAAGAAAAAAAGTTAAATACATAGTGTTCAAAAAACAACCCACAAAGGAATTTTACTATAGTGTAGCTGATTTTTTCTTTTAATTACTACATCACAGAATGAACTAGGTTGGAAAGTTCCTCTGAGATCATCGAGTCCAACCTATGACTCAACACCATCTTGTCAATTAGACCATGACACTGACATCCAGTCTTAAATACCTCCCAGGACAGTGAATCCACCACCTCCCTGGTCATCTTTGACAGCAGAAGTAGCCTTGTAATAGAAGGCAAACAAACTCAATTTCTTACTAAATACCTTAATCCTCATGTATGCCCCTGCAACCTGCAGGCTTGCTTTCCAAAATAAAGAAATCATTTGTGATTTAAATTGAATGAACAATCAGGTGCAGTATGACATATATAGATTCCTCTTCATGGTTTTTACTTCCATTATGATTATTTTTATTTTACCATATTATAACATATTTTTACTGTTTAGACGAAATGCATCTGTGTAAATATAGGATTGCACGGAGATATAAATATTTGGGAAACCACTTTTTGAAGAGTTCATCAGAAAACAGCAGAGTAGCCAATCTAACATAAGTAAAATATGTTTTTTAAAGTAATTTTGGAAATTAATATTTTTCCTCCTAAAGTCTTTTAGGATGTTGCTGTTTACTTTTTTCTTTGTTTTTTTTTTTTTTTCTTAAACTACATGTGCTT
This sequence comes from Anabacerthia variegaticeps, assembly GCA_035583185.1. Lineage (NCBI taxonomy): Eukaryota > Metazoa > Chordata > Aves > Passeriformes > Furnariidae > Anabacerthia > Anabacerthia variegaticeps. Next base: position 81,077,867 of record JAWWEW010000001.1, on the reverse strand, counting down.
AAAAATTAAAATTAAATACCATGTGTTTGGTAGTTTACTTTTTTTTTTTTTTGAAATTACTGTAGCCTAAAATTAAAAATAAGCAGTGCAGAACAATTTCAGGTGTCTTTAAGCTCCAGAGTCTCAGCAAATTGTGATGCTGTTTTGCCTGTTATTCATTTCATTCTTCTGCTGAGAAGGGAAGACTTCAGTGTAATCATCTATTTTTATGTGGATTGCCTCATTCAGAAGACCCCAAATATTCTGTTTTTCAGATTGGTTGTGATTAGTTTATATAACGTGTACTATTGAAAAAACAATGACTTGAAATTGAAAACATCTGATAGTCTTTTTTTTTTTTTTTTTTAAAATTGTAATACTATTTACAGTGAATAGATTTCTGTATAGTTTGGGTTTGTATTTTTTTTTCTTTTTGCTTTAGAGTTGCCTTTAGAAAGTATCATATCTAATGGGAAAATATTTTAAGGCATTGACAGGGAAGGCATCCTATCAGGACTCAAATGGATTTTAAATATTTTTGTCTTCTTTTTCATCTTTTTTTACCCAAGGCAATATTCAGACCACCTGAGTTAGAAAAAGTACCTAAGTATTGATGTTACGTAATCATCAGTGCAAATAAACTGTATTAAGGAAATGTGTTTTCTGTGCAGTTATTGAAAGAGGCAGAAACTGCTGAATAATGGTTTATAAATTCTCTACATTATCACAAGAGCTGTCTAGAGTACCTTGTTGGGAACTCAAAAGATTAGGTAAAATACTGTGCCCACTGATTGGAGCTGTACATCTAACATCAGTCTTCTGAAACTCATATGGAAATCCATGCATAACTTTACTGGGCTCCTGAGATGCCAGTGTTCAGTTCAGGAACACTAAGACAGGATCCTTGCTGATAAAGTGAGAAACGTCTTGCCCTAGCCCAAGGGAATGTACTACAACAACCCCCACATCCTTACAAAGAGGTGTCAATCACATCTCCTGTTGAGGTACATGATACTGCCTACCCGTGTAAAAAAAAAAAAAAAAAAAAAAAAAAATCTTTTTCTTGTGCTTGCTATCATCATAGGAGCTGAAAAGGAGACTAGGCAGAAAGATTAAGGCACTTTGTGACTTAGTGTTGGGGGAAGGATCTTGGATGAATTATTGGTCTGATTGCTGAAAATAAAAAGATATTTGCTATGGTGCTTTTTTTTTCCGTGAGCCTATGTTTATTGCAATGTAGATAATCATCTTCAATTGCCTTGCCCTCAGTCAAAATAAAACATTCTCATGCCTTGCAGAGTAATGTTCTAGTTGTCTAACTACAAATGGATTAAGGGTTACACTCCATAGACATTTTTAGTGTGTTATGGTTGACATTTAATCTAAAACAATGAACACTCACTACTAAACCTTCATTTTCCTTTTTCATTCTATTTGTTCTGATACTCAAAAATCAATCTACATCACAGGCTTTGAGAGTCAATAATTTAAATACATGTATTTCTCTTGTACATTTTGAGAAGAAGAAAGGATGAAGTTAGATTCAAATGAGTTCAAAACCTGGATTTCATGCCTATGGAAAATGTATACAGGGAAGCAGAAATAGAGAAACAAATGAAAAATCCCAAAAGATGCTGAGCAAGTGTGGTTGTGATGGCTAACCACAGGTTCTGCTTCCAGTGGTTTGGGTGGAAGCATACCCTAAAACTAGATGCATGGTATTTTCTGACGATGACTGAACAGAATGTTATTGTCAACTCTTCATCACCGCATTCCCCAGGGTATTTTATACTTCTGTAGTTAAAAGCAGAGTCAAAATATTGCCAAATTCTGACACTGTGTGAAATTTATCTCTTTCTGCACAATTAATTGAGCTGTGGAGTTGGAATGGCACTTTAGCACATTTTATTTAGGAATAAAAGAAAGGGAAACCATTCAAAATCACACCGAAGTAGTGTGGGGTGTGATGAACGTAAGTGAAATGAAAAAGCTGAATAGTAAGTCAATTTCTAAAATTATACTTCTAAAAGTCATTAGAATCCTTTTAAAGATTTAAACTATTCATATAGAGAGACTCAACATCACTGTATCACACAGATAAGTCACAGAATCACAGAATGACTGAATATGCTGTGTTGGAAGAGACTCAACAGGATCAGCAAGTCCAACCCTTAGCCCTCCATGGGACCATCCCCAAGAGTCATACCATGTGCCTGAGGTTATCATCAAAACCCTTCTTGAACTCTGTCAGGCTTGGTGCTGTGACCACTTCACTAGGGAGCCTATTCCAGTGACCAGCTCTCTTGGGTGAAAAATCTTTTCTTAATATCCAACACAACTTCAGACCATTCTCTCAGATCCTGTCACTGGTCACCACAGAGAAGAGATCAATGCCTGCCCCTCCTCTTCCCCTCACAAGAAAGTTGTAATCTGTGATGAGGTCTCCCCTCAGTCTCTTCTCCAGGCTGAACAGACCAAGTGACTTCAGCTGCTTCCCATATGGCTCCTTGTCAAAGCCATTCATCATCTTTGTTTCCCTCCTTTGGATGCTCTCTAAGAGCTTATTATCTTATATTGCGGTGCCCAAAACGGCCACAATATTCAAGGTGAGGCCACCCCAGTGCAGAGCAGAGCGGGACAATCCCCTCCCTCGACCAGCTGGCAATGCTGTGCCTGTTGCCCACCAGGATATGGTTGGCCCTCCTGGCTGCCAGGGCACTGCTGACTCATATTCAACTTGCTGCCAACCAGGACTCCCAGGTCTCTTTCCACAGCACTGCTTTTCAGCATCTCATTCCTCATTCTGTCCATATATCTGGGATTTTCCCATCCCAGGTGCAGAATTCAGCACTTTCCCTTGTTGAACTTCATATGGTTGGTGATTACTCAATCCTCTAGTTTGTTGAGGTCTCTCTGCAGGATCTCCCTGCCTTTGAGAGAGTCAACAGCTCCTCCCAGTTTTGTATTTTCTGCAAACTTGCTTATTATCCCTTCCAGTCCTGCATCCAAGTAATTTGTGAAGTTGTTGGAGGACACAGTCTTCTACAATACCTTTCTTTCCAGTGATGAAAATAGAAACAGTATGGCAAATTCTAGATTGTGTGGAAGAGAACATCCTGAACAGTTGATGAGGAAGACAGCTAGAGAAGGCACCCCATTAAACCTATATGTGAACAGAGAAGGACTGGTGAGTGATGTGATGGTTGGAGTCTATCTTGCGCACAACAATCACTAAATGACAGCTTGCAATTCTTATAAACTAAGGAGAGCAGTCAGCAGAACTGTTACCTTAAGCTTCTAGAGGGCAGACTTTGGTCTGTTTAGGAGACTGTTTGAGCAAGTCCCTTGGGGTGCAGTTCTGAAAGGCAAAGAGGTCCAGAAAGGCTGGACATTCTCCAAGAAGGCAATCTAAAAGGCACAGGAGTAGGCCATCCCCATGTGCCAAAAGATGAGTCAGAGGTGAAGATCAACTTGGCTGAACAGAGAACTTTGGCTTGAGCTCAGGGAGAAAAAAGGGAGAGTTTATAACCTTTGGCAGAAGAGGCAGGCATCTCAGAAGGACTATAAGGTTTTCATAAGGTTATGCACACAGCAAATTAGACCTAAGGCCAATTAGAACTTATTCTTGCTACTGCTGTAAAAGACAATGAAAAAATCTTTATACAAATACATTGCCAATAAAAGGGGTGCTAAGGAGAATCTCTATCCCTTCTTGGCTGCAGGGGCAGACATAGCAAAAAAGAATGAGGAAAAGGCTGGGGTACTCGATATCTTCTTTGCCTCAATCTGTAACTGTAAGACCAGTAAGCCTCCTTAGCTAGATGGAATTCAGGGACAGGGATTCAGGGAAGTGGACTAGTAGTCATCCCTGGAGGCATTTAAAAGACATGTAGATGTGGAACTTAAGAACGTGGTTTAGTAGTGAACTTGTCCGTGCTGGATTAAAAGTTGGACTTTATGATCCTAAATGTTTTTTTACCAACCTAAATGATTTTATTTTTCTAACTCCCTTGGTTCCCTCTTGTCCAGCCAAGAGAATGAGAAGATGTCATGTGATCCTTAAAACTTTTACATTTGTATCATAAGTATATAGCATCCTATACTGTTATTCTACAATGGTCTGATTTTTGTTGCTTACATGCTTACATGACATTCTTTCCTCCTTAGCTTTTGAGTGAGTTATTTGACATGCCTCAAGTCACTCGGGGTGTGGGGATCAAGTTTTAATTAGAATTATATGAACAAGAGAATTTAGACTGAGAAAATAGCATATATGAATATCTATGGATTTGTGATTTAAGACCTACAAGTGTCAGCTCCTAGACCTAAATATAATTAAAATTCTTGGGAAATTACAGTTGCTGTTCTCTGCCATTAAGGAGAAGTGAGACTGTAAGCTTTAGCAGATTGATTTTGCACCTTTGAATTTTCTTACAGGCAATTTTTTTCAGGCAAAATTTAATGTAGATACTGAATTCTAAAGACTATGTGAAAAAGATCCAACCTGGATTTATTGGTTACATGGAAACAAGCCTTTAGACCTGCTAAGGGATCCAATGTCACCTGTGGTATTGGTGGGAGTGGGATGGGGGGTGAGGGGGAAGGGGGTGAAAGCAGCTGCTTAGCCTTAATAAACTTTTGGTCTGCCGTTTCTTTCTGTGGGAATGAGGTCTGAAGAATGTCATTTACATGTCATTGTTCATGAGTAGGCATCAAAGTGTTAAACTTTACTTCTCCCTTAATAATCAGATTGCTAATATTACTTCTTTTGTGTGTGTGCTGTAATTGTTTGATAAAAAATAGAAAATATAACAAATAGTTTATCTGTAGATTTCTCTTTGTCCTTTTTAAAATATTGTGTGGCTGAAGAAAAATAAAAACAGTACTGTTAAACCATGACTTTGATGCAATATGGCCTATTTCCTGTGAATAATTGACAGAAATATAGTAAAGTGTTAGTGGTAAATTTGAAGTGGCATGCACAGTATGTGTTTAGAATGTTTATACAGCCTCCGATTGATTCTCAGGGAGCACAGACTAATTGGAAATAAGGTTTATGTGCGGCGAAGCAGTGAAGCAGTGATACTGTGATATTACAGAAGTGATTCTTGCCTCTGGCAATATTTTTATATATATCTGCAAAACTCAGGCATACTTCATAATTCTGAGTTACTTAAATAATAGAAATACACAATTTTGTAAGTGTATCTAGGTTCACAGTATTTCAAATACCCAGCTTTCCTATCAGAGAGAGAAGGATGTATTAGCACTTTGCCCTTTCTTCCTTCAGTGCATTTAGAAGGAACTGTAAAACTTGTTTTCGCAGGCTGTGCTAATAATAGGTGGGATTTGGATACAGAAATTTTGAATTTTGGTTATCCATCCCCACCTTTATCAGGGACAGAAAATGATCAAGAGATAGCTCATTTTGCAGGGGTAAACATATTCAGAACGATACGACCCGATAATAAACTTGAGTTGCTATTCAGCAGCTTCCAAACAGTAAAACTGTCCTGGATTTCACATTGACCTTAGTGGCTGGGATGGCCAGGACTTGGGATACCAACACCTTTGTTAGGGATGTGAGGTGGTTTAACCCCAGCGAGTAACTAAGCACCACAGAGCTTCCCTGCTTCCATGATAGGATGAGGGAAAGATTCAAAAGGTAAAAATAAGAAAACTCTCATGGGTTCAGATTTCAGCACTTTAATAACGAAAATGTAATAATAATAATAACAAAAATTACAAAAAGACACACAAGAAAATGACACACAAAAAAACCAACTGATGCAAATGGAAACAACTGCTCACCACCAGCTGACCCATGTCCATTCAGTTCTCAAGCATTTTATGATCCAGTTATTAAAATTATTAGAAATGCCTCTGCCTAAACGAAAGTGCAAACAAGATCAGATGCCAAAGTCAATAGTATGAGTTTTATTTAATGGTAAATATGAGGCGGAGAAAGAGAGATAGAAAGAAATAGGGAAAAGGAGGGAGGATAAGAAAGAAAGTCACAGAGAGAGATTAAAATAGAAAATGTATCACCACTCTGTGTAACCTGGCAGGGTCCTGTTGGTCTGGTTCTTCTGGTCTTCTTCGTGGCGAGGGTCCCACAAAATGTAGAGTCCAGTGGATTAATATACATTCACGAGGTGGCCAGGAACCTCCCCTGGGAAGGGGGCAGGCTTTGAAGTCTCTTGCGACAGGCTCCGGATTTGTTGTCTCACTTGGATCATGTGCAGTCCTCTGGTGGTAGAAGGTCTCAGGAATGAGTCGTGGGGGCACTTTGGGGATCTTTGATGGTTTTTGACCCCTTCTCAGCTGCCTCTCTGGTGTTTCCAACACAGTTATCAACTATAGCTGAGAGAATGGTGTACTTTTCCACTGCTAAGAGGTACAATGAAAAGAAAGGAAAAATATTTCTGCCTTCAGAAGTTCATTTCCAGTACGAGGCAGGTCTTCCCCTCTCCTATTCCTTTCTCTTTATTTCTTGCAAAGATATAAATAAGAAGCCAAAATTTATAATTTCAGGTGGGGAAGACTAGAGGACAATATTGTCATGAGGCATCTAGTCCCATCAGTTTTATTTAGCTAAGCATCCTTTGACTGTGTCAGAAAGGAAACAACACAAGGAAATGAGAAGAGGAAAAGAAACATAAAAGACCAGGAAGCTGGTCAAAGATGTTTCTAAGTGAAGATGTAAAAACTTTTTCTTTTTTTTTTCTGTGGAAAACAGATATTCCAACATTAAGTTCTCCAGTGTTTTAAATAAACACTTTGGGAAACTGGGTAACATTTCTTCAAGTGTCTTGTATTTTGGTGTTACTTGCTCCTTAAGTGAGAAAGTAGCAATGGTGTGGATTTTAAGCAACATAACAAATCATAGAATCACAGAACAGTTTAGGTTGGAAGGGACTTTAAAGATCACCTAGTTCCAAGGCCCCTGCTGTGGACAGGGACAACTTTCACTGGACCAGGTTGCTCACATCTCCACACAACCTTGCATTGAACACTTCCAAGAAAGGGGCAGTCGCACCTTCTCTGGGTAACCTGTTTCAGTGCCTCATCAAATAATTTCTTTGTAATAACCTACTAAACCTACTCTCAGTTTGAGGTCATTTTCCCCTGTCTTGTTACTACATGCCATTGTAAACAGTCTTTCCCCATATTTCTTTTAGATTCCCTTGAGGTACTGGAAGGCTTCACTTAGGTGACCAGGAAGCCTTCTCTTTTCCAGGCTGAATAATCCCAATCCTTTTAGACTTTCCTCATAGGAAATGTGCCTCATCCCTCTAATCATCTTGGCAGCCCTTTTCTGGACTCATTCTGATATATTGATGTCCTTCCCGTGCTGAGGACCTCAGAGCTCCAGGTGGGCTGTCACAAGAGCGAAGTAGAGGGTCAGAACTACCTCCCTCAACCTGCTGACCACACTGCTTTGGATGTAGTCTCTGACTGGGTATATAATAGGCAGCATACACTTAACTCTAATTTTAGAGGCTTTTTTCCTTTAGCATCTCCTACCTCATTATTTAAACTATCTTGAGTGTATGGGAATTCAAATGATACTATAATTCCCAGATATGATAACCAATCCAATGTTATATAAATTATGATTTTATCAGCATTGTGACAGCAAACCCGTCAAAACCATGTTTTGATCTGCCATTGTGAAAACACTAAGCCCTGTTCTAAGTAGATGTGACTTTCTAGGTAAAGCCAACCACAAAATCCTACTATCACTGCCCTTATTGCAGGTTGCACAATCCAAGTCTTTCCTTGATGGATGCTTAAAAATGAGCAAACAACAAATACTAGGGTTCAAAATTCCACACCAGCATAAAGCTTGTGAAAATGACTTACCACCACCAGCTTATGAAAATTACTAACCTCCTAAAACTAGAACAGGTTTAAAACAGTGAGTTTTGTATGAATATTTTGAGTTTCAATTTATATGAGCTGGCATCCTTGGAGTTTTATTTCAAGACTTGAGATGAAACAAACCATGAAACCCTAAGCCAAATAATCAAGTTCTGCCTGATTACAGATCAACCTCTGTGAAACCACAGACTTTTCATCCAAAACCATTTATTAGCAAGGATCATTTAAAACTCAGCCCAGGTTTCTTAAAAGGTTTGTGAAAAGGTTTGGGGGAAAAAAAAAAAAAGAAATTCTTGGTTTAAAGTCTGTTACAAAGACTTTTGTAACAAAATTTCCAGAGAAGTCTCATCTATGGGTGAGTTTAACAAAAAAGTTGAGTTCTACAGATCCTCTCAACTTGAGTTTACTCTTCTCATTCTAATACCTATCTAGGCTTGGTATTAGTAAGAAAGCATTGTCTAAGATAGCCCATATGAGCCAAGTTATTCATATAATGATTATCCTCATGATTATGCTATCAGCAACGGTAATGGGAATGTAAAATGGACCAATGAGATGCAACCCCTTCCAGAGACAGTATATCAGCTTGATTAGTCTAAAAGAAAGGTTACAAGAATGTCACTCCAATTTAAAATGGACAAATTTGCAAGTCTGTTCAGATCTAGACAGCTCTCTTACTATCTAAGTCTCTTTGAGATAAGAAATCTTGAGAAAATTGTTTGTATGTTAGTGTCTGTTAGTACTTTAGTAAGAAGAATTTCATGCACATTAATTTCACAATTTTTGACAACACTTAGATGAAATAGAACTGAGCTAGAGGAGCCCAAAAACGAATTATTGTCTTATTTAGCCTGTGATGCTCAACAGTATTGTTGAATACCATTCCTTGCTACAAAGTGCACTGAAGTCATTGTAATATTCTGTTAAGAGTCTCAGCTGAGGGAAAATACTACACATATTTTTGACAGCTTTTTTTATTTACTTGTGGTTTAATATGTGTCTGATGAAATAGCGCATTGTTCATTTGTCAGAGCACTTGCTGGAGATGGAAAGAAGGACCAAAGCATTCATTGTACTCTTTCTAGGAAACTTACCATTTAGCTTTCTCTGTCACTGTAATAAAGATAATTTTATTAAAATAGTGCTTCACTTGTTGAAACAGAAGAATATTACATTTCTGATTAATTAGTTTCACAGCTGCTTTGCAGATTTGATTTTAGAAGGAGCAGGTGATTCCATTCATACTCTTAGGTTTAGGATTCCCAAAGAAGGAAAAAAAACAACCAACCAAACAAAAACCAATGCCAAAACCAAACCAAAACAAAAACCAAAAGCCCCACAAAACCAAACAATAAAACCCTCCACTACCCCTCTCACAAAAAACCCCCAAACAACCAAAATCTGGTCAACCAAACGAAAGCACAAACAAACAAAACAAAACCCACAAAAAAAAAACAAACAAAAAAATGCTAACCCCAATGACAAAAAGTGCATAAGTTATAATCTGATTTTGAGACCTATACATGCATATGGTTTGATGTTTCATTAATTCAATAAAGGACAATGTTTAGTACCGGTATGAAAGAAATCAACTGCCACCACACTAATCCATTCTTGTCAAGTGTTTCTTATTCTAATAAAAGTTTAATCTATCTCAACTGGGCTCAGCATTCAGTATTTTGACACAGACTAAGCTCTTGGTCCCTGTTCTGATTTATGGTTCAGCTATGGAAACAAAATGTGAAATCAATTGTTGAATTAGGGTGATTGGGACAAAGATTGTAATAATAATCATTCTTTTGGGAGAAAAAAACTTAAAAAATCCCCTTGAAAAGGTTTTGATGGTGCTGATCTACTTTTTGTGTTTTGAAATACAACTTTGCATGGGAAAGGTATAGAAAATTATTTTATATGACAGAAACAGAGATTCTCCCTTTCCCTTCTTGTATCTAGAGGTCTTAAAGTAAATGAAAGACACCTTCTCTTGAGTCTAACTGTTGAAATTCAAAATGAAAGTTTTTTTCCTTCAAACAAGTTATTGATTTCATGAAAAGTACAACTTTGAATCAAAGTATTAGTCAGTTTTTCTGAATGTAGAGAATTGCTCTAAGCAGCAAATGCTCACTTTTTAATTTAAAATGTGTTTCATAAAGTGAAACAAGTATTTCTCTCATTCAGGAATAAAATTGTGTAGGAGAAATGGCTTTGAAATGAAAAACAGTTACTCTGATAATACTAATAGTAAGGTGGTGCTTAAAAGATGACCACCAACAATGAAAACACAGTGCATTGCTCTCTGAAGGTACCTATTTCTCTTTATGCTCCATAAGGAGAAGCTAGATGACTTATGGAAGACATACAACTTTTAGATGTCTCAAAGAAAGAGAATAAATGCCTGTTTGACTGTCTAGGCTGTTGCTGAGACTGTATTTTATGTTCCTTCAAATATTCTGTTTCTTTAAATATTTCTTGAAATAATCTTTAAATGTTTCTTTGAATATTTTTTGAAATAGTCTTTAAATATTCTGTTTCTTTAAATATTCATCAATTATCAAAATGTCTTCCTCTGAGAAATATTAATTTCCTTCTTTCTGGATATATATGCATTTATGAAGAAAGGAAATTAGAAAGGCAAAAGCACAATTTGAACTTAATTTGGTCACTTCTGTAAAGGATAATAAAAACTGTTTTTATAAATATATCACTAGCAAAATGACGGGCAAAGAAAACTTCCAGTCTTTATTGGACACAGGGAGGGGGTAGGGTGGTGGGAATATAGTTACCAAAGAGGAGGAAAAGGTCAAAGTACTTAACATCTTCTTTGCCTCAGTTTTCAACAATAAGACAGGTTGTCCCCAGGACAACCAGCCTCCTGAACTGGTAGACAGGGATTAGCCCCCCTGCAATCCAGAAGGAAGCTGTTAGTGACCTGCTGAGCCACTTGGATCCTCACAAGTCTATTGGACCTGATGGGATCCATCCTAGGATGATGAGCGATCTGGCAGACAAGCTTGCCAAGCCACTCTCCATCATTTATCAACAGTCCTGGCTCACAGGGAAGGTAGGTCCCAGATGACTGGAGACTGACTAGTGTGACACCCATCCATAAGAAGGGCTGGAAGGAGTATCAAGGAAAGTACAGGCCTGTTAGCCTGACCTCAGTGCCCAGCAAGGTTATGGAGCAGATTATCTTGAATGTGATCACATGGCACATACAGGATAGATAGGGAATCAGAGCCAGCCAGCATGGATTTAGGAGAGACAGGTCCTGCCTGATCAACCTGATCTTCTTTTGTGACCAGGTGACCCACCTGGTGGATGAGCAGAAGACTAGATTTCAGCAAAGCTTTTGACACCATCTCCCATAGCATACTCCTTGAAAAGCTGGCAGCCTGTGGCTTAGACAGGTGCAGTCCTGGCTGGGTTAAGAACTGGCTGGATGGCTGGGCCCAGATAGTGGTGGTGAATGGGGCTGCATCCAGCCAGTCACTAGTGGTGTCACCCAGGGATCAGTGTTGGACTCAGTCCTGTTTAATATCTTTATTGATGATCTGGAGGAGAGGATCAAGTCTAGCATTAACAAATTTGCAGATGGCACTAAATGGCGGGGAGTGTCAATCTGGTGAAGGATAGGAGGGCTCTGCAGAGGGACCTGGACAAGCTGGATAGATCACCTGAATCCAATGGGATGATGTTTAACAAGACCAAGTGCCAGGTCCTGCACTTTGGCCACAACAATCCCCTGGAGAGGCGGCAGACAGAAAGGGACCTGGGGGTACTGATTGGCTGAACATGAGCCAGCAGTGTGCCAGATGGCCAAGAAGATCAATGGCATCCTGGCCTGTGTCAGGAATAGTGTGGCCAGCAGGACCAGTGAAGTGATCCTTCTCCGTACTCAGCACTGGTGTGGCTGCACCTCAAGTCCTGTGTTCAGTTCTGGGCCCCTCAGTTTAGGAAGGACATTGAGGTGCTGGAGCATGTCCAAAGAAGGGCAACAAGGCTGGTGAAGGGTCTGGAGCACAAGTCCTATGAGGAGAGGCCGAGTGAGTTGGGGCTCTTCAGCCTGGAGAGGAGGAGGCTCAGAGGAGACCTTATCACTCTCTCTAACACAGTGCCTAACAGGAGGTTGTAGGAAGGTGGGTTGGTCTCTTCTCCCATGTAACCAGCAGTAGGACAAGCCTGAAATAGTCTGCACCAGAGAAGGTTTAGGCTAGGCATTAGGAAGAAGTTCCTTACAAAAATGGTGATTGGGCATTGGAATAGGCTGCCCACGGAGGTGGTGGAGTCACTGTCCCCAGATGAGTTTAAGAAAAGACTGGATGTAGCACTTAGTGCCATGGTCTAGTTGACAAGGTAGTGTTAGGTCAAAGGTTGGGCTCAATGATCTCAGAGGTCTTTTCCAACCTAGTTGATTCTGTGATACACAATTATTTGGAAAAGCCTTTGGTGGAAGGTTTTTCACAGAGTATACTCTGACCAAAACCAGAAAAATAAGATTATTTATCTACAAACTGGAATACAAAAAGGGAAGATAGACAGATTACGTACAAACCACCCAAGAATCCAAATTATTTCCTAGCTCTCCAGCTACTGCCTACAAGTCTCTTATGCAACAAGTCTTGCTGTTTAATTGCTGTTACTCAGGTTTCCAAAGAACATTACCACTGACCATGGACCACATCAAGGGACTTAGAAGCTCAGTAGAAAATTTTGAAATGACAGATGTAGTTAAAATCAGGTTTGCAAAAAGTAAATATTTAGGTAACCTAACCTAAGTATGCCACTTGTTGTTCAGCTGGTATATTATGTGGATATGATAGAAGAACTCTAAGAGAGAGAGAGAGACAGACAGACAGACAGACAGATGGTTAATGTCCTCATCCACTATGCAAATATAATAAATTGATAAGCTTTGTTTTTTCTTTCCCACCCCTCCCCGAGGAATCTGAGAGAGTTGTTGATACATTTTTTCAGTTGTGAAATGCAAAAGAAAATAAAGAAAACAGTTGCAGTCTATTTCCACAATGGTATTGATAGAATGATTTCCTTTCTGTGTATGCAATGACCTGAGACAAGTAGTTATGCTTTCTACTCACTAGTGATTATAGCTGCACAATATAAATATCTAATCACAGAGTGTTTTTTCATATGAATGCTTTATAGATTGTTTCATGTGATTAGTACTCAGAAAGCTCATTATCTGCTTGATATCATTTTCTGCAGCGATTCTGTATCAAATCTGTAGTGAACAATAAACAGAGGAACAGTAGTGATTTTGATTTTTTTACGCAAGTTGTGTATTTTTCTCATTCTTGATTTCTCAGCTGGGAAAAGGATTGAATTCTGCAACAATGTAGAGGTATTTTTATCACATAATTGACTGCCAACTTCTCTATTAACCTGATAAAAACACTGCCATGCTGAAATGCAGTTCAAATGAACCTTTGCAGATTTGATTTTTCTGAGATACCCACGTTTTCTACACGTTCTATTATATCCAACTACTTGTTAAAAGTATAACAAACTTAACCCTGGATAGCAGTCAGCTGGTATAGGATTAAATAAACTAATCTCATATTAGCTGGAGGAAGGGAAATTCTCACTTCAAACCCTGATTAATTCCAAAATTAAATTAATTACTGGATGAATTAGAGTAAATGTAGTGCTCCAATTCTTTCTTCCACTGCTATGTTGTGGATTCCTGCTCCTTCTGGGTTTTGTAGTTATTGGGTTTTGTTGTTTGTTTGCTTTGTTTTTGTGGCTGCTTTTTTGTTTTGTCTTGTTTTCTCTTTTCTCTCTTGGGAAAGGAAAAATATTCTTGATTGTATATCAGTACAGTGTCAGGTGAATGATGAAAGCAGAAAACATTTACTTTAGAAACATTTCTAAAAATGTCTATTTTGAAGTACTCTGAGAAATACGCAGGTGAGATTTCTTCCATGTTCTTCAATAGATATGATGTGATCTGTTCAGCTTCTTGGAACAGATTTCACGAACTGAAATTTCGGGAATGGGATTCTAAGTGGGCAAAGGCATTATTTCTCAGTATATGAAGCTCTGTTTCGGAGGACAAAGCATCAAAGCTTAAAATATTAATTCTAGACTTAATTAAATGACTTTTCCTTCATGGTGGATATGAGAAGGAGGTGTCTACTTTTCTGGAGACACATAGAATGTGCATTCACCATACAAAAACATACATGCTAACTACCAGGTTACTCTAGACTGTAGAAATAGCTAAAAGGGAGGTCTAAGGTCAGTTCTAAAAGCAGTACAATGATTTGTGCTTGGGTCACAAAGGCTTACCTATTAAAAGTGTAATTAAGGCTCTTTATGTATCATACAATACACCTTTTACCCTATTACTGTATGTTGAGGTGAAGGTGGATCAAGCATCTTCCTGTGCCACAAGTGGCTGAGAAGTTCCCTCCTGCCACAGCTTTTCTTATGTTCTGAATAGAGATCTTGGAAAACTAATGCATGCATCAGAGCCTCGTCTCAGATTCAGCAGTACACCTGTTAGTCATTTTAGAGCCTGCTCATGGTTTAAGCTGGGATAGAGTTAATTTCTTCTCAGTAGCTGGTATAGTGCTGTGTTTTGAATTTAGCATGAGAATAGTGTTGATAACACACTGATTTCATTGGTGTAAGTAGTGTTTACTCTAACTCAAGAACTTTTTTTGTGTCTCATGCTCTGCCAGTGAGGAGGTACAAAAAACTAAGAGAGTTGGGAAGCACGATAGCGGAGACAGATGACCGGAACTGGCTAAAGGGAGATTCCACACCATAGAATGTCATGCCCATTATATAAACTGAGGAGTTACCTGGAAGAGAAACAGATTGGAGTCCAGGAATGGGACCTGCCATCGGTCAACAGTATCAATTTTATCATGCATCACTTGTTTGTTTTTGTTTTTGTTTCGGGTTTTGGTTTTGTTCTTGGTTTTTTGTTTATTTGTTTTTAATTGTCATTATTATTTATTATTATTTTTATCAAATTTTACTTTAATTATCAAGCTGTTCTTATCTCAACCTACAGGTTTAACTTTTGATTCTCCTCCCCATTCCACTGAGGAGGATAGAGTGGGAGATGGTGAACAAGCAGCTGCATAGTGCTTAATTGCCAGCTGGGATTAAACCACAACAGCATCAAAGTCAGAAATCTGCCTTTGGCTGTTTTGAAATGAATGGCTATTTCTAAAAAGAAAGGCAGAATTCCATGATTAAAAGTGTCAGGGCTTTTTGGATAGTAAAAAATGTGACAAAATATGACAAGACTTCCATTTTTTTCTTATGAAAATTTTAAATAAGCATGAGCTCTTCCAATAATGGGAAACTCTTTGTTAATGCATGTAATACCTTAAAAATTTTAAATTACATTTCTAAAAGTTTTTAACTTTGCTTAGCATACATATACATTTTACTGCCTAACATAACTGCAGTTAAATTTAACTAACATTTGCAAAACACAACAGGGAACTATATGGTCTAACTGCAAAAGTCAAACACAATACGTAATTGTACAGAGTGCCAACTAGTGCAAATCATGGATTTGTAGAATTGTTTGGATTGAAAGGGCTAGCATTCTTTTACATTTACTAGTAAATTAGAACATCTATGAAATATGTAAAAGGGAGCACAGCAAATCAGTCCATAGAAATTTTATTTTCATGAGGAAAATCCTCTTTTGTCCTCTGTTGTTCTATCTCTTCCCCATCTTTTACTCCCCAAAAGAGAATGCCACCATTCAGTAGATAGCTATTTAAAAAGTTTCATGTCAATTGTCCTCTTTCTTGTTAATCCTTTCAATGCAATTTCCTAACAAGTGGCTGAATTTCCACTTTTTTTTTTTTAAATGTAAATTTTCATAATATTTGAATTAAAAATTCTACTGAAAAATGAGAATTCCTAGGCTGAATTTTGCTTCTCTCCCAGGTAGGTATTATTCATTAATTTAATTTGTGTTAGAATAAAAGGTACCTTTAGTCATGTAATTCTTTTCCAATGAAGTGAAAGATTGAAGCTAACAGCAGTATCCAGATACTGTTGTGCACCTTTTGTTTTTTCTTTTATAACTGTATGGTCACAGAGACAAGTTTAGGCATCTTTACAATATAAAGAAAAACTGAACTTTGCTGTCCTTGATATTTTCTCTGGTTACATGAGGCAGTTCCCTTGAGGATGTCTCTCTTTTCCAGATCTCAATGCTAGCTGCATAATTCTACTTTGTTAAAAATTGCACTTGATGGCAAAAGATCTAAAAGTTGGGTATTGTGATGATGAACTTGCAGAGTATAATGTAATGCATTCTATGATGATGTTGCCATATTTACTATGTATAAAGGGGCCCTGTGCATGCCTCTTTACTTTGTATTGCAGTGCAAATTTGACTACTGTTTATAAATTCAGGATTCTCAAGAAATTTTGATGGTTTCAAGGCTTGTGAATGGATTCAGTCAAAGATTTAAGCATTTGGTAATTTGAATTTTTAGATGCTGTATTCATATAGTGATATCTAGAACTCCCTATGAGATGCTTAGGTTTCCAACAAGCCCTGAAACAGACATCTTTAGGTGTTTCAAAGTAACACCTTAGATAGCCAACAGTCACCTCAGTCCTTGTGGGAGGCTCAATTGTGATTGGAGAAAACTGAAATAAAAAAAAAAAAAACAAACCCATGTGATGATAGAAAGACAACCAAAATCTCACCCTGTTGTGTGACATTATACTTCAGACAACCAGTGGCTTCACTAGGGTTTTTAGTAATGTATTGATTGCTATGTTTTGGAAAGGTATGGAGATTAATGTTCAGATTTCCCTTTGGACACAGAGTCTTGACATTTATTTACACTGCAGTTATAGATAAAATATAGAAGAGAAGCGATTCTACTTGCAAGAATAGTAGAATTAACCTGTTGCTCTTGGGAACAGTCTATGATTTGCCTGTTTTTAAGTTAGTTATGTTTGGGTGTCATTAGGCAGAGAATAATTTGCAGTAGAATATACATAAGGATATAGAATAATTATAGAATAGTCTAGCACCCAAAGAAGGTAGATAAGAATTGCCAAACATTAGACTAAGCAGTTGTTTTCTCACCACCCCAATGGATGAGGCATCCAAAGAGCTGTCAGCATTGTGGCTTCCACAGAGAATTCAGTGCCAGAGGACCACCCTGGACATACAGCTATAGTTCCATTGATGCCATCAACATCTCCTGCCTGGGATCTCATCACCCTTGCCTCCCCTGCCTTTGCCTGTTTGGTCTCACATCTTTCCATGCTGTTATTTTCCCTTCTGAATCCTTGAGCTACTGATGATCTCACCTAATCACTTTCATCTGTCTCTAACTCTGTCCTTTCTCACCTCTGTACAGCCTTTCTCATAGCCCTTCCTCAGCCCTGTGAGAACAGTTTATATGGTTGGTGCAGACCAGAACTGGTCTCAATGCATTGGTACATGGGTAACTAAATCCCTAGGAGAGAGGGGAAGCTTACAGCATAAGTTACTGCTGATAGCTATGAGAGAGTGCTTAATAAAATGGAAAAGTTGTCCTCATCCACTCTTTAACTTACTTTTCATGGGAAAAGAGAATAATTGTGTATGTCTGTTCTCAGATGATCCCTGGTCTCAGATTTGGAGTGGAAATAAACTTGTGTCTTTTTCAATAGGACTTTTAGTCCTGGTTCTCAGCTTGGAGAAAATGCTGCTTCCCTCTGGTCTTGAGGTTGATACTTCTCTTGCCAGAATCTGTGCTCAGAGAAGAGTTTTTTGATTGCCTTTTATTGATGCCTAGCATTTCTGCTGGATTACTAAAGAAATGATTAATTCTAGAAAGGGTTTACAGAGGCTCAAGAGCCACAGCATGATGCCATATAACAGTAGTCACCTCAATTTCTTTTTGGTCCTAGTCCTGTTTCCTTCAGAGTATCATAAGCCTCAGAACTCCCATGTGACTTGACAGAGAGAGTCAGATTTCCTATGAAATGCATTGTGACACTTGCAAGAGGGCAGAAGAATTTCAACAAAGTTGTGCTAAAACAGTCTACCCCACCTTTTATTTATTTATTTATTTGTTTTCAGTGAGTACCTTCTGAATTCCCAGACACTAGAGCTGTATTTTCAATAGGTGGAGGTGAGCACTGCCACTCATCCTGGCTGAGGCACCTGACCTAGACAGAACAGAGGTTTCAGTAGTTTAAGAAAACTGTTGTGAGAAGAAAAAGAAATTAAAATTCACAAGAAATCCAGGGTCATAATGAATCATAATCAATATTAAATTGGGATTTTGCTACTCCTTTCCAATTCAGCAATCTGTACAAAATGTGGGTAGAAAGTCAACATTTCTAATAACTGAATACTATTCTTTTAATTGCCGTTGCAATCTTTTTGACACTAATTCTTGCTAGCCTGTTCCTGGCAATATTCAATCAGGTTGCAATGTGAGATGGCCAGGGCTGAAAACAAGGCCCAGGCACACACCTAACAGTCCGACTGCTGTAGAATGGGTGCATTTTATTTTGAAGGTCGCAATTTCTGTCTGTCTGTGGGGAAATAAGATCATGTAGTAGACTAATTTTCTAGAAGTTCTTCACCCCTCCAACACTAAAAGGCATATAATTTTATGGTTTTATTTTTTATTCATACAGAAGGAAAAGGAATGTGTTCTTTTTTTTTTCTTTTTTGTTTGGTTGTTTGTTTGTTTGGGATTTTTTGGTTTTTTTTGGGTTTTTTTAGAAGATTGGTTCTAACTGAAAGCTTTTACTTTTTGAAGAAATAGAGATTGGAAATACGTAAAAAAATGAAAATGCTCAGATATTTACATAAAAATAATATAGCAATGGATTAAAGTACTTTGTATTTTAATTTCTGTAGATAATTGTAAAATAAATTGCTTTAAAATATTTTTGTCATATAAATTGATGTATATTTTCCTTGTGCAATTTTACTGAATAGTGAGGACTTGATGCCTTGCAAGAAGTGATTCTTTCATAGTTCATTGTTATCGAACGTCTAGTATGCATGAATTTGATCTTTTCATTTATGATCCATAAGCTGCATTATGGACTGTGAACTTAAAGTCTGAGAATGTAGAGATAATGTAGCAGCTATTTTATTAATAGTGTCTGTAAGTTTGATGAAATACAAAAGAAATACATAATTAGCAAAATGATGCCTTACATTTTTTGAGCTTTTTGAAAAAAAATCGTACTGCTTTCCAAGCAGGTTTATTAGAAATAAAACATTACAAGATTTTAGATATTACAAACCCATCATTTTGCACTGTCTTTCTCAAAAACCTTTCATATTTTGTTCTCAGAAGTAGCCTTTTAAGTAATTAGTTACTTTTAATGTCTTCATTTTCATTTAAATGCTCAATGCTCAGGGTAATTAGAATTAATTTGGCATTGTCATACTCAGTTAATGACAATTCTGCCACTTATCACTTGCATCCTGCAGGCAGAATGTTATCAGAGAAATATGACTGGTCCACTTTATCACTTTAACCAAAGACTTTAAATGGATATAAAACAGTAGGAACTGGCATATTCCCAATACAAATTTATGCAATTTCGATGAAAAATTGTCTCTGAAGTACTGCTATCTATGTGTTTAAATTCAGTTTCTGAGTTCCTTCACAATACGTATAAAGACTGACTTTGAACAATTCATTTTGCTCATTATAAATTTGTGGACCAGATCTGTCTTAGTTCTATTTTACATAATAGTAGTTATAGTAACATGAAATAGTTAATACAGCACCTAATTCAGTTCAAGCAGTATTTAACTGAAAGTGTAAAGTGACTTTTTTTCTCTGTATTTCTCAAGTGCTAACAGCAGAAGAAACAAGTATATTTTCTTGAGGGAAGTATCTTGGTCAACTACAGGAGAATGACATCTTCTCTGTAGATCTTTAGCATAACTACTTACCACTGCTGCTCTTGGGAACCAGGATGTATCCCTTGCCTTTTCCAAGGAAACAGGAGAAAAATTCAAAAACTATTCGCTACCATTTATGTTTTGGAAATCATGGATAGAAATTCATGTGTTTGCCACAGGTTCTTCCATAAATACAATATATTTGGAGCATGCTAGGATTGCTGCGTGTGTGCAGACCCACTGTATCACAAGTGCACAGTGTACTGATGTTTCCCAGAAGCAGCAGGCTCGCTATGCCTGTGCTGCAAAGTTAATCTTTACGTGCATAGTGAACATGTCTGGAAATTTTGGACAAACCAGCTAGGGACAAAAACTTCTCCAGTTCCCAGACAGAGAAAATTTCTTGACAGAAAAGGGAGGACATGTCTGAGGAAATCCAGATGTATTCTGGCTCTAGCTAAGATTCAAATGGAAAATGAAATAACCCAAACCTACCAGGGTCAGTGTTCAGGTATTTTTTCCTTCTTTGGGAATTGAGAGAAAACTCACTGTAATTAAAAAAATATTAAATTATCTTCTCCTGACTATGCCCCTTTTTCAGACAA
This sequence comes from Anabacerthia variegaticeps, assembly GCA_035583185.1. Lineage (NCBI taxonomy): Eukaryota > Metazoa > Chordata > Aves > Passeriformes > Furnariidae > Anabacerthia > Anabacerthia variegaticeps. The sequence goes on along the minus strand of JAWWEW010000001.1, from coordinate 81,057,521 downwards.
AAAGTTTCTGAATGATCTTACACTTCTCTGACTCTGCTATTTCCCAGCCACACTGTTCTCTTATCTCATGCATTTTTAGAGTGCTTATCAAATGTCTTTGTCATTGTATTTCTGAAATTATTTCAAGTTATTCTTATTTACCTATTATTTATATGACTGGTTAAAAGAATTCTGTTTTACATTCCTTTGCTTAAATTTTTTCTTCTTTCATGATCTGTTACTTTCAGGCAAGTGTAAAGGCAGATTTTAGATTACTTTAGAATGATTAGTTAATCTAGTGTACCTTTAAGGATATTGCAACATTTGATTTGCCAGCGTCTGAACTCACTAATGCATTTGAAGAAACTCTCATTAACTTGAGCGAATTCAATTTTGTGTTTCTAACTGATGTAACTATGTTATGTCATAGTCCTCTATATTTCTCTACCTGCTCCCCAGTTATGCCTGGTATAGTGCCGTGCTTTAAACCCAGACAGCAGCCAAGCTCCACACAGCTGCTCACTTACTCCCCCACCAACAGAATCGGGGACAGAATCAGAAGAGTAAAAGCCAGAAAACTCATGGGTTGAGATAAAGACACTTTAATAGGGAAAAAAAAAGCCATACACTAATTCACTTCTTCCCATGGACAGGCAGGTGTTCAGCCATCTTCAGGAGAGCAGAGTCCCATCACACATAATGGCTATTTGGGAAGAAAAATGTCATTACTCCAAACATCTTCTCCACTTCCTCTTCCCCCCTCTATTGCCTACCCCACCCCCATTTCTATATTAAGCATATGATCTGGAATATTCCTTTGGTCAGTTTGGGCCACCTGTCCTGGCTCTGTCTTCTTACAACTTTCCATGCATCCCCAGCCTCCTTGCCCACAGGGCAGGATGAAGAGTAGAAAAGGCTTTGGCTCTGTATAAACACTGCTCAGCAATAACAAAAACATCTCTATACTATCAACCCTGTGTTAACACAAATCCAAACCACAGCCCCATACATGTGAAGAAAATTATCTCTATCCCAGCCAAAACCAAAACACATAATTTAAAAACAAAAACACAAAACCACAGATTCTACAGTCCTCTAAGAGAATGAAAGGAGCAAACCTGGAATATTATATATACTACACTATATATACTCCATGTATTTTCTTAGCAAATTTGCATTATTCTTATTGTTCATATTCCTCTGAGAGTGGTGAAGCACTGGGACAGGCTGCTCAGAGCTGTGGTTGCTTCATTCCTGGAAATGTTAAAGGGCAGGTTGAATAAAGCTCTGAGCAACCTGTTCTAGTGAAAGGTGTCACTGTACATGACAGGGGTGTTGGAACTAGGTAACCTTTAAGGTCCCTTCCAACCCAGGCTATTGTATAAATCTATAGCTGTTGTGCCTCTTGCCAACAAAAATGTTTTTATATTCCTGACTTTGGACATCTTGATACCAAAAATTGTTTAAATATCTGATTAATTGTATTTTCTTTTACTTTTCTACCTTAACATCTGCAATACTTACACAGACTTTTCTGTACGGTGTTATAAAAAGATTTGTGTTAGAAAATATTAGACATATCAACAGAAGTCTCTCTTGCATAAAGCTCTTAACTAAGTCTATATCTGTCTCTTCATATATAATATTTCTAGAGTCTACAGGGACATCTTAGAACATATTATGCAGATGACTCTGTTATTTATGGAATGGGATCAGTTATTCCCCAGGTGGTTGTAAAACTGCAATCTCAGTTTGACAAGACACAAATTGGTTTAGAGAAAACAAATTATTCTCAAGTCTTTAGAAACTTAAGTGGTGTTGGAGCATGGTAACATGGTTAACTAAATCAAGAAAATGGTGATTTAATCATTCAAGTACAAAAATTTGTTTTAAATAATGCTTGCGGACTTCAAGTCATCATCTTTTTGATTTTGTCCCTGAACAGTTTTAACCTCTGGACAGAAAAGTCCACCAGCTGCCAGAAGAGAAACTAATATGTTGGTCTTACTTAAGCTTTCTTTTAAGAATGATGATCCTTCAGCAATTAATAACCTTCTCATGGGGTAGGAGAGAGGAGGGGGGAATAAAAAAAAAGCATGACTAGCATGCTGGGTTGAGGGGAAATAAAAAGGCAGAAATATATCAGAGAATAAATACAAACCTTAAAATAATTATTTTATATGCATGTGTGGAATGATAAACAATTCTTAACTGTTATGATGTCTGTTAGGCCACACTAGTGAATTCAAATAATATTTTTTTTCTCTTAGAGCTTTAAAACCATGCAACACCTGTCATTGTCCAGAACTCTAAGATTCTGGTGAATATATTTAAAAATTTTAAAAAACTGTATGATTGGCTTAAAATTTCTCTTGAAAGAAACAGTGAGTAAAGAAGAATTTTTATGATTGTATCTCATGAATTATGTACTTCTTTCTCGAAAAATAACAGACTATGACAATAGTGCAAACTGGGTTTGTGACTTGGGGTTATCTACATCACATATTTTCATGAATAATTTTTTTTAAAAGCCAGTTTTTCTTATTTTTAATTAATGTTAGGGTATGTCTCACTGGTAAATTGCTTGTAATATTCTCTTTACTGCACCAATGAATTTTGATGTTTGTGTTTCTTTCCTTTAACAAACATTTTAAGATATCTCCTTCATGCTCTCTTTCACCCTACAGGATTATACTTTCTTTCCTTTATTTCTCCTCCAGATATCTGGCATATCCCATATTCCAGTTTACCAATATTTGTCAACTCAAAATACAGGCCTGCGTTTGACAGATTTAAGTCTTGTGAGCAGTAGCCAGTATCTTCATGGAACAATTCGGGTTGAGTGATTCTATTCTGCTCTATTCCAATCTCCTACTCAAAGCTGGGTCAACTCTGGGATCAGACCAGGTTTCAAACTGTATTGTTCATCTGGGTCTTAAAAATTTTGGTAGAAGAATGGAGCTTAACCAGCCTCTCTGAGCAACTTATTCCCACTTCTTTACCATCCTCATTTCACATTATATCCAACACAAACATTTGCCATTTCAATTTATGCTAATTTTCTCTCCTCTTACCATGTATCTCTGTGAAAATCTGGCTCCATCTCTTGATGACCTCTCCCTACCCTCTAGGGTGGCTGTGAGATATCCTCAAAGCTGTTTCTGCCCCATTCTGGACAAGCCCTGCTCCCGCCGTCTCTCCTCATGGGGCTACCACTTACTTCAGCCCCAAAGTTGGTGGCCTCTACTGAACCCACTGAAATTTGTACTGTCCTTCCAAAACTGGATGGACACAGTGCTCTAAATGTGATCTATCACTGTCTTCAGACTATGTGATGGGGATCATTATTGGCTTATGTCCAGCTTTTCAGTCTAACAAGACCAGCAGCATCTTTTCCCAGAGGTGCTGCTCAGTCAGATCATTCCTGTCTGGAATATTGCAAGAGGTTACTCCTTCTTGGGTGGAAACTTTGCATTTGTCACTGAGTAAGAAGTGTATGAGAGTTATGTGATAAATAACAGTGACAAATATACAGTGGTTGTTGGTGTGGTTTCAGTCAGCCAACCATCTTTTTACCAATTTTGAAAACATCATGAAATGTAAGGAATTTTACATCAGAAATACTAAAGAGTTAGAATTTCTTTTCATGCTCTCCATAATTTTGATTCTAAGCCATTCAAAAATATTAAAATCCACTGTCCTTTATGCCATTTAAAGTTCTTAATGAATTTATTAAAGTATAAAATCCAAGTAATAATACCATAACAGAGCTCATTCTTTTACATGCTGATTTCCTTCTCATCCTGTTGTTTGCAGCTCAAAACAATGATTATAGCCATAAAAGAGTAAGAGAAAAAAAAGTCTGTATTTAATATTGTTCTAAAGACAACATTTTTGTATGTACATTTACTTTATTTTTTAATGATTTTGAATTTTGCAGCTAGCGAGCGTATTCATATATCAGATCATACAGAGTTCATTAATTCAAACAGGAAAATTAAATATTAATCAGAAAATTTATTTTAAAAAAAATCATAACACTTAAATGTCTCATTGCAATCTTGTAAATACAAAGATTCTATCCACTGAGCTTTCTATAGCACTAGACCACCCAAGAATTTTCTACAATATTCCCTATAGATATGGTTTAATATAATGAAAGTGACTTTATAGTACTTGGTCAGAGTGCAGAGCATATCAGACAATATTATAAGATTAAGAACATTGTAACCTTAGGAACAAATATTCTCCCTTTATCTTCAAAAGTAACTTAGGTATTGATGGACCCAAGTTGCTGTGTTTCCTATCACATTAACCTAAGATATATATAGCTTGAAATGTATAGTTAGAATTTAAGTAATTACTTTTGAGCAACTAAATAACCACTCTCAGATAGAGAGGTGAAACTTGTGTTTTGTTAGCAGATCAGTCATGTTAGGTAGTTTCATAGGAACAGTGTTTTGCAAGCTTCCCAAACGATCATTTAAAATAATTCAAGAGCTGAAGTAGAAAAGCTTACATCTTCAGGGACTAGAAAGCTGAGGAGAAAAAAAAAAATGGGCATTCTTGTAGTATGTTTCATTTTTTTCTGTTTCATAAGAGATATACTGACTAAAACCCATTTCCGAAAAATAGGATGAAGTGAGAAAGAAACACAATTTATTTGAATCATCTGTGCCTCATATACAGTAAGACTGGGAGAATTAGAAAGAATCTCCAAAGTTACTCAGAAGACAACCATGTCCTAATAGTCTGTTCAGCAGTTCCCTTGAAGTAAAGATGCATCACTGTCATCCAGCAGGGATGAACATCTGCGTACTTGCAGATTGTGAGTTGAGCCAACTGAAACTCAAGGGCAGATGACATAAATATATGCTGGAATTATTGTCAGTTACATGGAAGCAGCTTATTATGATAGGGATAGGAAATTTTGAGACTATAACACAGTGTGGATTATTGCATAATTTCTTAGTTGAGCAGAGTTATCTGAAATATGGCATCTGGAAACTGAAAGAGTGAATGCAGCTAGCAAGAAGCCACTGGGTTTTGGTTTTCTGATGAGAGACAAGCACTTGGATTTTTTACTTTAAAAAGATTAATTTTCCTTTGCATGCTTTTAAGAAATTCAGGAGAGACTTGGTACATTTTAGACCACGTAACCAGTTGAGTACTGAAAGATCAAAGGAAAAACTATAAATATTATGCTGAACTGTGTTTAAAAAGCCCAGATTATTGTCCAAAATTGAATTTCATGAAGCTGAGTAATAATAATACTTCATTCACAAATTCCTGGTCAGGGAGGAAAAACAAGGAAAAAAAACACCTTCTTTAAAAAATTATTAATTAGCTTAAGGTGCTTGGCACTGTTAGGCAAAGTAATTTATATTTTACTGAAGTCTTATATGTCTGTTAGTGAAACAAAGTTCACCAATAGTTTATTTAGTTGAAATGTTCTTTTGGGTTACAGTCTTTCCCTGTTTGTCTATGTCTCGTGTAATGTCTGAGGAATAAGCAAACAGTATATTGTGAAGCCTGTTGTTTCAGCCTTGAAGATAGCTGTAAACATAAAAGGAAACTCACTCCAGAAGCAGAGAAAAGAACATATGGACCCAAGAAGAGAAATCAGAGAAATGTCAACCAACTGTACAAAAAGGTGACAAGGGTCACAGAAATTCAGAGATGGGCTGCTCTTATATAATGTTAAGGCAAACAAGACAACAGAAATTGCTGCCTGAAGACAAAAGTCAGTGTATTTAATTGTTGTGGGTTTTTTTTGTTAAACGTTCAATAATTTCACCTCTAATGATATAATATTCTTTATACATAGGGTTTTTTTTTAAGCTGTTCTTAAAGGTCTCTACATACTTTTGGATATGATTCAAGGAAAAAAGCCCCCCACCAATTCAATGAAAAAAAAATTATGGTATCTTAGTTCAAGGGGAGAACTAAGATATCTATGTTGGCCAAGAAAAAAAAAAAAAATCCCTCTGCTTTAAATTTAGGAAACAGAACTTTAATTAGGAGAAATATATATATACATGTGAA
>JAWWEW010000001.1:80990891-81044436 GCA_035583185.1 Anabacerthia variegaticeps | reverse complement strand
TGTTTTAATCTATTCTTCTGCCATTCTGTACTAGTGCTTGGGATTGCCCTGACCTAGGTGCAGGACCTTCCACTTGTCCTTGTTGATCTTCATGAGGTTTGCACAGACTCACCTGTCAAGCTTGTCAAGGTCCCTCTGGATGGCATCCCTTCCCTCCAGTCTGTCAACTGCACCACATGGCTTGGTGTCATCAGCAAACTTGCTGAGAGTGCACTCAATCCCACTGTGTGTGTCACCAACAAAAACATGAAAAAAAAGCTGGTCCCAATACTGACCCCTGAGGGATGCCACTTGTCATTGGTCTCCACTCGGACATAAAGCCATTGATCTCAACTCTTTGAGTGTGACAATCCAGCCAATTCCTTATCCACTGAGTTTGGAGGAGATGATCCCTGAATATTAACCTGTTGGGAAAGACTTCCGCCAGAGCATATGAGGAGAACAGACAGAATATTATCCAGACTATACATTGTGGAAAAAGAAGCCCCTGGATACAGGACCAGTGTTGTGACAACTTCCAATGGACTAGAGACTTTATAATTCAACATTACCTGCATCTTTTACGTACAGGTTTTCCCCTGTTTAGATTGTAATCCCTAGAAACCCCTGCACACACGTGAAAAGAGTATCCCTTTTTCCCGGGTATCCAGCCCTGCCCCCCTCCCCATCCTATTGGATGTATCCCCTGTCATTCCCTATTCCTGGGTTCCCACTGGGTTTTGGTTGTCCTGCTCCCTTATTGGCCCTGGTGCCCCCCAAACCACACCACTCCCCCTGAACCCTTACCCAATCACATCCTACCTCCCAAACCCCGCCCTAAGGGTTTAAATACCCTGGGCAGAGGTAATTAAGGGCCTTTCTATGACCACTGTACGTGGGACAGCTATATCTCTTCACTCCTGACCCCGTGGGGATTTTGCAATCCCCTCCAGACCCCAGGAGGCTGGGGAAGTAGAGGAGCCGATCCCCAACCACAGCTGTTATTAACCAGCTTTCTTGCCTCCAGGGATTTAACCTGTTCAACAGATCCCTGCAGAGGCCAAGGTCTGCTCTCGTAAGTCCAGGGTAGTGAGCTTTCTGTACGTCCTCCTTGCTGCACTAAGGAGCTCCTCATTTTTCTTTGTGTAAAAAAAGATAGATGGAACACTTAAATTATTTATCAGATTCATAAGCAATCCCTGTAAAAATAACAGCTCGTATTACTAGTTATGAATAGGACTCATGAATTCATCAAAAAGACAAAACATATTTTGGAATGTATAAGTATAGCAATATAAACATCATACTCTTTATTTAATATCATCACTTTATTTTATATCATCACTCTTTATTTTTTTACTCTCAAAGAAGATTATTACACTTTGCAGTCTTTTAGGCTTTTACTCCCTAAATTTTAAAATGTTAGCTAGTAAGACTATAAGAGATATGATATTGATTGGGATGTTAGACTAGTTGATTAAACTAAGCACTTTACCAAAGCCTAGGCAACTTCTGTTTCATCAGACAAAAAAAGAGACTGAAGATTTAAGAACATAATAATGCTTTAATATATTTAATTTTTTTCTACAACTTACAGTGAAGTTTAGTCTCCTATGCCTAGGGTATTAAGATATCGTGGAAAACATGGGTGCTTGCACAAACACTGTACAGAATGGGAGCCTCTATCCAGTTTTACTGCCTTCCTTGTACTGTCCCGTATTCCCAGCCCAGTGCATATCTATGTATACTGTCTCACTGCAAGTGTAGATGCACATGCAGTTGCTCATGACAGCTAATTTTTTATAGTTTTCAGTTTTCTGAATACCTTCTCTTTGTATGTGCATGCCAGCTCTTTTGTGATACAACTGAATAGAAACTTAAATATATCTTCTGCAATAAGTTTTGACTTTTTCTTTTCTGGGGAGATAAAAGTTTGTGTTGGTAGGAAACTGTCTACTGACAGTATGAAACTTGAAGAATCATAGAATCATAGAATAATTTGGGAAGGAAGGAATCGTCAAATGTCATCCACTCCAACTTCCCAGCAATGAACAGGGACATCTTCAACTAGTTCAGGTTGCTCAGAGCCCAGTTCTAACTGACCGAATGTTTCTAGGGATGGGGCATCTATCACCTCCCATGGAATTGGTGTTTATATTGAGATAGCATACAATTTTAGTTTAAGAGGTATTCTGTCAATTGTATTCATGGCTAGATTAAGGTTAAGAAAACAAAAATGTTGCAAATGAAATCTCCTTCTTCAGTGGTTCAGTTTGAGAAGACTCTCTAGTGTTCAGAAGCTGGAAGTGATACTTCAGATATCAGAAGTGTTTCTCCTGCCCCATCCCTGTCTTCTAGGGAAACTTGGTGAACAGTTTTTACATTAAAATCTGAAGAATAAGAAGGAAATTTTTGCCACCTTCTTTAATTAGATAATATTATCTGCTCTTCAAAATGAAAGTAGGCACTCAAAGGTGAAACTGGTAAAAAATAATTCAATATTCTTATGCAATGATTGCATGTATTCCTATCACATACTGGTAATATCTTTGATATGTAAATATATGAAATTGAATTGTTGCCTTGTCTATAAATTAAAAAAGTGTGCTGATATTTAAATATTAGCACTTTGGTGCCTAATAATCTCATTTGCTGTTGTGGAAGGGCAATGAATAGTAGGGGAAGAAAAAAACTTTTCACACAAAAATCTGTAATGACATGCACTTTGCTTGAATGTAACTAGCTATATTTTTGCTAATCTTTCTGAAGCTACATCTATAGTTGCTCCTGCTTTGCCTTTATACATAATAATTATTGCTGCTATATTCTTGGGTTTTATGAGAAATGTCAGTTTAGCTCAACTTCTAATTATATAGCTTCCAAACACAACCCCATTGGGAGGTCTTGGAGGAAACAATATAGCATAAAAATCCTTACATGTCTTTGTGTAGCTCAAACCCCCAAACCGGTAGCATTGTATAACTGGGCCCTCATGTCCTCTGATGCTTTATTGTTGCTAATATTTCTTTTCAAGGCTAACTCCTGTGTCTTGAACCATTTCATCTACTCTTATAGCTAAAATAAAATTAAAGAACTAGACATGTTTTTATTTATTTATTATTTTATTTATTAAAAGGTTTTTTTTTGCTTTTGTTTTGTTTTTTTGTTTGTTTGTTTTGTTTTGGTGTTGTTTGTTTTGGTTTGCTTTTGTTGGTTTTTTTTTTGTTTTGTTTTTTTTGCGTGTGTGTGTGCGTTGGTTTTTCTTGAGGGTTTTTTGGTTTTTTTGAGGTGAGGAGAGGAGTTTCTTTATTGTGCCAGCAGTAGGGATCCTTTGGCCCCTGAGAAGAGTTTTCCACTCTGCTCCTCACAGTTATGTCTGAGAGCCTCTAGGTGAAGTCAGTGCCAATCATGAATTACAATGCATTAGCTGAATGTCATTAATAAATGGCAACCATTTAGAACAGCTCTCAGAGAAAACAAAGGCATAAGCAACTGCTCTGTAATCTTTCTTTGTCTGCCCTAACCATTCTTCTTAATAGGTGGGCTCTGGGTGATTTCAACGAAATTTGACAGAGAGTCTGAAGTTTCAAAAGTACAAATTTTTTAGGGGGAAAAAAAAAGGTCTAACTAAATGAAAACAAGTCCTATCAATTCCCTTGATAAGCAGATAAAATGAGGCTATTACTAATCTCCATTTTGCTTGACACTGTGCAGCTAAGTCAGTATGTACACAGTCCTGGGTTATCTGCAGAACAATCAGCCTCTTGCCTGTCTAGCAGTCATGAGACTTGGATGGCCAGAGTACGGAGGGGAATTGAAAGTAGGAGGGACAGCATGAAGTGTATGAGGCAAAGCTTAGATAATGGATGAGAGAGGCTGGGAAAGTAATTGTTATGGTAAAGCAATTGGGAAACAAGAGGCTTCAGGAGTGTAGGGTGAGATAAAATAGTGTATTACATTTTTTATATAGCCGATATTTGGTCTGATTTCTTTTTAACGTGAAATAATCTGTGTATGGTGACATTATTCTGTTAGTGTTCTCAGTCAGAGCTGCTGGATGGCTAGTCATTTCTTGGCAACGATTCATTAAATGTCTAATCAGTAGTTGCTAGATAGAAATGGTATCTGAATAAGAAAGAATGTTCTGTGGAGATGCAGGTACAGGCATGTAGTGAAAAGAGAAACTGTCTCCTTAAAATGCTTAATCCTTAAGATATGAAATAAGTCTATTCAGCCTTCCTGTACTGAAACTGAAGGTATCTTGTAGTTTGAAAAAAAAAAAAAAAAAAAAAGTAACTTTCCGAACTCTTCAAAATTGCACATTTATCCTGGGTGAGAATACCTGGATAAATAGCAAACCACACACTGGCAATGCTTGATAATGGGTCACTGAAAAAACCCTGTGCGTTTTCTTTTTTTTTTTCATATGGTGAAGGCAGAGGAAGGCTTGTGAATGGGACAAGAAGAGTGAATTACTCTGCTTCTTGAAGCAATCAATGTTGATGTCTCCTAGGAAGTGGCTGGCAAGATGCTGATAAAATCAAGCCTAGAATGAACATTGACACATATAAGGATGTGTGATCACTTTGTCCTGGGCATCCTCTTTCTTACCAGGGAATGCATCCTACTTAGTCTTGCCCCTGCTTCTGGTTATAGAAACAAGCTTAACACAAGTAGCATGGTCAGAATTATGTTTGACTTATTTTCCTGCTTCAGCTACAATAATCAAGCTCAGGGCTGTGAAGCAGGTATCTGCAGACAGACCCAATTATGTTATCTCCATACTTCATTATCTCCTGTCCTGTTTCCTCATGCTTCATTTCATTGCCCTCATACCTCCCTTTCTCTGTCCAAATTATCTCCTATATAAACAACCTGTCCCTAATTACATTTTTCCCAGATTCACTACATCTATACCAAAATATACTTATTTAGGCAATCTTGGCTTTATATGTTATTACTGACAGTAACTGCTAATACTGATAACAACTCGCTGCTGCCAGTTATTATAATTCTGTCACCCACTCCCCAGTTATCTGTAAAATAACTTCCCCTACCCACCTATGACATCCAGCTTTTCATCATGATGCTATTATTAATCTCTGTCAGCATGATTGTGTGTCATGTCCACCACCAGTTCCTCATGACATATTTCTAGCATCCTCTCACATTCTGTTCTGCAGCATGACCTCAACCAGGGGTAAATCAGCAACTTAGTCATATCCCTGTAAACCTAACAATGCAATTTAAGACTTTTAGATTGTTTTTTGGGAAGGCCTTTCATTCCCTTCCCGATTTGCCTTTGTACAGTGAAAGACAGCAATCTGCAGAGGCAGATAAGATATTTTACTCTGCAATCCATGAATTTTTAAAACTGTGAGATTCTACAATACCAGATTAAGAAAATATAGGATTTTTTAAAAAAAAACCCTCCACAATGTACAGACATTAGTTACAGAAAACCCAATAGTTCAAGACATTGACTTGAAATATGCTGATAGAGTTTTCAATACTTGCTTAATTAACGGATTAGTTAATGATGACTACTTCTGATAGGAACCCTCTTATATTAGCAGTATGATGTTTAAAGCCTGAGTCCAAAACATTTTAAAAATTATCTGAAAAGGGAATTTGCTGTTTGCTGCAGGGAAAACAGGTCTTCTCCCCCTCCCCCTGTTTTGTCCAGAAAGACTGTCACAGTTGTCAGAAAAAATTTTACTTCCAAGATCTGTGAAAAAATTCTGGTTTTACAACAAAATCAAAAATTTCACTGGAAAAAAGGCAATTTTTGCTAATTCCTGTATATCCTGATTATTCGGGACCATACATGAAACAACTATTTGTTTTTAGTTCCTGTTTACGTTGAGAAATATAGCTGGAAAATCCGAAAGAAAATTGCACAAAAAGATTACCTTTTGATGTCCTTCACAATTATGTAAGTTTTAATCAGAAATCAAAACAATTTGCTTTAAATATGGAATCTTGAATATGAATCCACAAGACAATAATGTTAACTGTAATTGAAATTTGGGTAGAAATCCTGAATCCTTATTCTCATTTTGATTTACTTTTCTTCTAATTTTTTGCCCTGTCACATACATGGACACAGAATGGAATGAACACCAATGTGAATTTTTTCAACACGCTTTTCAAATTTTGAAGTATCTGCCGTGTGTATGTTTGTGTGGTATGTGCACACAAAGCAGGCTTTAACATTCTTTAATTTGTAGGTGTATTTTTGCTGTAAAATCTTTGTGCCCTTAAAACTTCAACAAATGCAGTACCAAAATTCTACTGTCACTGCAGTAATTTTTAGAACATGAGGGCTAAAACAAACAAAGCAGAAATACCACATATCATATAAATTACAAGTACATCTTTCTTGGCATAAAATCTTATTAAATACTACATATATTCAACTGAAATCTGTTGTTGTTGTCCTAAATATATTCCTTTTTTAAAATTATACTTCTAACCCTTTTGGCTATTGACAGCCTATTATTTTTCATATGTGCCATCTTTATCCAAGAAAGTGAAAGAACAACTAATTATATCCTTTGCAAATGAGTGTAGCAGAATAGCTTTTGTTCACGGAAATTCTTAAGTCTACTCATCATGAATGCAGAATTCACTACTTTTTTTTTGTTGTTGTTTTTAATAAACAGCCACTTTAATGGCATGTGAAGTTTGGCATTTGAAGCTAATTGTATACTTTGCTTTGGAGGCTGTAAATTCAGTCAGACTGCCTAGCTACATTGCATTTGTATTTAGGCTTTAATTGATCATTTTGCAGAAGGTTTTTTTGTGTTGTTTTTGTGTGATTGACATTGGCACTATTATTTTAAAGGTTGCCTGCACCATTTCAGTTTGGGCTAGGATTGTAAGTAATCAAAATGAAGGTCAGTAAAATATTAACAAAAACGAGAAATCAAAACTAAATTACTTAAGCAGACATCTGAGCTGAAAGTGAAATGCAGACATGAGCAGTATTAAAAAAAAAACAACTGAGCTGAAATAGAAATCATATACAATCATATATCTTCAACAGATATAAGAATTTCAGATATTGAACTGCTCAGTCTGTTTATCAGTGTATGTATTTTAAGTTGGCTTATGTTGATAACTTCCCTTTGAAAAATTTAAGTTTCAACATCTTTGTTAGTGATGGAGCATAGTGTACTCCAAGGAATTTTGTTGATGGTACAAAAATGGGAGGAATGCCATGTACACTAGGGGGTTATGCTGCTGTTTAGAGGGACCTCAACATCTGGAGAAAAGGGCTGACAAGAACCTCGTGGAATTCAACAAGGGGAAGTGCAAAGTCCTACACATGTAATCATGTACCCCACTCCATGCACCAGTACAGGTAGGTGGGTGCTGACTGGTTCCTGATGGAGAGCAAGTCGCAAAGTCTCCATCCTTAGAGATATTTAGGAAAAAAATCTAGACATGTCCCTGAGCACCAGTCTCTAGTTGGCCCTGCTTGACCAGGACAAGATGGCCTCCAGAGGTCCCTTGTATTCTCAACCAGTCTGTGACTCCATAAATCTCAGGCAGTGATATTATGTAGTCTATCTGCTGTCCCTTGTATAATCTCCTAAGGGTTCAGATTCCTGCACTCTCCCTAAAGCATTCAGAAGAAATGCATACAGTTTTCTGGTCATCTTTACATTATTAATGTGAATCTAAAATTATTTTTTTCTTAAATGAGAGATTTCTGGTGGTTTTTCTCTTTTCACCAGCAAGAAATTGCTGCTGAATAAAGTATATATGTGTATTTAGCTGAAACACTGCCAAAAATACAGCCTCATGGAGCATGATATGTGAACAAATACACAGATTTCCCACCTTACTTTAGCCATAAAAATAGACATCTTACAATTTGTATAACTATGCTACAACTCTAAAAATTAATGTATAATTAATATTTCTTTTGTCATTTAGAAAGTGACTTTTGTCGGATTTCATGCCATTAATCTGCACTAAGGTTTGTACTGAGAAAATTGCAAATCTATGACTATTATAGGTCTTGGAAGATACCATATGCTGACATTTTGAATGGTTGCTTGCGTACAAATGACTGAAATATTACTGGCATTATTTGTGGTTTATATGATCCCTGCTTTATTTATTTTCTTCCAGTAGTACTAATGTTCAATATGTACTGATCAATCAATATATGCTTGGTTTGAAAACCTGTGAAACAGGGATACATGAAGGCATTTGTCCTGTGCTGCTATTTCAAGCTCTGTAAATCAAGGTTTATCATCCCTGAAGGCATCAGGTAAAAATACGAAAATCTGTGCTGAAACTGAGGTGACTAGTGTGGTGAAATTGAGCTTTAAGAAAGAGAAAATTCTCCTTTTGGGGAAAAAAAAAAAATAAGTATTGTCAGTGAAAGTAAAAACTACCTCGTACTATGTATGCTCATGGTAAATCTACTGCAGAGATTTGTATAACCCTCTATAAAATGTCTGAAATACTAACCTTAATCATCATGCCAAAGATACTAGAATAGAGAGATAGTAAGTCTCAGCCTGTTGGCAAAATCCAATGTTTTTAAGATGTGTTAGAGCTATACTATGCTTCTCCAGTTGGTGAGAAAGAGAACCCATGGTGTCACACTTATCACATGGAAGATCCGTTTATCTACTCGGCTCACTGGTTTCATGAAAAAAAAAAATAAACTGTAGGTAAAACAGAAAAAATTTCAGGACAATCCTTGCAATTTATCTTTATCATATACGTGTTTTAGAAAATGTATTATCTCCTTTGCATATCTCTTGTAGATCTTAATTAATCTGACGTATTTTAAATGACCCACATCCGAATACGCCTTACCTTTTCATGGAGTAAAACAGAAGAATAGAACAACCAGCTCAGAGATTTAGATTGTGGCTTTACTGCTACATTATATGTACTTCACACTTGTCTCCCAATACCTATAACAGACTCACATGTCCTAATTCACGAGCCAGTCTAGCAAGTAAATAAATTGTCAAGGTTCAGTTACCATAACTAACAGAAAATAAACACAGAGGGTGCACAGATGCATTGTAATTTTTTTTTTTTTTAAAGATTATAGAATGTAGCCTTTTAATATAAGTGTTTTAAAATTTTAGAGACTGTACAGACTGTAAGTGCTTAAATTAAAAAAAAAAACAAAACCAAAAAAAAAAGCCAAAACAAACACGCCCTGTAACAGTGTCTGTAAAGAAAAAAGATAGACCATCCAATGTAATTCACATTATTCATCCAAAAATAGTCAAAGTAGAAGTGGGTTAGTTGCTATACTTTTAAATAAAAGTACATTTTTAAAAAATAACACCCTTGCGTCTTTGGCAGTAGGGACCATTATTGATAATACACACTAAAGAGCTCTGAAGTACAGACTGGTAATTAAAGCAGGTCTTTTTATCAGCTGGATATATGGCAATTATTTAGAAAGAAACTGAAAGTGCTGAGAAGATAGTGCTGACTGGTGTACTAAGAAAAATTATATTAAAACATTTACAATTGTAGGCAACTAAAGTATAATTTATTCTAATCACATTTACCAGAGTAGCTCAGCTGAGCTTTGCCTAGAACAAAATTCCATGAGTTGGTTCAAAAATAGGTAGTGTGAAATTCATCACATTGCGATATTGGAAGCAACTCAGCTTACGGGGCTGTGCACAAGAAGCAAATAAAATTCAGAGATACAGAGAAGTTATGTTAAGTTTAAACATTTATTATGTCCTGCCATCCCATTATATTTTCACTGAAGGCAGATATGGAAAATATCTCTGACATGCTATGTGTGTAAAAGAGGAGGGAATTTACTTAACAAAGGAGGCAGAATATAGGGAAGACAGATAAGATACTGTTAAGGAAGCAAAAACAGACTTGCCAAATCTCTTTCAGATGTATGTTGTGACATATGAGTTTCTGGTAGGACTTTTATGATCATATGACTAATCTGGAAGGCATTAACAACTTGACACTAGCCTTCTGCCAAATGTTCCACTTAGCATTTGCTCTTCTCTGACCTCTTTTTCCTAACTTGAATATGACATAAAATCTAAATGCTATTGAAGAATTTGAACAAAATTGCTGACAGACATAGAAGTAAAACTGAAGATTAGGGAATAGGTAAAATTATTTCTGAATTCTTCATACAGTTAACACTCATGGATGATAAAAAGCCAAACAGAATATTTAAATCTTTTCATTTGACATTAAACAGACATTTTAATTTGGTGTCTATTTTTTTTTCCTATGAAAGAAGACATGTTTTACAATGTATGTGTTCAGATAGCTAATAAATTTTGATAGAAAAGAAATTTTAAGAATAAAATATCAGTTTCCATATTGTAGTAGTAGTAATAGCAATAATATATTTTATCACAAATGGCTGATTTAAATTCCACAATTTTAACAGTCTCTGTGTCAAATGTTCTTTAATTGAACAATGGATTGATGGTTTCTCTTTTTAATGAGCAGAAACTCTTCAAAGGGAATTGAGATTGTCAACTAAAGCAGGATCATGATGACTACACTTTTCACCTCTAATTTTATGCAGGTTGTAGACCTGAATTCTGTAGATCCTCTAAATACTAAAGGAAATGTGTCACATAAGAGAGAGACAGACTTCAATATACCTGAAGGTTTTCACAACACAGAAATATCACTCCTCTCTGTTACTCCAAATCTGGACACAAATGTAGGACAAAACCCCCCAGAATAACTAATATTATGAATTTTTAACACAAGTGTGGCATTAGAGTTACAACTGTTTTTAAAAATCACCATAAAGGGAGAAAATTAGAAGGCAAATCTTATCAGGATCGTTAACACCATCAGGTTTCCTCTATCATAAGTTTTTTCTCCTCTATATAGAATGCAACTACATTTCACTATAAATAAGCACAATTCACCACTACTGAGCATGCAGGGCTATGTCTGCCTTGAGCTTGAAATGGGTAGAGAGTGAATGTGGAAACATGAAAAATGTTTAAGTTCTGTTAGCGCACCCTTGGAAAAAAGAATGGACTGCAAATGACCAACTGAGAAATATTAGTGAACTCTTGTGAAACCTGCTATCAAAGTAGACACGTCTGGAAACATGTTTTACTACTGGACACTCTTAAGGTTCTTCTGTAAGACATAAGCATGTATGGCCTGTTCTGGCAAAGATGGGTTTCAATTTGACATTTTCTTGTACTGCTACATTTTCTTCAACAAGGAAAAATATCAAAAGAAGCAAAAGTATCAAAAAGGTTAGCTACAAGTAGAAGTATATATATACACACAGGTAGTTTGAGAGAAATTAATTCCACTTTCAAAAGTGGGGGTACTTTTTTATGTGTCTGAATGAAACAAACAAACAAACAAAACCAAACCAAAACCAAATGACTTTTCTCCCAAACGTTATTTAACTATGTGCATTTATTATGCATGATGATGAGTGCATGCTTGTTCTCTCCCTCTCCTTCTTTCTGACTTCTTTCTCCCCTCTCTTTTCTTCCCTCACTCTGTTTTACTTCATACATGTTCCTGCTTGTAAGAAAAAAAAAATAAATCTGCAAACAGACAGTATTCATGGCTCTTTTAGGATTCTACTGATTCCCATCTAAGAAATCTGAAGTTCTATTTAAACTAAAAAAAAAATCCAGTTTTTAAATATTTTTTTTTGTTTGAAGTAGGTTTCAAAACCAGGAAAAGTAGTCTTTTATATATGTCCCTTGAGAATTATTATGAAAAAACATCTTAGGGGTTAGCTTAGTTATTAATAAAAAATAATAATAAAAAAGCAGGTTCGTTTTTTTTTTTTTTCAAATTATGTTTTTACTTTTGAAACACATGAATTCCGGTTGAATGAAGGATTTATTTATTTATTTATTTAAAATCTTATAATTCTGATCATGTGGTAATTATGGCAAAATGTAAAAGGTAATGAACAGTGCCTCGGAGAGTAAAAGGGCAGTAGTGGTATTGGCAGCAATAGGCGTTATCTGTTAATGAAGGAGAAGACTATGAATAAAGCATAAGAAATAGAATGGGTTCTTGAAAGATAATTGATATCCTCTTTAAGAGGAGATTAGGGCTCCTCTATGCTTTTTCCTCTTGCTACTCCTTACACAGTCAACTCTTTTAGTGTTTCAAGGACCTGCAGTGTTTTCAACATTGGAAGACTGCTGTTAAAACAGGACTTTACTGATACTTTTTTAATGTTGTTCCATATGATGACTAGCAAGAGGAGGAACTATATTTTTCTCAGAAGCTGAAAAAAATTAGAATCTGAATTTTCTTCATCCATACTTCTTTTTTGTTTTCAACTGAGTCTTCTTGCCTTCACATTAACTTTGATGAAACACTGAATAAGAGATGCGTCACACAGCAGTTCACATACAGATGGTATTGTATTTTTTCACAGAAACATTTAGAAATAGGTGTCTGTACAAGTGTGTCTTGAGGTTATACACTCCCACACTGAACCCCACAAAAGTGAACTTTGTGCCAACTATTGGTCACCTTTGATTTCCTCAGTCCCTTTTGAGCAAGGCAGAAGAATGACAGTGATTCCACATCAGAGTGGGCCCTCTGCCCATGCAGAGAATGCAGCTGGATTTTGCCTCAAGTGCACATAGTATTCTTGCACCCGATCCTGATTTTTTGAATAGCAGATCAATTCCTGTAAAAAACATGTTCATACATGTTAGTGTTTCCTATGGGGCTTTATTCATTTTGTCACTATTAATCTGAGACAGATGTTTTATATAGGTGAAATAAAATGATACTTTTCTTTTTAAATCCACTTTTGAGCAAATAGGTGTAAGAATATATACAAAATCAATTGAAGGGCTGGAACAATATTTAAGAGCCAGTCAGTTACTATGTTCCAACACTTTAGTTTAAACTGAAAATATTCTACAGAAATAGGGTATTGATCATCAAAAGTAAGTTTCTGTAATGAAAGTATATTATTGTACTGTAATGAAGTCATGAGAAATATGATATACTTAGAAGATTGTCTACATATGTGCAAACTTATATACTAAGGAGATAGAATTATTTTTCTCACCTCTTGAAATGATGCTTTTAACTTGTTGTACTTATAATAATGTTTTAATTATCCCCATTCCTTGATATTTCACAAATCTTATCAATTTTCTTCTTGAAAAAATAACGTTACATTTGTGTGTGTCCCACCATTTATAACTTTAGTCAAATTGAGTTGTAAACCTTACCATATATCACAATCAGATAAAACTTACTTTTTTTTTTGGGAGAATATAAGACATGGAAGACATTTTTTAAACAATTCTACTTGATGACAAAATAATAGATATAATGAACAGTGGGGAATGAAAGAGAAGCTTGTGATTTAAAGCAATGCAATTATGTAAATTATCAACTGAGATATACATGCATGCTACTCTTTGATTTGAGGTTGTTTCATTTTTTATGTGCATAAAGAATAACAAATGATTTAAAAATATTATTTACAAGAACTCATTGGAAATCAGTTCGTAGAAATCTTTGTTTGAATTTAATGACATATGGATCTGTCTTTTCTTGCAGATATTCAAGAAGTTGTTGGAATTTAACCAAGAAGTATCCATTAGCCTTCTAACAAGAGTTTAGAGTGTGTAATGAAGAAAAAAGAAGAAAATAGGACCTAAAGACACTGCTGAGATAAATGGCAGTTAAAAGCTGACATGACTGACAAAAGAGAAGGAAGAGGGAACAAGACAGTGTAATTTAAGAAACATACCTAGGACAGCTGTACTTTATTTTCCACTGTCTTTTCTGTTTCTTCCATTCTGACAGAGAGAATTTTCCTACTCAGCAGTGTAAATTACTGCAGCTCCAGAGTGAGTGGTATGCTGGGGAGAGCCAAAACAGTATGCAAAACCACAAGGGAGTAGATGAGAACTCTGTAGAGAGTACCATATGAAATGATTGCCACCTGAGATTTGACAAGAAAGAGAAGGAAATGTTGCCAACATGAGGGGAAAGGCCAAATGGCGAACAGCATTGCTGCAGTTCTGACCAAGTTGAGGAGAGACTTTGTCTTTCCTAGGTTATACCCAGGATTCTGTAGTAGAACATTTACACAAAAGCTCTGCTTCTGCACTTTACAAATTTCCCAGGTATCTCAACCATTTTAGTTGCAGTCCTTGTTATGGGGCCAGTTTTGCATTTGAGACATGAAAAAAACAACTGGATTTCAAATAATGGAATTGCAGCATGCACAGCTGGGCTGCTTTCTGTGGTGCTTTAGGTTTGCAGTTCAGACAGATTTAATTTTCCCTAGCTTTAGTTTTCTAAAAGTTTGTCATCTTACTTTCCTTATGGTTATTTCACATATTTTCCAGAAAAAAAAGTTTTTATTATTCTCAAATTATGGCTCAGTCATAGTACAAACAAATGCCATTTATATGTAGTCATATTTACTTAATTTAAATAATAACAACCCCAGTTATTTAGATTACAGTAGTAGAATGTATTTGCAGAGGACAATTCAAGCAATCTTAGAATAACTGGCATAATTTACTTTCAGACAGGAAAGGTACTTAGAAAAATTTATATCATTAGATGTAATGAATCTTAAAGTTTGGGGGGAATCTCAGAAACATTCAAGACTTGTAATATTTGTATGAAGAATGTGATGCAACTAATGTCTGTGTGTGTACTGTTCTTTAGCTATGCATTAAGGATGTTAAAGCTTGGGCTTTTAGACAAGATGTAATGATGTTTGTTTCTCTTACTGTCTCTTTACCCTGAAAAACTAATCTATTTTGCCTAATGTTAATTCAAACAGCAATTCAGAATAAAATGTGTTGTAAGAATAAACAATGCTTTTGTTGGGATGGGAATATACAGTGAGGAACAGATATGTTTCATAATTTTGTAGTTGCTTTGACTTTTCTGTCTAAAGTTTTGAACCCTGCAGTTTTTATTATTCTTGTTAAGAAACTGTTTTGCAATTGTAGAAGAACCTAAAACAAGAAAGGAAAAAAAGCCAAATAATATTTTATATTAAAACTCTGAAGATTAAAATTCAGAAAACATTCCA
The DNA here is from genome assembly GCA_035583185.1 of Anabacerthia variegaticeps. NCBI lineage: Eukaryota > Metazoa > Chordata > Aves > Passeriformes > Furnariidae > Anabacerthia > Anabacerthia variegaticeps. The sequence continues at coordinate 81,029,396 of JAWWEW010000001.1, read as the reverse complement.
GTCTGTAAACAAATGGAGTTTTCACTTAAAACAGGCCAGTTTGAGGGTTTTGGTTGAAACCCATATGCAATATAAGTCTTGACAATCCTTTGAAAAAAACCCTAAGAAAATACATTTGAATTTATTATTTATTTCAAATATTGGGTTTATACAAAGAGGACATCCAAATGAAAACTAAAAATCTTCAAGGAAAAGTTGAAGGAAAGATACTCAGAGGCTGTTTGGAAACATTATTGAGCTACAAAATCCAACACTAATTTTCTCATTTTACAATGTTTCTATCATCTAGAATTCTGAAGTATTGATTTAATGACCTCAGTTCAAGAGGATTTTCATGCCCATAACATTTGCTTTCCATTTGGATAATGCCTTTGCCATTGCCTTTATGGAACAAGAATTATGACTATCCTAAACAAAGATATAGTAAGATATGACTAGGCCAGGCCACACAGCATCAGCTGTCTCTATAGGGATTGTCAGTAGTCTGCTGACCAAAGTTTGCAATCCTCTGCCTGAGTATCTATAACAAGTAATCATTGAAAAATAAAAAAAAAAAAAGTCTTGTATTAAGCCAGAAAGAATTTCTAGCGCAGATTTAATAAAGGATAGAAATGGTATAACTTATCAGGGCCTGCTGTGGTACACTATGTCATGTGATGAATTAAAAAGTTGTACCAAAACACAGATTCTTTTTCTATCAACACTGTGGTTTCTCTATCAACATTGTGGATGGATCTACCCCTGCTTCCTGGATCACTTCAATAAAATTAAACACAGCTTGGTAAGCTCCTTGTTTTTATTACAGGAAGGAAAAAGCAGGCAAGTCAATGTCTCTTGTCCTTTCCAGCAGCTCTATCAGAGAGTCTGAACCTTTCAAATGTTAACTGTACTTCATTAAAAACATCCAGCCTTATGGTAAAGTTTAGATGCTATAGACTTTTCCATATGGCATAGTGACTGTGTAGATATTTAATGTATTGGCACACCCACACATGAATAAAAAATGTAAATAAATATAAAACTGCTCTTAGTAGAGAAAACAGTAAATTTGTAACTGAGAATTTTCTTCTTTTTTTTTTTTTTTCAAAATTATACTACAGTAAATATTGTGTACTCCCTTGAAATAGATAGATAACAAAATATGTCTAATTTCTTTTTCTTTCAAATCTCAAACACATTTCTGTGGAATATTTGATGCAAAATTCCCATAATAGATACGTCCTTTATAAAGCAGTAACTTGAAAAAGTGCTTTCGTAAATTTTGAGGATTAAAAAGTCCCACTATTATATTTCATGCAAGTACCTGCAGTTATGTTCAGCATTATTAGTTTACTGGGGAAGGGACAGATGAGAAACACCAACACAGTTGATGCCAGTAGAAGTCTAAGGCACCCAATGCCATTTGTTCTCTTCTGATATCACTGCAGATGTTAGTGTCAAACTCAGTGAAATTATTGTAGAATTTCTTCAACAGTAGGCACAGGGATAGTAGAAAGAACTTCTAAATGCAGTATATTGTTTTACTCTCACAATGATTTCAGTACTAGCAATACCTCATAAGCTAGAAGTGATAAATATTCATGTGCATTAAATATATTCATTTAGTAGAATTATTCATAGTGAGGGAAATTATGCAGTCAGTTTCTTTTGGAATTAGTGTAGTTTTAAGTGAACAAAGGTTGTATGACTTGGCCTGTGTACTTAGCAAGCTAAATAGCCTATATTTAGCACCATGTTACTTTTTGATGCTTCAGTGATTCCACTTTCCTATACACACATATAAAGAATTTCTTTCTTCCACTGAGGTCATCTTATTTCTACATTTCTCTTACCAAAAAGGAAATACTATTTTAAGGATCTACACCTATCTCACAACAGCTCCAGCAGGAGTAAGTTTGGGCCAAAAATCACTGACTTCTTCTGAGGGCCTAATTGAGTCTTGAAGGAGATAGAATCTGCCTATTGCTTGCAATGGTTTTGACTGGAATGGGCAGAACAGCCAGGATCAGTTTCAGCGGCAGTTGATTATGGTAGCTGGGTGTAACTTGGTGTGTGTGAAGAAAATGTATGGAAGTATAGAATAGGAAATATCTTACAGGTGCATGCAGTCTCTGAAAGTGTACTCACAGACAAATGGCTGCAGGCTGCCAGATAACAAAGGGTTTAATTCTTGGCTTCTTTTTTTTTTTTTTTCTTTTCTGTGATCCACAGTTGCTTTTATGTTGAAAAAAGTCAAATATTTCCTTGTGTAATAAACATGTTGCAAGTATTGCAGAGTCATCAAATACAGCATTTGCCAGGCACTTAACATTAGAGATTGAAAGAACTGTAGCACATATTGAGTTCTGAGCCAAGAAAATTAGTTTTCAAATTCCCAAACATGTACCATTGTGAGAAACAGGTAGCAGAAATACACTTCACATGATCTATATATCTGTCCACTGTTGCATATTAGGGCTGTGGACATGCATTACTGTGGAGATACAGCTATCTAAATTCTGTAGGAAATTTAAATTATCTGCTATGTATTCATGGGAAACTTGGCAGATCATAACTATAAAAAACATAATTAATGTTCCCAAAAGAGTTTTAAATTAGATGCTTTCTACTCTTTCGCAATCTGGGCAGTCCATTAAAGATAATACATTATAAATTTAATGTTGTCTGCTTGCACAACTTAAAGCTCAGGATTCTATTTTGCAAGACTGCTGGAACACTTAATATTTGATATTTCTTTTCATAGCTGCAATCATGAAAGTTTCATTTCAAACAAAAACAAGCAGCTTGCTACTAGGGATTATATATTTGTGTAGCTTCTCTGTTCTCTGTTTAATATATCTTCTAAAGAACAATAATATGACATTTCTTAAAAACACATACTGAGATTTTATTTTTTTTTAATGACCCTTGACATTTTTCCTTTGAATGCTTGTGAGATTTCCTAGTGTTAACAGCAAGGAACAAACCAGGGAGAACTCCACAATGGCAAGCATCAGCAGCAGAATGAAAGAGTGCCAGAGGGCCTGTCTTGGGGTCCAATCTGTTCAGAGAAGAGGCAGCAAACTGCTGTTGCCAATTTACATACCTTTGCTTTGCTGTGAGGCACAGGGTACAGAACTGTGTCTGTTGAGAGCTGCATTATATGCATATTTATCTCAATGTAGTAAGTATAGGGACTTACACAAAACACACACACACTCACAAAAATCTGTCCTAGCAACAACATCAGGATCAGAAATACAAAAGACCTTACTACAGAACAATTGATGAAGGACTTGTAGTGTAACCTGACCTTTTGATGGAGAAGCCAAGACTAAAGTCAGTCTGGATTCCAAGGCAGAGATAGAAAGCTCACATGCTTTGTGCATGCTTTTGTTGTTGTTTTGCTAAAGTAGCTGTAGAAATGCTTTGTAGAAATGATGGTAGGATAAAGACAGGAAACTGTATGCCTACCTTGTCAAAGGGCAAAATGATCCCATGTATATTTTTAAGAGAAACCGATTGAACAATGTTTTAAATGGCCCTGAGTCTCAAGCTTGCTCCCTGTACAAAGGGAGGAGACTTTCCCCCTCTTACAATTCTGTTGTTGCTGTTTAAACCTGGAAAATGGAGGAACCAACAAAACCCTGTTCAGATTGTATTTTTATTTCTGTCTGCTGATCACTGATAACTCTGCTCCACCAAAAAGGAGAAACTATGGATGATTTTGATGATGTTGTAAGATGAAATATGAGAATTCAGAAATCTTTACACATAGAAATGTGATATTTCTAAAAGAATCTGTTGTGTGAACTCCAAGGTAGCCTTTCACTGGTTAAATAAAGAAAGCAAAATATTTAATCAAGGTATACTTTTTGCATTTTGGCTTCTAATTTTCCATTGGGTTCATATGATTGCTCTTAATACAACTTTTAAACTTAAATGACTGGCTGAATATCAGTTTTAGGCTCCTGTACTTTAAGTATTCTAATTAAAAAAAAAGGGGAGGAGGAAGGGCATGTAATAATATCTGAAATACATAATGTATTTTTAAGAAAACAGAACACTTGGCAAAATTTTGTCTTATAATGAAGCATCAAACTGAAAAGCATGATCTAACCCACTATGATGTGTTTGGCATCTGGATCCAGTACACTCCTTGAGAACTTGTGTGAGTACACAGGAGGGACTTTTTCTATGTTGAAGAATTCACTAATGCCTACAACATGTCACCTTTGTTATAGTTTGTTTGCTATTCTTTTTTCTTGGAATTAAATGCTTATTGGTATGTTTCCCTTGAAATATGTGTGCTGAAAAGAACAAAAAAACATAATTCAGAAAGTATTCTCATGCCTGATTGGTCTCTGGAGAAATCATAGGAACACAGGACTTTTTGTTATTTCCTCTGAAAGCTGAAGAGTCCACTGGGACCAGTTGATGGTATAGTGATTTAACTGGTTTCACAGTGTTACTGTAGTTCAAAACTCTTGGGTTTAGAGAATACTTTTGGGGGTTTTATTGCTGTTGTTGTTTTCTTGTTTTTTTGGTTGTTTTGTTGTTTTGTTTTTTTTTTTTTTACTTAACAGTTCATAAGCAATGTATTGTAAGTTTTGTGTATAGTTTAAAAGCTTTTGAGAAATGGCATTAACGTGTGCAAGGAATTATTAAGAACAGATTAATATATATTTCTATTTTAATGCCTCTTAATTCTGTTCTATGAAACATACACTGTACAGAGAGCAAACTGCTTGTATCATATTGTTAGAATGCCGAGTATTGAGTAACCATGTAAAGACTACCAGTTATACACTCACAAAGTGCAGTCGATACATATTACCTTTTAAGAGTGATGTCTGCAGTAGACCCATGCTGAGGAATTAAAAGCAATGGCAGCACACCATAACCTTTAAATAAATGAATGCTTTGAGTCTTCTGCTTGTCACTGTAATCTTTCCTTCTCACAGGAATGGGTGAACTTCTCAGGGGAACTGAGTCACTGAAGCTTGTGTCCAGCTGACAGAACATAGGGACAACACTCAGGTTAAGTGTTGTGTGTGAGGTCACTAAGTCTAATTCAGCTTATCAAACTAGCCTAACTTAATATAAAATATATTCAGTTTTAAGAATTTGTTCGTTTATCCTGTGCATCCTAATAAATACCTACAGCACTCAGGCCAAGGATTTCATGTAAAAATGCTCAATTTTAAGTGGAAATAACCCCAAGTCTTAGAACACAGTATTTAGGTTCTACTTCAAGGTTCTTCTGAGTCAATGTTTGTTTGCTTCTTGCATTTGTCTTATTTTTCTTTATTGATTTTGATCTTCAGCACTTGCTTAGGTTGTTTTGCTGTCTTCAGAGGTTTGTATTCTTTTCCTAGAGAAAACATTTGCAGATTCTGTCAGATATTCTAGAGAATCTGTGTTAACTCTAGGCAACCAAAATGGGAAAAAAAGAAGTATGTAGTATATCATGAAAAATTGCCTTTCCATGTAGGGAAAAAAGCATGAGACAAATTATTGGTACCATATTCATTACATGCATGCATAAATAATGGACAAATGTAAATGTATAAATAATTTTAAATAATTTCTTTTTCCCTTTGGAATTTTGTTTTTTATTTATAATTAATAAACATCTTTTTCTTATTATAAAAATCACATGGCTAGACGATATTAAGAGTTTGTGCAATAATGTTAATTGGTGAAATTATTGCTCCATTGAATTATGAACACAAACAAAAAAACTCAGTAGAAATTTTTATAGATAACAGTGATTCACTTTCCCCACCTGCCCCCTTACCTCTGAGCCAGCAAATATTCATTTTTAAGTTACTTAAACTGAAATGACTGAAGCCTCTTTTCAAGAATTTGACCAGCAAGGAGCAACAAAATGTGGGTCTAATTTTTCAGGAAATGGAGCATGTCAGATATGCAACAATCAAATTCAGTTCTATGTACTTATTGTATAAATTACTCAATAAGAGTGGAAAGAAGAGTTACTCTCTGTCGTTTTTAGAACCCATTCCAACAGCTTGTCTCTGGAGTTAAATAGAGCTGTCTTGATCATTTTTACATATAGACTTCCATGAACACTAAGAAGAATTATAATCACCTGATTATAAATTCACTGTTAATATAGCCTTAGAGCTGAGAACATTTCACTCCAGTAGTTAATTTAGTCTGTGGTAAATTCTCACTGTTATTTAATGTCATTTATCACCTGCTGTTTTGTCTTACTGTGAACATCCTGCCTGCCCTGTACAGTCTACAGTACATGGACCTTCTGTGACTTTAATGTACTCAGAACAAAGGCTCCAAAGTGCTTCTATCAGGAGGATTTGGCAAGTTGCCTTAGATATATTCAAGCCATTTTGCTGCCTGTCACTCAGTGCTTTACAAATTGAACTCTGAGGAGAGGTAAAAAGGGTCTATGAGGCATTTTTTTTCTGGGAAGAATATGCTAATAAAGCGCCATCAGCAGGAAGCAGGTTGTGTCTGAAAGAGTTTTGTCAACTCTGAATTAATTTTGTGTGTTAAGAAACACGGGGGTGCTTCTAGAGCCAGTCTGTGGTAATTAATCCTTCCTGTTTCTGGAAGAGCAGAACTGTAATAAATGCAGCCCAGATTTAACAGATGTGTGCACACAATGTCTGCTTTATGAGGAGTAAAACAAAATTATGTGTATAGAACAAAAAATGTTGATTTTAAAAAATTAAAACAGTATGGAAAGTACTAAGATTGGAATTCCCAGTGTTTATGCAAATACTGCATTCCTTTAAATGTTAGCAGACAGTATGGTTTTGGAAACATCTGCCAGAGTGGTTGGATGCTGCTAAGAGAATGAAAAGGACAGATGTTACTTGTGCTTGTAAAAAACACCCTATCAAAAAACAGATAAATGCATGAGATCTGAGCCACAGTCTGCTTAGTAGAGGTGGTTATGGTAGTTGGACTAACAGGATGGAGAGTGCTAACAAACTATTCTAGGAATCTTTGTAATCACTTCATAATATACTTTTAAAAATGCTTAAGATTTTTGTTGCAATACAATGGTATCATTTCAGTACCTTTACCCTGTTTGGGATCAGCATCAGTGGGAAAATATGTTTAATGTTGTGTGAAGAGTTTTAGAATGCATACATGATATCTTAATAAAAAAGCTTAGTCATACTTGCCCATAAAATATGAATTTAGTGAAGTGTGTGATCATTCATCACAAGTTTATTACAAGGCTCTCATGTATTCCAGTGTCCATTAGATCCTATGGGTAATATCACCTCCGTAGAACATTGTAAGCATACAGCTGACTCCTGAGTTTCAAGTCCAGAACACATGCAAGAACTTTTCCCTCCGGCCTAATTTAGATTTGATTTTATTTGAGAGACTGTTTTGTTTGTGATTTTAACAAAACAAAAACCAAAAAAAACCAACCAAATCTACCAACCAAACAAAATTTTTTCTCCATGGTCCTTTGTAATTTTCACAGTTTGTGTCCCTCATTTAGATGTGTCTCCATGATGAATAATTTTATTTTCTATGCAGCCAAATAGATAGCTTAATTAGGTAATTTTAGCAGGAAATGTAACTGAGTCTTATTACTGGTTTCAGTCTCACACAAAAGCAGAATACCTAAGCACATTTTGTTTAAAGTTTGACCCAATTACCACTTACTAGAGAGCCTGAAGCTTTTTTTAATTTTCTACCTCAGCTTTTACTGTAACTCATAGGCAAATATACTTCTCTGACACACTTCAATACCGTGTCTTTAACCATCAAAACCACTCCTGAATTTGAGTAAATACAACACTAACAGCATACTATCAAGACTTTACAATATCTATTTCTATTAAAATGTCTTCATAGACAAGTGAATCTAAGGAAACTGAATTACATTTCAATGTGTGATTTAAAATACTAGAATCTACAACCTGTGATTCATGTGAATTCAAACTTTTTCATCTGTTACTTCCAGCTGATAAACCTCTAGTCATAGGCCCATTTCAATTGCAGTTTAGTTTGAAATATGACATCTTAAAGGTTTTTTCGATTGTTTAATTTAGAAGTATTAAGGAAATAGCAGAATTTCAGTAATGAGAATTTGAATATTAAAATGATGTATTAGGAAAAATGAACAAATTATATATTTGGAAAAATGGGAATAAGGAAATAATTCACAATGCCAAATTTTGCACTTCTTGACTTCAATGTTCTTGATCATTCTCTGAAGTTTTTTTTGTTTGGTTGGTTTTGGTTTTTTTTTGTTTTTTTTTTTGTTTTTTTTTTTAAGATCTTGCCTATCAGGTCCTAACTACAGATCCTCTAGCTTTTGCCAATGCTAGATGCCTAAAATAGCCCCAAACAGAAAGTGTGAAATCCCCTTCAGTAGCCAAATTCACACATGGAGTATATCTATTAAATGCAGAAGGCCATCGTAGACTTACTCTGTCTAAAACAGTCTTGGATTATTCTCACATTTCAGAAAATTTATAGCACATGTCCTTCTCAGTTTAAGAGGAGAGATGTGAAGCGTTGTTGTTATTATTATTCTTAAACAAATGCTTGAGGAAGAGGTTAAGTCACAGGCTCCTTCCCTGTCATTCTTGCAAATTACTTGCCCAAATACCTTACTTGGTCTACTGGGACTTTCAGTAGCCTAAAGCTCTAAGCAATTGCCATGCTGGCATCCCCTAGGTCTCCCATCTTGTGTCTTTGAATATTTAGTGAAGTTGTTCAAGCAGTTGTGGTATGGGTTGTTTTTTTTTCCCTTTTACAAATTTAGGAATAAAAAAAATCTGTTCTTCCTGATTCAGGAGGAGAAATGTTTACTTATTTACAATTAGCTGAAAACCAATTACTTTGAGAAAATTCTGTTCCATACTTTGAGCTTTTATTCCTTAATTTTCCTGGGTTTATGGAACTGCCTAGAAAATACCGACTCCTTTCTTGATAAAGCCTTTAATTTTTAATTTATAAATTAATTGGTTGCTTTGAGGAAAAATGTTTATTTTCTGCTTGGAAAGTTATCTCTTAACAGAGTAGAGTGGCTCATACCTAGTCACCCATTTCTGCTTAAAATTGTGCAAGAAGCTGCAACGAAACAATCTGACTTTTTTTTTTTTTCTCAACTGGTGCTTTTTCCTGCTTTGGCACAGCACTTGTCTACACTTTGTAGAATGTCTTCCCTTTGAGTTAAATCATGACAAACATTTTTGTCATTATTCCTATAATTGTTCTAAATAATTAAAAAAGTGAGAATAGAAATGCTTTCATTCACCCAGAATTATTTCCCAAGTTGACTTCAGCAAGTAGACTTTCTCATGAAATCCAGCCATTGATATTGGTATCTGATCTTTTCCTATATGAGATTAGATAGTGCATTATTTTTCCAATGGCTAGTCTTTTACAAGTCTGGAGACCATGCTGAATAACTGAAAAACGTTCTTGATGAAGACAAGATGGTCTCATCATTAAGACACAAACCACTGACATTGGGTTATAGTGAATGAGTCTACATCTGGCTGATATCCAGTCACCAGGGGTGTTCCTCAGGACTCAATTCTAGGGCCAGTTCTGTTCAATGTGTTTGTCAATGATCTGGGTGGAGGAGTTGAATGCGCCATTACCAGCTTTGCTGAGGGTATAAGACTGGGAGGTGATGTTGACTCTCTTGAGGGATGCTAAGCATTGCAGGGGAATCTAATTGGACCGAAGCTGCCTTCAGAGAAACATTGGGCTTTTTACTGGGGCGAAATTTAACGTTCAAATGTCAGATTCTTCACCTGGAATGGAGTAATGCTGAGTGGGACAGTGACTGGAGAGCAGCCCTCCAGAAAGGGATCTGGACTTAGTGAAGAGGTGGTTAAACACTGTAAAAGGTTTCCTGGAGTAGTGGTTGACACTCCAAACCTGTCATGTTTAGGAGGCATTTGGACAGTGCCCTTAACCACATGCTTTTACTTTTGGTCCAGCTCTGAATAGTCAGGCAGTCGGAATAGATTGTTGTCACTCCCTTCCAACAGGAAAGAATTTTACTTATTCTATTCTATTCTATTCTATTCTATTCTATTCTATTCTATTCTAGTCTAGTCTAGTCTAGTCTAGTCTAGTCTATTCTATTCTGTTCTGTTCTGTTCTGTTCTGTTCCGTTCCGTTCTATTCACTTGCAATAGTTGTTTGCTGGCATAGGTTAATCTTGTTAGAAATATTTCTTGGGGTTCTGCACCACAGAGAGATTTTTTGGAGGTGGTTGAATTTCCCTGGGTTTCAAGGCAATTTAATCATGAACATGGTATTAGAGGTTGCTGTATCGAAGTTGTTATAAAATATTTGAGAATAACTAAAATTGATGGTGGTAATGGATACAACATATTTGGGATTTAGGTGAATTGGAAATGTATTGATTTTATTTGGATAGTGTTTTTCTTACGTGGGTATGAGTATCTGAGGAAAATATGTTGCTGTTTTGAATTAATACAGATTTTTGCACGGCAGTTATATTGACTAGCATACCTGAGGCATAAAACAGGAGTTCCTATACTTGTGTGTCTTTAAATCTGCGTAAATAAATGTGACAATCAAATTGATTTTGCACATTGCATATACTAAAAGTTGACATCCCCTTTGAAACAGCTTGTACCAAGCAATTTCTGAAACATTGCAAGCTTTTTCCATCTACAAGCAATTCTAATAAACAATGCCATATGAGCTGCCTCTGAATGTCTAAAGGAGGAGACAAGGTGACCACTTAAAATTGTTATTGACAATAGCAATAACAATATTGCTATTAAAAGCACACAGTACATCAGATAATAAATCTCAAATGTTTAGCAGAACTGTCAAACATACGTTATTCTGGATGTCTACTTAGAAATGTTTTCAGATCCTAACTTGACACTTAACTGTGTGTAACATCCCTGGGGCTATTTCATAGGGTAACATTGGGAATGAAGTATGCAGAACTGTGCTTCTCTCTTTTCGCTAATCGCACTGCAGCTGAGACGAAATTTAACAAAAGAGAGATTCTTCAGGAGAAAAGGAAAACCAATAGGTTTATACAATCCTTGTTTAAAGGGAAAAAAAAAAACAAAACCAAAAAAAACCCAAAAAAACCAAACCAACCAACATGCTAGTATCACTCCATTGGGAAAGGCATTCACTTTGTTTCCCTTTTCATGACTCAACTTCAATATGAGGCAATTTGTCAGAGCAATTGAGCACCTATGAAGTGTTACATTAGTGATAATGAAGGATTATAACTGCAGCTGGTTGGCGGGCGGTGGGGTGGGGGTGTAATATGTTTTTATTTGGTTTGGTTTCTTTTTTAGTCTTGGCTTTTAACCTTATGTGAGTTGTGAAGGCTACCCTTAAAACATCTGGGCTTCTTACTGAAACAATGGCATAGTTTCTGCAGTAATCTTGTATAATTTCTGATGAATGGTAGGGTACATTTAAGCAGTTCTAATGGGGTGAGCAATATTATTTTAAGGGGCTTTGATCATTACTTATCTTCCTGCTGATTATAGGAATCTTGTTGGAAGCTTTCAAAGGATTTTTAATTTTGAATCTCTTTATGTCTTCAGCTTAGTGATGACATTAATTTCCCCTATTGCTTGTGAAAAGAAGGATAGTTTTGTTTCAGATGGTTTTTGTTCCATGTGTCATGTCTTTTGTGCATGCAGATGGGACTGATTAATTCTGTGGCCTTACTTTTACAAAATAAAATATAATAAGATATAAAATATCACAGAGTGGTAAGCATAACTACTTCTGTTAAAATCTATCAATAATGAAAGGAACATGGCTTTTACCTTAGAAACAATACAGTATATGAGGTCTGAGTGGATTTTTTTCTCAGTTCATAGAGTATTCAAGATCTTTTGCAACAGCTAAGCTTTTCTATGGGAAAATTTGTTTCTATGCGGAGATATAGCACAGGCCACTTCAACTCTTGAATCCTACTTAAACCTTCAAAATGAGGTTTAAGTGATACATAAATAAAGCATTCACCTCCACCATAGGGTAAATTTCAACCTTTCTGGATTAGCAATTTTCTTTGCATTTCACAATGACTGAAGAACACCTAAGATTGAAAATTAAAGGTAAAGGAAGGATGATGGCATTAAGAATTATTATTGACATTGCTCTATATTTAAATAGAGAAAGACTAACATCTAATTTGTGCTACTTTCATTTATTCGGACTTCTGACCTAAGCGTAGTGCTGAATATATGTGTCTCAATCTGGAGTAATTTCTTGCACACAATAACATTAAATTGATCTTATATATTTAGATCTAAATATTTTTGGGTCTGTTTTGGTTTTGCATTGGTCTTCTTTTGTAGATATTAAGGAATGATTTACTGAAACCAATCAACAAATACAATTACGACAGTCCCTTTTTTATTCTATCCTTGCTCAGATAGACCCTGAATGTTAATTTTATTCCCTATAATGCACTGTTAACCATCCTAGTGCTGATAAAAAAACAGTGCCCTTCTTTACAGAATATGACTAAAGGGGAGATTTTAAAATTTTCTCAATGTCACATTAGAGGTGCAAACAAACACCCCCTCCAATTCAGAATTTAAACCTTCAGTTTTCTTTAATCTATTTGACTAGCAAGTGCTGATGTTAAAGTGACAAAAAAAAAAAAAAAAAGGAGAAAAATCTGCAAAATAGAGCAAAAAAGCGCATGCTACCCCAAAATATTTACTTTGGTGCATATAAAAATAAAAAAATAAAATTAAACCTCCTGAGCTTGTAATCTGCGAAAGAAGAAGAAAAAAAAAAAGCCTTCACTATATGGTGTATTCATAAAAAATTAAACTACTCAATATTTCAGTACTTTTTTTACCCAGGAAGTTCAATTTATATTTTAATTTGGTCTTTTATTTTATTTATTTATTTTATTAGATTTGATTCAATGTAATTATTATTTTTTTTCACTTTAAAAAAAAAAAAAAAAAAAGGAAGTTAAAAGCTTCCTGGCCACAGGGTAAAAAATACTAGAATAAATGCTGAACAAATGCTTTTCTATTTTCAAACACAAGAAAAAGCTTCCTGTCTGTAACCAGGCAGTTAAATCTCTCAATTTTTATTAATAATAAAGGTGGGATGGGTATCTTTCATGAGTTCAAATTAGTTTCCTTATTAAAAATAAGTTAAAAGCTGCCCAGGTAAATTAGAAACAAGGAGTGGACTGAAAACCACAATATATAGAATTTTAAGAGCTGAAAATAAACAGCAGATGGAATTTCAAGAAAAATGTACTTTATTGTCTTTCTTATCTTTCTGTGCTTTTGAATATTGCACTGAGAATAATGAAACAATCTTTTGTGTTCATTGGGAGGCTTTGAATCTATGCATCAGGTGAAATGGTAATTTCAAAACAGCATGCTTATACAAGTAATGAGGATTTTTTTTGAATTGATGAATGAATGGATATAGAATCTATCTTTGCAGACAATTTTCAATAACAAATTTTTAGACTACGTAAACTTACTGCTTTAATAAATAAATTACAAGTTACTTAAATAATTGTAAAATGCCTCTAATTCATGTTATTAATTACATGTTTCTTCTTCAGCCTGTTTTGTAAATATCTGCAAAGGAAGATTTAGAATGGCCGACAACTTATCAGCTCTCACTATACATAAATAATCTGTTTCTAAAGTTCAACCACATTCAAACTATACAATAGATAAGGCAGAAAATATATTCAAATTTCATGGTGCTGAATGTGAAGAAGCCTGCTGTGGAAATGTTTGGACACAGCATTGAAGATTTACAAAGGTAGTATAGATGGTGTTTGTGCAGTTGTCTTCAGATCACCACTGTCAGTCACCACTTATTCACTAAGCTGTGTGCTACAACACTTGCTGTGTTTTTCCATGTTTTCTGTTCTCTGTAAAGAAGTTCATGTTATGTATATTGTGTTCAGTTTTACAGGCTCTCGTAGCTGCAGATTGGGCTGTATTGTGGATTCTTCCTTCAGTACAACTCTCAGGGCTTCATCTTTCTCCCAAACACATTTTATGTAACCCAGTTTGTTACTTCCACAAAACACTTTTTCTCATTAGACCAAAGCATGAAGCCCTTTATGGTTACAAACTGTTGATTTATAAATCTGACATGTGTTGGTTCCCTGCTTTTATCAGCTTTTAAATCGCTTCTTTACTTCATCAATTCTGAGAGCTTTTTCAGTGCCTTTGTGCTTCACAGCTTCTCTGACAACGACTATGAATAAAAATATGCCCTTGGACAGACTCCTAGACTTTCTTAAAGCTAAGCAATAGTGAAAGAAGGAAAGGAATATGATAGTATCAGCAAATATAGCACCAAAATACTTTTTGCATAAGCTAAACTCAATTGAATGTCAACCTTGTAAAAATGTATGAGTTCACCCAAGTTGACCCACTGTCAATATCATTCACAAAAGACAAATAGACTTCTGGACTACATATATATTTCCCTTGAAGGTCCTCAGAATTTTCATGTTACCTGTCTATTTTTGTTTTCCTTTTTGTGCTTTAGCTATCAAACCTTGAAAGTAATCATCCCTTTCATCTACATTTCAAAATGTACCACGTCATCAAATCTCTTAAGTTCTGATTTTGAGAAGAAATCAGTATAAATACTTCATATCCCTACATAAATTAGAAATCAGGTGTTAAGAATACAGTAGGATAAATACTTTAGGCAGGATATCTCTCAAATAATATATATCCACCCATTTTATAGTGGTAATGATTGCAAGCCACAACAGAAACTGGAAACGTTAGAAGGTATGTGATCTCGTTCCAATGGGATCATAAGTAAAATAAGTAAAATAAGAGACACCAGAATATCAATAAACTCTTAACACTCTTTTGGAATCAGCAAATCAAAATACAAAGCTCTTTTTTTCCTTAAACAACAATAGGGTTGAACAGTGACTGTTTTATCAGATTAAAATTAAAATTGTGTATGTATTAATTTGTTAACGCTAAAAGTGAAAGAGATTAACAGGAAGTAACTATGTGTGATATTGAAAGTCATAAAATGTCGTCAATATTTTTCACTGCCCCTAAGTCTCTCTAATAAATATAAAAAAGACAGTAACTACTCTATGACATGGAAGGCCAATTGTGATGGTAGAAACTGAGTCTAAACACGCAAATTCTCTTACCCTCAGACACAGGTAGTGGTATTAAAACTACTTATTTGGAATTATTCAATCTTGGACCATGCCTTGATATGCTTTCTGAACATGCTGCTTGACTAAGTCAGACTAGGTCAGGAAACATGCCAGCTGTTTAACAGTGTAGAGTATTGCATGCCAGTGTTTGCAAAGGTAATCAATCTCTGTCTGCTGAATGTGAAAGAAATGAACAAAAAACCCCTGAACTTCAGTATTTCAGTAAAAGCATCTAAAATTAGGAGGGTTGAACTCTTAAGTAATTAGTTGTTCATACTATATGTTGACATTAATCTTTTTCTTTTGTATTTGTGCATGTGCATGGAGATATGTGTCTGTGCCAAATATTATATAATATAGTAACTCGATTCACACAGTGAAAAAATTGCTTTATTTGAGTGTGGTCTTTGACTAATTAGAATACAGTGCATTCAAAATATAACACCATACAATATGAATAAATCCATGATCTTTATTCCTCACTAAATGTGAAAATGTGAAGACTTTCTTTTTGCTCACTAGTAGCTACTACAAATTATTTAGCTACACATTTGCAAGAAGTGCTTACTCTGCACCTTCTTATGGTAAATATCTCTGTGAAACTATCCAAAGAAAAATGTCAAGGTCCTAAAAACTTACATATTTTCTTGATTTATCATTCTGTTCCTGATTATAATGTGTCATTCTTTTTATTTTATTGAGCTTTGTGATTGATTTTCTCTTCTTTTGTCTGTTTTCAATGCTGCTAGTCTTCTATTGTGTGAAGAAATGTTGATCTGCTATGCCTACTTGGAAATAAGTACCAAATAAACCTTCATCATATGTTTAGTAAAAATTTAGATGTGCTCACATGATATACTGTAATAGAATTATAAGTTTTATATCAAAGCCATTATCAATATCCCCACAGGTTATGTAACTGCAAGATAACCTAAGATATTGAACTATTTGGTGGGGAAGAAAAATACCTCCCAAGAGATTTGCCATGTTTCCTTTATACAGTCAATAAAAGCAACTTCTGTACCTGTTGTAATAACTTAAGTATCTATGAAGTTTGTATTACAGGCATTTTAGTGTCATTTTAATTAAGAATAATTATACTTCTTCTACTCTGTGCTTGGAAGAAAAGTTTTATTCTGCCAAGTTCTTAGTATTATTATTTTCTCTGAATGGACTAATAAATAAATTAGCTATGTCCAATGCTATGTTTAAAGCACCTATATGCATAGGGGACGAAATGCTCACTAAGTCACATGTCTTTAAGCAATTTTAGCGTATTGTTACTTCCCCTGCCAGGTCATCATGTGAACCAGGTATAAATCAAGAGCAAGTGGATTTAAATTAATAGTTATCACTGTATCTGATGGGGTTTGATGACTGCATAACAGTCAACAACTCATTTTAATTCAGCCGTCATAGATATTTTTAAAATATTTTTCCACTTTTTGAGTTTTAATTAACAAAAACAGTGAGGATTATTTTTAGAGCTATTCCACCTCTGTTTTGAGAGCACTCATTTTGAACTATCTCAGAGCAGTAAGATACAGTGTACAACCTATGTTAAGAATGCTAGCACAGGCAAATTAATGGGAAATTAATCCAGTGAAAAGTTCTTCTTATACGCTTCTTATCTAGAGAGAAAAATGCTCCTTTATTTATTTATGTATATTTAAAGCAGCTGCTGAAACTGTATTAGGTCTCCATATATTAGGTCTAATTCTTTCTGAAGTTTCTCATCTCCAAGTCAGTTTATGTTTTGCTATAGGTAAACCTGTGTTTCACTATGGAACTACTTTCCTATCTGAGTACTTGAAAGTTTTGTTTGAATGGTTTTTGACTGTCATGTGCTGTATTTTACCTTCCCTACAGACAATGAAATATAGGTCAAAACTTTAACAGGAAAAAAATAGAGTAATTGCTATGATACTTTGAATTTCTCATAAACTGGTGTTTTTTTTCATGTGTACCTTTTGACTTGAAATATATGGAAAATACAGAAAATACATAGATGTGTATATTATAAACCACTGCTAATAACTTGTAAAATGCTATCTGGTGATGTAAGAATATCAAAAACACTTCAAGGATCAGCATCTATGCTGTGAGACATTGAAAATAAAAGTTTCTATAAAGATCAAGAGAATGTCTGCAACTGTTCAGTGCTCTTCTGAGATACATTTTAAATTGTTATTTATTATATTTTTGTGGTTGAATATAATCTGGGAGTATGCTTCCTTAAGTAAAACACATGAAATGCACCTACTAATATTCTTGAACTTAATGTTAACAAATTGTTTTGGCAACACTTGTTGAATTTTGCTATTTTCTAAAACAACATTAATGAGTTTTTTTCTGAACAAATAAGATAAATTAGCATAGTATGAAGGGATGAAAACAAAAGTTTTTATATTTGTTTAATACTGACCACTACTTTGTATGATAACCTGAGAATCTGTGGTGTGGACTAGTTCTGGTCGAATGGAGCAGAATGATACATAAAAGGGCTGGGAGCAAAGTTCC
This sequence comes from Anabacerthia variegaticeps, assembly GCA_035583185.1. Classification (NCBI taxonomy): domain Eukaryota; kingdom Metazoa; phylum Chordata; class Aves; order Passeriformes; family Furnariidae; genus Anabacerthia; species Anabacerthia variegaticeps. The sequence goes on along the minus strand of JAWWEW010000001.1, from coordinate 81,011,722 downwards.
TCAGTGCCAGGGAGCACACCTATTCCTGCAGCATAAGAACCAACAGCACTATTCCCCAAAGGCATGTTTATGTTGCCAACATATACTTTCAGGTGGTCCCTATATGAAACACTGTAGGGGTAGGAGAGCATTAAATGGCATTCTGTCTCGTTCTTGCCATTCTTCTACACTAAAAAGGCATTGTACACTGTAAAAGCTGGGGGTTTCATCTCACCTACCTTTTTCTGAAATTCACATTAGTTGTCTTGTCTTTACTCAAAGCAGTAGAGACCTCACTGGGATGTGCTGTAGCATGCCCCAAAGTCTCAGCATCTGTACTGCCTGCACTGGGACCCTGGTGGAGTGCAGCATGGGTCTAAATTTACACACGTGCAAGGTTTCTTTGTAATGAAAACTGGAGTATATTGCTTGAAAAGAAGCAGCAGAGAAGGACTTGTATGCCCCTGGGGATTAGCCTAAATGAGAGCACAACCAAGCACTCAGTGAGCCCAGTGAATCTGGTAATGTTTAGAGGTGCAATATCACAGACATAGTTTCTCATATTTGCTTTAGGCTTATTCTAGGGATCAGCACTGGGTAATCAAGTTGTCTGTGCAGCAGAGGTTTCCACCTTATCCAAAGCAGTGCAATGTAATCTTAAACTAGGACCGGCTTTTTTTTTTTTTTTCTTTCCTACCAAGTTCAACATATACATTATGTTGAGGAGCAGAACTGTCTGGATTTTAGCCCATATAACTTTCTCCTAAAATTCATTCAGTATCAGGAAAGTCACATGGTTTAGGGTCTTTTTCACCTTGTGGTTCCTATATTTTTATGAAGTGTGAATTTTGGAAAGTCCCAAAATGCAATATGCATTTCAAAGAAACAATTTTTTTATTTTTTTTTTAAATTTAGTTTAATCTTGGTTTTCAGCTCAGAATATTTCAGTAATGGGGAAAATAGAGACGTTATCTTTGATTCCTTAAATTGTACTTAGCAATTAAGTTTTGGTTCAGATAATCACAGGACTAGTTTCATTGATCTTTCTATTTAACTGGAAAGTAAACTTCAATGATGTTTTCTTCAAAAAGTTTTACTTAAAAATGAATATATAGAACTCTCATTGTAAGAGTTAAGGTGAACAAATGCAAGCTGGTTTTTATGTCACTCTTTTTTTTTTTAAGTTCTCCCCTCTGGGTTGATTTTATCAATTAAACTTGTTATCTTATTAACACTTAAGACAGATTTTCCTGAAAGCTTAATGAAAGTATTCTTGTTAAAGTTCACAGATGTTCTGTTAAAAGTAATACACTCTTGCTCACTGTTAATTAAGTTCTATATATCTATTACATTCGTACCATTTGAATGAAATGCTGCACTAACACCAATTTTATCTGGTTATTAAAGTTTACCTAGCTATTTTCAACACAACCAGAGATTTACTTTGTTGACCAGGGAATATATTTGGTTTCCTCAGTGGTAAAAATACTTTTTTCCAGCTTCTGTATTAGCTCACTGATGTAAATGCATGACACACTCCATCTGGAAGAATTTGTATAATTATATGTTATTTCATTACTTTTAATATGTTTTTTCCTTTTTGTGAGCTTTTGACTACATCATTATTTAGTTACCAGATAGTTCATGGAGACAGACAGTTGTCTCCTCACATGAAATAGAAAGGCAATATTTTGTAAAAATCATTATGTTAAGTTCCTTTACTAGAAAAGAAGCTGTATTCATGTCCTTGATAAATAATTAAATAATAATTAATTTCTCAGTACACCACCTGATACTTAGCAATTGTTGGAAAGCATATTTATCATTCTAGTGGAAGTGTCAGTTTGCCCATAACTTGTTGTTTCAGCCTCAGTCACTGATAAAACTATACAAGTTCAGTGCTGTTTTCTTTCCATTACTTTGCACGTTGCAAAATAAAAGCATGTCTGATGCAATGGAAGAAAACTGAGAGCCTAGAACTTGAAGGAAATATGTTCCTACTATCATCTTCCCACTGTGTACATACACAGCCCAATCTCACAGACTGGTAGAATACACTCTACAATGTTATAGGCTACTGGAGTGCCTTGAAAACTGGCACCTTTAAGGACCTAAAAACTTTTTATACATTAACTGAAGTTATACCCGTCAAGCTGCTCGATACTCTGAAACGTCACATATAGGCTGATAATTTTGCATAGATGAGACAGGCAGTTTTGAGAACTTTACAAATGTGTGCATCTGTGTGTCAGCATTAGTTATATAGTTATACAGTACATGCAGCTGAGATGAAGATATAGTGAATTCTAGACTTGACTACGTTTAGTTGCATATTTTTTGCTGGCTAATAACAATCAAATTGTAAAAAACCAAGTTCTGCAATTTTATTGCATGTGTCTGGGAGGAAAATTTTTTGGCATTCATGTGGTTGCTCTTACAGATTAACCATATGACTGAAGAACATGATGAAAATGACAAGTAGTGAATTGTGCCATGAACATGCAAGCAAAAAAACAAATGAACAGACAAACAAAAAAACCAAAAAAACCAAAAAAACCAACAAACTAAGCAAAACAAACAAACAAAAAAGAAAACCCAAACCCAACATATTTCTTATTACAGAAAGCAATAAGGTCCCCTACCGTCTAATCATATAAAAAAGAAATAATATTTTCTTTTATGTTTTCAGAGAAGAGGATCCACTGAAATGGTCCTATAAATTAGTACATTAACCCAATCAACTAACACTAGACAACAATATCCTCTCTGCAGAAGGTAACTGGCAAACTTGAAGCTAACATCTTCACCTGCATACCTGAATCTTAGAACTGGTAGAGAAAAGTGGGATTAATGGGAAAAAAAAGTAGAAATCTTCATAACTTTTGTTAATCTGGCTGTGAAGAAAAAAATACTTTCTGTCCCAATTGTTCAATCAAATTGTTTGATTGTTACAGGAACTGTAACTGGAAAAGTACCCAGAACTTATAGAAATCTACAGCCCATCACTAAATCTAAGGGTTATTAGTCTGAACATGAGCACTGATCTGGAAGAGCTTTTTGGTTGATTTAGTTTCAGGGGTGCTCTAAACAGTCATCAGAAGGCAATGCAGAGTAGCTAGAGCTGATCTGAGCATACCTCTACTCTAAATGGAAGACTGACCCTGATCTAGTAGTCATTATGCTTTAGATCAATCCCAGAGAGCTAAAGTATGGATTATATGTTAGTCTAAGTTTAATGAAAAATATTTTAAGATATAATAAGCGTGTCTAAATTACTATGTCACAATTTTTTGTTATGCATTAATTATAACTAAAGGGCGAATGGAATTCCTTACCAGTTCTTTCATAGCTCAGATGTTTATAAGAACTAATATTGGTTTCTTTGTGTGATTTCTTGATTTCTTGATAGGTGGGACACCTTTTCCTGATTTTCTTCACACATTGGAAATTAACCAGTTTGGACATCATTACCTGAGCCAATGTTTATGGAAACATAGATAGTACAACACACAATTTGCTCCAGTGATGCCTTGTAAATTTTATCAAACTACTTTGTTCTAAAACCTTCAGCAACATGAATAAGTATCTGAGCAACTGAATATATTAAGATATATCAGTTGAAGATCTTCCCCCTTTATTTCTTCTGACAAAGATAATTGTGTTGCTCTTCATTTACCATGTCCTTCCTGCCCCCATCTCCTTTGAGCTGGACTGCAGCCACACAGAGTGAATAATGACACATAAGCATATTGTTTATTTAAATAGATTTGTGTAGTTAAGTACATGACCTGTGATCTAGAGCTGAGAAGAAATGAATTAAGCACTGATTTCTAAGTGCTCTGTGAGATAAATCAGCCATCACTCCAAGACTCAGCCAACAGATACTTTTATTTGTACTTATCACTTCAGTTTGTTTGAGTATTGTGTTAATAGTTTAGATTAGTTTTTGATGTCTGTGCACTGTTAGCATTTTCACAAAATGAGAAATGATGAAGTTATGCACTCTCTGTTATGTAGCTACAGTTTTCACTTAAAGCAATGAAGTGCTACTTACCATAACATACAGACTAAGGATTTGACTCTCCTGTCACTTACAACAGGTTTCACAGCAAGGTAAATTACCTCCCTTCAGAAGGTTTTTTAATAGTTTATGTTACTGTTACAATTCAGTCCTTCTGGTGCTTCTTAAAAAAATATGTTTGCACAAAACACATTCTCACAGATCTCATCAGGGCTACCTTCATGTGTAAAGATGAAAGCAAAAATCCTTTGCTGAATCAGTATTTGAGAAGAAAATAGCTCTTTTTTTTTTTTTTTCTTTTTCACATTAAATGGGTTTATGGCAGTGTGGTCAGAAGCTAGAACTGCGCCATATACTTAATTGCAACACAGATTTTTCTTTATATGTAGACAAAAATCTCTCATCTGCTTATAGTCCTTCAGGATTTTGAATCTTTTATTGGTAACTTTAGAGTTGTTTGACCAACTATTTGCCTTTTAGAGTATTTTCATATGTGAATGCAGATGTAAAAAGTGAGCTATGGTAACTTAGGAAACTAAACGAAATGCTGTGATAAAAATTGTCTAAGAAAACATATTTCAGCATGCTGACATACTGACTATAAATTAAATAAATTGTAATAATTTTTAAATAAATATAATTAGAAAAACATTTTAGAAATAACAGGGAAGGTTTGTTTTTGTTGGAAAGCTTGAAAGTTAAAATATAAAAGTGGACTCCGCCTTTTAAAATAGAGTGGACTGTAGCACTTTGCAAATATGTCACTTATTCAAAAACATGCCTCCAATTTTACTTTTGTTATTATTAATTTAAGAGTTTGGTGGTTTGTTTTTGTTTGAGTTTTTTTTGTTTGTTTGGGTTGTTGGTTTTTTGTTGTTTTTTTTTTTTTGTTTGGTTGGTTTTTTGGGTGTTGTAGTTTGGTTTTTTTTCTGTTTCTTTTGTTATCCATAATTTAAAAAAAAAAATATTTTCAGGTTATATCAGTTGTAGGAAATTCTATGGTAAGTACGGAAGTCCCTCTTCATGATGATTTATAGAATTGTGAACTACTGCTTATTTTGAACACCTTCCGCCACTAGATAGTGTACAACTAATCATGTAATCGTGTTCATTTTAAAAAACCTTGTTCTAATTTTAAAATCTGTATTTGTGCATTTAACTCAGCAGTACCTATTTGGTGGGATGTGTCTAACAGTAGTGCTTATTTATTGATGACTAATAATTTGGCTATTAGTAAACACTGACTGAAAGCTTGGAGTTGGTAACCACCAAGCCTTTCATGCAAGCCTAAGTAATGCTGAACCTGCAATGCACTTACAATATCCTTGACCTGACAGCTAGCTGAACAGTGCCTGTGGTTTCACTCCCTTCTGTCTTCCTTAAAATATGTCTGATGCATACAGCCTAACAGCTCTCTGACTTATACTATAGCCCACACTGTGCCTGAGCATTGTATGGAAGACAGTTGCTTTCCAGTGACTAAAACCTTGCCTAACCTTGTGCCAAAGTGCAAGCATATGAACAGTGGCATGCCCAGGCCACTGCTAGAGACTTGACCCTGCTGATGGTTTTTTTAGGTACAGATGTAACCTCTGCTGCCAGGGCCATATGACCACAGAGAAAAGAATGGGGGCCAAGGCTATGTGTACAGTAAAAATCTGAAATGTCAAATACATATGGGAAGAACAGGTAAATCCAGAAACACAGGAGAAACAATGGCACTGCAAAGTTAATGAAGAGATCAATGGACATAAAAGAATCTAAAAGGAATTACAAGAATCTTAGTTGGAGCAAATGGACTCAAGCAGTAGATACATAGTGGACTGTAAGCTATTGAGATCCTGGATAGGAGAAATGAGTGGCATAGTTACCTAGTCTGTCTTGACAGAGAGAAACAGAACAGCTGATCACTTATCCTTGGAAATTAAATGTATATATATTATACATTCATATATATTATACAGTTCAATTCAACAGAAATGTTGCCTAGATTAATAGCATTAAAAATGGCTATCTAACCCTAAATAAGAACCAGAACCTTGAAACAAACAAGCAAGCATAAATCCTTTCATGTTGAACTGCTTTCTTAAAAAACAATTTTGCTCTTTAATTTTTAAATCTAAAAATGAAGTGTCTTTCCAGACCAGCCATACAAAACATTAAAAGTTAAAAATATGAGTAAACCCAATATTAAAATGTTAAAATTATCTTTTTCTTCTTTTATTAAATACTAAAAATAATACTTTAGGTAACGTGTTTTCAGCAGTCAGAGAAGGCCTTCTACCATAAAATACTTCCAAAGCTTTACTTCGGCACATCAAATTAATTTAATTTCTTAATTCCTGACTGACTGTCCACTACAAAATAAAGATAAATGTTCCTGAAAGAGAATGTGGCAGAAAGAAATAGAGGAGACCTGAATATCCAGAGTTTCATTTGCACAATTAATTCTCATTGGGTTCCTGTGAGTGCTTGGATTAAATCTGAGAAATTAGGTAGGTATTTTTCTGCTTTTATATCTTTTTATATGTTTATGCATATTATATAGATACATAGGTGCTTTCAAGGAAGAAAATTGGAAATCCTTAAAGACACTGATTTCCTTTACAGTTACATACATATATTTCATTTCCATTTCTTGTCAGTAGAGATGAAAGACATTCAACTGTAGCACAATAACTGGAGAGAAAAACAGGCCTGACCTTTAAAGAGAAATGCATGACTTCTTGATAATTACAATTAAGTACAGGAAAATCCATGTTAATATTAACTGTCTAGCTGGGAGGTGACAGCAACTGTGGCCTGCAGAACCCTTGGTGTGATCCTGAGGAGGGCTGGCTGCAGTCTCATGGTCTTGGACAGCTTCTGTAACACACCACTAAAACATATCAATGGATCAATTAAGGACTTGCCAAATGTTTTTTTCTTCCAGCAGACAGTTGCTCTAGATGCTATGGAGGTGTTATGTGTTTATAACCAGAATGGAGCAGGGTATATTGTTGCTAAAAGCAAAGAATAAATACTTATTTGTGCCAATGACCCTGTAAAGATTCAGTGCATATTAAGATGAAACTTTCTCACCTCATCCCTAGTAGTATGCATGTACACGAAATACCAGACATTGACAGAACTGATAAAAGAAAGGTATTGATTTTTAGACTGAGCATCTGATTATACAATCACTGGCACTTCTCCAAATATGTGCACATAAAATAGATATAAGTGCGTTTCACCTTCTCTGATGGTAAGTTTTTTAAAGTTATATCATTTTTATTATATTATATTTTTATATGCATTAAAACTATATTTAAATTCCACTCTTTTCTTAAGTAAGGCCCTGGACCATCTGTGGATTGGGATTTATAAAATGGCAATTCCATCAATGAAAAACATCTACATTCACCACAATATAGCTGTAAACTTGTCGAAATCTCCTGTAACTGGCCTGTATAGTTGCAGTGCAGATTATAATCAGTGCCACAGTATTTCCATAGACTTCATTGAAAGTTATAGTCCAGGTTGATTCTTCTGTCTTGACTGACTAGATAGAACAACTAACATGAAAACAGATAGCCTTAGCTAGTACACTTCTTGTCTATTAATATTAGCATATTTCCATTAAATTTTCTCTTATCGTGTCTCAAAAAATAATAATTAAAAAAGGAACCTGTAAGTTTAACATGGTTTTGTTTTACAACTCTCTATTTTCTTATTAATATGAATCCTATCAAAATAGCCTAACATTTAATAGAATCAGGTCATAGGAAGGTAAAGCTGAGAAATAAAAAAATTCCAAAATGAACTTCTACTTCTGAATTATACCTCTATAGTAATTTCAATTTTTTTAAAGCAAAAAGAAACCCCAAAACTTGGAAGTAACTACAAAAGCTATTTTGGAATGCCAATTTTTTATTACAATACAGAATGAAAGGATATTTCAGAGATATTAGAATTTTCTATGGAAAATAAATTCCAGGATATTTTGTACAGAGCTGAAATACAAATGAAACAGTTTTCAAGTAACTTCACTGTCTAAATGTACAAAGCCTACTCATGTCATTAATGTATTGGGTTTTTTTTAAATTTAGGGTTTTTTCACTGATTTCCTTCTTCTGTTGCTACTCATTTATTTCAGATATGAGAAGCATCTCTCTGCATTTTATCACTATGCGAGCTCTGTGGGTTACTTTCTTGCAGTGAAGTAATTAGTAATGTTGAGGTTTTTTTTAAATTTATGAATGTATTAGATGTAGAAGTGAGATGAAGGCAAATGTTGTTGCTTATGAATATCTTTCCAGGCCAGAAGTTTGAACCTTCAATGTAAATATTGTTCCAGCAGAGCTTAGTTGTTTAAATAAAAAAAGGGATTATTTTCACTCAAAAGTAAAAGGTTGTTTATGTGGTAAGATAGATAGAAAAGATCTGAAAGTCTAAGTTGAGCAACACCACCTGATGCTGCATCTCCTGAAGAATGTGATAATAAGATCATGCATCCTTTCTTAGTGATACCCGAAAGTTGACATAGCAAAGAGATTAACAGCCGTAGTAGATGTGTATGAGTAGGTGCACACATAAGGATCTCTGTCTGAAAATGGATACAGAAGACTTGATTCCAATGAACACTGAAGACACTTGTCTGTATTTCCAGATGTGTCTTATTTATTGTCCTCACTGTGAAATAGCTTAGGATTCCATGCCATGGTCATGATGTTAGTTTCTAAAACAGATTTGCAAACTTTCTGGCCAATGTGATTTAAAATTGATGTTAAGTTATACATGGTGCAGAAAATTGGATTCATAATGGAACCATACAGAAATTCACTGCTTTTTGGAAATGCCAGACATGGTTATATGTAATGAAGTGCAGGTGATGTTAAAATAATGGATTATTTAAGGTGAAAGGCAGCAGAAACTTCTCAAAAGCATAGACAAATGCTGACAGGACTTTAGGCTTCTCCTTAGTTACTTCATCTTATTAGATCCGTTCCTAATAAAAGATATCATTCATATAACCTGAGGTCTGTGATTTCACAGTGGAGACCAAAAGGATATCACTTTCATAGTCTCTGACCATACCTCATGGTTAGTTAGTGACAGCTAATTCTATTATTTCATTAGAGTATGTTTCCACTGGAATTCTTGAGATATTTCTCTCCATTCATCAAAATAGCATCACTTTGCTACCAATTAACAAATCAAATTACACAAATTCTTCTTACATACATGAAGTCACAAAACTCCCTCTCGAACACAATTAAAATATTGCACATCTAAAGGCTTCCTTTTCATTGGCACCTCACTGTCTTCTAATGACAATGGAAAAAGGTTACGTTGCATGAAGTGGGAAGTAGGGCCTTCCTTGTTTTACTGTTCCTCTTTTTCCTGAGAATTTTTTTTTAATTAATTCCATCATTTAACTTCAGATTTCATGAACTATCCAATTTATGAGCATTTTTTCTTTTAGGAGTTCTTCCACAGACATTAAAAAAGGAATAGCCTATTTTTATGCTTCCTTAGATGCAATATTGATACAAACTTATTCAAGCAATTCTATGTTTTATTGTATTTATTAAAGTATCCATCAAAATAAAATAAAATAAAATAAATCAAAATACTCATCAAAACCTCTTGAAATAACTGCTCACTCTGAAATATTGCCTGCGTCTTTTACATACAGTTTATCAGAATATGAATTTCTGATTTTAAAATACAGACATCACTTCTTAGACTCAGAATGTTATACTTAATTGACTTCTTTAGACATGACATGCCATGTGGAGTCTAACAAGCGCTTTGCTGATCTTCTAAAATGTTACATGACTTTTTCACTTTAATTCAAAGGCAAATTACTGTAATTCAAAAGACAGTTTGTATAGGAAATAATCCAATGAAATCTGCCAGAAAGACAGTGGTACTTTTTCAAATGATTTTTTGATAAAACATTTATGTGTATTTTTAGTTTATTGAAGATCATATGAAAAAAACCCCCAGCTATTAGGACTCATTCAAGACAGTAATTTGCCTTAGTGTCTGTGTTTTATATGTCCACTGGAAACATTTAAAGAATTAAAATAGAGGGCAAATAGAGATGTAAAATTCCTAAGAAGACCTTTGCCACTTCCTGAAATCCATGGTAAAGGTTTTCTGAGAGTAAGTACTGTGTTCTCAATGAACCACTTATGCACTTATATTTCTGTGTTGTCATCCAGTCTGTGAGTTCCACATTCATGAAAAAGGATATTATTATGTATGTAGTAAACAGTGTTTGAATATTTCATTGGGTTACCTTTTTGGTCCTTTGTTGTCAGAAGTTGTGAGCAAATACTCCTTATTCAACCTTTTGAATATTTAATAATTTTATGTTCATCTTTTATATCCCATCTTTGATCGTCCTTGTCATGATTCCCTCTACCTTTTTTCTAAGATAGGCTGCTAGAGAGGAGGTGATCAGAACAACAGCTGGTATCCAAGACAGAAGTAAAATATAGCATAGATAATGGCAGCTTACTGATATTTTTATTTCCAGTGTTTTTTTCTCCTCTAACCATTTCTGTCAACTCTCTCCCCTTTTGACTGTTTTAAGCATTGAGCTGACATATTTAGAGACCTCACAGTAATCCAGTATCTTTTTTCCCAAGCAGTGGTAAGTAATTTAGAGATCCATAAGTATTTTCCTGATTTAGTCCCGATTACAAATATTAAATTTAGAATTTCTTTTCATTCCTAGATTTTCTTCAGACTACGATGAGGAATGCACTGACACTTAAATTTATACAGGGTCACAGAGGGTCATATTTTTTTTTGGCTCTATCTCTTTGGTAAATATGTTCTGTTATTTTTTAATAACATTTTAATTGAATTTGTTTAATTTTTATGGGTCTTAGAGTATGTTTTGTTTGGATAATAAACTATAATCTTATGAATATTTCTATCTTTCTTCCCCCATGTTTGCCTAAAATAACCTTCACACTCTGAGCTAAATCTTAAGGGCAGAGCAGCTGTGAGATATACAAAATGCATACTAATGCAAGGGCAAAATGCTGTATTAGAATTTTAGAGTGAAATATACATACATATTTTTGTGCGCACATGTATGTATGCATATATATGTACATATGCCATAGATATGTTAAACAAAATGAATTGTCATTGTTTTGCATAGTTAGCAGTTACGTCTGTTCTCTAACTGAGAATAAAGTTACCCACAAGCAAGAGTGAGATGGATAGGAGAAATGGCAGGCTGACTAAACTGGTAGAATTTTCTTTAGTTCAAATTATTTGTTCAAATTCCAGCATTTAATTCACATTGATATTTAACCAAATTTATTGCTTTTAATTAAAAACAGGGCCTGAAGGTAAGACTAGGAGCTTTTAGTAAAAAAAAACATATTTTGCTATGTCTGATACCTCCAGTAGTTCCACACATGCCTTAAAATGATCATTGTCAGAACTCTGATTTTGCACTTCTTCGTGCACAGATACAGCAAAAGGATCACACATTTGTTACTGACCAGTTCTATTTATTTTCTCAGTACAATTTATAACATACTAAATTCTAAATGAGTGTGAACAGTAGAAAGCAATACATAAGAAGAGGATATGAGGTGTGCACAGAGGTTATGAGGCATACACAGTTTTATTTGTGTTTCAGGTCAATAAAATATTGCATTACAATTTAAAAATTAAAGCAATAGATAAAGACAGTATGTTTTCTGACTGCATATGTGACTACATCAACATACCTTTAAAATTTGAAATACACTACATAGTTTTATTCAATTATATGATCAAGTATTTGTTCTGGATACTAAGCCAAAGTCACATCTCTGAAGATTGTGTTGTCTAGGGTGGTATTTTTAATTGGTTAGGAAAACCAGACTTTTTATTCAAGTCCTTTGAAGGATTTATGATGATAAATGATTGGATAGACTTTTATAAAAGAATTTATCTTAAAATACCGGAATGTTTAGCAAAATCAAGTTGAGGTTATTATAGGAAAATGACGTAAAAAGGAAAATTTTCACTAAGTAATCTGCAATGAATTTATTTTAATTTTGAATTTTTTTTATAATATTTTTTCTACCAAGGTACAAGGTTTGAAGCCAAAGCAAATGCCATATCTTAAGATTTTAAAATTATAAAATTCAGTAATCTCTAATAAAATTCTTGTGAGAATTGCCTTCACTGAAACCAATTTTTTTTTCTTAAACTTTTTTAGGGGAGCTAAACTTTTAAGAAAGAAAATTCTTTACATAAAACTCATACATCATAACCTTTATTTAAATAAATGGTCCTCCATGGAAAGTATATGAGGTGTACAGAGGATAATAAAATAGATCATGACCATATTTTATCTGTCCCAGAAGGTAAACAGCAAGACATAATCTGCATTCATATGGTCAAAATGGCTTCAGATGGGGCTGCCTTGAGTCATACCAGCATATTTTCTGAGAGTACTACTGTGTTGTAGTGTAAAATTCTGTGAGGAATCATGTTGACATTTTAAATTGCATGGATGTTGTGCCATTGATTAGTCCAATTCACCTGTGTAGGTATAGCTGCAACAGACTCATGAGAAGTCAGCATATCAGAGTTACAATTAAAAATATACATCTGACAAGAAAATTAAGAAAATCCTTTCTCACTCAAAAGTCCTGGAGCTTTGCTGCAGGCTTCACTTTGGTCAGAATTTGCCTTAACTGGAGACTAAGATATACTAATTTTATATATATGTTATGTGCATATATATCTATATATCTATATCGTATTTATATATAGATACAAAATATTTCCAAAAATATTTCATTTGGGAGAAACAGTAAAGAAACCTAACCTCTTAACAAAATAAAGATGTACACATTCTCAACTTCCTTTTTAGGGAAGCATGAGGTCTGACCAGTCTACAAAATATAACTTTTGCAAACATCTGATCACAAGATGAGAGAAATTACAAGGCCACACAAGAAGAGAGACTGCCAGAACCACACCTTGAATTTTGAGCAAAATGTATCTTAAAGTACCTGAATAAATGTAACTCTGAAAGTATTAAACATCTAGGCATCTTCTTTAAAGAGATTTCTCAGTTCTTAGGAAAGAAGAAAATAGTATTTGCTCATACTTAGGCAGGTGTTTAGCTTAAGTGCATACCAAATGTTTATTAACCCTGAGGCATCCATTATTCTGGGCAAAGGAAATAATTTAGAAATATTCTTCAGCACCTTTCAATTTTAAAATATTTGAAAAAAGGGAAGTGGGGTAACTTGAGTTGGCACATTGATACACTGAGTTTGAATTGCAGGGAAAAAATCATGAATTTGTTGAAAATTTCCTCTACCTGTCACCTTGATGCTAGGTATGAGGGGCTTGGTTTAAAGCGAGATCACCTTGCAACTCTTACATAGAATGCATTGTGTAGCTTCACAGCCAGACGACGCCAAAGCCAGACACCCTGTCATGATGATAACAGCCTTTCAAAGGGATACACACACAGATCTACACACACACACAAAGAGAGCTTAAAAGCCCTCCCCCACCATGCTCTGACACAGACTCATTTTGCTAAAAACAGACCTTGTCTGGCAGTCACTTTGGTCAACAACTTTAACATGAAGATGTAAGAATATAAAGAATATGTTGACACAAATATGACTTCCTTCTATGCAATAGTGCAGAATTAACTAGATATTGCACCTTCAACCAAAGTGTCCATTTCAGTTGGTCTTCCTCCTACAAGAACACATATTTTACTCAGTTTAGATTTTTTTCCCCTTTCCATTTATATGTCTTGATACTAAAGTGGAAGATGTGTCATGTTAAAATTACTTGCATTGTTTAAGCCTTCCCATTATTGTAAGGCTGTGACTCCAGGTTTTCCAATTCCTTTCACAAACTGGTAACAATTGCTGCTTGAAGGGCTTGATGTATTTTGGTTGTAAGACAAAGGCAGGTATAATGTTGCCAGAATCTCTTCAACACATCACTGAGAAAGAATTTAGGCTGAAAGGAAGAAGACTGAGATAAAAGACAGAGGAATTTTGGTGACCTCCTCCACTGAAAGCCTTCAGGTTTGGTGTTTTTTTGTTGTTTTTTTTTTCCATGTTACCTATGGGAACAAAATGCAGAATCACAGAGGAAATCAGAAAGCCAACTTTTGCAACTGAGTCTGCAGTGTTGATCATACAGAGTACATACAGCCATAGAATTATGCAAAGGCCTTTCCTCAGTGACACAGGGGGTCATGGAGCACGATCTAGCACAGTACAAGCCATTAACCCTGAGTGCAAGTGGGAGGCAATGTAGAAACAGAAGCGTTTGCATCAAATCTGCTTCTGCCACTTCTATTTTGTTTTATGCCAGGTGAGCTCTGCTGAGCCCTTTATCCACACAAGAATCATTTATTGATGGTCCAAGATTGGACCAAATCCCAGGTGTGAGATCAGATTGCTTGCCTATGGCAGCTTGCAACTATTAGTATCATCCCCCTCCACAGAAGTCTTTAAAACCCAAAAGTCTTTACCGTTTGCCTTTGGAGGTTGTTTTAGCTCTTTTACAAACCTTTTGAGACAAATTAGGCATAGTCATCTTATCGGTTGGATTCAGACAGCACACTGCCAGTCAGACTTGCTGAAATGCTGCTTGCTTAGAGTAAAGGAAATATTAAATGAATTACTGCTCCCAGTTTGAATATTTTCCATGTGCCATTGAAATCAACATAGAATACTAGGAAAAAATGCACTACTTGGTTTGGGGTGAGAGGAATAAAACTTCATTTTTCAGGCCTGTATGCTTGGAACTTGAGGGACCAAATTCAGAAAATGTCTAGACTACATAGTCCAGTTACAAAGTTAGTAATGCAAATATTTATCAGAGATGGTATCACTGCAAAAATATTTAGTTGTTACTTAGACATAAAATATGTTGAGTTAAAAAATATATAATATGCATATATGTGATAATATAGGGAGGGGTTTATTAGAAAAGGTCATACTTCCATATAATTTTCCCTCATTGCCTATTCTATAGTGAAACAAAGTACCAAAAAATATGTGAATGATGTATGTGAAAAAATAATTTCTCATTGTGTTCCAGAAAAAAAAAAAAAATAGAAGTTTACCCAAAAGTGATATATAAGATCATGAGCCCTCTTTTCTCTCAACCATCTCTAATGCTGTTCACCCTCATGGTAGCTGCAGGATTTACTATATTACCTGAAATTTTATATTTTCTGGTTTAAATTGTTATATTGAGCTATGTGATAGAACCAAACCTAACCCAATAGGCATTACTTTTGTACATGACTTTTCACATTTAACTTCTCAGGTTTGTGTCCTTATAATTTCTTTCTCCTCTCTACTCCACTGCAATCTGCTAGCATGAATTTTCTTTCTTCTAAAAATGCTCCTTTAATTAGTGACATTATTTGCCTTCAAAGTTGGCATTATCTAAGCAGTGGAGTATGGGAAGTGAGAATTTGATTCCTGTTGTGTATGCCTGCATTGAACTGTGTAGTTTTGTGGAGATACCTGAGATGCTCTGACAGAACCCAAGCAGTGTAACAGTGTCAGTGTGTTGCTGTGCCAAGGCTAATTAGCTTCACCGCTTGTCAGGATTAGGTACAACAGCTGTGTAGTGCATGCAATTTCTTTTAATACACGGAAATTGATACCACCTTTTTTTGAGGCTAGGACCTCATTCAAAATGTCATATTTCATGGTAATTTTTCAAGAGTGAATATTTATAGAGTCATAGAAAGGTTTGGTTTGGAAAGGACCTTAAAGATCCCTTCCAAACCTCCTGTCACGGACAGGGACACTTTCCACTAGGTCAAGTATCTCAAAGCCCCATCCAATCGGTCTTGAATATATCCAGGTATTGGATGGGACATCCACAGCTTCTCTGGACAATCTATTCCAGTGCTTCACCAACCTCACAGTAAAGCATGTCTTCCTCATATCTCGTATCTGTCTAAAGGCACTCTATTTCATTTTGAAGCCATTTTCTCTCATCCTATTACTATATGCCACTGTGAAAAGTCCCTCTCCAGCCTTCTTGTAAGCAATATTTAAATACTGGAAGGCTGCTTTAAGATCTCCCTGGAGCCTTTTTTTCTCCAGACTGAACAGCCTCAACTTTCTCATCCTGTCTTCATAGGAAAGATACTTCATGTCACTCCTCTGGACTTCCACCAACAGGTTCATATCTTTCTTAGACATGAAATTATCCAAGTGAGGTCTCATGGAAGTGGAGTAGAGGGGCAAAATCAACTCTCTTGACTTTCTGGTCACCTTGCTTTTAATGCAGCTCAGGATATAATTGTCTTTCTGGACTGCAAGCACACTGATAGGACATGCCACTCTTCAACAATTCACATTCCCAAGTGCCTCTCCTCAGGGCTGTTCTCAATCCATTCTGTGGCCAGTGTGTATATGTGTATCTGTGCTTGGGATTGCCCCAAGGCAGGACCTTGCACTTGGCTGTGTTGAACTTCATGAGATTCACATGGGCCCACCTGTCTAACCTGTTAAGGCCCCTCTGCATGTCATCTCTTCCCTCCTTTATGTTGACCACACCATACAGACTGGGGTCCTTGACAAACTTGCTGAGGATGCACTCAATCCCACCATCCAAGCAGCGGACAAAGATGTTAAATTGTGCCAGTCCCAACACTGAATCCCTGAGGAAAACCACTCTTCACTGGTCCCCACCTGGACGTTGAACTCTTGACTTCAACTCTTTGAGTACAACCATTCAGTGAATTCCTTATCCACTGAGTAGTCTATCCTCTCCAGTTCAGAGACAAAGATGTTGTGCAGGAAAATGCCAGATGTTTTACACAAGTCCATGTAGATTACCTCTGTTGCTCTTCCTTCAACCAACAGGGCCATAAGCCCATCATAGAAAGCCACTGAATTTGCTGGACACAATCTGCCCTTAGAGAAGCCATGTTGGCTGTCACAAATCACCTCCTTATTTTCCGTGTGCCTTAGTAGAGATTCCAGATGGATCTGCTCTATGATCTTGCATGCCCCAAGTTAAGACTAACTGGCATGTATTTCCTCAGTGCTTCCTTTTTTCCCTGATTAAATAATGGGGATGTGTTTCCCCTTTTCCATCAGTGGGAACTTCACCAGACTGCCACATCTCAAATGTGATTGACAGTGCTTAGCAACTTCCACCAGTTTCCTCAAGACCCAAGGATGCATCTCATCAGGTCTCAAGGACTTGGACACCTTTGGGTTACTTAGATGTTCTCCAACTTTGTCTTCTCCTACAGTTGGTGGTTCTTCATTCTTGCAGTCCCTGCCTTTGCTTTCTGCAACTTGAGTGGTGTGGCTGCTACACTTTCCAGCGAAGACTTTGGAAAAAAAAAAAAAAAATCATTGAATACCTCAGCCTTCTCCATGTCCTGGGTATCCCATTTTCTTCTGGAAAAGGCTCTGTCTCACTAAATATGGTTTTTATTTTATTGGCTCTTGTCTTACAAGATGAGGAAATAAGGAAAAAAATTGAGCCAAGATAAAGTGATATTCAGACTAATATCATCACATGACCCTGAATGATTCAGTACATCTATAACCGGCAACCTAGAACTAGCATGGGCATCACTAACACAGAATGAGGTGTCACAGCATAAACACCCACTGAAAGACTCTCTGTTAATACTGAGGAGGAGGAAATGGATATGTATTCCAGAGTGAGGTAGCAAGTTCATATTGGAGCTGGGAGAGCCTAGCACCTGAACTGACTCTCCAATTTTGTGTCTCAGATGAAATGTGCTACACATTTTCAAAACACTTAGAACCAAAATAAACAGCTGTGGAAAATTACTGATTATACTCTTTTTAACCAGATGGCTAAAGCACCCTCCTCTCCCTTCTGCTGTGCTACTCAGATTAAAGTTATTTATTATGAAACAAATTTTCATTCCTGAAGAATCATTACAGAAGATGTACAATAGCATTCTGAGTTAATTCTCTATCACTAAGGATGGTATAATTTTCCATGTTGTGGTGGTTTAGTTTTCTTGGTTTTGGTTTAGGCCTTCCTTGGCTACCAGGTGATAACTAAGGAAGTATTCCGCACCATTTCCTTCACATAATCTGGTGTATATAAGATGGGGAATTTCCTCTCTCTCTTCCCTTCGTGTTCTTGGAGGACATCAGGTCTCTGTGTCAGCCCAGCTCTTATCTCTTGAGCCGAGGCCTATCGGAGACACTGCTGTCCCAGCCGTACAGAGGGGAAGGACCTGCCTTCTCTTAAAGGGAGTGTTGGTGAGAATTGATTGTATTAGTTACTAATTGAGCTTTTCCCTGAGTTTACGAGTGTATCTGTTTTGTTTGGTTTTACCCATTTTTGTCCCACTTCCCTTTCCCCCTTTTCCCTTTTGGGGTTACTTTGGGATTTGTTCTGTAGATTCATAGTGTCTGATTGTATATAATTATAATATATGTGAATATATATATATCTTTAATACAATTGTCTTTTTGGTACCTTTTTTTTCCCTTTTCTCGTGTTGGGGGGGGGGGGGGAATCTGTGTGGCTGGCAGCTGGGTTTGTCAGATAGCCAACTCAACCCTCCACACATGTATTAAAAGATACAGTGTTCAACTTACTTTTTTTCCTTTAAATTTATTCATTTACTTGCCCTTTTTTTTTTTTTTTTCCCTTTGTGTCTGTTGTTTGAGAATAGGAAACTGATCTTACTTTCATCAATGCTGGAATTCAGAATTCAAAATAATTTATAATGTTTTGCAACTCATTTTACAGGATTGTCAGAATGAATCTTCATCAGTTAGTGGGAAAAGCTACATAGGAAGAGGAATTTGATTTCAGAAGCATAACGTATTCATATTTGCTTCTCAATAGCAAGCTGGGTGGAAAGAGAGCTTTGGATTGACATGACCATTAAATACCCCCAGGAAGAATCCAGTAATACTACAGTCTAAAAGTAACTTCATTAGTTATTGATATTGTGGCCCTTGCACATATTTAATAGTTTTCTTACTCAGCTATCATTTCTCCATAAATTTCATACATTTATGCACTGTAAGAGAGATGAATTCTATATATGTTTTGCCTCTAAATTAAATACCTAACTGAACAGTACACCTGAATATTAGAGTTTGGCTGCCCTTATTCTGTGACCATGATAGGACTGAAAGATTTTTTTTTTCCAACTGCCTAGTTTCACTTCAGAACAGTTGGGAAGCAGAGTAAAAGTAGAGGAGACAAGAATGTAGAGAAATTATCTATATTCTCTAAACACAGAGAAGGATAAATAGAGAAAAGAAAAACTAAGTAAATATTTGTTTACAATAAATAATGTACTGTTCTAAACAAAGCTGCAAACCAACTTTGATGGCTGACATATGTGAGGAAGCTAAGCCCTATTTTGACCACTTCAGAAGCTGATGAAATCTGATTAGTGTGTTTACTCACTCTCTTCATGCACTCATTGCTGCTTATGCATGAGTATGAGTGAAAGCAACAACCTTTTAATGATTATTTTTTCCTTCAGCACTTTCATTAGCTACACAGAGAAATACTTTCTTTCCTTTCTCTCTATATATAGCAGTAATAAGATGCACTGAGTACAAGATTATATCAGTTTCCAAATATTTCACCGAATCTCATAGTTTCTTTACTACTAGACAAGAAACTGGTCTTTGTCAACTTATCATTGCACTCAGAAATTTTTTACCATTTACATTACATAAAAAGACTATATTACGAACTTGTGCAGAGGTCTATATAAGTGTGGTACCAAAAATACAACCTAACAAGTGTCTGTAGGAATCTTTGTGTGACTATGAGTCAGACTTCTTCCCACTACTTTCTTTAAAGGAAATGCCAAAATAATTTTTCATTACATGTGTTGTAGTTAATGACCAGGAACTAGTTAAAGATGGAGAAATTTGTAACAAAGATTCAATCATTCATCCATAACTGTGTGTATACCCAGACATTACCTACAAAATTAAAAATGTAAATATATGATATAAAGTTAGAAAATGCTAAGTCACCTCAGTTGATATCAGCAATAGATATACTATGTAGATTCATATAGATATGTTATGAATAGAAACTATTATTCCACACTTGCTTTTCTAGTAATTTTTCAAGAAGACTCAGCTGTTAAATTTAGGTTCTTCTTTTTATAATGGGAAAGGCTATTTTATATTATGTTAACTAGTTCCTATACAAGGCTGTTCAAAGTACTCTTTAATGTCATTGCTTGTGCTTATAGGCACATTGACTTTGCTCTTAGTCAGACAAGTGGAACACAACCTAGCCTATTCAGAATTTCTAACATTACATGTTTTCCCCTAATACTTGTCTTTCGAGTTTTTCCTGTAATCTATTTGTTTGGTCTTGAACAGAAGAAATCCTCAGACAGCTAAATATAGATCTGTCAATTCATTAATTTAAAACAAGGAAGGTAATGCACATATTTCTCTTTTTTAGGACTCGGATCCTAAATTGTTTTAACATGGATCTTTTTTGTATTCTTAAACAATTTGGAAAGGCAGGAGAGAGGTGAAAGCATCCCAAATTATTTAGAAAAATTAAATGGCCTGGAAGCTACATGCAAATGTTATGCCAACACCTTCACTACATGTTCTCAGATCTAGAGCCGTGTAGAGCGAGCATCAAACATGAAAAGACTCAGGCACAAGGTAACTGTCTCACATTTGAAAGCACTCTAGGGTAGAAACGTGATTCTGTAACTGTTCAAAGATGATTCAGGTGATCCACTGTGCTGGTTTAAAGGTAAACCGGCAGGAGAAATGGACCCACCACAAGAGAGATTATAAGTCAGAGTTACAATTTA
>JAWWEW010000001.1:80965119-80990791 GCA_035583185.1 Anabacerthia variegaticeps | reverse complement strand
TCCCCCAGGGCGGGGACTCACACAATGGGTGATTAACTGTGAGTCATGGGGTATTGTTGAACCATTGATGGCCCATTGGCAGCCACGCCCCCTCAGGCTGGGTGTGAAGGTGCTAACGACTCCCTAGATAGCTATTGCAAATGGTCCATTGTTCTTGGGAAATGAATAGAGGGGGTAGAATACGTAGCTTTGATCACCCCCCCCCACAGTGATAACTGGTCCCACCTGCTGAACTAGGACATCCACTCTTTTCTCCTCCCTGTGAGCAAACAGGTTACGAACTTCATCAGGCACTAGTCTCACATCTCTCCCTATTACCTTTACTGATCCCAATAGGGTTTAAAGGTAGCCTGTGAAGACCAATGTGATGGTACTGTAGGGCTAGTCTGGCCCCCGTTTAAGATATTTTGAGGGCCTTAAGCAGAGGCAATATTTGTCTATACTATCCCCAGTTTTCCAGAGAGGGGAGGAAAAAGAGGTGAAGCCTAGACTCCTCCACATCTCAATGTAAAGCAATGTCAAATACCAGTGTGTGGTTGACAACAAATCTTAAATGTAAAGTTCATATGCCAGCACTTGGATCAAATGTTTTGGAAAGTCAGAAACAGCCAGGATACAACTTCAGAGATTCTACAGATTCTACACAAAGCATCCTGTGTCACAAAGCTAGAAAAAAACCCAGAAATTGCTGTCTTCAGAAGGACGATATCACTTGTTCTGAAGGATGAAGAGACCAAGCTCATGCAAAAATGCAGGAGCAAAACTGTAAAGCAAAATAACCATAAACAAAACAATTAAAGAAACAATAATAAAAAAAAAAATGGATTTCCCCTAAATACATTCTGCAGACAGCTTTTCAAAATGTTTTAAATGCAATAAATGTCTACATCAACACAATGGGACAGGATGTATGCTCTAGCGCTGAAGACAGGTACCACAACATAGACCATAAATGGCTATACCATTTTTAGTTTCAGAAAAAGAAAGAAAGTGCTGCTGTTAATAACAGCCTTGGTCCCCTCTCTACCTGGGTTTGCCTGAGAGGATGCGTCTTTCCATAGTAGAAGATATGTATTAAGAGACATCTGAGCAACTAAGCAGTCTGACATTTTGCATGAACTCTCCAGACCTGTTTGGTATATTAGTATAAAGGTAGCCATTAGGACCATTGCCGTCTTTCAACTAACTCTAACAAACAGTATTTCAACACTTCAACATTTTTTCTCCAGAGATGCACAGCTTCTTTATTGAGGCTTCCATAGCACAAAAGTAAACTCGACTATTACGTATGAAGTAGAAACAGAGTATGTCAATGTATCAACCTTTTGCTGCTATGGATGATGCATAAGAGTCTGCATAAATCAATTACTGTTCAAACATTTTTTGATATTGTCTTTGTCTGAAATAAAGCTAATTAGTGTGAGTTAATGAAAATCTTTTTGAAACCAGAATCTTTATTCTGGTGAAAGAAAAGAAAATAAAAATAACAGAACAGAAAAGTGGGTTGTGATCACAATTACCAATTAAAAGTCCATGTCAGTAGCATAACTAAATAGCATTTTATTCTTCTTTCCCAAATGGCTTCCAATAGTTTTTTCCATGCTGATAACAGGTAAAAACATCATAATTTAGAAGTGATAGAAGATGTATGGTAAGGACTAGTCTGACTGGCTTAGTGTTTGGGAAGAGCAACTCAGTGACACCTGAAAAAAACAATGTAAAAAAAAAATAAATAATGTAACAGATATTAACCCCTTTACAACACAGTATCAGTCATTGGACTCTAATTTCATATTTTCTAAGAAATATGGCAATTTAAGAGAAGTTTATGCTATTCTACAGGAAATGAAACAAAGCAGAGTCAAACAAACAAACAAACAAAACCCCCACAAAACCAACAAACCAAAAAAGAGGCTACTGTGAGCATTTGCTAGAAAATTTTAAACTTTCCAGAGTATTTTTTTTTTAAGTATTTGACATTATCTTGCTAAGAATTTATGTCTTTATGTGCTTGCTGAATTTATTTTTGGTGATAACTCAGTGGAATAATACTAAAATTCAGCTATAACAGAAATAAAAATCTAAGAGAACAGTAAATAATTTTTGGAGTACACAACAGTATAAATGTCTTCTACCATAATTATTTTATTTTTAAAATAAATCTTTTAGATATAATGCTTAGTATTCTGAATATGCTATTTCATAATACTAACATCTGCAGACTGGAAAGACAAGCTGTGTCTTTCCTAAAAGGAAAAGGACTATTGGAAAGATAGGAAATTGATTTTGAATAATTGTTTTTCAGTACTGTCCTAGCTACACAGGTCAGAGGACATTTGTAGTCTTTTTCAAAGACAAAGGAAAGAACTTATGTCTTTGTGGAATTTATCATCAAAATGCTAAAACCTGACTGTTCTAGATAGCCAAGGTGAAGGAATGTGTTAATTTATTTTCATAGAGGAAAAATACATTATGCCTCACCAATGCTGAGGAATCTTTTTAGAGATTCAGAATTTTATCTCTGTAATGTGAACCTAATATTTCATCTGACATAAATAAAAGTATCATCATCTGAAAGTTCCATGTGAACACTCTACTCTTGGAAGATAGAATTCCTGGCCAGATCACAGAAATTGTAACCCATTTCACATTTCATACATTTATGCATTTTTGTTCAGTATCAACACAAGATACGTGAGAATTTTGTCCTGCAGCAAAAAAGTGTACCTTAAAAGAAAAATATTATTTTATTAAATAAGATAACAGTGTAGTTACTAAAGAACATAAACTACTGGAAAAAATAGAATCATCAGATCAGTAAAATTGAAAAAAACCTCTAATATCATCAAGTCCGATTATTGACTGAACCCATGCCATGAACTAAACCAGACAACTAAGTGCCATCTCTAGTCATTTCTTGGACACTTCAAAAAATGTTGACTCCACTGCTTCCCTGCACATTCGTTCCAATGCCTAATCACCATTTCAATGAAGAAGTGCTTCCTGATCTCCAACCTGAACCTCCCCTGGCTCAGCTTGAGGCCATTTCCTCTTGTGTTGTCACTAGTTGCCTCGCAGAAGAGGCCAACTCCCATCTGGCTACAACCTCCTTTCAGGTAGTTATTGTAAGACCCTGGGTTCAAGCCATGTGCTTGCCTAAGCATTTCATTTGTATTTAAGGCTCCAAGAATTTGCCTATCAAACTTTTGCAGAGCCTTTTGTTCTTAATACCTTGAGAACGCGTAAAGAGAAAATGCTGCATACATTTCCCAAGGGATTTCTTTTAATTGAGTGAGAAAATAAGCATTTTGGCAAAAGTTAAAAGGGGTGACATACAACCAACACAAGGTACTTCCCAAAGTACCCAGCACATGCTAACCCACACACCTCAGTAAAATACAACCAATCTGTTTTAAGTTACCTAATATAGATTAAGGAAAGAATAAAGAAGGAAAGAGACTAAAAAAAAAGAAACAGGAGTAAATACCTAGAAAGAGAAAAAAGATTATGAAAATATTAAGAGAAAAGTAGCTAGCACAGAAGAATGCTATGGAGGTCCAGCTCCACACACTGATGGCAGGTCCTGAGAGAAAGGGCAAGATGGAGCCCACATGCCGCTGTATTTATATGCTTTGGCCACTGTAGCCACTCCTCCTAGGCAGGATGTTTGACTCACTGACCACTCAGTGCTCCCCAGGCCAGACTGAGAGGTGGTGCAGAAAATCAAAGGCTCCAGACTGCCCTTTTGACGGGCAGCTACTCCACGTGAATTCCATGGGCCTGCCATGAGGCTGCAGCCATGTGGGTTTCATGGCTGGCCCTCCCCCCACACACAGAGTATTTGTTATGGCCCAATAATTGAACAATCCAGTGAGATTCAAATCCAGTGTCTCACACTTGTAGAAAGTGATAAGGTGTTCCCAGACCCTTCTTTTCTCTAGGCTAAACTAACCCAGCTCCCTCAGCCATTCCTCACGTGACTTATTCTCTAGACCCTTCACCAGCTTGCTTGCCCTTCCCTGGGCAAGCTTCAGCACCTCAGTGTCTTTCTTGTCGTGTGGGGCCCATACTGGACACAGGACTTGAGCTGTGACATCACCAGTGATGAGTACAGACAGACAGTCACATCCTTAGTCCTGCTGGCCACTGTTTTTTTTATATAACCCAGGGTGTTTGCCTTCTTGGCCCCCTGGGCACACTGCCATCACAGCCTGCTATCAACCAGCACCCCCATGTCCTTTTGCACCAGTCAGCTTTTCAGCCACTCTGGACCAAGCCCCTAGCTTGGTCCTAGACCAACCCCCCTAGCATGGGGGTTTTATGACCCAAGTGCAGCACCCGGCACTTCGCCTTATTGAACATCATACCACCTTGTCCCAGTGATCCCGCTTGTCCAGACCCCTCTGCAGGGCCTTTCTACTCTCCAGCAGATCAACACCCTTGCCCAGCGTGGCATCATCTGTGAACGTTTTCAGGGTTTTGTTTTCTTTTTCAAATATAAGTCATAAAATTACTCCCTAAGGTGTTTAAAAAGTGGAAAATTCTACAGTGGAGGACTCCTTTCCTATAGCCAAATAATTCCTCCTAACTAAAAACCTGGGTTATTTGAAGTCAATGCACAGTGACTCTCTTTCACCAGTACATAAATGAAATTATCCCATCCAATCCAACTTCATTTATGTCATCTCTTGTAGTAGTTCAAGCTGATTAATACTAACAGAGTGAAGGTTAATCATCTTTAAAAGTGCATACTTCCCTCCCTCCCCCTGATACTACTTCTGGATGTGGGACAGAATTTTTTAAACTGGAACCATTTTTATGGTCTGTGTTTCTAGGATGTCTCATAGAAAATCGATTCAGAAGGGAAATGCAGTGCAAAAGTAACACCTGCTGGAACATCTGAGAGATAACTCTTCTTGCAAGTGTTCACTCGATGTTTTCCTTTACTTACCACTGAAAAACAGCTTGCTCTTGCAAATAAATTCTGATCAAAAGTTAGTTCTGAAGAAGGATTTGAACTGAATGAAAGCATACTCTGAATCTACCTTTATTAAAAAACAACAAACAAAATTCTGTTACTTCTAAAGGCAACTGATACACTTTTTGCTACTAACAGTTTCGATATTACTTCTTATTTAAACACCTATTAAAGTCTATCATTAGAAGAACATGTCATTCCCATTCTCCGAAACTTAGAAATCTCACTAAATGCTTATGCTTTGTAACAATTTCATTTTTTAACATTTGTGATAATAAATTAAGTACAGTTTCTCCAATTAAAAAAAAAAAGTTTTGCAAAGAATTTTATAGATGAAAGATTGTATAGATATTATTTTTGAGATTGTAATGTTTGTGAATATTTGGATAGTCACTGAATCTATTGAGACAGACTTGAATCCTCAAAATATCCTGTTGTTTGAGGGAATTGTCATGAATATGCAATGTAGCATTTCTGATTTGTTATTTCTTGGGCATTGATAATTTTCTGCTTACAACTTTTTTCCTCATTTAAGGGATCAGTGATATTTATTTAAACAATTAGTGGTAAGTTTGAGAAATATATAAACATGAAGAATCTTTTAAAGGTATCTCACAGGAAAAAAAATATTGTTCTCCGTGATTTGATTTAAAATTTACAAAATTTTAATGCATTCATTGAAATAAAAATCAGCCTGTGAACAACATTCACACAGAAAAAGGATGATAAATATGCTGTTGGAAAAGAAAATTCAATGTATCTAGACTATGGTGCAAACCCTTAATCAAAGAAGAACTTTTCAATCTAGTTATTTGAGTAATCTACTAGAGTACGTTGTCTGGTTAATGCAAAGTTAGGCTTTGTTTTACTTTTTCCAATTTTAATGAAATACATACATGGTAAACCTCTTTACCCTTGGGAGACTATTGCTGTTAATCCTGATATTTCCTGATAGTAACCTGCACTTCTTTCCTCCTTGTGTATTAAAGAACTTTTCTTTCTAGTACTTAAAATCTTTGTAAATCAGGCAAAAAAGAAAAAAAAATAGGTTTAACTTTTTTTTTTTTAATCTATACTTAATTATATGAACTGAATAAATAAGACCTGGAATACTGGAGAAAGGTTAAACAGAACATTAAGAGAAGCAGTAAACCACAACTTAGAATTAACTCAGTTTCTCTTGGAAGGTTTTCTCATTTTGGGGCAGTCAACACAAAAGGATAATCCATTAAACTGCTTTATTTTATTAAAATCTTAAAAACACCTGAAACCTTGCAATCAAAATGCATGAAAGCTCCATAAGTACATAGATAAACATGCATGTGTATATTTAAGCCCTGATGATCTGTACTTGGGGTAGATCAATAAATAACTTTATGAAAAAAATATTTTTAATGACTCAGACATGAGCAAGACAGTTAATTTTGTGAATTAGAAAGAAAAAGTATAAAAAATTTAAACCTGCGCTATCAGAAATCTTTTTGGGTTTTTTTAATTGTACAGTTCATATTGCTTTTATAACACACACTTTATAACAACAAAAGGGAAAAGGATTTAAGATCTTGTTTTACTACATTCCAAGGAGCCTGTAACTGTAATTATTAAAGAAATGGTGACTGGAACTTTTTGATATTAGCATGATGAACAAAAAAACATTCTTATTG
Source organism: Anabacerthia variegaticeps (assembly GCA_035583185.1). Taxonomy (NCBI): domain Eukaryota; kingdom Metazoa; phylum Chordata; class Aves; order Passeriformes; family Furnariidae; genus Anabacerthia; species Anabacerthia variegaticeps. Next base: position 80,984,149 of record JAWWEW010000001.1, on the reverse strand, counting down.
TCAGTAATAGTCAAGTTGATTTAAATCGTATTTTTGTGGAAAATTAATTCAATTTTAATGTCTAAGCATAAATGTAAACAAAGTTTTTTGCAAGCACAATGAAAGAATGACATGCTGAGGCAGCTATATTGGGTGTATCATGGCATATAATTTGAATAATATTACTGTCGTGGGTCTATTTCCTTAGTACATGGTAACAATGAAGTTATACATTCTGTATTTTAAGACGAGGACAATTTGAATTTGATATGGAGTATAAATATGCACACCATTACTAGACTACTCATAAATATAAAGCGGTCATCTTATTTATTTATTTAATGTGGACTTAATGTAGATTATAAAAATGTTATTTAATGCTGGTAGATTCATTACACATGTTCCTTATCTATTCCAATAATTCTTTCTTCATCCATCTCTCGACATACATAAAGGTAATGGAGCTTTAAATTAATAAATTTATTTTACTTGGTGATGACCACTAATGTAAGAAAATTTAACAGTTACAATCTGGCAAATTTTGAGTGTTAGCAGAAACAGAATATAAAATTCCCTAACTGTATAGATCAGAAATCTTATAGATGTTCAGTCATTGGTCACTGAAAATGGAAAATATAAATAAAGAAACATATTTCATAATAATCTTTAGCATATTCATGAAATGTCTCCATGAATTCTACTCTTGAATCTGTTATTGGTTTCTGCATGACATTCTTGTACTTGATTTACACTTCATGTCTGCATTCTTTAACAGTGTTCATATCCAGATGCTATTATGTTGTAGTTCAGAAATGACACCTGACAGGCACTTTTCTATTTTAAGAGTCATTTGAATATTAAATTCATAGTGATGGGTTGGAAAAAAATTGAGCTGAGCTGTGATTGAACTCCCTCACAGAGGAAGAGTCCTCTGTGACCTCCAAGAGATCTGTTTCTGGCCCTGGCTTAGCTATGGACAATGGTGAAGCACAGTTGGTCTCCTACATGAGCTGTTGAGGTCATCCACAGGTCCAAAACTTATCATCTATGATACAAAAAAAAAATTCTCAGTCCTGATTTAGCAGTGTTTTGGGGTGTTTTGAGTACTCAGTGCATCAAACACTAGAGTCCCATTTACATTTTTAACTACATAGATATGTGTACATATACATTTTTAACTTCATAGATATGCCTTACATACACCAGAATTCTGTCCTTTTAAAACTTAAATAAAGTGAATGACTGAAAAATATCAGTGCCTTTTTGTTCACGTGTTCATATGTTGGGAAAGATTGTGTTTCCATTGTTATACATGTTATCCTCTGAAGAGAAAGGTAGTATTGTTCAGGAGAAAAGCTTACTAAATAAGCAAGATATAATGCAAGGAAAAATGAGTATGTGGGCCTGAATGAAAGCATACACAGTGAGGATGTCTCTATCTGTTGTATGAAGCCATAATAACAACATTCGATGACCTATGATTTTTTGAATTTCCTAATTATTTTCTGTTGTGAATTCCTTGTCAATTATTTCAAGGCACATCTATATTCCTGGGCATTCGAACAGCTCCATATGGAAGTACAGACAAATAGAAATGTAAAATACTGTCTGCAGAACATAATGTAGGAGGAATAGGTTCTACTTTATTATTACCATTGAATAGTAGCCTACAAACCAACATGTAAGTAAACCTCAAGTAAACTCTAGAATGTACTCCACATCAAGAATTTCAGGGATCATCTATAATTCTTCTATATGAAAAAAAGACTTTTTTCTGTTCATAATGTAAACTTTATATTTCAGATTTTATTTGCATAACAATGAATTCTCATCCTTTCTGTTCACCACAAATTGCTTTTTAGTTTAAGAAGTATCAATTAATTATTTGAAAAATAGTAAAGGCTCATTTAAGGGAGGGAAAAAAAAAAAGAGACAAGAAACCAAACTATGTTGTGTCTTTAATTTAAAAACTGCTTGAGGGCCCTATGGGGTATATTAAATCTGTCTCATTGCCATATATCTTAGTGTACATTTTGCTTGAAACCAGGTGTTTTGTATATTGAACTTTTTAACACTGCAGGGAGGTAAGTATTCACAGCTGGAGTTTTATGCTTCACACATTTTCATGTTTCAGAACAAGGAGCAACCCCTAGGAAAAACTCCTCCAGCATGAAAAGAGGCAGAACAAAGCGCTTCTGTATCTGGTGGCAGGACATGGATATGATGAAGTCACAGATCTAGGACTTGCATATAAAATAGCTGCTGGTGTAACTGAGACAAAAAGTTCAAGCCATAGAAGTGTATAGATCTACAGATCAGTTGCAATATATGAGGTTGACACTGTGGGAAAGTGTTGTAAAACAGGTTCAAAGAAGGATGAACAGTATTCATAACAGACAAAAGTTAAGAACACTTGTACTTTTAAATAACATTTGAAGGCTGTCATGTTTACTGTGAGTCACCAGTTTTAACTGTTACATTTTGTATATGTATGCTATTAGTCCAGATAGCATTGATGTGTACAGAAAAATTTCCAAATTAATCTATCTTTCTACAATGAAAATACTTTGAAAATTATTTTTTGACACATAAGGTATTAAATGATTAAACTAATTTTTCTAAAGTAGCATTTTGAGAGATTAATGCTTTTCTTTCTTTCATGCAGACAAGGAAGAAAATGGTGTCAGTCCTCCAAGTGATTTAGGTTTATTAAAAGAGAAACAAAACTCCAAATTATGGGATTTTCAATTTTTTCTGTGAAATCACTGTAGCAAAAGAAAATGGACTCTTAGAAGAAAATAAGTTCTATTTGCAATCAACTTGTAAGTTTGAAGCTGTTTATTTGATAACTGAGTTTCAGTTTTCTCCAGTGCAGTGGAAAATAATTTCAAAAGTCACAGAAACTGGCTTGTCATTATAAGAAATGAGCAGAGTTTGGGGCTTAGACAGAGAATTTGTCTTCTATCCCACAAATTAAGACATTTCCACACCTGTATTTTTATCACAATTTATAATCCCTTATCTCATCGGCAAAGACAGTGTTTAATGTCCTGCAAAGATTAAGAAGGGAAATAATTTTGTCTGTGTCCTTTGCAGTAGCAAAAGCTTCTGGCAACATAGAAACCAATATTGAGCCACAGGCTGGCATTACACTGGTTAACTCAAAGGTTATCATGCCTGGAATGAGATAAAAAGAGATGTAGAAATGACATTGTGTGAATACATGGAAGAGCAGAACAGCACGCACTAGGCTGTAGTAACAGCAAAAACTACCTGATCTGATAGAAAGTGGAATTAATGGACCTTTTACAGTTTCAAAATGCACAAAATAATAAGTGCATATTGATTACTGCAATCATTAAAATAATGCTATGGGTGATCATTTGGCCTCTTGCTGAAGTCAGGAATGTCCATATTTTAGTGCAAACCTATATTTTAAAGCTGCCCTTCCCCACCCCCCCACCCCGATGGGGCTGTGCTTTCACCTTTCCTTCAGGCCTAAACCAAAGACTACTGAAGTCCGTAAGATCGACGCCAGGTCTTGTATCTCAAGACACACTAGTATTTGCAACACTATATGTGTGCCAGTTCCCCTGTGGAACTCGCTCTGTTGACAGTGATACACGGCTTTTCTGCACTCCTTGGGTGTTGTAGGCACAGTGGGGACCATATGCAGGGCAGGAAGAGAGCAAGCACAATGATAAACACAATGACAAATAGTTATGTATGGTCAATATTATTACTATTTCTGCCATGAATGATTTATTACATGCAATATTTTATACAAATGAAACTACTGGAAACAGAAGGGGAGAGCGAACAATAAAAAAAATTATATTCTTACCCAACAATAGAAAGGCAAACAAGGTATAAAATGAATCTTGACTCATTGTTATACTGGAGCTAAATTTTGATCCAGACAGAAAAGTGCTTTTGAACTACCTTACTGTATTTTTTGAGTTCATTAAAAAAACAGTGAAGTGATTAATTAGATGACATTTTTGAATAACACTTTAAAAATAATAAAGATAAATGAAAGAACTTCCTCAGTGTTTTCATTGGTATAAGGGCTTTTATAATGCTTGTTTTCTATAAACTTTCCTTCCATTTTTCCTATGAGAGGATTTTATACAAGACTTATAACAAATACAAAATGTTACTAAAACTTACCCACTAGATTTTCTATTTTGCTTAGAGTAAACCTTGGTCTTATAGGGGGTCCTAAAGATTTGGCCACAAACATGGGAGTATGCATTATTGTAATTCGTGGGCAGAAACCTCACTACTGTTTCTTTGACTACTTCTGGTTTCAAAAATGGTTATTTTGTTCTCTAGCCTCAGTGCTCCTTTAGCTAAGCTTGCATCCTTAGATTTTTTTACACGAGTCCATATGTTTATATGTATGTATGTGTGTTTGTGTTGCTGTGTGTGCATTAGGGAGTGTCAGAGGGAATGGATTTCACCTAGAATTAAATTACTTGTGTTATAATCATTCAGTATTTTAAAAATCTATAATTCTTTATCCAAGCACAAATTTCTATGCATTTACCTGAATATATGTCTGAACAAAGAGCGCATGAACAAACCCTGGTTAATTTATGGAGAGGACTGAATCATTATGATTTCAGATATATGGATTTAAACCTAAAATAATTGCATTGGCTTCAGAAGACTTATTCTTGACTGACACTACTGAAAGGGAGGGCAGCATCTAGTCTCAGAATTTTTGACAGCAATTTATTATTTCAAAGTGAATTATCTTAAAGTGATTGTCCTTTTAAATTACCTGTTGTCTGATTCATCACACTTTAAAAACTTTTATTGGGATCTATATCCCCAATGTAGATTGCAGTAAATTGTGATGAAGTATTAGTAATGAGCTCAAAAAATACTTGAAGTTGTGGTGGTGGATTATATTTGATGGATTTGTGTAAACTAGCCTCTTGGAGTAAAAAGTACACACTGATGGATACTTAAAAAAATTCATAGCAGTAAATAAAACTGCTCCTTTCTGACACAAGTTCAGCTCATTAAATCTCCAGTGATCGTGCTTCTGTGGCAGAAGTGATATTGTATATAACAGTTACCAATTACCTTGGTAAATATAGTGGATCTGTACAAGAGGACAGCCTCATCTACATAAGACAATGAAACATTTCCCTGGCATCTGACCCAGAGTGCTCTGCATGTGGTTTTCTGAACAAATAAATGGCTGAACTATGTAAGGAGCACCATTTATTAGACATTGTACATTCTCTGTTAAAATCTTCGAACATAAGAGCTGCTGTCAATCATCTTCCACTGAGTAAGATCTTACCCAGATAAAATGTCTAGAGTGCTAAAATCTGTTTCAACTATTTTTGCACATGTAAAGATGACTCCAGATCTGCTTGTATAAGTGCTGGATGGTTGCCACACTTATGTAGCTACTTTAACTGCCAACATTTAATTTTCTTTTAGCTTTATACAGAATGAGAAAGAGGAGTGGGGGTCTATGGAGAATGAGAGATATGAATGTTTTTAAAAGATAAATATATTTAAAAATTCAAAGATGGTGCTAATTATAAAGAATTATAATTATAATCCATTCTGGGTGCAGCATGCTTGTTCCTCTAACCATTTTTGTCACCTCAGTCAGAGATAATTTAAATTTTAGCTGCAGTTTCTTTGTTAAACTGGATTTTTATGCCTACTTTAGTTTCTGGGGGGAAAAAAAAAGTGACATGCAAAGTTTAGAGGGAGAGCCTGACCCCTTTGTACTATTGTGTTCCTGGAATTTAGGATTTTCTTTTCTGAATAAGCATATTTCACCCCTGGTGAAATCACTATAGCTGAATGGAATTGCCTGATAAAGGACAGAAAGACAGAATTTTAATAAGCACTGAACTGCAGCTCTAAAATAACTTAGTGTGAAGTTTTACATATGTTTACAATGTTCATTACCCTACATACAAATTGCAAAACAAGACAGACTGTTTACAATGCATGTAATCAGCTTGGTGTCTTTTAGCTGGAGTACTCCAAAGAATGAAACAATGAGAGCACCCAACAGAAGGGCCCTTCAACTTAATCTGTTAACTACAGTTTGTACCAGACCTTGGTAGGAATGGGAGGCCCCTGGCTAATCTTTTTACTTGGCTAAGTGGTTCTAGGCACAGAGTTCACAATAAAATAATAAAAGCTCAAGGGGCCCTTCAAAACAGCATATATTCAGTACTGAGTCTCCTTATTAAAGAGTGAAGGTCAACACTACACTGTAACGTTCTCCTGTTTGCATACAATGATTTCTTCCTTTCATAAATTGGTCAGTGAAGCTGTTAAGGTGATTATTTCACTATTTTATAATAATGACATTTATTAGATACATACTGATCCCATATCTTTAAATATTGTAGGGAAATTTTACTCTAAATCCCCCTTCAGATTAGATGTATTTTTGGAACTTCAGATGTATGAAAATATCTTAATAAATCAAATTTTCTGCAGTTTTTCTGCATGATCCTGATGCTGACTATATTCTTAATGTTGTTTTATCTCATAAGGGTTGGAAATCTAAAATTTTAATTTTAAATTTGTGTTAATCCATTGAGTGTTATCATAGATATCCCACTTGTTGCAAAATATTAAAAAGGAATGCTAAAAATGTAATTTTCTTCAAATGAGCTCTTTAGTCTGTGTCAGACTTAATAACAATGACAGCTTTATAAACCCCAGAGGGACACTACATGTAAAACCTTTCACTGTGGTTGGATAATGTTATGCAGGTGTAGTAGTCACACAGATTTTTACTGCTACACTATTTGATAAAACTATTTACTCAATAACTTGGATGATTTTAACTTTATTTTGGAAAGCATAGAACCTTTGCTTTGATTTCTGAGGGCAAAATTTGAGGTTAAGTTGTTGGATATGGTTATATGCTGGCATATGCTAAATCAACAGATAAGGTATTTGGCTACAATATGTACTGAGAGGGCTTAAATCTATATGTGTACCTTTCCAGCATGACATATAATAATAATAATTTTTTTTTTTAAAAAGTAGATTATTTATTTTTTTTAAGTAATGTGAAAATACCTTTCATATACCCCTCCTTTCTAATAATTACAAAATTATAGGCCAAAACCTCTGCTTGTGAAAATCAGACTACATGTACTGATATCAACAGGACTGCATGCTGGCTGGTAATCTGTGTCACTGTCTCTTATAACCATAGTTGCAATATGCTTTGCTGTAATCATAACACAGTATTTGTTCAATAAAGTCAACATCTGGTGCAATGCAAAGACTGGGAGTGGTAATCAAGTCTTTTTTTTTTTTTTATTCCTTTTAAATCTGTGTTAGATTGCTTTGTGTCTTAAAGAGGGATGATATTGCTATAAATGTAACCTACTTGTTTTTCACAGTTTCTAGTTAAAAATGTAACTGTTCTCCACATTTACTTGCTTTGTTTTGCAAAAATGCATTATAATGCACTATTGCCTTGAACTGCCTTAGACATGGAACTTTGATGTTGTAAGGCCATTCTACTCAACAGGTTTAGGGTGAGTCAGTCCAGAAAGTAACTAGAACACTACTGAGAAGAAACATTTACCCAAAAGTAGGATCTATCTACCTCTGCTCACATAAGTTTTCCATTTATTGCCTAATTACAAGTCACGGCTTATGAATTTCTATTCAGTTGCAGACGGTTTAGAAGCTGAGAAATGATCATTCTCAGAGAGTCACTGACACTATTAATTGTAATGTGCATGAAATCATCTTTATTGGTGTGACTTTATTAAGAAAGCATTTGAGTGCCCCATTGTCTCAGTAATGCATTTTCTTGTCATTGAAGGACCTCAAAATGAAATAAACCTACAATGCTTGGGTATTTCTGCATGTGTGTCAAACTCACACTATCTCAGATTTTCACCAAATTACGTGGAGGGTCAATCTTGTCATTACCATTGACATAGGCTATAAAATGCATGGAATGAAAACTAGAGGAATTTGAGCAATCCAAAAGAAAAGTAGACAAGGTGGGTGATTTCAAGAGAACTTAGGCAAAAAATATGCAGCGTAGGACTGTATTATCTTTTTCAGACCTCCTACACTTGCAGCTGTTGCACCAAAGAACTGATGTCAGTAAGACTTTAATTACCTTTCAAATACCCTATATCTTTTTTTAGAGAATAGAAAACACTTTCCACTTCATTAAGATATAGTTCACGTTGCCTTAATGAAAAAATAACTTCGCCACAAACTGTAGCTGCTATATGCTTTTGCTTTCAGAACAGAGCAGGGAGAAGAAACACTAGTAAAGAAGACACACCACACTTTAAACTTTAGAGCACTTAGACATATTTAAAGGCCCTTTTTTTTTTTAAAGGCCATTTTTTGTTATTAGTCTTGAAAACAAAATTGAAAGGTGGTTTTGAATAACCCTTCTGAGCTTGCAAGTGCCAATAGAAAGTGTAACTTAATTCAAAGTATATTTTTTTTATAGATTAGGCTATTTTCTTGTCTCACTTGGCATTTCTTCAATTGTATTTTGCCATTCTATCTTTCTCAGTGCTTTTCCTCCCTTTCATATCTTTTCCATAGTATCCCCTTCCTATTTTCTTCTCTACTTCAGTAGATGTTTTTTTTTAGCAGTCACATGTCCATCTGAAATCCTTTGAGCCTTGAGGCATTATTTTTTTTTAGTATTCCTCCTAATTAACATCTGACCATCCTCCCTGGCTTTTCCTTCCAACTGCACCCATGATGACATTTCCACAACCAGAGGAAAAATAGCAGAAGAAAGATATTGCTTTTATAGAAATAAAAATATGCAAAAAAAATGCAAAAAAAAAAATTTTCAGCAGAGTTCAACTGTACACCGTCTAGTGCTAGTTGTAGCATTAAGAAATCAGTATATAACAAGTATCTAATTTTGAGTGATTTTTATTTGCTTGAAGTAAATCTTTTATTTGCAAATAATAGCTATTCTCTTTACATTTCAGTATTGCTTTTTCTGTAACAAGAACCACGTACAACTTGTACATCTGCACAGCACACATCACTAGTGTGTACTAGTATACAGCTGCACGAGTATAGGCTACAATAGGGCAGAATATAAAATTTTTATCCCTAGACTACATAGGGCTATTCAAAATGTATTAGGCTGAAATTTTCATTAGGGAAGAGATATAGACTATCCCCAACTAGAATAGAAATCTCTGTCTCTCATAGTTGTAGCTCTCGAAGTATGTTAATCTATAAACTTTAAATTAGGCAGAAAAAATTGACTAAGTTTTAATGATTTTATGCTGTTACACCACTACAAACCAAGGCATCCTTCAGTAAAGTTGGCCATGGTTTGCACCTCAGTGAAAACTGAAGAGAAAGCAAATTAATCCAATACAATATAAAGAGCCTGGATAATTGTTGTGTATTCATGCAATATTTGATAACTGTTTAAAGAATTCATAAAAAATCTGACTACATGTCATGACCTAAAGGGTTATCCAGCCTTTGGGTGTATAGATGTTGTGACTGCGAGTTCATAGGATGACATAATACACAAGGACACAGAGGCTTTATCCTCTAAATTTCACTACGTTATTACAGTTTAACACAATTGTCACAAAAATCACCAGGAAACAAGTATAATTATGATTAGCAAAATGAATAGAATTACTATATATCTATATTATATACTATAAAAGATTACTATGTATCAAGCTATTACCAATTGCTATTAGCAAACAATAGTGTAATATCAATCAATATTACGGTATCAATCAATAGTAACATCAATTGATATTTTGTATAATCAAGGGCAGCAACAAAGAACTAGCTAGAGGCTATTAAAAATTACTACAATTTATCAATAGTGAAGCAAACCTATCAACAATACAACAGCAGATATGCTTAATGTAGATTAAATATATGACTATATAAAAATAATAAAAATAAAAAAAATAAATAAGTGAATTAGTTTTCAGAAGGAGCCAGCCAATCCCAAAAATGAGAGACAAACTGATCCCAGCACAAGAGGACCCAACCATCTCCAAAAGAAGTGAGGATAGACAGCGTCTGGAGTCATTTAGGGATACCACCTAGCAAGTTCTCAGAGAGAGAAGTTCCTTATTGGAAATAAATTAAGTGCTTTTTAAAACAGTGGCATAAAAGTGTGTAGGCCATTCCACTTTGAAAAACCAATAAAAAATGTTATTTTTTTTATTTTTCAGGTGCGACAGACAATAAAAGATGATGTTTTATGTTATTTCTGGGCAATTTTATTTTTTATGAACTGCTTTCCAGCTTCTCAGATGACAAGTTGTCACTACAGTCCCATAGTTTTGTCTTAATTGGTGGTATCTCAGGATGTCTCTGGTTTCTAAGTAGCCTGACTGCACTTCAAAGAGGCCGCCTCCACTTTTCAAGGGTGTTTCATATTCCCAGGTCTGCTTCCCGGGATCACAGTTCCAGGCTGGCAGGCCTTTTTCTGTCACTATTTCTCAGCAGACAATTTCTTCTGTTCAGAAATTTTCCCTTTCGAAGCAGGTCTCATTTATGACTGCTCACATCACTATAGCTGAATTTTTATTTGCAGATGGAGCATATTTCAGAGGAATCTAAATCTCCAATTGTCTGTTTCATCCCAGAAATATTATTTCACTGCATTTCCTTCAATGTTAGTTTTTACTGCAATGCAAAAAAGGACTTCCCTGAAAGTCTCGTGTAAAGAGAAGACTTTTGAAAAGGGTTGAAAACAGTAAAAATTATGCTGAAGCTTTTTGGACCTGATTAACTAATACATTCTGGTATTAGCCAAACGTCTGCTGTAGTTTTTGTCTTTTCAATGTACAGACCTCAGTAAACACTAACAGTTTCTGTTCTTGAGGTGCACCTTTGCTTTCATTGATAGAAACACCAGAGAAAGAAAGATGAGGGTGATGGAATGAACTGAAGGCTTTTTGTCTGTCATAGTATCTCACAAAGTGTTTGCAGCAGGTACAGTATCAGAGATTGAGAATAGCTGAGAATCATAGTTTAAAACCAGAAAAAAACAAATTTTTTTTTTTTCCTTGTTGAGGATGCAGGTTTGAGACAAGTTGCAGACCAAGGTTCACAGATCATTCCCCACGCAAAAAAAAACAACAAAACAAAACCCACAAAAACAAACAAAAAAACCCCAAACAAACAAACAAAAATCAGTGAAAATTGTATATTCGTTTAACACGTCTTTTTGAAGGCCCTTGCTTCCTGTGGCTCTTAGACCTTTGAATAGCTCAAAAAGGGAGGAAATCAAGTCTCTTGTATGCGTCTCTTTCTACAGAGGAAATGTATACTTTGAGGAAAGAAAACTGTAAAATTTTCTCACATTTGTCACCTTTCTTCCCCAAGAAAGGGTTCTACTTTGAGGAGGCAATACTGTCAGATACTAAGGAAAGTGGTATCTTACATCCACAGGCATAAATACCCGGGGAGAAGATGTGAGGAAAGATTGAGAAAAATGTCATTCACAGGAGACTGAGTCCTATGAAAAGTAGTGTGCTCACCTTGGAAATCATAGAATCTCAAGAAAAAAAACCCACTTAATCAAAATATTAATACTTTCATACATTAAGTCCTAAAATATCATTAAAATGAGAGGAATTTTTTTTTTTTTTCAGATGGGTTAATCCTCTATAGATCCCAATGAACTTGCTGATTCACCATTCTTTGCAACTACACTAAATCATATATGGTGTTTAATCTGGAGTAAATAGATGGCAGGCTATAAACTATGGCTTAGGTTCATCCTTTTTGCAGTTTAATCTAAATTTGGTTGGCTTCTCACTGACACCTTTTGATGTATTACAACCAAATAAGTCCAAGTCCAGGGCCCATATTTCCTTATTATCTGTGTACCTACAGAAGTAACTAAAATGAAAGTAGTTCTATTTTCAGTGTAGATGAGTAGTTTTATTAACCAGTTAAGGCAGTTAAATAGTTGAGAAAAGCTGGTGTAGAAAGTATTCTACAAAAAATAGATTATTAAATCTCTGAGAATTAACTGCAACAGAAACAAATGAACATGGTCTGTAAGGAATATCAAAAGGAGTCTCTACACAGAAGCAAACCCACAGAAGCCTTTATGAGTAACCCCTGACAAGAGTTCTTGATGCAAATGTTGTGTAAAAACAGGGTTTGTGAGACTGATAGTGACATTGCTGATTAAGAGAAAACAGTACAATTTCTCAGAATGTCTCCAGTTCCAATGACACTGAATTGTCTTTTAGGGATAATGTTTTTCTTTTGGATGAATTCCATAAGCATTTATTTTGCTATTTCCCTTTCACTATGAGACAAATAGCGGGACAGAAAAAAATTTCCAAAAGTTTGCTGAAGTTTTTTGACCTATATAAAGTGCTTTACATTTTTTATTTGAATGTGTTTGGCAGAAGAAACTACTGAAGAAAATAAATTATATATTTAGGCCTCTAACTGATTATTGGTTTCTTGCATGAATTATCAGTAAAATTACATTTACACACTAATTACCACTGGAAATTATACTGCATCTGACAGAACCATTATCTCACTTCTGAACTACTATGCATTCCAAGATCAAAATGCCATCAGGTCACCAGGTAATAGCTCATATAGCTATGTTTCAGCATTGGCATATCTTTGATGATCTGTCTTATTCTCATCTCATGGGATGATTATTTTACAGACAGATATATATATAGTATATTTATACATAAACTTTATTTATCTTAGAATTTTTAATTGGTAGACAGAATTTGCTAAACAAAAATAGTTGTCTTTGGACAATCTTTGATTGCTTCCTGTTCCATAACAATGAAATCACTTGAATGAAAACTCAAGTTGTTTTACAATTGCACTTCCTTTGGATACTTAGACTAAGAACTATTTTCTGATCATCCATTAGTATCTTAATAGAGATAACTGACCACCAGTTTCCAATGTGAACCTCATTGAACAGCTCAGTTTCTCTACAGTAAGTTGACATTTTTAAAAGCCATACTGTCAAAGTATATGTGTGATATTAATTTATCTTAATCCTGATTTTATACTCAAAGTGGATAAAAATGGCATTTTCTTTTTCACATAATATAATCTCAGAGTTACTTAACAACATTTGTGTAACAGTAATAGAAGTTTACAACCCAGCTCAGGAAACAAAGAGCAGAAAAGACAGCCAAAAACTAGTTCTAGATAGCAGGTTGCTGTATTTATAATTGTGAGTCACTTGTCCCATTAAAATTCTTTTCATTACATTTTCTATTTATAAACAATATTGATTGTTTACTTTTTATTTGTCCTCTGCCAAAAGTACATGTTTATTTGACCTTCTCATTCATTATTCCTAGTGGTGAGGAAAGGATGATACATCCAGAAAGATATAACACAGCTGTTCCAGCTTGAATGAAAATTTTAAAGAAGAGTTATTGTTAGCTGTTCAACAATTCAGAAAATTATGGAAATATATCTATGAAGAAATAAGACTTACTACTCAGCATCTTCAGGAAAATGGACAATACCTTTAACATGTTTTCACAGATGTCAATACAGAATAATGAGAAGCCAAGTATTTATTAATGTTAACAACACACAAATTCAAAAATATTTGTCTCTCTAATAAGCTTCCTACATATCTATGTGAACAATTTATTGAACAGTTTTATGAGATTAGAGTTTGAAGTTATAAACAGACTGCTACAACCAGAAATCAGGATATCTAAAAATAACAGAGTATGCACAAACATATTTTTATTTCTGGATTTAAGAACTTATTCGAATGGCAATACTGCTGAAGGCTTTTTCACCCCTTATATGTCTATTAATTTCACTGAAATTACTGGTAGGAAAAAGCCACGCAGGATGCCTTAAGGTCATGGATGTTAAAAAAAAAAAAAAAAAAAATCCCTTTAGAAATGTGAAATGTTTGAAATAAATTTTTAAAACAATAAAACCAGGTATATTAAAATATTAATTTACTCATAAATGAATCAAGTAAGATACTCCTCAGGGCATAATTTGTGATGTCATTTTAATTCCAAAATGCATGGCAGGGAAAAGCTTGAGAAATTATGCACAGTATAGTAGAAAACAAAGAATTCATTCAAAGACCAGTTAATGTTATGGAATGAAATTCATTCCAGAAGAAAGGGTTAGGACCTTGACTGAGCAAAGAATGCTCTCAATATGTACCAATGTTCTGTACACAAAAAAATAAGAAGCTTTATGCAAAAATTCCTGGAAAATATAGCCAAAAAATGAAAAGTAAATGCAAATAAAATTACACATATAAAACTTAAATGTTTTAAAACAGCCTATAACTTTTCATTTTGTTTTTCAGTTTTGTTATTTGTTTTTCTGAACATTCCAAGATCATTTTGTCTGCAATCGCTGTTGTTTCCACAGTTTCACTATTTCTGCTTTTTGAGGACTCTTGTACAAGAACCTTTTATGACATTGTCACCTTCTCTTTCTCCCATGCTGAGTCTCACCTCATGATTATAAATCTTTGTCTAAAATTACTACTTCTAATAAGAATGATTTAAAGTAAAAAAGGTTAATTAGATTAGCAATAGATAACATGATCATTAGTTCTGTATCCCACTTACAGTCCTTGACTTTGGTAGTCTTTTCTGGTCACAGTCTGTCTTCAATCATATCATCTCCTACATACGTAATTTTCTGGATTTCACAGAAAGTGCCTCATGTTTATTGACCCTCAGATTATTATGCAGCCTCACTGTTTTCTCAAAAAAAAAAAAAAATCCATTTTAAGAATTAATCTGTTATGTCTTTTCTGAGCTTTCACCTTCCTTTAAAGTCCTCCAGGTGGTGACTTAAAGACCTGTCTTGTCTACTGCTTCCCCTCATTAAAACTAAAATTACTTCCTGATTACAAATGCCCTCCTGTGGTTCCTTTTCCTTATGTATTCCTACACAGCCAAATTTGTTTCAAATTTATTTGAAGAACCCTTCCTTCACTGTAAATAATTTTTCTCCCCACATTATATATTCATTCCAATTTTTGTCCCATTTTTTAATATATATTTTTGTGCATTGTTCTAATTGCAAGAATAGCACGAGTCTGGAAAAGTCTGGAAGAAATTATCTGTGAGATCAGAAAACATCATTATACATGAGCTGTAAGATGTGAAAAATAGAAAGTAAGGGCATTTATTGGCTGCTTGAAGTAGTGTCCTATGCCCTTTTGTGCCTTCATAGAGTGATTTAATTTTTACCCAAAATGGAGCTTCTGTCTCTGAGAAATTCCTGTGCTGCGTACTTTTCCTTTTTCTAAATGGGTCTGGATGAACTTTCAGCAAGATCTTGGACCATTATCAGGGACACCTGGCTGACTCCAAACTCCAAGATGTGAATCATCTTTAAAGTGAGATTGTATGTTTCCTTCTGGGTCCACTTCTGGAGACAATTCAATTTGTCCTCCCACTTCTTGGGTGGCTGGATCCTCTTCTGGAGTCTTTTTGGTCCCCTTCTCCTTTCTTTCTGATGTGCTTGGTACAATACATATATGTAAGAAGTCTATCATAACAATATCTTTTGCTGTATTATTAATGTTTTTTTCACTAGTAATAAATTCCTCATAACCTGTAATATTATACATAAACTTGATTGTTGTTATTGGGTGCTTCCATAATTTCTTATTGCTATGATATTAATAGTAAAAAATAATTTGCAATAACTTGACAGATACATTTATTAATGCACTTTATTAATCATAAGTATACTTGATGGTGGTGATTTTAGTGGTATTGGTGGCAATATGTAACAAAGTAGTGAAATTTAGAGGCTAAAGTCTCCATGTCCTGTTATATTACAGAATCCTGTGAACTCACAGTCACAATCTCTACACACCCATCAGACAGAGTAAACTTTTAAGTAATTACAGCAGGCAATACAAATTAAATTTAATCTTAAGAGGGTTGTAACTGCACGTAGAAGAAGTGAACTGCATACATGTGACTGATGAATGAATTGAAATGAACCAAAATGTACACACTATCTTGAAAATAGTTGGAGCATCAGAGGAAGAACAGTTACACCTGTACTATTTTAATGAATGGTGACTCTGCATGCTTTTAAATTCAAATTATTCTCATTGTTACTTTGCAACATTTATTATCAAACCAGTGTTATTTCTTAGTTTATATTGGTCTGCTCTTCTTTTGCTATTTGTACTGTTGATGTTTAAACAGAAAACAATTTTTCTACTTAGCATTCATTTCTCTAGACTAAATAAGTCATTTAGAATACGTCTAAAGAGATAAGTGCAAGTAAATGTAAGAATGTCTTAGTAACGTACAGAGTCATACAATTAGGCTAAATAGCTTCAGATTAGAGCTAGGTCACTCTTGTCAGTTTGGAGTAACCTGTCATTTGTGTCCTTCAAGGTACATATAACTTTACTCTCCCTTATTGTCCTGGGATCTTAGTAGGGCTTCATTGTCTTTTTCCCATCTCATGTAACCATTCTGGAACACCAGCAACTGACCTATCCATAGAGTCCCAGATGAAGTCCAACCATAGGCATTGAGTAAACTTTTTTTTTACCTATTTCTCAGGGAAAATACAGTACAAAACTTGACTTTCATATGAATTCAACCTATTGTGGGGCTCAGTCATCTCACCATCATACTTTCTCTTCCAGTCACATTGTCTGTAAAGGATCTCAAGAAGGCATCTAATCCATCTGATACCTCTAACAAAGAGCAGCTATTGTTAGATATTTTCTCTTTCTCTTCTTCAAACTACCAAAACTGTGTCTACACAATCTGTTCTACCACATCGTTAGTTAAACCACTAGAAAATATTTCACAGTTCAAGACTGAAAGTTCTAGGCTTTTTTTCAGTGTACGTTCAACACCAAGTCTAACTTTTCTAGGTTCAAAGGAAGAATTACTTCCCTTTGCCTTTGAGAAACCTTTTCTTCATTTAAAGTCTGCATCTGATTTTGTCTTAGTCTTTGATTTTTTAGACTAACCAGCTTTAGTTTGCTTTCTCAATTTTTGCTTTCCACTTTGTTTTCCTCTAGACTATTTCCAGTTTCACAATTGCAATACAGTACCTCAGCCCTTCATGTAACATAACACACAAACATCTAACTCCAGGTTTAACTAAGCTAAGCTATGATTGCCCTTTACAAAAACATGAATTTTCCTAGGTTTTTTCACCTCATCTTAATCTTATTTTTAAAACAGGATTGCCATATACTCCTGTCTAAGATGAATAGTCATCCAAAGATCCTTTATATCTTCTTTGAATAATGTGGAACAGAGATTTAAAAGTCTAAGTTTCAGATGTCAATTAGACTTATGTGCATTCTATTTCATATAATGGAAGTTGCATTTTTACGCTTAGTTATCTGCAATTGAAGGAATCTTGGCAAAGGCAACACAGGGCTAAAGCAAACCTTGACCTCCTCTACACCGACAAAGAAATGTTCTTAATATCTCCTCTATTTTCCTTTTGAGCTCACAACAATTTTAATTAAAACAACGAATATAGTTAAATCAAGCTCTTAGATGCAAATATGTCCTCAAACTTAGATGAAGCAACAAACTTCAGTCTAAATACAGTCTAAGAACTTTTTGCAACATTTAACTTAGATTTTTTTTTTTAACACTTCTTGAGTGGACATTTGACAACTGGTGATGTGACATGTGGGTAAAAGATTGAAAACTTGGTCCTTGGCAGGTTGACAGGGAAAATTTTAACAAAAGGAAAGGTGATAAGAACATAGAAATTAAGTGCCTGAAATAAACTAGTGGTAAGATGCTGTGTTCAATGACCTTTACATTTCAGACCCTACTTAACAGGTGAATAGATTTTAGGAAGCAGCTGAACCATGATCCATTTAAACATATTCAAAGTCATCCAGCACCTTTCTTCTATTTAAAGTTACCTGGCTCTTTTCTTCTCTCCTTCTTTTCCTTCTAGTCTTTGCTTTGTGATTTTTTTTATTCTTCTTTCTCATATGTGTCACCATTCCTAAAATCTAGCAAGCTGTTTGCTGTAGTTCCAAATGGTTCTATCCACTGGTACTCATAAGTTTTCATCAGTTTGAGGAAGAATGGAATGGCAATTATGCTTATTAAGATTACTCTTATTAGTGGGTTTTTGTTGTTGTTGTTGTTTTTTGGTTCGTTTTTCTTTTTTTTTTTTTTGTTTCTATGCGAAAACTGCAATGAACCAAAGCTTCCATGTTTCTTGCTAGGAAAATATCTATGACCAGTCAGTCAAGATGGTAGTCTAACATCAGGTACTTTACTAAATTGATGTTGCAACATATTCCATTTTCCATTTTCTTTCCAATCTTAATCATGTATTTCAACAATTCCCCCAAAAGCTTAAGCAAAACTGATATCAGGTTAATGATCCTTCAGTTTCCTCAATCACATCTCCATTAAGTAAATATTGATATTCCATTTTCTCTTACTTTTTGATAAAGATAAATTCATTAAAATAACTTGTTTCTGGGTCTATAATTTCATATACCATTTTTTTTCCAGTTTTTCTGCAGCAAATATCATATGATCCCTTTGATTTGAGACCTTGAAACTTTTTTTTACCTAAGAGGTAATTATATATACTTTTCACATATTCATTCTGTGAATTAACCTGATTTTTTCTCAATGTGCCGTATCTTCAGTCCTACTGAAAAGTGAGATAGATATTCTTTTAAGTTTCAGATACTACACAGATTATTTTTACTCTCTACTATATTATGGCTTATTTTTTCCTGTACAGTTGTTCTCTATTTATTTATATAGCAAAGAAGTTTTATTATTTCTATTAATTTCCTCTTCAGGGCTGAGCCATCCTGATTTGTTTAACAATGCTCATCTTATTCTTATATTTCCTGATATCTAGGGCTGCAATTTTGTTTTCTGGTCTGTGTTGGATTTTATTGCACACAGGCTTTCCATTTGGTCTTAATACTCCATCTGAGTAACTGTTAGTGATGCCTGGAACCCTGCAAAACAGACAACCTGGAGATGGGATAGAAAAATACCTTTATTCCAGCTTAGGTCCG
>JAWWEW010000001.1:80945818-80959125 GCA_035583185.1 Anabacerthia variegaticeps | reverse complement strand
GAGGGTGTTACAGACAAAGACAGGGAAAAGCAGGCAAACTGTATTTTACAAGGAATAAACCTATGACTTAAAAAGCGTTATGGTGAGCTATCTGGGTTTTCTTCTGAGGCTTATTGCTACAATGACCCAGTGCCATCTCTGCACCATGCTGTACAAACCCACTCTTCCAGACTCTCTTCCGGTGGCAACTACTCTAGTCTTATGATCTTGGTCATTTTCCACTACAGTATGTTGATGTCATCCTGAACTGGGGGGTTCCAAGCTGGACACAGCACGTGTGAGTACTAGATCAAGTATGCTGGTTTAAAGGTAAACCAGTAGGAGAAATGAACCCAACTCAAGAGGGATTATAAGCCAGAGTTACAATTTACTAAAAAGTTTACAATAAATACAGTGATATAAGGAAAACATCTGGAAACAGATGTATAATGCAGCATCCTGGGACATGAATAGAATGGAGTCCATTAGCCCCTGTGCTGAGCACTATGTGGCTGGCCTGAGTAGAAAGTAAAAGGAAAGGAAAATCTGTTGGTGAAGATGATGGGCACAGTCTTGTCAAGATTGGCAGTTGCAGTCCTGTTTGGGTTCTGGTCCTCCTCTGGATCTGATGAGTGGTACCAGAAGTCCCAAACCCAAACTTTATATATGCTCAGGTTCAGGTGGGAATGCCCAGTATCTTCCCCAGGACAAGGAGTTTTACAATGGGTGATTTAACTCTGTGAGACATAGGATATTTTTGGAATCTTTGATGGTCTAGGTCATTGCAGCTCCCTGTTACGTCAGTTCCTAATAGCCCGTTAGCAGACATGACCCCTCAGGCTGGGTGTGAAGGTGCTAATATCTCCCTGGAGGAGAGTTATCACAACTGAATCACTGGTGTGAAGACAGAAATACTCTCTTGTCTCCCAGGGTTCTTTAACACCCAGCTAGTAGCCTGAGGGGTCAGGTGTGCCCTGAGCAGCTGCCACAAAAAATCCATTATTAACAGTTCGTCAGACATGACATAGAGGGTTTAGAATACACACTTTTGGCTATACCCACATAGTGATAAACTAGTCCCAGCCCCTGTAGCTAGGACATAGAAGAAGATGAAGAAGAAGAAGAGTTGTTCTCAGTCTATCATCAGCCCAATTATTTTTTAAAGCTCTGTGAGTTCTGATTTAAACAGACAAAAATATCTCAATCTCCCCCCACTGAAAACTAGAATTAATGCTACAGACCTAAGCATTGGTCATATAAGCCATTGATGGAATACTTCTACTATTCTGGAAAAATCCATACTTGATTGCTATCCAGGTTATCTAGCTGACTAGAAAGAGAGAACAAAAACTATTCCGTTTTTAAGGCACTCAGACTGATCCCTACATTTATAAAAAGAGTCCTACAGGTACGGGGTTTTTATTTCAATATCTACCTTGTATCTGAAGATGACTGGGGTAGCAAGCTAATGTTTATGTTTCCAGGACAGTTATTAATAAAGGATGTAAACTTTATAGCTAAGTCTTTTGGTTTAAAAGGCAATGCAGAAATTTATTAGAAATAAAACAAGAAGTTTGTCCTCAGGGCATAAAGAAACAACACTCACTATATGTCTCTAAAGCTTCAACCACCAAAGGTATTTTAAAAATCCTGCAACTACTTGAAGATGTATGTACATTTCAATTTAAGAGTGATTTATTGAAAGGGAATTTTATTTGAACTCTTCTAAAGAAAGGTCATACGAAACTGAAATAAACAAATTTTTAAATAAAAGACACCTTCCTATACAGATTTTATCACAAAGTTACAATGATTGGCATATTTATTTGCATGTAGATTATGCCTTTCAAAATGGCTTAATGCAAATATTTTACAGTAAGTAAATATTGTTTCATTTGAGGATGGAAGAAACATACACTCAACATTGGAAAACATACTGGATGAAAAAAAAGGGAAAACTAAAAGCAAACAAATTTTTTTTTTCCCATAGTTTTTCTCTGCATAAAGTCTATTAAACTAGTTTGGTTTGGTTTGGTTTTCCCATTTCAGGGCTAGCATGTAGATAGTAAAAGTAAAAGTTCTTGGGCTGTGTGTCAGGGTAGATGTTATCTGAATGAGAGCTTTGAAAGAAAAACAACTTTTACATTATGAAATTGTCCACATATGTGTGTGTGTGGTTTGGCGCTTTTTTTTTTTTAAATTATTAGTTATTGTGCTGTCTTACCTACTTTCACATTATTAAAGAGGGTATTTTTGAAATATAAATTATTATATTGTCCTAATTCATTTGTGCTGCTTCAGTAAGAGTAAGCCACTGCAAAATTCAATCCTACTTTTGTCTGAACATATAGAGTACAGATGACCAGTCTACATATATTTTTCAAAAGTAGACCAGGTCTGTTCTGTGTAGAGCAAGTGTTTATAGAAAGCATTTCCTTTTCCTAGAAGTGAGATTTAAAAGCTAGTTGTTAAAAATATCACTGCCAGATGAAAACTAACTTTATTAATTTCCTTACTTTTTTTTTTTAAAGTTAAAATTTATATTCCAGTGTAACATTATGATGAGAAAACATGTAGATATCCCATACTTGGACAGTGTAAATGAGACCCTGTATCTTTATACAATTTTCAGTTCTGAGCCTCCATGGAGTCCATTTACTAGAAAAAAGAAATCTCCACATTAAAAAAAAAAAAAAAAAAAAAAAGAATTAAGGGAATAAACTATTTAATACTTTTTCTGCAGCTCCCCAATATACTTGATGATGGTGATGATGATTATTGCATGTCCTTTTTCAAGAATGCTGTTGAACTTTTGTTCAAGGCTTAGTAAGTACTGTGTGCTCAGATATTAGACACAATGAGGCCAGAAAAGAAATTTCTCCTTATGTCTTTATCACTTCTCTTCACTGGTGGAATGGAGTGAGAGGCAGAAAAGGCCTTCATTCTGTGCAAGCACTGCTCAACAAAAGCTATAATATCCCTGTTTTAACAACACTGTTTTCATCACAAATCCAAAACATGGCATCATACCAGAAAATTAACTATACCTCAGCCAAAACCAGTGCACTTGGTCTTATACCATTTTCTTAGTTTCCAGGAAAAGAAATGCAATATATGCAACCAAAATAGGTTACACTACAAATATATAGTTGATGCACACATCTAATTGTATGATGTATTAGATTGTGTAAAGGTCTTTAGATTGTCTAGCAAAGATCTCTCTACTCTGAATATATCTACACTGAACTAATAAGTAATAGAGTACCCTTTTCAATCCTTTTTTTTTATTATTAATATAGCTTTTAAGTTCAAGAAGCTATTCACACATGATAGTTTTATATTCACTTTCTAAAAGTGCTCTCTAATATTTTGCTAAAATTTAATGCCTTTTTTTTTTTTTACATTTATGTAAATTAATTGGTTCATTATGCTTTTCCTGGAGAGTACAAACAAATGGATATCAATTAAAAGGGCAATCAAATCTTTTGTAATTGACTAAAATTCAAAAAGGTTTTGTTCTGGAACTCCCCTCACTGGATTCTATTTTTTTTTCCCTGTGGCTTAGAAAGCTTAATGGTCCTAAGTCACAGAACAAGTAGTCTTGCCATGAAGACAAAAAAGGTGTTTATATTTTCTGTATTCACCAAAGTTTTACTTGAAGATCATTGTTGGTCTAATCTTATTGGTGAGATAAAATTTTGTTCCTTTGAAAGATTCTCTATGGATACAACTGGTCACTGATAATTTTATTTTCTGCCTGATAATTTGCAGATTTAATCCAATGTCTGGTTTAAATCAGTTTTGCTTTAATTTCCTTAGATTATATTGCCAGATTACGGATTCTTGAAGTCAAGTGTAAGGATTCAGTGCAACAATGATAGATATCAGAGAAAAATATATATCAGTTTTATAATAACATTGGTTTAAAATGAATTACAAAGGTCCAAAACTGAAGACTATACAAAAAAATAGCCTAATTGGCTAATCCTCAGTTGAGTGTTGAAGAGCTGTAGTGTATATGAAATATCGTTATAACTTCCAATTCTTTTGGGAGTGAAACAACATTCAGTCCCTCTCACAGTAGATGATACCTTTGCACAATAAGCCCATCAGTGGAGTGATGAAACTGTCTCTGATATGCTTCAAGTAACATGCCATTTTCTTTTGTTATTCAAAACTATCCCGTTCAGGAAAGGATGAGCTATGACTTTTTTTTTTTTTTTTTTCAGTCTTGACTATAATATCAGCAAATTATTAATAGAGTAATAGATGATCTGTCATCAGAAGGCTTAAACGTCTAAAGTTTATGGTGAAACAGATGCATAGAATCAGTCAAAACCAAACACAAACTTCTTGTTTTTCCAAATAAACCATCTAAATGTGTGTTACTACTGCCTAAACAGGTGTGGATTTTAAGATTCAGTGACAAAAAAAAGCAAACAACACTGGCTATCACAAAAATCTGCATTATTTTATATTTGTTTAGCTGTTGATTCATTTCTTAAAGCGAACAACTGACTATTTCCTTCCAATTGACCCAGCAGCACATTTAGGCTTCAAAGGCTGTAGCTTCATTTAGAATTTCTTTCTAAACAAAGATTTCTAAATGTGTGTTTCAGCAGCTGTCTTGTCAGGTTTCTGAAAGAGAAAAAATTAAAGCTCTACTATATTTATTCCAAGTCTTCTCAGTGACTGTTCTACTATGAGAGTTAATTTTATTTTCTGTTTATCAGGAATAAGGCTTATCAAAAATGCTGTATGTAAGTAATTATGAGAAACTATCACACAGATGGTGGATAATAACATGTAGCTGGGGAGGATAATTTCTTCCTTTTGACAAGTAAAGAGAAATGGCATTTGACTTCTCTTCAGAAATGATAAGCCTCAACTCTTGACAGAGATATAGTCTGCTTCCATTTACCTAAGGAAAGGAGACCTGATGTTGGTAATCAACACGTCTTTCAGAGAACTGTTCATTTCCCTTCATCACACTAACATTTTATTAGCTTTCAAATTCCTAAACGTTTACTCTACCTTTGGGATGTCTAGTTTTGCAGGGATGAAAAGGGCACTAACCTTTGTTTCCATTGTTTGTATTGAGGGCAGTTAGAGAAAGAATACAGCTAATTTTATTTTCACTCCTCTTCAGATGCCTTTGTTATATATCTGTACAGTTTGCAGGTCTTTGGGCTGTTTGAGCATGTTGTTATTTCCTGGACTTTACTGCTGCTGATTGAGAAAAAGTGAAATTTCAGTCAGCATGTATGGTTGCATGTTTAAATTAATCTGTCTGATGGGGAGTTTGTGTCTAGAGACTCTGGAAGGACATTAATCTCTTCTGCGGTGAAGGCTGAGACAAGCCTTTCAGGGACTCCATTCTACTGTCACTGACCCAGAGATGCCTGCTCTTGCCAAACCAAAAACAAGCTTCCTGAAACTCAGTGTGCAGATTTTAAGCAGAACAGGAATCTTTTGTAAGTTTTGCAATGTGAATCAGAAAAAGCACTTTAGGGGGCAGAGTTTCAAGAAAAGGTGTATTGGTAACTTGAACATTTTCTCGAAGACTTTTAGCATTACTACTATTTTGTATCTATGCCTGACTCTGTTCCTGGCAAGTACATGATGCTGATTTTGAAATGCATCTGCAGCTTGTGGTGAAGAATTAATTTTCAGTGTTTGTTTTTACTTCAGTAAAGCTATGCAGATTTTCCAAATCTTTCCAGATTCAGCATGGCTCTGATACCAATAGATGATTTTGCAAACTCTTTGTGATTTGCATTTATGATTCCGATCACTCTAAATGATTTAATGAAATCACTAAGCTACTAGTATAATTTTTTTAATAGTTTCATTTTGAAATATAGATATTAGCATATATGTTGTCACTCTTCTGGCTAAAAAGAAAATTTACCTATAGGGAAGGTGAAGGCAGAGAGATAGTACAGGAAAGGAAGGGCCAGTCAGACACACTGACCCTCAAGGTCTAACAAAAGCCTAAGGGAAATATAAGAATACAAAACCTCAAGAAATTTTACATTATTCCTTCTCTCTCCTCAGTCAATTTTATTAGAAATTCAGGATACTCACAGTGAATTCCTGACAGCTCTTCAAGTATCTATTTTGTTAAATTTATTTTCCCAAGGAAGTTCCATCTTTCCATTTCTAAAGGGCTTGTTGTTCAAAAGGATGAGAAGTCTGGAAGAGAAAAAACAAGATAGATTGTTGCGTATCACTGCATCTGCATTTATGTTTTACTGAGTCATGGTCACTTTTGTTACAATGGTTGAGAGAAAATTATTAGAAAGAGATTATAACGTTTTCAAAACTTCTGAAGTTTGCATAAATCAGCCTTGTTCCTGGGGTGAATGATTATTCATTCAAAGGCATTAAATAAAATACAAGGGTAGGATTGAGAGCCCAAAAGTGTTTTGGGCAAGAGAGTTAACAAATTCCTCAAGCTTACTCCTAAAACATGAGATAAGTTGATGGCAGAGAGAAATAGAGAAGCAGTTCTCTTAGCAAGAAGTTAGAAGGAGAACATTAAAGTGATAGCATTTTAAAGAAAAGAAACAGACTACTCTTCTCCACAACCTTGTTATTTGTGTTTCTTTTAACAAGAAATCCATGTTTTGCTAAGTCACTTCATTAATTTTTGAGAGTAAGGATAATAAGCTCATAGAGCACATGCTGTCATTTTAGATTTTCTCAGGTGTCTTGAAAAGAGTTCAAGAAAGTGTTTATTAGTGGTCCTTTAGAATTTGATACAGTCCATGCAATTGTCAACAATGTAATAATTACAGAAGGACTTCACAATTCATAACACACAGTAACATGAATTAAATTGTAGATTTCTGTGGAAAGAAACTATTCTGTCATCATATGTGGATGTGCCTCATGGCGATTGAACTCTGACCTAAAAATTGTGATAGTGTCAGTTTTTAACCCAGTGAAGAGTGAACTCATCAAAGCTGTGGGCTGCCAGTTTTTTCAGGAGTATGTTACGGGAGACAATGTTGAAGGCTTTGCTGAAGTCCAGGTAGTCACAGATCATTGAGTCCTGTTCATGGGTCTTCACAAAATAATCCCAGAAATCACACTATGTTTCTGAGAGCAGTGTCCAAACACTTCTTGAACTCTGGCAGGCTTGCTGCCATATTCTGATATCCAATCTAAGTCTCCCCCAACACAGCTTCATGCCTCAGATCTTGCCACTGGTCACCAGAGAGGCAAGATCAATGTCTGTCCCTCTACTTCTTCTCATGAGGAAGCTTTAGAGAGCTATAAGGTCTCTCCTCAGTCTCCTCCAGGCTGAATAAGCCAAATGACCTCAACTACTGCTCGTAGGGCTTCTCCTCTAGACCCTTCACCATCCTTGAGGGCCTTCTTTGGATGCTATCTAATAGCTTTAAATCCTTTTTATATTGTGGCACACAAAGCTGCACATGGTACAGAGAGGCATTTTTGGAAATGTTTTAATGGCCATCTTTTGCCTAGCCACTCAGTTTAATGCAATCATCTTATAACCAGTTATTAGAGAAAGGAAACACCTGAGGAAATCTGTCAAGAAAGAGAAGTGTTCACAAGGAATAATAAGTGGTGGATGTGGTAACTGGACTCCACACAAAGGCTAAGTAATTTTTCTTCTATTTTCTTCTTAATCACAGTGTTTTGCAGTAAATGTGAAAAACAAGTACAGAGAGTGTTATAAAGACACATAACAAAACATACAGAAAACTTCTAAAGAAAAACTGATAATACTGTAGGAGTTCTTCTTAAAAATATAAATAGAGGAAATCAATCAATTACAGCCAAAAGAACAATTTTAACATATTTCTCACAGAGTACCTAGACCTCCTCAGAAAAGAGCCATGTGACTCCTTTGTATATATTCTTTTCCAACCAGAAACAGTTCTAAAATTCAACTAGAAACATTGAGAAAGTTTAAGACAGATGAACTGATGTCTACCACAGGAAAAATTATTCATAAAATAAGGGAACTACAAGAGCAGAAATTAACAGCCTAACAATGAATTGTAGGAGCAACTCTGCATGGAAGTGAAACAAGAGTTTTGTTGGGTTTCTACCACAAATAAAACTGCTGAATGTGAGGATTGTTACATATGAATGAATAATTAAAATAAAATAAAAAAAAAAAAAAAAACAAAAAAAATTGAATAATTTATTCAATGAATTTGGCTGTAGTTTGTTGTTTTTTTTTTTTTTCCTTCAGCCTAGTTATCACAACTTTCTTAAATGTATTCATTATGCAAATTAATTCCACTAATATTCATTTACATTCTTAAGAGGTTGGATTTAATTATTCAAAGGATATGTTGCTTATAATATTTGTGACTGGTCATAGGAAGTCAAACAGAATTGCTTATATCACCTGATTGAGTAAATAAATAACGTTAGGGAAACTATACAGCAGCATAATTATCATCAGGTGTGACCAAGAGCAAGCTTTGAAATATACCTTTTAAACACTTATGCTGAGGTGTCAACCCTCAGACATTTGTTTTCAAGAAACAGAAAAAAAGACAATCAAGTCAAAACCTGAAATGAAATGCAAATCTTTAACTCTCTTTCTATGTACTTCCTGTAAGCTGGAAGAATTTTTCCAGGAAATGAACCTTGTGTATTTGCCCTGTTCCTTTTCTAAGGAACTGTTCCTGACCACTCTTAGAAACATAACTATCAGGTAGAGGGACCATTAGTATGACCTAAGATAGCTTTTCTGATGCTTTAGGTACTCAAATCCCAATAATGTGAAATATGATCCTTTAAACTTGTTGCCTATGACAAAAAAAAAAAAAAAGGGAGGGGGGAAAGGCCATTGCTATAGTAGTGCATGGAAAGGTCTAGAAATTGGATATATTTCAAGACTTATCTGTCAATGATTTGCCCTCAGAGATACCTCTGTTTATGTGTTCATCTAAGTACATCTCTTAAGCACAGTCAAATATGTTGCTATTTGTGACTGGTAATAAATGGGTTAAGTCTTAAGACTACTTTATAAAGGTCAACTTATAAAGGTCTATTACACTCATTTTCTGAAATTTTCAGTTTGTGCTTTAACAGTAATGTCTCAGAAACAAATTTTTTGCTCACTTTTTGTTCACTCATTCCCATATTTCTTTGTCCTTAACCACTTCATTAATTAGAACAATTTTGCCTGGAGTGTATAATTCAACAATTAGTCAAGATGTCATTTATATACACATACACATACGTGCACATGCACACACACACACACACACACACATATATACAAGTGTGTACACTTTTATGTTTTTGTTTTTTTTTTTTTAATTTTGAGCTTTCTAATTGCTTAATGAGGGTTTTCTCTTAAATAATGGAGTATGAGAATTGAAACATTTTTTTTAGCAGCTTTCTTCCAAGAATAGTGCTAAAATAATTGCTTCTGTCACAGGCATGATAAAAATCTATTTTTATTTTAACGTAGCAATTTTCAATATCTTATAGTAAACACATGATTTACAAGCTTGAGCTGTTGATCTTACAAGAGGTTTCTTCTTGAATCTTCCAGTTTCCTTTGACAATTAACTCTTGCATTTGAAAAAGCATTTCAGAACACAAATCAAATATTCAAAACTGAATCCTAATTTATTTACCTGATAGCTTTTATATTTCTTCCCATAAGAAGAATTTTTTGTAGTATTGTTACAGTTGCTCTGAGATATTTAACATTTTTAAAGCACAGAGATATAATTTTTAAGTTTTTGAAAAGCTAGTTATAGATCCTTTCATAATTCAAAACTCATAGTAGTCTGCATCCAGATTTCAGAAATGAAGTAACAAGTTTGTAAAAAACCCACAACTGATAAAACTTCTGCCGGATGATGAAGCGAGAAGACATAACTGATTTCCCGTAATATAGAACATCTAGTTATCTTGATTTTCAGTCTAGGGAATTTGGAATTAACACTGCATGTCATTTGCAGTTGAAAAGGTGTTGTGAAGAAAGGTAAAGAATGCCACAGCTGAAAACTTGAGCTCATTTGAGCTGTTAAGGTCTTCTTGTCTAAAGGCTAAACTGTTAAACTGAAGCAGAAAACTTTTCTGCTTTTCATAGATTTTTGTTTGATCTGTAAAGTATTTTTGAGTCTGGTCTAAGAATTAGGTTATCTGATTGGTAGGAAAACAGTACATGTTGCTATGATGTAGGTTTCATGTAGCTTTCTGTAGCATATCTACAGTGCTCTAAACTGTTCAGAAATCTTGATTCAAATCACCTATAGATTCCTAGAAAAGGACCTTAAGACAACTTATCTACCCAATATTGTCTGTGTCTCAGAGGCACAATGCTAAAATCATGGTAAAATCCAGAGTATGAGACAGCAGACACATGGGCCTGCCATTTACACCTCTGAAGAATTTGTGTTAAGTCCCAAATTTTCTCCACTACTATGCACTATTGTTTTGCTTTTGTACAAGGCATATACTTTTGAAAAGATGTATATGTTACTTGTGTGGTCAATGTTCTCTTGGTCTTGGGCTAATATTACTTATTGTAAGCTAACTTTAAGTTTTCTGTTAAACTGTTATTTATCTGACTATATAGCATGTACAAACTACTTATAACCAGAAAAAGACTGAGTTCTGACTAAGTAGTGGCATCAGATTCCCAGAACAGGACCTAACACTGACCTTAAAGATTCAATGAGCCAGGCAGACTTTGTACGCCTGTTTGCCACAGACAGTACAAGATGCAAGAAGTGAATTTAAAGCATATTAAAGTGCAAGGTTTTATGCACTTTGGTTTTGATGCTATTTTTAAATGATGCAGAGCAATAGAGAAATCAATAACATATGGACTTACCTGATTGACTCCTTGGCAAACAGCCCCCTGTTTTTAGAGATGTTTTTATGGAAATAAATGAGGATGTCTTACAAATGTGCAGTTTACTATTTTAATACACAATTTATGAGATTTATTATTTCAGTTTCCAAAAGTAGTTTGTAGGACATAAGGCAGCATTACTTATTCAAAATGCATGCCATTACTCACAATAAATTCAATAAAAGTAATAAAATATGTAGTTTACTTTTCACACTTCAACAACTTTTCCAATGCTAAAAATAAAAGGCTTAACAAGTGAGAAAGATTCCTTTTGACAACGCCACAGTAGTTCTGAAACTGGGCAGTGGGTGGGTGGTTCAGACTGTCTGTTATAGTGACACATGAACTTCCAACAATGCATCTTATCCTTGTAGAGAAAGTTTCATCCTAAAAGATATTATAGACACTTATTAAGGATGCTGTTCTCTTTGCTGAAAAATGAACTCAACATCTAATGTAAAACATTGTCATTGAATGAATGGGACAGCAGCATGGAAACCAGGAACCTTCAGTTCTGTTGTGGGTTTTGACAACAGCCTCCTGCATGATTTTTAGCAGGTCATAGATCTCCGGTGATTTTCCTCTGATCCTTTGCATTTCTCATCTCCTTATAAGTCTCTTATTGCAGAGACTGGATATCTTTGTACTGCATACAGTAAGTAGTCAGAGACACAATTCAGCTTAGCCAGATCCCACTTCCCCCTGAAAAAAGTGTTGTGAAAAGCAGAGTAAGCTAAATTTCATTGATTTTGTTGTTGTTGTCATTGTCGTTGTTGTGTATTTTTTGTTTTAAAAAAGTCCTACCAGTTCTTGATTTAGCTAGTTTTTCCATGTTGCTATTGCTGTCAATAGTAGGGTCAGACATATTCTAAAAAAAAACTTCTTATGTAAGAAATTTAGACATAATAAAGACCTAAAACTACAAGATCCTATAGCTCAGGGAAAAAAAAAAAATCAACTGTTTATAGAATCTCAGAATTAAAACCTTTTTAATATTATATTTCTGCATTAACACAGAAGGACAAGATCATTGATTACTGACAGAAAAATACCATTGGGATATCCAGATGAAGGCAGTCTGCCAAGAGGGTTTTTTCACTTTTAGGTGTTCAAAACCAAGCATGGGTTGGTACAAATGTTTTGGATAGATTCAAGGCACTTTTTACCATGAATGCCTCCCAGGTTACAAGGCTTCCCAGGAGCCAAAGAATTTTCTCACTGAAGTTGTTATTACCTTGTGCTCTGTGTACTAGATGATTTCTTAGCAGTTTAAGAGCTTTATTTGGCACATAGTAAGAAAGGATAATGTATCTTTAAAATAACACATATAATTTTATTCAATATCACTATGTATTATGATCTCTTTAGGAGCAACACAAAATGCTAAATAAGAACAGTCTAAAGTGGCTGCCTGATTATCCTGGAATGTCTTCAGACTTGCAAGGTGTAGATGGTGTCAATCTATGTATCTTGGCTCTGCTTTCCACTCAAAATTATGCTATATCATTGGAAAGACTATCATACTTCAAATGCATTGTTGTTGCCAGGGCCTGAATATGAGACATTTCATTCATTGGTTTAAATTGTTAGATGAGATGTACAATGCTTTTGTAACTGGAGAGGAAAAGCAGAAACTAAACTCTTGACTGTTAGAAAACTATAGTACATGGAAAGCCCAAATGAACACAAATCACAGAATACATGCATGAAGACCAAAAAAATGCTGCTGCTGCACCTGGATTATTATCAAAGTATTTGGAGGTGAAAAAACCAAAACAAACAACATAAACAAAACAAACAAACAAAAGAAACTAAAAACAAACCCAGCAACAAATGGAAGAAACTATTGAATTCAGAAGAAGTAATTGGGTAGATGAAAGATGAAAAGGATAAGGAAGACTTTTGTCTTAATCAGCAATTATGTATTTGTTCAGTTTTGTCTTTTACAGATATGCTTTTTAACTACAATATCATCTTTTGACAGGAAATAGGAATTATGTTATCTTAGTTGAAGATTAATTCAGATATTTGTATTAAAGTGATATTTTTAATTTATGTAATTAATTTAATCAAAATATTTAATTAAATTTCTTATTATCTGTAGGCAATATAGTATTTTCAAATTGAATTGGTATATATAGGGTGCTTGCAGTATGTGTAAGATAGAGGAAGATGTATGGTTTTTTCCTGTGGAGAAATGCTAAATTATTGTATTTTAGAGATCAGTATATTGATGCCATAGGGTTTTCATGAATTTGAACATTTTTATATTTCTAGGTAGTTTCTCACACCATGCCTGGGAAACATGTACCAGAGCTAAGACAATTAGATACCATGTTAGTCAAAACAAGAAAGCAAAGTCCAGCAACCTTGGAGAAGTTCCAATTAGGGAAAGTGGCGTGAAGATGATGATAAGGATGAAGTAAGGGGTCTTAAGACCTCCAACTCAATTCTAGGAGAGGCG
>JAWWEW010000001.1:80933580-80945718 GCA_035583185.1 Anabacerthia variegaticeps | reverse complement strand
ACTTTTATACTCTTTTATACTCCTTTATATTCTGTACTCCAAAATTCCATAAGTAAAAGAACTCTTCTCTACTTTACACACACAAAGTTGTCTTGGAAGTTTTTTCCCTCTTCCTTACGGCAACATATAAAGCATAATCGCCAAATTCAATTAATTTAAACAAATTTTATCAAAATTTAAAGCAATTAAGGAGACACAGAAACTTGAGAAAGGGAAGTTGCAACTGGAATGCCTAGAGCTATGCTTAGAAATGTTACTAGCTGGCTAAGATCAGAACTAGTAGGTTAAACAATGTGTGACAAGTTCATACATTTCTGATCATGAAGAATTAGATGACATCTTCTTCAAACAACTAGAAGAAGACTTACATTTGAAGGCCTGGATCCTTGTGGGGGACTGCAGTTACTCCAATACCTGCAGGAGGGACAACACAGCAGTGCACAAACATCCAAGAGGTTTCACAAATTATAGAAGAGCCAACTAGGAGAGATGCTCTTCTGGACCTCATATAAATATGGTAAAATACTGTGCTGGTTTACATTACATTCTCTTTCCAGCTTTTCCTTGATGATAGGTTAAGCCAAAAATTTGCATTTCTTGAGCAACAGTTAACATCTGCACAGCACCTGCAAAATGTTGTTATGGATATAAAAAGCAAAATTTCCTGGATACAGAGGCTTTTTCTGCAATAAATAAATTACAAAATCATTTTCACCTTGGAAAACCCCCATTATTTTAAGTAATATTTGTTGTATATTTAAAGAGAGGCACTTTTTAAAATTTCCTACTGGATTTTAATTTTACACATACATTTTTAACAATTGAAGTCATAGATGACAAATGTCCCACCTTCCAACAACTTTTGACAAATCTTGAAAAAAGGAAAAAAATTACCTTCATTTACTAACACAAACATTTGTAAAAAAAGACATATAAACTAATTTATTTCTTAAAATTAGACCCTGTTAAGATACTGCACAAATAAATGTCTGTTTCATTAAACAATATGCACAAGCTTGTTCAGGGTATGTTTTAGTACTTAATTAGTGCTTCTATTACACTTCCTATTCTCTTTGGCAGTGTTCTTTGCCATTTATTTTTCATACCTCGGTAGCTTCTACATCTCTTATACACCCCACTTTAAACTGTCACCTATAGCTATGATGGACAGTTTAGTCTGGTGAATAGGACATGGGAACATGCCTAAAACCTCTTGACTGGGTTTTTGGAAACTAAATAGGGTTTTATGGGTCTGTGTGCAAAGGGGAGTGGAGACATACATTCCCAAGGTATTTTCCAGAAGTTGAACAAGTTGAGTTCATGGTGATTGTCAAACTTTTGCATCTACATAGCTGGGATACCCCATGGGCATGCCATGTGATAACTTTAACTATAATGAAAGTAATCTAACAGTCATTACACAATCAGTGATAATCAGGTATCCCAAAAGAGATCTAAGATGGTTAAGTGTTAAATAATCATGTCCATGCATGTGGTAGTCTGTATATGTTCTTATACAAAAAAAACTTTGACAGGCACAGTCCCCATAAAAGGATGTGGTTTATATTTATTAAAATTGGCAAACGTGATGGGGCAGGAGGGGGAAAGTTGAATATCTCAAATCTCCCATTGAAACTAGAAAGTGAATAATCCCTTAGAAAATATTTTTGCTTATTAAAGACCTGTGACTTGAGAATGTAAATTTGATACTTGTTTCTTTCAATTTCAGTATAAGCCTTGGAAAGTTACTTCAGGAAATGAAAACTATTAACAAATAAGATCTAGAAAGGACCTTAGCCTGACTACAGTCAAGGAGACACCACTATGCACTCCTGTGACCACTCATCCCACTGAACACAGAAAGAAAACCTTGTAAAGATCTTTTAGTGTCAGCTGAAGTTGCTACCACTAGACACACACTTTCTGCTAGCAAAATATCGTGTGAGTGCTTTGTAATTTGTTTTAGGCAAAATCAGACACATTGCATCAGGTCACAAGTTGAACTTGTCAAGCTGCCTCAGCAGACTATCATTCAAACAACTCCCACACCTGTTTTCACCACTTCATCCATTCACTTTGTAGTATCACCCACAGCTATATAACCAGGCTTATCAGAAAGCAAAGGATCTTTGATCTTTGGAGTTATATTTTTTTCCTCCCTTTGCTTCCTTCCTTTGGGTTGAACTTGAGGAAATGGCTTCCTTGGAACAGAA
The DNA here is from genome assembly GCA_035583185.1 of Anabacerthia variegaticeps. Lineage (NCBI taxonomy): Eukaryota > Metazoa > Chordata > Aves > Passeriformes > Furnariidae > Anabacerthia > Anabacerthia variegaticeps. Next base: position 80,943,505 of record JAWWEW010000001.1, on the reverse strand, counting down.
GCTTAATTCTCACATAACTTAATGCTGTCATCCAGTGAACAGCTGACAACACCACTTAATACCAGCTAACATCTTTAGAAATTCTGGGCTGGATTGAAATGAAATTACTACATAGTAATAGTTTTTTAGGCATATGTTAATAATGATATATGATGTTGGAGGTACCCAGAACTATGAAGCAGATAGACAGTCTGTGATATTTCTTTTCAAAATGCCAACACAAATTGACAACAGTGCTCCTGATTATATACTGCTTTCACAAGGATACCTGACCCACACATTCCTCATCTATGTCATGTATGAAATAAGAGTAGTCTGACTGACTGGCTAATACACTACTAGGAAAAGGTTAGAGACATATTTCAGGGAGTATTAAAGAACTCCGAAGTTATTTGTCTCAAAAGCGATTGTATTATCCTTAATAGTGATCCTCCTTTCTCTAAGAAAAAATGCAATTTTTTTCTCCTGACCATTTTCTTCCCATTACAAAGTTAATGCCCTTAGTTTGGAGTAGCCAACTTGATGAGGCAATTGAATATAGAATATAAATACTAAGCATTATAACTGTAAATTGTATTAGAGTGAATGTGTATGTCTCTGTTATAAAACACCTGCCTGCTTGGAGCACCTGTAATCTGAATTATCAGTAGATGGCTGTTGATACGGTGAGAATTAACAAGAGAGGAGTTTTTAAACAAAGCATAGACATAAGAAGAAAACAGTGAACTGCAGTGGATTTCAGTTTTTGGTCATGTACCATGAATACTTTTGGCAAAATAAATTGCATCAATTTACTGAACTTTTTACTGAATAAAACTCGCAGTCTGAAAAGAGCTGATTTCAAGTTAGGTTCATAAATTTAATAGAAGCACTATGTAGCTCTTCTGTAAGGAGGAAAACCGAAGTTTGAAGTGCTGTCTTGTTCTAACAATAAATACAAGATCTCAGAGATCAAAGAACTACCATATATACAACTTCAAGAAAACAATAAAAATACTTTATTTCTCTTAAAAATTGATATAGCAATATTGTTGTTATTTCATATAGTGGAGTTGTAAGCTATTCCTACTCTACAATAGGTTTAGAATGTGGTGATGTCAACAGAAGCGTTATCATTGTCATCATTAGAGATAGCTTCAAAATTGCATGTGCAGTTCTAAAAACAAAAAGATATGATCCTTCTCTGAATGGAAAAAATAATGGAAAATTTAAATAAAGATGAATTTATAAACATTTATTTTCTATATCTGATGATTTATTTTATATTTGTAGTTATACATTTTCAAAGCATTTAACTGTTTACAATCTTGAATAAGATTACATAGAAGGCATTAAATATCTATTTTAAAAGATTATACCAAAGTAATAATTTCTACTGAAAACAGATCTTGTCAGAGCACTGATGTTCAAAAGGATCTTGTTATTATTCTGCCATTTTAAGTACCAGAAAAGGAATTTCTTGAGATCACAGGAAAATTCATTATTTTCTGTATATGGTAAAATCTGTTACTTTATCTTTAAGGTAGGGTATTTGAAAACATCTTTCATCTAAACGTTGGTTCACATATTTTGTTTATTTGTGCTCTTCTGTTAGCACTTTTTCCCTAAAAATAAGTCACGGATTAATGGATTCTGGTATTCCAGACTGTCTTTAGGTGGTGTCTGACTTTCAAAAAATGTAAGAAAGTAATCAAGTAATTTTTTTTACTTATTTCGGCTGAGAAAATAATGTTCTGGGCTCTGAGTCTGCCCTGTTCAGACCTTATAGAAAAACGAAACAACAAGTAAGCAACTAGCAAAAGCAAACCAAACCAAACCAAAACAAAAACAAAAAAACCCCACCCAAAACAAAGCAACGAACCAACCACTAGCTTTGGTTTACACCTCCGTTTTCCCAATGTCATGATTACAAATGTGTTCTGGCTGTATCCATAATCTGTGTAAGGCATAATAAGCTTGGAAGCATTTAAAACCAGACTGCAAAATATTATTCATTTAGTAAAAAAAACCAAACAGTATTTCTGAAGGGTTTTTCAACAATAGCTAAAAGGTAACAAAATGGGAAATGTCTAACTCGCATTATACTCACAGTATGATTCTGTCAACATTCAGAAGTTACACAAGTGTCCCCGCAGATTATTCACAGATATTATTCACAATATCTATTTTATGTGCTCCAAATAGTATAAATTCCTACCCAAGTCAGTGAAACTGAATCTAAACCCCAGGATTTTAGTCCCATGATTTACCCATGAAGTTCCAACCCTGAAGTTAATGTTACATTTGGATTCTCCATATTGTTATGAAGATAATGTTGAAATTTGTTGTCAAAATTTTTCTAACTGAACCATAATTTTTTTTTTTCTCTTTTGTAATGAGTGTCTCTGACTTTGCATAATAAAAGCAAGGATGTGGCTGTTAACTAATCTAATTTCCTTCACAACATGATCTGACTTTATGGGGAAAGAGAGAGAGAAAGGAGGAGAGAGAGAAAGGAGGTGAGACAGTGTAAGAGAATGTCATTGTAGGTTAGTGTTCAGTCCTCATCTAAACCAGATGGTCATGCAGCAGCAGGAACCTTCCTCTATAATCCTTTGAAGACCACTAACTCAGTGGGGGAATGGCCAACATGTCCAGAATACACCATCAGGGCAGTTCTACTAAGAAAATGCAGCATTTGCTGCTGATCTTCAGAATTATTAGAAAGGATGAGACTAGGGCTTGTCTTCATACACCATCTTTGTTATCAAAAGGTGACAGACCCACCACTCTTTGGCACTCTTTGGCAAATGGAAATTAGATGCCAGCTCTTCATCCTCCTGGGTAGATGCTGCACTGAACAGCTATGTTGCCTCATAGCAACAACATTCTATAGAATTAGTTGTAATTGCTGGTGAGAGGTTTACTGTTGGGGGTCTTGTAACTAATTTTTCCCACTCACTGGATTACCCATATAACTTCTTTATTTGATATTGAGTATGTACCCTCACATCTGATGATATTTGCATACTTTCAGTCAATGTCAGTTAAATCTTTGGTTTGAAATTTTATTAAAATTATCTTTCTTTACATCAAAATAGTGTCCTACTATATATACCCCTCTTCTCCTTTCTTCCCTTCACTGCCCCAAAAAACCCTATGGAAACAAAATAAACCTGAACTCTTCTCAGATTACCTTCTACAACTTGATTAAGTAAGCATTTAGTTTTTGATACCAGTGAATGGTTGACAACTGACACTTAAGTTTACCCTGTTAACAGTTTGTTATCATAGGCATTGTGGCCAATTAGTGTCAAGCCTTGTTTGCCCAAGATTGATTTTCCAATATCTGGAGTTCAGAATCAGTTTTTCCTGAAATTAATAGAAACACTTTGAGTACTTTAAACAAATATATAGCTTTGAAGCTAAAATCTCTGGCAAGTAATTTATGCTTGAGTTTTCCTTTTTTTTTTTTTTTTTTAATTATAATTATTGTTTTTAGTGATTTAAGTATGTATTAAGAAGTAATTGACTTTGAGCTAAAAATTTGAAAATGTCTCTAAATGAAGCTGAGAAATTGTAAATATAATTGATATAAAAGTAAGTAATTAAATAAAATCATATACAAATCTCACTATTTTAAATTTCATTTATAAATATTCAAGAAAAATTTTGGTTTAAAATACAAATTTTTATACAGATATTGACTTGTTTTCTAGAAAAGTTTTTTCAAATGATTTGAGCAATTTTTAACTTAAGGGATAGAAATATTGTCAGCAGTTCACAAATGAAATTTATGAAAGTCAATAATGGTTATGTCCATCCTCATTATTCTAACTACATTGAAATGGGTGATTTTTTCATTAGTTTCAGATGAACAGTTTGACTCATTATTAGACACTACTATTAGACACTACTAGTGAATGTTAAGTTCTTAAAGGCACAAAAATCTCTATATTGCAACAACTATGAATTTTTAAAAACGTTTTTGGGGAGGGTTGTTCGGTTGATATTTAATTGAAAAAGCTGATTCATTGAAGCCAACCAATTCATTTTCACAGAAGAAAAAGTAAATGTGGGTTTTAGTGAAACTGCCTTTAGAATTTTTTTGGCTCTGTTTCACCCATTTGAAGAGAGCTTGGAACAGCCTAGTTGTATGCAATTCATCTTGTCTTTCCATCACGTGCAAAACAGGCATTTGAATCTTGTTTTCTGCTATACCTGATAAGAAAAGAAAGGTAAGGGACCAGATAAGAAAAGAAAATTAATACTTATCACAGGACAAGGATGCATTTTACCATTTGATACTATGTGGCTGTAAGAATCTGGAGTAGAGGATCTTGTTAAAAAGTTAGATAGGTAAGTAGAATGTGTTTGTGTATGTATGCATACATATCATATGTATTTATATATATATACCAATAATGCATATGCATAGAAAATATTGGTTTCAATACAGATTAAATAAAATGCTAGACTTACCACATACACACACACACACACACACACACATACATGCACACACCACCTCCCTCCCCCTGAAATGCAATTGTTGCTTCTAGACAGATGTGCATTTTAATTGCTGTCTAAAGATAGAATGGTCATCATAGTAACATGCCGAAAACTGTTACTTATTGTAATACCCATGACTATTATTTTAACATTATTATTGTTGTTATTATTATTATGAGATTAGCATAATATATTATTATGGGACACATTATGTAGTTATAGCAATGGAACATCTTTTCAGTTTGGACAATGGTTCGGAATTTTATATGCTTAGTTCAGGTCTGGCCTCAGCTAATCTTAGGCAACAGGGAGTGTGAAGAATTTAAATGGGGACCGGGAGACACAGCTTTTTTTCTTTCTTGATGTGAAAGACAAGATGGGGAAAAAAAATGGTTGAGGGTTAAGGTGGATGCATATGTGTGACTGCAGATGTGTCACACTGAGTACCACTCCAAGCTTTTCTCACTGACGCACCAGAACAACATTGAATAAAAGGCGTGGTGCATATTTGCACTCTTGAATAGGTTTCATAGTCCCGCACCTCAGGCATTTGTCCCTTCTTTCCAGAAGAAAAAGAGATGCACAGGAATTAGATAAGCTGCAGATCAAAAGAATTTTATGACATCTAGCCATCATGAGCTTTTTGTATGTCTTCAAGTGTCATTTTCACTCTTACATTCTGTGATTAAAATATTTTAAAACTTAAGTGAAGCATATTTTAAATATAGTCTATTTGAGAGTATCTAGCAGTAGCTACTGGATCACTGAATATATAGGTAAATCTCTGAAATATTTTAGCCACCTTATAAGTACTCTCCCTACAAAGACATTCTCAAATACTCCAATTAATAAAAAAAAATTATTAAAATAATTATAAAATTATCTGCTTACTGTTTAGGCTTTGTGTCAACCCATATTGTCCATATAAAATGCAATCTAAGAAATCAAACACTGTGTATGAAATATTTTTTTTAAAAAATACTTTTTACAACTTGCATGGTAAACTCAGTTTAATTTCCTCTACTTAATGTCTCTTAAATTGGTATTTAATTATCCAATTCTGTGTTAAAAACCTGAATGGAAAAAAAATTAAAATACTCTAATCTTCTAAAGACAAGAAAAAAAAATTATTTCCACAACTTTTAAGAACAGTTAATTCCCACATCTCTGTTAGCATCATGTGGCATTAACATTTCAAGGGTTTAACTTTCTAATATAAACATCTTGAATCAGATAATTTGTATCAGCAGCAACAAGCAGCAGTGTAACTAACTGAAAAAAAAAATAAAATTAAAAAACATAGAAAATGTGCCTTGTAAAATGTTGAATGATTTTAGGGTTTTTTGAGGAGTGTGGGTTTTAAGACTTCACTCAGTGCTGACACTGATCCAGTTCTCAGTTGGAAATGTCATTGTTGTGATTAATTGATAGCCATAACCTACAGCAGGGAAGCATATAATTTTAAATTGAAAAGTCTTAGATAGAGACCAATTAGTACCATGGTAAATGATGAGCAATTTCAATGTCAAATGTCACTCAGGGTCTTGTTATGCCATGCCCTTCCTTCTCTTTCTTCCCTATGCTTCCGTGTCCGCAATAATTTAAAGCTATTAGTATACAAAATAGCATTATTTTAAAGATTTTTACATGATTTAAAACACACTAAAAACTTGGTTATTTTAAGTAAATGAAATAACCCCAAAGATGAAGAGGCAACAGCCTTCTAATGAGTCAGCAAAATACTGCCAGACTGGTTGTGAATGCAAACACTAAAATGGGGGTGCAAACACACACAATACTCAGAAAGTGACATCTGGGGTCAAGGCCACACTTACTGTGTACCTGTGTGCACACAGAGGTGTCAGAAGGCAAAGAGCTTGTGTTCCACATGGATCCAGCCTTCACTATTCCTGCTTTTGTTTGTAGGGTGTTGAATGCAGCGTGATAGGTAATGGAGTTTATGGAAGGTCTCAAAGAAGGACAAACAAAACTCCCCAAACAAAAAACATCCAATCTTTTGTTTCCTTTGGACTTTTGTGAGCTGTCCTGTGTTTTCCAGAGTGTCCTACTGGGGACAGTGTGGTACCAGAATCCATCAGTGTGGTTCCACTGATGAAATCAGGGCTCAAGACCCTACTTTATAAATGTAAATTGGTAATGCTTATTTACTTACAAATAGGCATTTAACTGACGTTACAGCAAGAACTGTGCAAGTGTTTATTAAAAATCAATTAATTAAAATAGTTAGATTGTATGGTGTATAAAATAAATACATTTCAGATTGTATTAAATGGCTGATTTAATAAGCTAACTATTTTTGCTTACACTATTCAACGTATATTGCCTTTCTAAACACAGGCTTTTCTAGGCTGGTGGAGGATAGGTGAAGGATTTTCAAGGTATTAACTTCATGTATTGTTTAACTCTTGATCCTGTTCTTTTTGAAACACATTATTTACAAGTGGTTTGGGGACATATAGAAAATGTAACATGTTTTTTTTAACCTGGCTTAATTATATTAATTGATTATGACGTTGATATATTTAGAAGTATGCACATAAGAAATGAGGAAACAGTTTATTATATACACTTTGTCTCTTTTGTTATTCTTCTTTTTTTCTAGATGCTTAAGGCTAAAATTTATATTAACAGTGTGAAAAAACATGCAGTGGACCAAAGTAAGTAGCACACTTAAAAGTGGAAGAACAGGCAGACAATAAAAAGAAAGTAGTGCAACAGTAAGTATATTTTGATTGTACTAAAGTCATATGTATATTGAGGCTGAAAGTCTGTCTTTATTTGAATTTTTTAGCATTCACGTTCCTCTGAATCTGTTACAAACTCTGTTATATTTAAATGTATTAGAACTTCAAGATGTGTCTTTGATTATATCCCGCCTGACAGCATAATTGGAGAATTTAAGCACAAAATTCTCCTTTGGACCATGTAGCTTTAACATCTGCAGATTAGATGAGGAGGGGCTTTGAGGACTGAACAGCTGCATGAAATCCACTAACATAATATTTTGGGGTTTTTTTTATCTCAGTTAAGTACAGTTCATAAGATGAATACTGTTTATATGGGAGTCTTTGACTTGGTATTTTATATAAATCAATCAAATGATTGCTAATTTAAGGTGTAAATCTTACATCACTGGGAAACTCAGTATTAACACTCTGAGCTTCTTTAGGTTAGTCTCATTGCTCTACACTTTCAAAGGGACACCATGTGACCTGAATGTCAGGTCATATAAACAGGAAAATACTGAGTCTTCATTAATATTTCCTCCTCTTCATGTATCCAAACCCACCATTTTTCAGGTAATTTGATCTTATAGAGGGTTCTAATCAGATAAGTTCTGTCATGCATGCAGGGTTATTTTGATTATAGAACAGTTATTATCTGCATAACATCTGTTTTCCATACTAAATGTTTATAAGAGTAGCATGAATTTGCCAGTGTTCCTTGGAAATAAAGCATAAAAGTGAAAATCCTTAAGGCTTCTCTCCCTCCAAATTCTTTGAATATTCAGCTAACACACTGATATGATGGTGTACTCTTACAGTGTTTGCTATTTTAGGATTCAGGTACTTCTCTTGTCCTGCTTATTTCTTCCTCCCAAACATACCTGCTTTTCATCTCCAGATACTACCTTCTACCTTCATTCTGTTATTTCTCTTCAAGTTCAATTAGACTTTGGGATGGTTCTTGCTTTGGTTTGGTTTTGTTTGGTTTCCCCTAACTATAGTGGTGAGGTTTCTCCAAACTATAGTTGTGAAGTTATTTCAGTAAGGAAATTAGAGTGCATCAGAAAGTAAGCTCAAGATAGTAATTTAAAGTTGATTTTTTTTTTTTTCCTACAGGTCTCTTCTTCATCAGGAAGTGAAAAAATTATTCCCTATACTGATCTGAACTAGGCAAAAAGAGCTGACATTTCAACACCCTTCATTTGTTAATACAAAATGAGTTCTGAAAATAGTTGCTGATACACAAATAAAATAAATGGTCTTGTTCATTTAGACTAAGGGAAGGGGTTTTTTTTAAACACTTAACTCATAATTTCAATATCTGGATAATGGATAACACTTTGTCATATTCTACTACAGTATCCTAATTAATGTTTTTATTAATTTTCCAGCAGTGAATGATAAAACAGCTTAGAAGCAGATGTTACACCATGTAAGTTGGCAGCAGGAAAACATTGCATTTGCATGTATGCTTTTGTGTGTCTGATGATATATCAATCCTTTTAAATTTATAGCCTCCATCTCAAATGAACAGCATCCACTAACAAGCCATTTGTTACTTTTACCTACATATGGAACCTTTTCACTGGCACTGGTTCATATGTCCTGTGTCCATCGGACATTCATAAAATCACAAGGTGTCAAAAAGGAATGTTTATAAACTAGTTTGCATTACTCATGATTTGTGACTGTGCAAGAGAGAACTCATATCCATATTTAGTGTGTGGGGGGGGATAGAATGGGGAGAACTGGGGGTAGGCGTTATTATTGGCTCAACTCCACACATACCAAATGTGAATACTTATGTTCTTCCCACAAAACATTAATTTCTTCACATACTGTAGACCTTATTCTTTTAGCAGGTTCCAGATAGCAGACAGCTCTTGTTTTTCACTTATGTTTTCCTTTTAACAACAGTCATTAATTTACTGATATGCTGTCTATCAGAACCACATCATCTTGATTAGAGCTGTTATCCTAATCAAAAGGCTGATAATTAAGACTATCCATCTGTAGAGTTCCAAGTGTTAAGATGAGCTGAAGATCCTAATTAAGATTATTTAGGTGTTACTTAAATGCCATCATTTGATTCAGCTAATCATACCAGCAGGTACATTAGATTTGCATTAATGTTCTGCTGAAGCCAGCAGCTCTTTAAACAGATCAAAAATGCAGATTACAGGCACCATTTTCAAACATCGTTATATCAATACAACACTGACACAATGCACTAAAGCAAAAGGAATATTGGAAGAAAGAGAAAATTTTGGTGTTTCTCAGTCTGTTTTATGATAATCAGTAGAGTATTTAAAACAAATAGTTTATTTACTGAGTTTGTGTGCCATAGCAGCTTCATGCTTAAGTTTTCACTTGCACTTTGAATATAAACTGTATGGATTACTTTCAATTTAATGTGCATTTTTCTGGCTTAAATTAAATAGTACACTGTGTGAGAGTTCATTAGTTCCTGCTGACAAATTATTAGATAGAGAGTTTGCAAATAAGTTATTGGAAAAGTCATAATTTTCATCTAATAAGGAATCCTTTTGAGGCTCCAATTCTCAAATATTTGTGATTTTGTGTTTAAAAGGGAGCTGTGTTAACTTTTCTTTTCTTTTCTTTCTCTTTTCTTTTCTTTTCTTTTTTCTTTTCTTTTCTTTTCTTTTCTTTTCTTTTCTTTTCTTTTC
>JAWWEW010000001.1:80774613-80930315 GCA_035583185.1 Anabacerthia variegaticeps | reverse complement strand
TCTCCTCTCCTCTCCTCTCCTCTCCTCTCCTCTCCTCTCCTCTCCTCTCCTCTCCTCTCCTCTCCTCTCCTCTCCTAGATACCTACTATCTGTGAATTATTCTGAACCACTTCAAACCTGTTTATTTAGTCTTCACCACAAACTATTATAACAATAAATTCCAGAATTACATTGCCTCATGTTTTAAGTACTTTTGAAATGTTTATCTTGTACTAGGTTCAGTGAGAGCCTCCTATGTCTAGTACTGTGGGATTTGGCAAATAATAGATCTGTATCCTCTTACCCACTAACTTCTTGTTTTTTTCTAAGTCTTACTAATTGCTTTTCTCCTTTTCAAATTAATGCCCTAGCCTTTCCAAATTCCCCTTAAAAAGTAGGTGTTCTGTACCCTTATATGTTTAGTGCCCTTCTCTGTATCTTCTCTAACTCCACTAAGTCTGTCTTGATTGATGAGAAAAGTTTTTTGGTAAATTCCGATATAAGCATTTACATATTTTATAAAACAATTAACTTAAAATTGCCAAATAACATAAAATACATTCATCAGGATTCCTAGTTCATTCAATCAAATAATTTAATCGCAATTTGTTGGGATGGGCAACTGATGACCACTTGCAAGCTGAAGCTCTTCCTATAAGTTGCGTATTTTTCTAAGAAAATTAAACTTGAATCTGAAAAAGTCTGAGGGCTCAGATTTACAGGGGACTTGCTGAATCCAACAACCTGAGAGGCAAGGCTGCAGCAGCTCCATGCCCCTGGATCCAACAAATAATGAGGCTGAGAAACTATTCCTGATAAGCCCACCACAAACATTTGGACATAGCCAGACAAATGCACTACCAGTCTTCATGCACTCTGTCTACTTAGTCCCTTATGTCTCTATTTTACCAAACCTGCCTTCCTAACTGACCTTGATATTTCTCTTCCCCCATGTTTTATTCATCAGCTAAACATTCCCAAATCAAAGTAACACGATCCCAAAATACTTTCTCCATGCATCCCATAATTTCTTTCATACCTATGTAAGCAGTAACAGCCCACCGTTCAAAAGATGCTCTGGAGAGCTGCTGCAGATGATGATGCTTCAGCCCATGGGGTTGGAGCCTTCCCTGAGACAACTCCAGGAAGGAAGAGGTTGGGAGCTTGTGTCTCTCCTTGGTTTACTGAGTTCCCCTGTCTGCTGTCATGCCTCTCTACTCCTTTGTGCATCTGGAAAAGCCTTAAACATGCTGGTGGCTCTTCTAAGTGAATGGAGAAATCTTTAATGGGCTGATGGCTCTCCTCTCATTGGCATGGGAATAGCCAGGGAAGGGTACTAGATTGGTCCCTACCTGTCCTTATTCCTCCTTGCTCCTGTATGTGTTGAGATCAGCTCTTTATAGGCATAGCCTAGCAAGAACCTTAAAGATTTTTTTACACTACAAAAATGTAAGATATTAGATGCTAGAATATCTTTTGGAATCTCAGAGCCACTCACCACTTGTAATGAGCTGAAAATTCTGAAGTCAGCATTCCTCAAATTTCATGAACTCTATGCCATTGATATTTCTGAATGTCAGAAGTAACTGTATCTAAAAACCCTTGTAACTGAAAAAAGAGTACTTTCATCATCCATTTTTCTATCCATTTTTCTTTTTTTAAGTAAGTATTTTTTAATTAGGTTATAAACAGAGAAAAGAATTGCTGTGCACCTAAACAACACAACTTGCTACTTCTAGCTACAACTCAGATAAGTTTTGCAAATCACAGCTAAAGCATGCCAAATATTTGCTAACAGTGCATCATATCCTATGAGAGTTCATTCAAACACAGTGGGAAAAGTGCCATAAAAAAAGGTCTATAATTGGTTTTGGTTTATATTTTTTAGTTAGTACTACAATATTGTCCTTATTTCTGCAGGTTTATTAGAATAATACAAACAGATTAAAAACAACTGAGATGTTAGTTTTTGTATTACTAAAAAGATTTTTTGTAAATATTCATGGTGTATTTCATTTGCAGAGAATGGAAAATCTGTTGTGATCTCCACCAAGAAGATGCTACTAGTCCTCTATCTAACTCTCAAAAGGATCATTTCCACTGGGAAAAACAAACAAACAAACAAACAATAAAACAAAACCAATGAAGCCCCAAAACAAAATACCTTAGAAAGTTTGAAATAGTTTAGACCTAGAGCAGTGAGGACATGTAAACTAAACAATGACAATATAGTGCCCTGATATTTTGCAGTATTTGTGATTTGCTTTTTCCATCCTCATCTCTCTGTTTTTCATCAGATTGAAATAAAGATGAGTCTTAATAATTCCATTCCTTAAATAGTTTATCGTATCATTTTCCAAAGTAATGCTTGTGTCTATGTGTTTATTACTGAGCTATCATTTAGCAGAATCTGTTTTACTGATACTTTCATAATTTCAGACTTCACAGGCTTCTCCAACATGGTACTACAATTACAAAACCCATTAGAGAGAATATAATTGCTGTCATTGCACAATGTTTGTAATATATATTAGGCATCAGATTACCAAAAGGCATACATATTTAATGAACTAACTCTGAATACAAGGTTACTAATGATTAATAGCCTGAAAGGACACAAAAAGCAACATGCATTTTCCCCAAGACACTATATGCTTCCAAACAGATTTCAGAAATTATGGGTGAGGAAGTAATCTGATGGGGCAGATTAAAGTGAAAGTCAAAGGAGAGAAACATAGTGTTCCATGAAATTATGCGTTGATGAAGATATTCTATGCAGTACAATTTCAACACTAGATTACCGAGAACCTTTATGAATAGCAATGTAATGCTTTTAGTTATACTTATGATAATTGTGTGATCTTAAGGACATTTTTTCACAGGCTTCCTGCAGAGTTTTAAGTGCAAAGCAGGAAAAACGGTTTGGGTGTTCAGTGTGGGATATCCAAATGTCATAGGGTCTAACTGCAATCTGCTTATATTTTGAATGGGGAGAGAGTAAAAATTTGTTTTTATATCCTTTCTAAAAGCTATGCATTAGAAAAAGATCAGACTTGATGACTTCTGAGGAGGACAGTTAAATCATGTATAGTCTGTTACTCTCCTTACCAGAAACTGAACATACTTAAATACGCCAAGATCCTGATAGCTTGGGCAGTTCATAATCAATGCTGGTCACACATTTGAAATCCTTGGATAACAGTGGGTTTTGGTACTTTCTATTCTTTACTGCCATGACTGCAGGAAGTGGAGATGGAAGTAAAATTTAAAAATAGCATTGAAAAGAAAATAGTTTGTTTCCTGTAAACTTTTATTGAAAACAAGGACCAACTAGAACTAAACTAAATGTCAGGATGAATAGACTATTCAGTGGTGTTTAACAGTAGGATAGAAAGACATTCTTGCACTGTGTTTCATCTAAGTCCCTGAGACACTGGATGAGACTATGAGTTTCTGATGGCCCCATTTTACTATCGCATATCCATTTGTGATACTATTGATCAACATGCAGAATGGAGTGGCTGGGAAAGGGTATTAAATATGAATTACTAGAATAATATCTTCAATATAACAATATTGCATGTTTTTTAAGTGCACATACAGTTCCTGACTTGCAGTCACCCTGGCAGGAGACATCTATCATTTGCATATACCAGGTTATTTCAGAAAACAAGATGACAGACATAAAAAATGATCTTGATAGCTCTGGAAAGTCCATTACATAAAACCACTCATGGAATATCCTAGCAAAAAGAGTAATTAACGGAGAGGTATAAACAGTTTCAGAAGGCTAACCTCTCATCGAAAAAGAAATAGGTCTAATATATTTGATATGGAGCAAATATAAACAAAGAGGTCTGGCCTTCAATCTTATGACCTGTAGGATAACTACAGTGAGGTGCAACAAGATTACAGAGCAATTAATAACCATGACTTGAGAAAACAGCAACTGAGCCTGGTTGCCAGAGTTATATATTTGTTCTCCATGCACAGGAAGGAGCTCTGTCAGGTGATCTGTTAATCAAAGTGGCAGGTCCTGCTTCCCTTCTCACTGACATTAATGTTGATGCATTTTTTTTTTGATATTTCATGTGTTTCTGCATGCCACAGATAAGGGTTTGACCACAAATTCAGAGCTTTTTCTTACATATCATCTGGATGATAAGCATTTAGATTTTCTTTGCAGAGGGAAAGCTGATTCCCGTTGATAGTATGTAAGATAAATGAGGCAAAAAAGTAAGCATTAGTGAAAGGTTCTTTGTTTTTAAGCAGACATTCCATTGACCATGTGGCCAAATATAAATAAATAGTGAAAAAAGGACATTCTTTAGTTTACCACCATGTCAATTTTAATGACAGAGGAATATTTAACATTTGCGTTTATACTCTATAGTCAGGAGTGGGTGAATCATTACTTTTTTAAGGCTCTTGTAACATTGCAAAATACAGCAATTATTAAATTTTTGAGGGTCTGGTATTTTATTTTTCCTTACTTGTAGGTACACATGTATAACATACATAAACAAGTATGATTTAAAGATAAGGTGCAATGACAAAAATTGAACTGTGGAGGTTATTATAATATGGAATACTGAGTTTATGGGAGAACAGAATAACTGAATATTAAGCATTATATAATTTCAGGTAAAACCATTGAAATTAGGGGATGCATTATATTTATATGAAACTACATGTTGTCATGGTTTAACCTTATCTGTCAACCAAGCCCCACACAGCCACTCACCCATTCCTCCACCAGCAGAATTGGGGAGTGAATCAGAAGGGTAAAAGGCAGAAAATTCATGGGTTGAGATAAAGGCAGTTTAATAGGGAAAACAAAAGCCATGCACACCAGCAAAGAAAAACAAGGAATTAATTCAGTGCTTCCCATGGGCAGACAGGTGTTTAGCCATCTCCGGGAAAGCCAGGCTACATCATGCATAATGGTTACTTGGGAAGACACTCCAGACATTCTGCTACTTCCTCCTTCTTCCCCCTCACTTCATATACAGAGCATGATGTCATATGGTGAGGAATATCCCTTTGGTCAGTTTGGGTCACCTGTCCCAGCTCTGTCTCCTCTCAACCTTCCATGCACCCCCAACCTTCTTGCCAGTGTGGCAGTATGGAAAGCTCTGTGTAAACACTGCTCAGCAACAACAAAATTATCAACCCTGTGTCCAGCACAAATACAAAACACAGCCCCACAGCAGCCACTGTGAAGAAAATTAATTCTAACTGAGGATAAACCATCACACACATGTACACATGTATATGCAAGCACAGACAGAGCATGAAAGAGTAATTAACACCATGATGAAATGGCTTGACTGCAGAATTTTTAGTATCATAGATTTGTAGAGATTAGAGATGTAAAATATCTGTTAGGTCTAGGATTCAGTTTCTCTGTTAAACAAGGTTGCTGTTCATTGCACATTCTGCTGCATTCTGCCAAAACACATCATTGCATCTCATTGCTTGGAAGTTTCCAGGAAGTAGATTGAATCCCACAAAATAGATAATTTTCTAATGCGTGTGAGGACAATCCTAGATGTTTGTGCAGACTCAGGAACGAGATGCTGGAAAAGAGTGCCACAGAAAGCAGCCTGGGTGTCCTGGTTGATGGCAAGTTCAATATTAATCAGCAGTGCCCTGGCAGCCAGGAGGGCCAACTGTGTCCTGGGAAGCATCAGTCACAGCTTCACTGATGCCTTTGGATTTTTATATATTCGTAGATTTTTATATAGCTGTATAGTTTCTCACACGTGAGGTTAGCAGCTAACAGTTTCTAACAGTTTCTCATTTTTTGAGCCACATTCCTGAATTTTGTTTAACTGACATTCCAGTGGACAAGGTAGCAGCAAGGACATCACATTTGGGACACATGCACCTCGACTGAAATAATAAGACGTATCGTAGTCAAAACAAGATAGAAGGCCCAGAACCCTTGGAGGTGCTCTAGTGGGGCAGTTCTGAGGATGCTACCAGGGTGGTACCAAGGACAAAAGGTTCTTGGGTTGGATGTATCCATTAGATATGATAACTAAGTAGTGTTATAAATTTGTAAGAACCCTGCACTGCATGTGTGCCTATATACTTCATGCAACTGAAAGCTTTCATTAAAGAACTAGTCTCTACTTTAGCTATACTAATATTGTCTCTAAAGGTTTTTTCCTCAATTTCAGGCAGCTGGTCGAGAGAGGGGTTTGTCCTGCTCTGCTCTGCACTGTTGCCTCATCACCTTGAATATTGTGTGCAATTTTGGGCACAGCAATATTAGAAAGATATTAAGCTGTTAAGAGTGTCAACAAAGATGATGAAGAGCCTTTAGAGCTCAATGAGGAGTGGCTGACATCACCTGATCTGCTCATCCTGGTGAAGAGGAGGCTGAGGGGAGACCTCATTTTAGTCTTCAACTTCCTCATGAGGGAAAGAGGAACAGCAGACACTGATCTCTTCACTGTGGTGACCAGTGACAGATTGCATGAGAATGGCTCGAAGTTGAGTCAGAGGAGACTTAGGCTGAGTATTAGAAAAAGGTTCTTCACCAAGAGGGTGTTTGGGGACTGTAACAGATTTCCCAGGGAAGTGGTTACAGCACCAAGCCTGACAGTTCAGTTCAAGAAGCATTTGAATGATACTCTCAGGCTTATGGTGTGACTCTTGAGTATGGGCTAAGGGTTAGACCCGATGATCCCTGTGGGTCCCTTCCAACTCAGTGTATTCTGTGATTCGTGATAGAAGTATAAATATATCACTTAAGAAAATACATAAGAAAAAGAGAGAATGTAAAAGGATAGGAGTAGAAAGATAATCACCATCTGTTGATCCTTGATGATACTTGATTGTTGCAATTTAGATGTTTGTTCATCAAAGTGATGGTCACAATCTTGATCAATTGGGTATGGGGGAAGCCCACAAAACACAGAGTTCAATATGTTTAGGTTTACATGGAAACACCCAGGTATCTCCCCTGAGGGGGGATTTTTACACAGTCTGTTGCAACACTGAATCATGCACAGTTTCATGAAATTGTAAAAAGAACAAACATTTACTTTGATTTGTTTCAATGAGAAGTTTAAAAGGCAGAAATCAGTTTTGATATTTCAGTTTGATCACATGTACTCATCAATACAATGAAAATAAGCAAATTATTTTTTTAAAAAATGCCTTCATTAGACTGCATACTTCAGACTGAAACAGTTTATTTAAACACTATATTTTACCATACAATTTTTTTAGACCTGCAACCCAGCAACTAAATTATTCACAGACTTAAAAAAAGAGCTAGAGCAAAAGCTTGGGTGTTTTTTTTCAATAGGTTGGTCAGTGTTTTCTGGTTTAAAGTCCATACGAACTGTATTTTTATCCATCTCATTTGACACACAGTCAGCATCAAGTAATTTCTAACCTACACAAGGTGTCTTAGCTATCTCTCTTTCTAAAATCTGCTGCTGCATGTACAATGTTTCTACTTCTGCATTGATCATATATGGATGATTGAATTTAGTGCTTACCACTACAGTACCACAAGTTTGCTAGGAGCTTTCTGTTGCCAGATAACGTTCAGTATGATCTGAACAGTAAGTGGTATGCATAAATTTATGCCTGTCTCAGAAGGCACCTACAGTCATTTGGGATTCAGAACACTTCTTTTGGGGATAGTCTCTGGGGCAGAAATAGGGAAGAGGCTTCCTCTTTAATCATAGCTGAATCTGTTTTTATAGCTCAGGAATTGTGGCACAAAGTCTTCAGGGAGAATGAGTGAAGTGACCACTTTGCTTTTTAGGGAGAATTCTTATACCTGGACTTCAGAATAATATGACAAAGCTGTGGAGACAGAATCATGAACTGAGTTGGTGTATGAGTGATTAAACAAGGAAAAACAAGTAAACAGTAGCCAGAGTGGTCATATTAGGCATCAGCCTTTAGGCAAAACTTGTTCTCATCATTGATTTGTGTCATTTTCCAGTCCTTGCATCTCAGATCACTGTCCTTGGTCAGTGCCTTCAAAACTTGAAATAAACAAACTTGTTAATTAATAACTTTTTACTAATAAGTACCTGTAGAATTTATATTTTCAAATAAATTTAAAATGTATTTTATTCCTATCACATATGTACAGCTTACATTTCATTGACACTTCAACTGTTTACATACATTAGATGAAATAGCCTGTGCTTTTTATGGCTTGATGACAAATGTCCCTAAGATTATATATTGACCCTGATATTAACTCAGTTGGTTAGAGCACAGTGCTAATAATGCCAACATTGTGGGTTTGATCCCCATAGGGCAATTCACTTACAAGTCGCACTCGATGATCTTTGTGGGTCCCTTCCAACTCAGGCTATTCTGTGATTCTATATCCTCTGCAAAATCTTTTATGGAAATTACTCATATAGACTAAAAAAAAAAGGTACAAGCTTTAGGTACTGTGCCTCTTTTCTTTATTTTTTTTTTCCTCCCCATTTCTTATTTGCATATTGTTCTTGAGCTAGATTGTTCACATAGCTGTACAGGTAGAGCAAAGGTACTATTGCTAAAAGTACCTCTGCTTTGGCTTCCCAGCATATTTCAGTCTTGACCTTCAAAGTTCACCTCCGCAGTTCAGAGGGGTGTGCAGTTTGCATGCCCATGCAGCCCCTTCATCGCTGTTAAGATTGATAACAACAGCATCAATTGTGATGATGACTTTTTGATGTGGGTTAGTGTCCAATAAGTATGCAAAGGAGACCTTCAGCTTATTTCACACAGGTCACAAAGCCATAAGATTCTGACAAGCTTCAGGTGCTGTTGACCCAGGATAAATTTGAAATAATGACCCAGAGGTGATTGGGTCCATATCCCATTACTATTACTTGAAGTCAATCAGAACTTTTTGACAATAACATCTTTGAAGACCTTTTAATTTGCTTGAGCATGAGTTTCCCCTCTTAAGCCTGTGTTGAATGCCTCTAATCAAATTATGTTTGTTCAGGCTATTACTTCACTAATATCTTAAAATCCTCTGGAACTTTTCCCAATGTTTTCTATTGCTCTCTTCCTTACCCAGCAGCCAATATGAAAGTGAGTTATACTTGATAGCTATTTTTGTGACCCTTTCAGTATTTTGATTTCCTGTTACTGGCTTATGAGAATCAATCCTGCCATCAGATAATATACTAAAACATCAATCAATTATTAGCTTTTATTTAATAGTAAAGTGTCTACAGGCTAGAACTTTGTTAAGGGCCCAAAATTAGACATCAAAAGAAGGGTGATACACATTTCAGAGGCTGGACTAGGTAGTAACCGATTTTAGTCTTTGCTAATATATATTTAATTAACCATTTATTTTTTTTTCCTGAATTGTCATTTCATCATATTGTTTATTTCTTATCCATAGTAACTTATGAAAACTGTTTCTGTTGCTTTAATGATAAATAGGAGAGATTTTGATTCCTGCCAGTTCAAATTGCCCCTATTCCTCTACACAGCCTGTAATATGTCTGTGAAATAATATTTACTTTAAAAAAAATTACCCACTTCCAACAAAGTAATTCCTAGGACTTCAGAGAAATACTGAAAAACTGATTAGTATCCAAGAGACACCACAACCAGGAAAAAGAATCACTCACCATTACAGAGTACACCACAAGTATAGCTAGTATACTATTTCCCAAACTTGCCCTTGGACTCTGGAACATGTAATGACAAAGTCCCCGTTAATGTCGCATGTGATTTCACAATTTACACAATGCTGAATCAAAGTTGGCTATTTGGAGTACTAAAGAGGTGTTCTGTTACATGGAAGTTATCAGACTTTCTTGGCGATACATTAGACTTCTGTGAGGATATTGCTGTTTTCTCTAGATCAGTAGATCAGTAGCTGATACATGTTGATAATCCTTTTTATAATGAAGCCATTCTGGAGGTCATCAGAAGAACCCACCTCAGAAGAGCATGTGGTTAAGATGTTAACATATAAGGCAGAAAATTGAGTGAGGCAGACCAACTCTTGAACATGGACTGATCCTTTGATTTTGATCCTTCAACTCTACCCTCTTATAGACCTACGCAGAAATTCTAAGTTGAACATAAGAAAACTAATTTTCTGAAGACTTCATGGATGCTAGATGTTCTCCATGTCTCCAAACCCATTTATGCTTCTGTCTTAAAAATACTATGTTAGGCATTAATTCAAATAGTGAGTTTTTATTTAGAAAATATCTTTTTGAATCCTAAAAAACATAAAAGCTCCTTTCAGAAAAATCTACATAATTAACATGGGGATTGATCTTCAAAGAAAGTTGGTTTCAAGAAAGAAAAAGGCCCTACCATTTACATAGGCTGTCAATAAACTTGTTTTTTTTTGGGGACTGAAAAAAGTAGAAAGATTTTTACGTAAAGTTCCTTGCCAATTCTTTCAGCCCTTTTATTAACACTGAAATTGAAGTGGTATTAGCTAACGAGTATATGACATTTAAATAATGTTGGGAAAAAATATTAATTCCAGTGGGTTTCATTTGCTGTTCTAAAGCCTTATTCTAATATTTCCATTCATTGTTATTGTTGAATGACAACACAAGAAAGACAAATTTTTTTGAAGATGACAGTTGCTTGCACTGCTTGGATTTAGTGATGAGTCCTTCCAAATTTTTTAAAAGCTTCAAGGAAGGATGCAAATGAAGTCCAAATCATACATACAGATTTTTCTCTTATCTTAATTCTGACCAGGCGAAGAAAGTCATAAAAGATACCTTTGCCAACCTTTATAATGCTTCTATTACTTTTAAAACCTTTAAAATGCCTTTGGCATTGAGCCTGACTGAACTTTGCGTATCAATTTATCTCTGACTTAAACCTGTCACAGACATGAAATGAATCTGGCATATCAACTCATTGATCTGCATCTATATTACAGGTGAACATCATCAGGAAACAACTATGGTTTATGTAATTCAAGGGACAATTAAATATTTCTATTAACATTTTTGTTTGTTTTTTTTTCCCCCCATACTTTATCCTCTCTTTTTAACCACTGTATTTATATCAATGATTTAAAAAAAAAAAAAAAAAAAGCGCCATGTTTCAGTTGCTCTGTAGTTTCATTGTTAGGTTGAAATTTTACTCTACCTAAGCCTCCTGTTATAAATTAATTGCTGATATGTGGCATTGACTTAAATAAAATTCCAGCACTTCAACTTCGTAATTTTACTAACCAGTTCCTTGAAGCTGTAATGGATTGATTGACTTTACTCATCATTTTCTTTTTTTACACTGCCAAATTTAGTTTTACAACTGCTGAACTCTTACCTTCATTTTCTTAACAACAGTAATATCTTCTGAATGAGTATGGGGAGATTTTAGATTTGACAGTTTTTGATTGAGAAGGAATTCTATGTCCTCATTCTTTGTAATGAAACAGTGTTTATAAAAGACCATTTTCCTGGCAGCACCAAAGGAGAAGGTACGTGCCATATTTGCTTCTTGTTGCTGGGAAGACATTTTAACAGTGAAGAAAATACAAAAAGCAAATACCAAATGTAGCCTATGGAAATGTGGGAGATAAGACTGTCTGTTGGTTGAGGCTCTTTCTTCCATACACAGATGGGTTTCCTCAGGGCTGAAAAATGACTGATTTCCCAGTCCTTTTCCTAAATTTTTTTTTTTATATTGAAAAAGTTCTTCAGTATCATCCCATAAAACTCAATGGAGTGAAGGGGAAGTCTTCAGAACTGCCATATAAACGTCAGAACAGTCTCAGAGGTCTGAGACTGTCTAAAATCTGACAAATAGAAAAAATAAAAGCATAAAATCAGTATTAATTATTTTGGTGGTCTCCGAAATCTATAATACTGTCCATAAATAAGTATCCCATGTTCTGAAACCAGTGCCTTCCAAAGATGCAGCTAAATAAGACAAATCATCTCCTCAACCTTTGACATCAGGCAATCAGAGAAGAGGTATTCTCTGACCATGGTGATGTGGATCAATATCAAGATTATTTTAGGTATGCAAGATCTTTGGATAAAAATATAATTCAGTGCATGTTTAGTTGATTTCCTTACAAAATCAGTATCCTCAGTGGTGATACTGATCTATCCAATCAAGTTTTCCTTGAACATTTGCATATTTTTTTTCTACTATAAATAGTTTGAACATCTGCAGCAGTAATTTATAAGCCTCGTTTATCCTACTATTTATAGTATTTTTTTATTAGTTTAAAACAAGTTCTTTAAAAAAAAGGATCCACTGAGATATACTGAGAACTTGAAAAGTGAGAAAGTGGTACCAAAAATATGCTTCACCAAAAGAAGAAACCACAGACTAGTGAGGAAAGAATGATAAATAGTGGACTATAGACTAGCTCAATAGATATAATAGAGCTAAACCACAAACATGTTTTTTCAGTCATGAAATTAGGGCCTGAGGCTTAAATATTTTCCCTGAATTGTTCTTCTCTTTTATTTCTAACTTTTGATAAAATTTGAATGTATATTTTTAGCAGTTAAAGTCCTAATTTTAGTTGTCTTTTGTCAGTGGCTCTCTGACAAACACTGTATATGAATCTCTATTGCTTTAAGGAGTTGCTTCTTAAGTCAGAAGGACAGTGTAAATATCCCAACCATTATTAAAAAATCTTCTAAAACAAAATTTAAAAAAACAGACAAGAAAAAAGCCTGGAATCTTTTTCTTACTCTATGAGTTCAAACTAGGTATGATTTTAATAAAGTCCTTGGGATTGCTTCTATAATTAAAAAAAAATTAAAAAATAAAGTGAGAATAAAATCAGGGCTTCTACATCTTCCTTGTAATTGATCACACATCACAGGGTAAAATATGTGAGTCTGTCCCTAGAGGTGTAAACTAAGTAAATTTATCCCGTTCAAATGATTTGAAAAAAGACATGCTTCTGTATTATTATAAATATTAAAAAAAAAATCAATTTACTTGTCAAGATTGAACAAACCGAGTGATTTTCTGAAAATAGTGCAATAAAAATTTACAAAATCTTAGGGTAACCTGCTATTCTGATACTGAAGGCAAAATTAAATAGATTAAATATTATATTCTTCAACTTGATGAGTGCAGAGAGTTTTAAGTTTCTTATGTGTTGTATAAAGGGTAAGTAAAAATGGTATGGTTAGTATAAACTAGTTAGACAACCTTTGTACTGTGGGCTGTCGAGCTTTTTAGGAGCTGAATTTAGTAGTTATTGATAGGATGCTTTTCCACTCATTCATGTTTGAGTATTAATGTTGCTGGTTCATTCCTCAACCTACCTCTTTTCTAAACTCACAGGAGAAGAGGCAGATTTCTTATCATGTCTACAAAATGAGCAAAATTCATCTTCTAAAGGCAATTTTTTTTTTTTTTTTTTTTTTTTTTTTACTCTGTATTATGATCTACTTTTGACAGGCAAAGACTCTACACAGAGAAAAAACAATTTCCTTTCATGATCAGAATAGAATCTAAAATTCCATAGAGATGTATGTCTAAGTTTCATAAAAGATATTTAATAGCTTAAAAAAAAAAAACTAAGGCTGAAGAAAGTTTTTGTCTCTAATGTGCAAGAATTACTACTGGGAAAGACAGCATGGGTGTGGCAACAATGCGTTCTGCTCTGCTCATTCACAGCTTTGCAATAATGTCTTCATAACTGGGGAAAACCCCAAAGAATACCACCAAATATATTGTGAAAAAATGTAAAGTATGATTAAGAAAATCACAGATATTCAACAAAGAAATAAAAATAAAGCAGTGTCTCTGTAATCTACTAGATGTATTGTCTGGGACAACACAATTCAATTTCACCAAAAAAATTTCCATGTTTAAAAATATATTTTGAAATAACCTGTTTTGAAAATGTGTTTTGCAAGGGAATAGGAGAGGATGGGAAAAGGATTTAAAAAAAAAAAAAAAAAAAGCAATATGTGCTTGTGAAGTGTTTTGGCTCCCAAATAGCATATTCAATCAAAAGCTTCTGACAACCTCCACATTGGAATCTTCTACTTGTCAGTGAGAATACTGTAAAAAAGAGAACAGTTAATATAATCAATTCAGACTTTCAGCAAGTCCCTCCTGATGTTCAGTTAAGGAAGTCTGGTGCTATCATTTTGTTCCAGGAGCAAAACCTAGTAAAGATTGTAACTATGTCTATGTGAAAGCTTAGAAATGGAAGACATGGCAACTTGGAATCTGTTAAATTCTTTAGGGTTTTTGGTTTTAGATTATTTTTTCCCTTTTTCTGAATAAGAAAGGCAATGAATTTCAGAGAATCAGAGAATCACAAAATGGTTTGGGTTGGAAGAGACCTTAAAGATCCTCTTGTTCTAAGCCCCCTGTCATGGGCAGGGACACCTTCTAATAGACCACATTACTCAGAGCCATCCAAGCTGGCCTTGAAGACTTCCAGGGTTGGGACATTCACAACTTCTCTGGGCAACATTTTCCAGCGTCTCATCACCTTCACAGTAAAGAATTTTTTCCTAATATGTGATTTAAACCTAGTCTCAGTTTCAAGCCATTTCCCCTTGTCCTATGATTACACACTCTTGTAAATAGTCTCTTTCCACCTTTCTTGTAGGCTCCCTTGAGGTACTAGAAAGCTGCAATTAGGTCACACTGAAGCCTTCTCTTTTCCAGGCTGAACAAACTCAATTCTCTCAGCTTTCCTCATAGGAGAGGTGCTCCATTTCTCTAATTGTTTTGGTGGTCCTCCTCTAGATTCTGTCCAAGAGGTAAATATCCTTCCTCTTCTGGGGACTCCAGAGCTGGATGCAGTGTCCAGGTGGGGTCTAACAAAAGCAGAGTAGAAGGGCAGGATCACTTCCTTCAACCTGCTGGCCATGTTGCTTTTCATGCAGCCCAGGACATGATTTGCTTTCCTGGTGCAAGTGCATGTTGCTGGCTCATGTTCAGTCTTTCATTCACCAGCACCCCCAAAGTCCTTCTCATCAGGGCTGCTCTCGATCTTTTCATCCCCCAGTCTGTATTAATACTGGGGGTTGCCCTGACACAGGTGCTTGGTCTTGATAAATCACATGATATTCCCATGGCCCCACTTCTCAAGCCTGTCCAGGTCCCTCTGGACAACATCCCATTGTTCGGATGTGTCAACAGCACCACTCAACTTGATGTCCTCTCCAAATTCACTTAGGGTACACTCAATCCCTTCATCTATGTCATTAACGAAAATATTAAATCACATTGGTCCCAGAGATCCCTGACTGACACCACTTTCACTGAAGTTTATCAGGACTATGAGCTGTTGACTACTACCCTCTGGATGTGACCATCCAATTACTTCTTATCCATCTAATAGACCATCCAACAAATGTGTCTCTTTCCAATTTAGAGAGGATGTTCAGGTGGACTGTCTCAAAAGCTGTACAGAAGTCCAGATAAATGACATCTGTATTCCCTTCCCTTGTCCACTGATTCAGTCACTCCATTTTAAAATGCTATTAGGTTGGTTTTTCATAGGAAAGGAGGCTGAATTTAAAAGGAAATAATCAATATGATGATTAATATATGGACTCAGCTGACAGTTATTTCCTTATTTCATGCCTTTATCTATAGTTGTCCACCACTAGCCTATAATTTAATAAGTTAAATTTAACTTAATAATAATAATAACTTAATAATAATAATAACTTAATAAGTTAATTTAATAATTTAATAATAATTTAACTAAGTGAATATTACAACTGGGGGGGATAAATGCTTACAGATAACATGACTTTTAATTTACGTCACTCAAAATCAGAGAAGAACTACTAGAACATTGAGAGGATGTAGACCAAGTAAGTAAGAGAATAAAAACTGAATACTTTTAGTACTGGCAATTTTAGTTAACGACACACACTGATGGTCTTTCACTTAGATCCATTTGAGAGCTGGAACGTACAGGAGGAATATTTGTCAAAATGCATTAGCACAAATAAAGATTGATACAGGAAAAAAGAGAAAGGAATGAGCATGATTAATTTCCATAAACTTACAATACTTCTTCAGTTGAAATACTGAATTTAAGTCAGACCAGTTCAAACATATTAGAATTTTGGGGCTTTTTTTTATTTATTTTAACGAAAATTACTGGGGCAAGAGAAAACTTATTGTGGAAACACTGGTCTTATTCATGCAAGAGTGCACAACAAAGAGAAATTTAAGGAAGCATATCAGCTAATGAATGGTATAAGTTACTGTACAGCAGTCCATAACTTCTACTCTCCCTTTAAGTTACAGCTGTGGTGGGGATAGCCGGCTCCTCTATTTCCCCAGCCTCCCAGGGTCTGGAGAGGATTGCGAAATCCCCACGCGGTCAGGAGTGAAAAGATTCTGGGGACTCCAGAGCTGGATGCAGTGTCCAGACCCAGGTCGGGTGGTCATAGAAAAGCCTTTAATTTACTTTGTCCAGGGTATTTGAACCCTTTGGGCAGGGTTTAGGAAGGTACGGTGTGATTGGGTAAGGGTTCAGGGGGAGTGGTGTGGCTTGGGGGACACCGGGGCCAATAAGTGAACAAGAGAACCAAAACCCAGTGGGAACCCAGGAATAGGGAATGACAGGGGGTACATCCAATAGGATCAGGAGGGGGGCGGGGCTGGATACCCGGGAAAAGGGAAAACTCTCTTCACATGTGAGCAGGGGGTTCTAGGGATTACAATCTAAACAGGGGAGAACCCGTACATAAAAGACGCAGGTGATGTTGGATTATAAAGTCTCTGGTCCTTTGGAAGCTGTCGCAGTGGTGGTCTTGTATCCAGGGGCTTCTTTTTCCACGATGTATAGTCTGGAAAACCCTCTGTCTCTGTTTCCCCTGTGCTGTCGCAGAAGTATTTCCCAACATTTAAGTATAATATTTTAAAAAGGGTACAAAAGAAGACCCTAGGAACTGCTGACCAGTCAGCCTTACTCCAGTGTCAAGTAAGATGACGGAACAGAACTTCCTGGAAGATTTGTCAAGGCATAATGGATGACAATGAAGGGATTTGAGACAGGCAACATAGCTTCGTGAAGGGCAAATTGTTCCTGACTAATCTGGTAACCTTATGTAATGGACTGAGTGCATTAGTGGATAAGGGAAGAGCAACAGGTGTCACCTGTCTTGATTTCTGCACGGCTTTTGACATGGTCCACACAAAATCTTTTTTTTCTGAACTGGAGAGATAAAGTTTAGGTGGATAGACTCTGATGGGTAAGGAATTGGCTGGATGGCTGTGTCCAAATAATAGCAGCCCACAGCTCAGTGTCCAAATGGAAATCAGTAAACAACTGTTGGCCTTCAGAAGTCTCTGCTGGCACTAATACCGTTCAATATGTTTGTTAGTGACACAGACTGTGTCTGCACCTTCAGTAAGTTTGCATATGCCACCCTACTGAGTGGTGCAGTAGGAAGGGATGCTATCCAGAGGGACCTTGACAGGCTGAGGGAGGTCATTCCCCTTCTCTATGGTCTCGTGAATACACACCTGGAATACAGCATCTCTCTCACTGGGATCCCCAGCACAAGAAAAACATGGACCTGGTGAGTCAGTCTAAAGGAGGACAGAAAAATTTTCAGAAGACTGGAACATTTCTACTATGAAAAAATTTTGAGACAGTTTAGTTTGTCCCAGAGAAGAATATGCTCTGGGGAGGCCCTGTGGTCTTTCAATACTTAGAGGGGTCTTACAAGAAGGAGAATCATGTTCCTCCAGTGCCTGTAGTGTAGAACAAAGCATAATGGCTTTAAACTGAAGGAGGATAGATTTAAACTAGATCTAATGAAAAATATTTTTATGATGAGGATGGTGATTTTCTGGAACAGATTCCCCAGAGAAGCTGTGGATGGCCCTTCACAGGGAGTGTTCAAGACCAGGCTGGATGGGTCTTTGAGCAACCTGGTCTAGTCAAAATGTACCTGCCCAGGGCAAGGAGGTTGGACTTGGTAAGATTTAAAGGCACTTTCTAACCCAAAACATTCTATGATTCTATTTGATCAGCCAAAAATGTCCCAGTAAACAGTATAGTGCTTGTTTGCTTTTATATTATGATAACGAGAGAAGAAATATTTCAGTAGCCGAAGACCTAAATAGTACAACAGCGAAATAGGAGAGCTCTGTTCAAGTCTTTTTTTTTAATACTAGTATTCATTTTTATAAGAGAGAATTTTTTAAAGTATTTTGTATAAATAAAAGGAGCTATTTGTGTTCTTATGCTTCCCAGTGCTTGCCTGATCCTATTCTAAGACTTTTTTATTTCTATTTTTATTCCACTCTGTATTTGTGTAATGTTAAATCTATGCATGAACTGTCATTTCCCTGTGTTGCCACAAGGAATAAATGTGACCATTTTCAGAGTGAGAACATGTCTTAAGGAAAATTTTTTCTCTGAATTTTTATTTTGCATTTTCAGAAATCAACTCTTTGTCATTTTCTTGGAAAGTTAATTGGAAGTTGATAACATGACAAATACTGAAAATATCCTTTTGTTCTACCCCAGAAGAATATATTATGTTTTGTATCTGAAACTTTCAAATTATACTTTTTCTTTTTAAAAATCTGATTATTTATTGAACTTCAGGTAATATTTTAAGGCATAATGCATATTTCAGTACATATTTTTACATTTATTTTAATCACCATATGTCGTCTCTTAAGTTTGAGGGCAAAAAATAATCACTGTGCATGAGTTCAGCTGCAAAGAGTAATATTTTTTAGCTAAGCTGCTGTTCATGTCTGGATAAACATTTGTCTCACTATTCAATAGCACATTAAATAGAATTCACATATTCAATTGTAGGGAAATTTTGCAGAGGAAATAAAAATATCTAGACAACTTTTGCAATAAGTGTTCCACATAACTGTAATCTTTTCACCTAATTTTTATAGTAGTTTCCATTTGATGGTTTAAGGTCCTCAGGTACTATTTCATGTTGGGATGTAGATGCAACACTGCTCAACAAAGGAAAAGATTCGCTATAATGTCAAAGTACTTAATTTCTGTGACTCGTAACATTATTCTTTTCTATAATTAACAGATTTTATTTTAAAAATAACTTCTTACAAATCAAGCCTTGCTTTATAACAAAGTAGGAGGAGCAGCTGGCCTTAGGAAGGAAGACGTGTAGAAACAGCTATTGTTGATAATGATTAAAAATGGCATGACATATTATCCACTTAATATATACTCAGTGAGAAAGTCTTTTTTCAATGTCATGTTGTTCGGATTGTTCTTTATTTTCTTTTCCCAGACATTTCTTAAACAGGCAATTATTACAGAAGCACACACATGTGTCTTCATCCAGGAACTGTCTTGAGCAGTATGTGTTTATCAGTGAAGAGCAGGTGCTCTCCTTTTTGCTCATCACCATTTGGATAGTTTTCAACCAATAATGCTTTTAAAAAATGTGAAGAACACCTGCCATCTTTATATCAGAACTGGTATAACTAGTCATATTTTTAGTTTTATTGCCAAGAATATCTAGTTTCTTGAAAGCTTCTATTGGACTCTTCTACCACTGATGTCAATCTGGCTCAGTCCAGCTGTACAGTCAGCGTTTCTTGGCAGCATTTTTTGAGAAGCTGGCTATACATGCTCTTTGTCTTTGAAACATTTAAACTACAACTTAGGAAAGAACTCATTTTGCTTTTCTTCCCTATACCAGAATTTTTCTGTATTTTACTGTGACAAAGAATAGTTTTAGGAATGATCTGTGTTTATATAGGTGAAGAGATTATCCTGAGATATGGATCAAATTGCTAATTTTGGTATTTTTTTGTAGTATTCAGCTATGTACTCTGAACATCTAAATGTTGACTTCTGTGTGTAAACTGAGCCCCTGGATTCCTGTTACAGTTAGTGGAGTCTGAGGCTCACTTTGGTTGCATGTATTTCTATATGCATCTGGAATGACCTGAGGAGCCCTAGGATACCTAAGAGAATGGTTCTCAGAAATATAACTCAATACAATAGGTAGATTTGTACAATTGTGGTATTTTGGAACAGGGAGAGGACTAGGCTCTGAATTATGTTTCTATATGTCTACTACTAGATGTTAAAGCGTCCATTATGGTCCGGTGAAATCTAAGGTTTGATTCAGTTACTTCACAGTAGTGTCTATTGTCATATGAAATGCTCTAGAAAATCTTCTCTTGCATCCAGAATAAGTTCTGAGATATCTACCAGTCCTACATGGATATCTCTGATAAACTCAATTTTCTTAAATGGCATAAGGACCCTCTGTGTCATGAACTCAGTGGGATCTTTATTGTCTATGCTCTAGAACTAAATTATTTATTTTATGAACAATACAAGTAATTAAATATTTTATATTTATTCTAAGGAGTATCAGTAACCATGTTCTTACTCACTGGAATGTTAGAATAGGATTGAAGATAGATCAAGTAATACAAAATCTCCCTGTCTTGAAAAATTACTTCCAAGCTGGATCACATTTCATAGAACTATACACACGCAATAGGAATTAATTATTACTGTGACTATAATTTAGAAGTAGATTTAAGTTATTAAAATTTACTAAATACTTGCAAAAGCAAGATCAATTTTCCTTTTCTTTGTCTGTGTATCAACTAAACTCAGGCAAAGCAGGAGTATATTTTTTTGAAAATTCTTTGCTTTTTTAGAATTAAAATCCAAATGAGGATTTTAGACTCTTTAGAAATCAAATTATAATTTAAAGCATTTTGAGACATACCCCGTTATTTGGTGTATATGAGATACAGGAAGATTTTGACAACCCACTCTAAGCCATGCAATCAGTCTAAGCTACACCCACATTTTAAAATAACTATCTGTTGAATCAATCATATGGGCAAAATCAATGGCTGTCTTGATATATTTCTTAAAAGGAAACCTTTAGGACTAAAAGTTGCCCAGAGCCATGCATTGGTTTTCAATGATAAACAGAATTTCTTTCTCAGTACGCAGAAGTCTTTAAAAGTATTTCAATAGAAAACTTATTTCTAATATCATGGAATATATAGAAGATCTGTCATAGATGGTTCTTTTCTTATTTTATTTTCTGGAAAGTTCAGAATTCTAAAGCACACTGATAAGGAAGAAATGTAGTGATGTGCGAATTAAATTTGCTGAAAAGGCTTGGCAAAATCCATGCATAGTGAAACTGGTGGGCAAATTAAGGTTAATGAGACTTGGGAGCATTAAAATTTCAAACTTTGTAAAAAATATTTCTCCATCTGGATTCCACTCTCATGCAGTGTGTTTCCCCTAGAACTGACTCTCTCCCCTGACCTCCAAAATGTCTCTGTCTGCCTCATATTTGAGCTCTTGATTTTTCTCCCAGGTTAAACAGCACAGTTTAATTTAGCAGGGAGCTGGCCAACATCAATCAGTTGTGCTTCCTATAGCCAGAGGCTGCTGTACCACAGCCTTACCACTCATCTACTTCCCCTACCACCACCTATGACCACGTGGTGCTGAGCCCATTGTTCACGCTTAATCTCCCCCACATCTTTTGAACTTGTAGCTGTTACCCAGGATCATGCAGAAAGATAAACATCAGCAAAAACCAAAGCATAGAAGTCTTTCAGGAACCAAACTTGGGGCTTACAGGAGTGTTGTGGTGTTTTTGGTTGTGTTGCAGGATTGCTATAGGCCTATCTCATTGAATGCAAAATTAAACTGCCATCCACATTAGGAATCCATGTGGCATAGCATGATCAATAAAGTATGTTTTCTCTGATTAACAAAAATTTTCATGCTGCCATGTTTCAGAGATGATCATTCTGTTGGCTAACTAGCACCAAACAAATATCCTGCTATACATGTTTAATACCTGAAAGAGAAAGCATGAATGTACCTGTATTTGCATAGTAATGTTACTACATAACACAACATATTTCTCTTGTATCATAGAAGCAATGGGAAATCTTAGTGGTTTTGTACCAATATCCACAATTCAAAAAAGATTTTACAAATAACTGCCCTTTTCAGGTTAACTGGGTATGGTGAGTTCAAAATACCCCCATTTAGCACATATTATAGCTCCTTAAAAGGATTATATAGTCAATGGTTAAACTAAAACACTCTTGAATAAACTTTATGTGGCTAGACTCAGTTTAACACCTGGAAAGCCTGTGAGTCAAGCTGTAAGGTCGATTTCTAGTATACCTAAAGTAAAATGATCCCACTGACAATTTCACATATCAGTCATATCATAGGCAGTTAGAAATTTTGTTTGAAGTAATGCTGAAGGCTCTGGGGAAATATTGTCAAAGCTAGAGATTTTATCAAACAAACTCTAACAGCTACCAATCAAAAGGTGTTGTTTTGTTTTGGTTTGGTTTTTTTTCCCAGGAAAATTAAACACCTGGTACTTTAGGTACTATTATTAGCTATATATGCATGCACACTTTCACTTTATTTGCTCTTTTTTTAAACAGTATTAATAATGTAGTTGTTTCAGTGTGAGACAATTTGGAAGGATGGAGACCTCAGACAGAAGTCTCCTCCTGCAGATTCAATACCCATAGTTTCTCCAATACAGAGAGATAGACAGAACACTCCCATATATAAGTGGAAAAGTAACTCTTTATCAAGAAGAATGTTGATGAGAATACTGATAAATACAGGTTAAACCAAACAATGAGGAGAAACTTCCCAAATCCTGGCCTGGCCTCCTCCACCAGGAAAAAAAGCACATGTTGCCACAAGACAGAGATATGATGGTCATTTCTGCCACACACAGAAAAGCTGGCAGGAATGGTTGGAGAGTCAGCACTGGCTCGAAATTGCAGTAGCAAAGATTCGATATCGGCAAATGCTTGCATGGTGCTAAGTGAGGCCATGGTGCTGGTCCAGGCAGTTGGAGCAGGGCTGCAGATCCCCAGGTGACTGGAGTGACCCACAAGACACCCATTGGATCCAACGACTTTGTTTTTGCAATTTGGATGTTCATTGGTCAAAAAGATGGTCACAGTCCAGATCGAGGTGGTGGTAGAAACACTGTGTGGTAAGCAATATCTTATGTAGTAAAGGAAGAAAACCCAGTGGTGAGTGAAGTCCAGGTGTGGTGGTCTTTTATTGGGCTTAAGCTGGGTGGGAACACTCCTGGTACTTCCCCTGGGGTGGAGGAGTTCTGCTCTGGATGATGTAATACTGGATCATGGGACTTTTCAGGAGTCTTTCACACCAAGATATTACAGCTGCCTGTTACGTCAGCACAGGTTGATCCATTATAGTCTATCAGCAAAAACAAACAAACAAACAAACAAAAACATAAAAAAAAGCACAAACAAAATATTAACCAAACACAGAAAACGAAAGTTAGTAAATTGCTGAAGAGTTTTAAAATTTTAATTATTTTGGAAAGCTCAAAGGATGTTGTTGCTTTCTCTTTCTTTGAGATGGTTTGACTTGGGAACAGAGATGTAAATGAAGAAGGGAAATTATTCCAACAATATTTTTGATGCATCAAAGTAATTTTCAAAATAGTTTATTTTTATGTTAAATATTAATTATGTTTTGTTGCATTTCATAGATTAAAACTACTTCTTCTTCTGGTCAATTTGCTAGCAATTTCAATAAACATAAATCATCAATCAGTTTTGAAGTGACAGATGAATTTAGAAGCACAACAATTTCCAGGATGAACTTTAGGGAATATTTGATCAAATTCTTTTCTCTAGTATTGATATGTAAACTTAAATCTAATCTAAGTTTTTAAAAATTTTAAACCAGGATTCTAAGAATTTAGCTGGGATTTAATCCTGCTTCACACCAATGTAACTGAGAAAAGCATTCAACTTATGTTTTCCTCTAAAACAAATGCCTCCCTTTGGGGTAAAATCTCCTTTTCTAATATTGAAATAAAAGCCAGGAGAGTTGCAACCGTGCATTTGACTGAAAGGAAAATGCTTAGCTAATGCTATCAGCTCTCAGCTTGAAGCTGCTTCTGGAATCAGAGATAAATGTAGGTCATACTCTGGCAATGGCCAGAGGATAAAAACTTTCAGTTACAAGAGTAGGAAATGCCATGATCTATCCTTTTTCTTCCAGCCACATAATATCCCACCTCAAAGACTGAAGGTGGATGGCTAAATGATGTCAGGGAATGAGCTTGCTCATATTACTCAGATATTACAAACTTTAGATCAGTCTGTATGAGCTGTAGTTTCTCATATTGATATCGGATGCTATTACAATTATTGCAATAGTTACCCAGAAATGTGTAATTCAGGTGATACAGGATACTCTGTAAGTCACTACCTCTAAGGGAATTGTATACCTTTAATTGAAGGATATAAAGTCATATATGGATTTAGTCTAGTAATAATCAAGAAAAACACAGAGCAACAATTGAATATGCAAAAAATTGAATTGCTTTGATGTCAGGTGAATTAGTTACAAGCATTTACACAACTGCATCTTTAGAATAATTCATCACAATTACCATTTTTCTGACCAAAAAAAAAAAAATTAAATCCCGAGTCTGACACAGAAAAAAAGTTTTGCAAGAGAGATGCAAGACAGATTTGGCAGGTGGGAGATGTAGATATAGAATCATGAGCAGAACCTCAGAATATGGCAGCATATGAGAGCAATGTCAGCTAAAAAATAACTTTCCAAGTTAGGAAAAAAATACAGAAAACAAACTGAATATCCAAAAGTTGTTCCACTCTTATTTCCACAAAAATACATGAAATGTAAATGTTTTCTCTGGGAAACAAATTATGTTTATGATCAAAGTAGAATTTGTAGTATGGAAAAAATTCTTTTCAATCTGATGGAAAAGTACTCTCTTGATGTTTGTGATTGCCTGTGATTGTCTATTTACCTTTATTGAAATCGATGTAGATATTATTAGCTCTACTTAACATAATCAGATAAGTGCTTTGTAAATTCTGTGTGGTTTTTTTCCTTGCTGCTTTTAGGTCTTGATTTTTAATATCAATGTTAAATATTTTAATATTTATTTTAATTGAAACTATCAGAACTGCCTAATTTTCTAGTTAATTTAGAATCTGAAAATCATTGCTTCAGGTTTTGAAATCCTCAGGCTTCTCAAACATCCTATATACTAAAATATAAATAATCATAACCAAAAAAAAAAAAAGAAAATATATTAACAACAACATTTTTCTAAATATAGTCTTATTTTCAATTAACTGTTTTGTAGTAAGTTTGCAGGTATAAGGATACAAGGATTAAAATAATAAAAAGTGAATAATAAAATATAAGAAGTAAAAATAGTTGATGTGTCCAAAAACTTGTCAAGCCTTTTTCCAACTTTATGAACTGATCTAATAAATTTAGTGTCATAACACCCTAGAAAGTTTGTCATGCTATGATAGCCTGGTTTTATTTGAACTAGGGCTATTTAATATGTGGCATTATTGTACACTGTGACCAAAGGTATGTGATACACCACTTTTTCATTGAAAACAGCTTCACAGTGAGAAGTTAATAAAATTGAAGGTATGGGATAAAGTCAAAGGAAATTAAAAAGATGACACAAATAACATTTTTGCAATTAACTCATCACAAAAATAAACCTATACCTTTAGGTTGTTAGAAGTTAATTCTACAGATGAGAGTACCATCTGCAATTTTATATTCTGTGAATGACAACATCACTAGAAAAGTGATTCAATTCTTCTGATATTAGAAATCTGGAAGCTTTTACTCCCTGAAAATTCTGTCAAATATCTATGAACTGATAAACAAACCAAGATAAAATATTAAATTAGTAGTAGCAAAAGCAATAGAAAGATTATATGTTGGGGTGAGGGGGTAAAGGTGTAGAACTTCTCTGCGAAAGAACTAATTATGCTTTTGTATGAGATTTCCAGTTATGACCCAATATATTGAAACTGTGACCCATGGTTTAAATAACTTGTCATTATCAGCATAAAACTCTGCCTGCTTAAGTTGCACTTCTGCTGTATTTCTCTGTCTTTATTTTATTCATCGCTGCCCAAATAGTTTTATTTTCAAATTTTTTTTTTAAAAAATGGGTTTTAAACCACTGTTGTCTGTTGTAAAATTCTAGATATGAAAGAGAACTAATAAGTATTTTATCTCCCTTCAATAATTTCAATACTCCTATATGAATCTATAAAAAAACCAATGCTACATAAATATTCACAGGTTAAAGAGGGAACGTGTAGGAGGAGGGCATACCTTGTTTCAGTAATGACAACCTGTCCCATATATGCAAATTGTATTTGAAAGAATTCTAAATACATATACATGTACTCAACTCTCCCTCTAGCTGAAACACATCTATTGCACACACTTTACCTCAGCATGTAACAAAGCCTATAGGAAGATTACTGCAACAGAAGGTTTTATCCAACTTCAATTTCTCAGTTCCTCTTTTCCAAAAATCTCTTGCTTTTTGAATACCACCTTAGTTTTAGGTTACACAAAACAAGTCTCAATTCTTTTCTTTTATTGTAAGAGTTTTTCCTAATACGTCACTTAATGCAAACACAGCATCCTCACATACTACTATTAAAAGAATTTCTCTAGTATCAGTAAATACTCAAACTTTATCATTTAGTCAGGCAGTTCTCAAAAACAGGCAGATGACTTGGTTTTAGACTTCATACTTAGAAATGTTTTTAGGACCATCTTTGAAAATTTATCATAGCTGACATAACACTTAGATACCCTTGCATTACCACAAAAAAAAAAAAAAAAAATAAAAAAAAATCCAATATTGCTTAATAAGATTGCAACAGATACAGACGAGAAACTGCAACTCAAAAGTCCCAGATATTTCTTCAAATCACTTTGTTATATTTGTAATTTCTATCAAAATCCATATGTCAAGTTATACTGGAAACTTCCACCATATAAAAAATGGTAGTGATAAATCTCTATGTCAGTTTATTTCACTTTTGAGGCTTCCATTATTCTTTATGGTCCGTACTGATTATAACTCAGTGCTAGATCAACATTCGCCCACTAGAGAGTCACTCAGACTAACACATTTAGTTTAGAAATACTGGAAATTTAAAGAAATATATTCCCCTGATTGTATTTGTGTATTTGGTATGTCAAATGTGAAATGGAGCATTAAGTTAGAAGTTAAAAAAAAGACATTGTGACAGAACAATGAAGTATAGCATAGTAATACCACTGTGTGTAGTTTTAATGTAAAGAACACAGGAAGAAATGCCTAGAAATCTGTCTTGAAAGATAGAAATTTCTTGGGTTAACTCTCCATTCACTTATCTCTTTTAAAGTTTCATTTACAGTGTTTCAACAGTCCATAATTTATCCTGAAAACCATTTATTTGTTGGCAAACCCCCACCCAGACACACATGTTAACAAAGGTAATTTAACATAATAAACAGAAGTTTAATAATGAAAGTACTTACAGAAGGATTGGGCCAGAAGTTTGAAAAAATACTTTGTTATCCTACTATGCCTAGGGAATCTATCTGCATATATTTATTTATGTATTTAAGCTGCACATGGAGTGTACAAAAATTGGAAATTCTAAAATTAAATTATGTGACTGGACATTCATTGTTCATTTCATCCTGGTCTATGATATAGTCCTTATATATGTCCATGTTCTCATCTTCTGTTCACTGGAACTCATAATGTTATAAGCAGAGAACTGAGAGTGCTTCCTGAATTGCTTAATGAATATTTCTTCAAATTCACAACACTTAAGGTATGAGCCTAAGTATCATCTCGACTCCCTTAATTGTCCTCTGAATATTTCAAGAGATATATATTATATATAGCTGTGGTTTATTCCAGCTGGCAGCCAATCCCCACACAGCCACTCACTTCCCCACCAGCAGGATCAGGGAGATAATCAGAAAGGTAAAAGCCAGAAAACTCATGGTTTGGGATAAAGACAGTTTAATAGGAAAAGCAAAGGCCATGGTCACCAGCAAAGAAAAACAAGGAATTAATTCACTGCTTCCTGTGGGCAGGCAGGTGTTCAGCCATCTCCAGGAAAGCAGATCTGCATCACATGTAACATCTACTTGGGAACACAAATGTCATCACTCCAAATGTCCTCTCCTTCCTTCCCTCCCCACCTTCCCCCTTCTCCTCCCCCTGCCCCCCCTTTTATATACTGAACATGATGTCATATGGTATGAGATATCCCTTTGGTCAATTTGAGTCCTGACTGTGTCTCCTCACATCCTCTCATGTACCTCCAACCTCTTTGCCAGCATGGCAGTAAGGAAAAAAAAAAGGCCATGGCTCTGCATAAGCCCTGCTTGGCAGTAACAAAAAACATCTCTATCTTATCAACTCTGTGTTCAGCACAAATCCAAACCACAGCCCCATACCAGACACTGTGAAGAAAATTAACTCTACCCCAGCCAAAACCAGCACATATATATGTATATATTGCTCTTAGCAACCTGATCTAGTGGAAGGTGTCCATGCCCATGGCAGATGACCTTTGAGGTCCCTTCCAACCCAGGTTGATTCTATGATTCTGTGGTAATGAAGCTATACATTTTTAATTTAGGATTTCCTATGGGCTTGTTTCTGTAGGGTTGTTTTTTGCCTCTTTTATTTTGTTGTTTTTTTTATTATTTTTATTTTTGGGTGTGGTTTTGTTGTTGTTAGGGGTTTTTTTTGTTCTAAAGACAAAATCCACAACAATCTCGTGTTTAATGGTGTGGAACATAATATTGTGTGTCTATTTTGGAAAGTGAAACTCAAAATCATGAATTAAGAACCTGATTTTCTTGTGCAATGAAGATAGCATTTATCATATCTAATTGGAGCTAGGAGTTACCAGTCTTTGCTTTCTTCAGTAAATGTACTAACAAGCATTTATTTCCCCTGCCTTGTGCACCTGTTAGAAGCAGGGCTATCTACACATGAGAAGGTACTTATCTCTCACTTTCATCTATAGCAACACTTATATATTTGATCCATAGAAGACATAATCCCTAGCATAAAAGGCATATCTAAGAGATGACACAAAAAGTCCAAAAGAAGAGCATTTTCTAAATTCTACCTTTCCCTTGAACTTCAGTTATCTGAGGCTGTGATATATCTTTTTAATAAACATGAGTAGGTTTCTCTTTTATTTTAAAATGAGAGCAGCCTGTAACTCCTGTGTTGTTACTCCTGCCTACATTTTGTAATACAGCAAGCTACACTACTTGTTCAACAAATTACATTTGTGTTCAGTGCCCTCTTCTGCCTGACAAATTCGTACTCATCTGCTGAGCTATAACTTAGGCTTGTAGCCACCTCTTCTGCAAAATCTAGCCCATGGTACAGTTGAGAATACAAAAGTCATGAACCTTTGGAAAAGCAACAATAAAGAACATGACCCTTGCATGCTGATGAGGGTATTCTACTCAGTTTTCTCTCATCAGTCTTGAATTTAAAGTCATCCTTGAATGAAAAATACTGAAGCACTCTAGAGCAAGGACAGAAACTGAACTTGCTTTCTCCAAATAACCTTCCATCAAGAGTACCTTCATTGCTATGATGTATAATTATGTCATTTATTTGCATTCCCACATAAATATTTTTATAAACACACAGAGAGGATTTGAGTGATTGAAAGCCCACGGGGCAGTGTAAGGTTATTTTATAATGCCATAGAAGATGCTGAGTTCAAATCCATGTTCCTACTGTGGACAACTGATCTTGGTGTCTAAATGAACATTGATGATTAAGAAAATCAGAATTATTAATAGTGAAAAGCTAGGCTGGTTGTATGCAGTTTATGATTTTCTTCATTTCTTACTTCTAGAGAAAACAGGGCAAAAATAGATGTCCTTCTATCTTTTTTGTCTTTGTAAACTGTGTCAGAGAAGAGTCAAAATCTAATGCTGTTTTGAAACTTTTCTCTTTCTGGTTTTGTTCTCCTTCATTTAAAAAAAAAAAAAAATAATTGCAGGCAGACATGAGAAAAAAAAGGAAAGCATCATATATTCAGATGAAATGCAGTTATACTTGTTTGAAGTTTTTGTCATTATTATATGTTATGTTTCATACAATAAAACATATCATCCTCACACAGTGCTTTCATTAGGAGCAATTGTACAGTAGCAAGGAATTTTTTGAGTAAAACATGTTTAATTACCTTTGAAGCAGAGGTAAAATGATGTGAGGGTTTTTCAGTATGGCAGTTCCGCTTGGTTCTCTGCCTATGACCATGGTACCTTAGAGACATATCACATACCCTGAGAGAGCAGTTACAGGAATATTGCACATAGTTACTATCTCTGTATGTGTAATGGGAAAGTCTTTTCCAGTGGTGTATTTGTAACTTCTAAGTGAGATAGTGGCACAAAATAAACTAAAATAAAATATTAAAGATCAGACAAACATTCAGAAATACTTATGTCAATCCAAGATCTGTGTATCCAAGTCTGGAAAAATTTCACAAGATGACACCAACCTCCATATTCTTGGTGAGACATTTGAAGTAGGAAAACATTCAGATGAGATTTCAGAAAAAATAGGAATGCTGTTAGTGTGACAGTCATCACACGTGGGGAAAAGTATGTATTTTCTTCTGCTAAATAATAGCTAAACTGGTTGAAGCATCCGTAAAAGATGACTGTTACGTGATTTTAATAATTTGGAAACAATCAGAATGAAATTAGATGTGATCCAGAGATTTATTTTTTATTTAAACCAGCTAGTCTTAGTTAACTGTACAGTTTTGTACATTAAAAAAGGACACTGCTTATCATGTCAGTTGGATAAAGAAGAAAAAGAAAAGGCTTGTATGTAGAAAATGACACAGTTAAAGA
The DNA here is from genome assembly GCA_035583185.1 of Anabacerthia variegaticeps. Lineage (NCBI taxonomy): Eukaryota > Metazoa > Chordata > Aves > Passeriformes > Furnariidae > Anabacerthia > Anabacerthia variegaticeps. The sequence continues at coordinate 80,899,621 of JAWWEW010000001.1, read as the reverse complement.
AAAAATAGGGGCATATTAGTAAAGATCTGAAGCTTTTAAATAACCATTTTTACTACTATAAATCTTAAACGTGTACAGACTAGGTGAATCAAGTCAAGACACTCAGATACAACACTTTATTTCTTTCACTAAGGAACTGATAGATTGGTATTGTTAAGTTATGTTAATGCTTTAATATTATGCTGTATTATGCATAATTTATAACTCTAGTGCCAAAATGCATGAGTGCAGTTCTCCTGATTAGATATTTTAAGAGCTGAGAAATCTGCAAACTCTCTGGCTGACATTATTTTATTTAGAAAATCTGCTAATAGAATGTTGGTTTAGCATATTCACAATGAGTAGATTTTTGAAGAATGATGGATGTATCAATAAGTTTTGTTGCAAGGAATGTACGTAGATAATCCATGACAGCATTAATTACTTCAATGTATGATGTTAACTAAAATAAATTAGGAATAGATTATCATAGACTACTATACCTGATTAAGATGTCTCATACTTGTTTCTGTAGAATATGTAAAACTCTGTTCCATGCATTTAAAGATAACAGCATAACTGTTAAAATTAACAGAATAAAGTGTGAAGTGCCACTTGATTCTGAATTTTAATGCTGAAACAGTGCTACTTTTTATTCATTGAAATCCTTCATAAGCATTTCAAGTAGTGACAATTTTTTAGGAATTTTGAATCTCATTTGCAGGTGAAATAACCTACTTTAATGCTGCAGAAGCAATTGAGGAGGTTTGGCAGTAAAGATGGCATCAGAAGACAGTGTTAAAAAACTAGGCTTTTCTAAATTTAGATCATACTTCAGGCTAGATAGCTATGTTTGAAGAAAACTCTTGGCTTATTAAATACAAATGGTCTCATCAATAGTTAAGCTATATTCCTTTATATATAACAATCACAACACATCTTATATCAGTTTAGAAGTTTTGACTCCTCTGTTACCACTGAAAACTCCTGTCAGAGTCTCATGATTCCAACAGCTGGAAATGCATAGTTTAAACTTACTCACAATTGTCCATACCTATCTGTTCCCAAATCACCAGTTTTCTTTATTTGAAGATTGATTCTCAATTATTTATCTCTCTGGCCATTCTTCTACTCAGGTTAACCAAACTATTTTTTCTCTTTTTCTGTCTGCTGTTTGGTGTCTTCATTCAGTAATATTCACCTTTTAGCATTCCGAATATTAGTGACTCAAAAGCATGTAAAATTACAGAAGAAATATCAATGATATCTTATGAACCAAAAGTAATACTTCCTGTTTCATGAGCGAACTTTTTCTGAAAGACCAAATCTACCTTTTCATTACCTTGTGGTCAATATTAATGACCCTGTCATGACTCTTCTGATACCATCACTTTATGATAATTTTCAAGATTACAACAACTGTTTGTTAGTCCATTAATTTCTACACATGACCTTGTATTTTTGAATTTTTGGGTGGTACTCAATTTTTATTAAACCTGATCAGTGTTCTTCCTATTCTCTTTCCTGTTTTATACCATCTGAAATCCATTTTCTCCCCAACAAAACAGATAAGAAGGGAAAATGACGAAGGCTCAAAACTAAAAAGATCAAGGCACGTGCAGTCAAAATAATCCATGAAGTCTGAATTACACTTGAAGATTGTACTTTAAATGGTGAATACAGCTAAACCGGACCAAATTCTGAAGTTACCAATGAATTATTACAAAACTGAACATTTTTTTTTCTATAGAGAGTAACAGGTTGAAGTTTTTATTGTTTATACTTTTATTATTTTTTATTAAATAAGTCATATTTTAAGCTGTTCTATTATTTAAAACATCAGGTAGTACCTAACTATTTATCCAGCTATACACAAGTGTTTAAAGGGCTAGAAACTAAAGTATTGCTTTACTAAATTTTTCATTGACTTTGAATATGACATCTGTCAGAATATGAAAAGTAATATGGTTTGAAGAGGAAAGAAAGATGTGTTTTGATATTTGGTGAGACTGTGGTTGTGAAAAAATTATATCTAAAGAGAAACTACATTATTCATTCATATATATATATATATATATATATATATATATAATGTTTCAGGAAATATATAACTATCTCAAGACACACTATTCTATGCGTTACAAGATACCTAGTAGTTTCAGTTGTCAAGAAAACTGAGAGGTTTTTACGTCCTTGTTAAGTATTCTCTTTACTGAGAAAGTCACATTGGATTAATTCTTAGAATAACATTCATCATAATGATTTTCTGACTTCTAATCCCTTCAAGAGAAGTTATCTACAAGTACAGAAGTTGAACCATAACTAGGCAAGTATTTTTTAGTTGGTTGATCCTTCACTTAGGTTTCTATGCAGCTAACTTATGTGGATGAGTCCATTAGTCTCAGTAAAATGATGTTTTTAAGTACATTCAAGAATTAAAATAAATTTGTCTTTAATGTTTTCAGTCCATTTGGAAGGCAACTTGTGAGTAAAAGAATTATACATATCTCTCCAACCTCCTCTTCAGAAATGAGTCTGTTATCCAAAACTTCATCAGAGTATTATCAAAACATATAAGAGTGATCTGAAAGAATCAGTTTCAGAGGACCAAAATAGAGTACACCATCAGCAAGATTGTATCTGGAGTCCAATTCTTTCACTGGGGCAGTGAGGCTACAGGTGTGTCAATTTGTCTTTAAAAGGAAATGAGAGAGATAATTTACTAATCCATGTTGATAATTAAAGAGAAAACATGATCATTAAGTATAATGAAAAATGCATAGAGAAAAAAACCTATTAACTAAGAAAACCTAATAACTATTCCTAAATATATAAGAGAAAGTGATGAACTGTGGGATTCATGCCCAGAGTTTAAGGGATAAAATGAGTGATATAGTTTTTCCTTTTAGACTATTGAGAGGGACTTATCCTTCTTCAACATCCTGTCATACAGATGATCCTCTCACTGTCTTGCAATGGTGAAGAAAGACAACCTTCATCCTTCCTACTGAAAAACTGCTACCAAATTCTACTTGTCAGCTTGGCTTTCCTCCCCCCAACCCCCTCCCCTGCAGATGATTTCTTAGACTCAGGAATTATAGAAAAGAAGCATATAAAGAAAAAAAAAATCTTATATCTTGCATTTCCCAGGATCAAATCACTTTTCTATTCAGCTTGATTTTAGGGGGAAAAGCAAATTAAGAGATATTTTGCACTAGATATGGTTTCCAATTGAAGCAAGGTGAAGGGGTAAGAAGTAAAGCCTCATCAAATTAAGTAGCTGTTTTGGATAGGGATAAGATTCCTTTTATTTAATCTTGCAAATAAGTGAAATAGAGGAAAGAAAGCTTTTTTTTTTTTTTTTTTTTTTTTTAACTTACATCAGCTAGTGATTTCTATTTTCCGTATTACTCAAAGGGAAGAAAGACAAATAATGAAAAAAAAAAAAAATCCAAACTATTTGAGTACATGCATGAGCATACACAGTCCTTCTTTCCCCAAATATGAGACATGCTGAACAGTGGACATGAAATATGAATAGTACTTTTAGTGAATCATAGAATAAAATCTTAGAATACCTGTTGTGGTCAAGTTATTAAAATTAATAGAAGTGCCTCAGCCCAAAGGAAGGTACAAAAGAGACCAGATGCCAAAGTCAATAGAATAGGGTTTATTAATGGTAAATGTCAGGCAGAGAAAGAGAAATAGAAAGAAATAGGAAAAGGAGGCCTGGTTGTCTTGTACATGCTACATGATAGCACTGAAGATGATCTGGTCCATGACTTTTCCCAGCATTGATATCAAGCTAACAGGTCTGTAGTCCCCTGGACTCTCTTTTGAGCCCTTCTTGTAGATGGGCATCATATTGGCAAATCTCCAGTCAACTGTGATGTCCTTGGTTTAGTCAGGACCAATGATGAATGATAAAAAGTGTTTAATTCTGATTTTGTGGTCTAGTTTGTAAATGTTCAAGACAACAAAGACATGCTACAGAATATAATCTCTCCCAATCTCTTTTTGAATGAAGCACCATCCAGAGAGATCAATAGTAATTTCATTGTAATAGTTTGTCATCTAACATAGTCAGAACAAAAAAGTGACAAACATTCACTGACAATCTCACCTTCCAAAACTTTAGCTTCTGTTACTACTTCTTCTGATGGCAAGCAATATTTGAAGCAGATAAATTAAAAAAATAAATAATAAAAAAGAACATAATTTATTTAAAAATTGTTTAAAAAGTCCCCTGAGTGCATGAGACAAAATTATATATTGATACTATAAAAGCTGCTGGCTCAGGAAGATAATTTTTATCAGATGTATGTATTTCAAGCACTTGCATACAAACTGTTGATGTATATTAGAAAAAAACAACAAAAACCCCAAATCTATTACTATTTCTTAACATCAAGGCCAGAACTGTCATATTAGTCAATAATAAGAATAAAAATTTAAGGAAAAAAAGAAAATGTTTTTAAGTACAGTAGAAAACTTAAAAATATGTTTGGGCCATGTTTACCTATGTTAGTCAGTATTTATTCACATAATGCATGTCACAGACAAATTGGGGAAAAAGAAATTCTTCAGTAAACTATTTTAATATTAAAAAAATAAAAAAAAAATAACACAAAAAAAACAAACACAACTCCCACCACCCCCCCTCAAAAAAAAAAAAAAAAGAAAATACCTAACCCCCACAAATTTTGAACCATTTGCTTTTCTTGTTATTTCTTGCAAGTGGATTTGTAAAATAGTCTGCCAGTAGTAAAGGATTCATAATTTCAAGCATGCTTGGAATATATGAATAAATGTAACATAATATTGCATTGGGCAAAATACTAATTAATTTTATTTAGTGTTCTAGTCAAAACAGTTTGCTATTTAGATATTCACAATGCTTTTATATATAACTAATGAAGAATAATTTTTCTGTATAATCATCATATAGAATGAAAAGCATACTTGTAAATATATTAGTATTAGCTGTTCAAAGATCTACTGAAGTCAGTCTACTCAGAATAAGCATAAACAACTCTTTATTTTGTTTAATAGCAGAACAGATTGTGTCTTTTTTTTTTTTTAACAGAATATTTTCACAGTGGAAAATGATCACTCCGTCTCCAACACTGAAATTAGTGGGAGAATGTGCAGAGTAAACTATACATACTTGAAAAAAATACATTGATAAAAACATCTAATGATGCAGCAGAGAGTGAGATATGTGGAATGAATGTGGTCTCACATTTCAAGTCACTCTAGCTAGTTGATTGTATAAGCTGACTTTTGTTCATCTCTGCCTTTCACCAGTTGCATCAACTCTATGCTTTCACAAGAGTGAACTTAGGTTTTTAAACTAACATCACTTTTGAACTTCACTGTGATTATTTCTTTTAGTATGCTAACCACATTTGTCTGTTCTTGTCAGTGATCACTTAAGAATCCTCCAGTGCCCTCTTTGAAGGGCCTATTCCAGTCACTCAGCTTACATGCTAAACTTTGCATAGGCACCTTGCAGCTACCACTACAGCTGCTCTCATTCATCCAGACAAAGTTTTAGCCAGGACCCAGAGGACCTTCTCTAGAACAACTCTTCCAACTTTAAAGGTCTTAAATTAATTAAAATGTGATGGACTGAGCCATTCCTAGGTTTCTATCCTCCTTTCCTTTAAAAGGCATCTGATTTTTGAAATATATATTGACTATGAAGACGTGAGGAGAAATCTGAAAGGAAGAAGGCATCTCACAAGGAAAGAATCACTATTGGAAACATTTTAATTTTCAGGCTGTAAATCACTAGAGACTGAAAAGTGTTGGCATGGCCCAATAGTGACAAAAAATTCTGTTTTGTGCCTCCCATTCTTGTTTTTTAGAGAGTTATCATCACTGACAGGCACCTATTCATTCTTTTGGAGTGACTAATAAACTCATGGGATAAAGATTTTTCTTGGGGTAATTATAATACAAAGCTTACTATTTGTTGGGCACCAGAGAATTGCCAAAGACATCCATGACTTTCCTTGACTCATTTTCCCCATAAGGGCTTTGGGGACATCCATATATACTGTTCAACTGACATCCAGTGGATCTGCATCTGTGTAAAGACAAGCTACCTTTCTTTATAATACACAGCCAGGTCAATTTATTGGACAATAACAAGGCCAGGTTGGATGGGACTTTCAGCAACCTGGTCTAGTGGAATATGTCACTGACCATGGCAGTGGCATCTAGTTAGAACTAGATTACATTTAAGGTCGCTTCCAACCCATAGCATTGTATGATTCTATGATAGTCAAATACATCTTACTTGTCAGTAATGCTGTTTAAAACTTCAAGCATCTTCAAGCAGGACAAGATCAAAGGCTACTACCTGATTTAGAGAGGAGATTTAGTTATTTTTTTTCCCATTAGTTTCTTTTTCTAGTGTTTCTACTCAAGCAACTTTACCTATACCAGCTCTAATGTCAGTTTTTGCAGAATAGCAGTTAGAAATGTCTTCAGATTCCAGGTCAGATTTTGCTGCCTTTTTTTTTTTTTAACTACTTCTAAATCTAAGTAGTTCCCTCTGTGAGGGTGACAGCAACTCTGTTGATCAAAACAAGGATAAGCAGAGTAAAACATTTATCACATGAAATCACATAGGCCTGGTTCTGGTTTTACGACAGAGGAGCAATTTGCAAAATATGTACCACTCCCATTTTAAGGCACGCTTCCATATTTTCTGAAATAATTTTGTTTCTATGTCCCCAGATGTCAGCATTCCTCTTCTACAGTCATTATTCTCACCTTTTTTTTTATTTTTGCTGTTTTTCTCAATTGTTGAACACTCCCTTGACTTTCTTCTCATCTTTTGCATTCAGTCAGGCTGAGCTGTCTCATAAATCTTGGCACCATCCCGGTACTAGTGAATTCCCCAGGTTTATGGCTTCCAGAGCTAAAGGCTTTCCAGTGTGACATAAGTGCTTAAAAAGCATGTAACTTATTTTACAAAAATAAGATGTGAATGAAGCCAGGGAAGACAAGTCTTCCTCTGAAGCATGCAAGAAGTTTAGTTATAGATACTATGATTCCACAAACTGCAGAACTCTCTACTAGACACACCAGAACTATAGAGTTTAACTCAATATGCCCTGCTTATTCCAGGCTGAAGATGGGATAATTAAAAGAAAAATTGGGCCAAATTTAACCTTCAAAAGGAAACTTTACTAAAGTAAGTAATTAAAAACTCACTTCAAGCTGTGGTCAATTCTTTCACATTAACCATCAATACATATACAAAGCTGGCCGTGTTTAACAATCACATTCCAAACTTAGTTTGCATTGAGTATTCAATACCACAGATCTGTACACCTAGCATTGATGGAGAAGAGTCTTGGTTGTCTTTAGGCACCAAGACTGAGGCGATGAAGCTTAAGAGCTTTGTGACAAGAGAAATTGGAACTGAAGAACTTTCTTCCTTGTCTTTCCTCCAGAAAGAGGTGTGGGGTTCGTGTGCCTCCTCTGCTCCTAGTACTGCTTATTTCATTTTGTCTTGTATATTTGGGAGAATGTCCTCTCTAGACTGTTCACAGTCTGTTGTGCTTATCCTGTCCTTGGTCTGGCAATTTTTTGTTTCTTGGATGCCTCTTACATCCAACTTGTCCTGGTTTCATCTGGGATAGAGTCAACTTTTTTCTAGTAGCTAGTACAGTGCAGCGTTTTGGATTTAGGATGAGAGTAATGCTGATAACACAGGCATATTTTTGTTATTGCTGAACAGTTCTTGCACAGAGTCAAGCCCTTTTCTGCCTCTCACACCATCTCACCAGTGAGCAGGCCTGGGAGGCAACACAGCCAGGACAGCTAACCTCAAGAGACCAAACAAATATCCCATACTCTATGGCATCATGGTCAGCATATAAATCTGGGGGAAACCTGGCTGAGGGACTGCTGCTAAGGAGCAGGTTGGGCATCGTTTTTTTGGTGGGGAGCAATTGTTTTACATTTGCATCACTTGTGTTTCTTGGGTTTTATTTCTCTTTCTGGTTTTGAATGCTTTGGTTTTTATTTCCTGTTTTGTTTGTTTTTCCATTATTATTATTATCATTGTTGTTGTTATTAGTATTGTGATTTTATTTACATTATTGAAGTATCTCAGCCCATGAATTCTTATCTCAGCCCATGAATTTTCTTGCTTTTACTTTTCTGATTCTTTCCCTCATCCCACCATGGGTGAGGGCATAAGCAGCTGTGTGGGTCTTAGGTGCAAACTAAGGTTGAAATACAACACAACTATATCCTTTTTTAATTTGCTTCTTTAAGGATGATATTGTTCACATGCACATGTAATATTGTATCTGACTATGCTATCAGAATGTTACAAAAATACTTAACATACTGTTGTTAGTTGCAGTCTTTCAGTATGCTTCCAGTTGATTTCAAGGTAAGCTCATTCTAATTAATCTTCATTAGTACACTTATATTATTCACTTGTTACAGATTTCTGCTTTGTTCTAACTGGAGAAATAGTGCCTTCCTGGGTCACAGAATAAGGACAGCCAGGAAGAGTACCTGAACAGATGATAAAACAACAATACAACTGATAACACAGCTTCTTATTAATGTTAGAAGTGGACAAGGAGATAATATAAATAATGTTCGAATTAAGTTCTGAATAGGAAGAGGCAGGCTCACAAATTTCCTCAGTCTCCAACATATTTTTTCCTTTCATTTGCCCACGGGAGGAAAATAAAATGTAGCTTATATATAAAAGCACTTTAAAGTGATTGATTGAAGTTGCCGGAGAGAATTTGATTTTAAAAACACTATTCCCACTTTAACTCACAGAGGATCAAAAGGGTGAACTAATCCTTGTTATGTACTTCAAGCCACACTCTCTCGCTGTTTTAAGTCACTATAAATAAATCGGTAACTACATTTCCACAATAAAATGTCCAAAACATTTCCAAAACAAGCAGCAAATCCTGTCAATCCAGGCAGCAACCTTTCTTTGGATCCAAATATTTTAATAGTAAGTTTGATTGTGGAGGATTTGCACTGTGCAGTTCAGGACCCGTCAAGGGTCTATGAATGAGATATATCCCAGTCTTCTCCATCCACAGAAAGCATCATTGTGCTGTCACTGCTGTATTTTGAACTTTGTAAACCTGACTGCCATGGCTTGACCCCTAATATTCCTTTGTCTTCTCCTTCCAAAAGCTCAGATGACCAAAAAGGAGATATTAAGAACAACCATTAATCAAGAAATGGGACTAAAACAATCCTCAGTCTATATTCAGCTGTCTAAATAAACAAACATTTCAATTTTGGAATATGTAGAGTGCCTATGTGTTCCACTGCTGAACCAACAGCATTTTCAAAGACAAATATTTAGTATTATTCTGAAAGAATGGATTTAATTTTTACTTTCTAGTTTTATTATATTGCGTTATATATCTCTTTTTAATAGTAACCATTAAAATTTTGTATGTCACTTGTGACAATACATTTATTGCAGAAACTTTAGCATGACTGTGAGGGTTCAATCTAGCAAGAAGGAACTCACCGCTCTTTTCTATCTATGGGGGAAAAAACCTGCAGAAAACAAAAGTAAACTAAACATACAAAAAAAGTCCCACAAAGTATACGATTTGAACTAATTGATATAATATAAATCACCCAACTCATGAGCTAGGAGGAGTAACTTCTCTAAGGGAATGCATTGTTTTTATTGAAAACAACCAGTTTTGCTAGATAGTTCTTTATGCTCTGAATTATACATAGTTATACTAGATATGGATATTAATTTACTAGCTCTTTTCTGGAGAAATAAACACATTAGTTATCAATACCTATAATTTACAAGGTTCTAGATCCCACTGAAATATGGAAACTCAAAATAACATCTGAAAATCAGTCAATTTCAGATACACATAAGTGTCCTGATTTCTCCCTTTTAGCGAGAGGGGGGAGGGGGTGGGACGGGGAAATTAATTTGTTTTCTAGATTAAATATATTTTGAACTCTTTAGGAAGAATTAGCATATCAAGAACATGCATAATAAATATTAGATCTTTTTAACACTAGGAACATCTGAGAACATACCTGCCTTCATCTCTACCTCTTGGAAGTATACACAAAAATCAATAGATCCAAAAAGAGGAAATCAGTGTTTCCATTGCCTACTGAATTATTTTTCTCCACTCACATCAGCATATTCTGTCCCTAAAGAGAGAATGAGTTATACAGTGCTTAAAAGGCCATCTATTAAAATATTACTTCATATGTTTCTCTTCTTAATAATATGAACTGTTATAATTTATTTTAAGCTATGAGACAGTCGTCCAGGAATTAACTTTGTTAATTGTGACTAGGATCATAAACTGCTGGCATGATTGTTATTATTCCTGATATGACAGGACCCAATCCATAATATTTCATTACAAATTCTCAAGGAATATCTCAGTTTCTGTTTGTTTCCATTGAGCTCAACTTCAAACCAGTCAGCCCAAAAAACACCTTTATTCTCTTCTGAATGTTATTGCATTTTTCAGTACATTATTGGGAGATAGGAAGCCATCTAAGATGGCATATCAAGTGGGGAAAAAAAAAAAAAAGCTATAGGAGGATTACAAGAAGATTTATGGCCAGGAAATTTTTTTAATTTCTTCATTTTTCTGGAATAACCTGCTTTCTCTGTTCCAGTTATGCTTCTGGTTATCAAGTGAAGGTATGAAGTCAAAGTATAGTTAGGAGTGCTACAGAGCAAAAAGCGTTTATCTAGTTAGGAACTTAAAACTAGAGTTTTATTCTTCATTTGTTCAGAGTGTGGAGTAGCTCACTCACTTCAACATTTGAAATGCATGTGTGTGAACAGTTTCTTGCTGATACTTAATTCATATATATTATTTATATTTATTTATATTTATTCATTATAGCACATGAGTAGAAATTAAATATTGTCTTCTTTTCAGTGTAATTTTTTTTCTAGGGCATATGCAAAATTTTGCTGAATTAATTTTATGTCCTCATAAGTAACAATGAATCAGTTCATTAATTATTCTTGACAAGTTCACTCCTTGTGACTGATACTTTTTCACCCTGTCACTTATTAGCCCATATCTCTAAAACTGCTTTTCTCCACAAAATGGGTAAATTGAAGAAGTGTGCTACATAAGGAACTTGTATCATGGTGGCTCACATTCTGTGGATTTTACTGAAAATACTTCACTGAGGGAATATTTTAACAATTATTTCAAATCTTTCATGCTTTGAAAAAGGCAAAAAGAGACTGTGTAGTGGTCTACATGTACAAGTTGTTTATGTTAAGTAAGTTGCACAGCATTTCATATTTACAGACGCACAGAATCACATCTGTAACAAAAATCTTTCTGTTCCCATTTTTATAGTTTGACTTGCATGCCAAGGCCTAAATCTTAGAAGAGTTCCTTTTATAAATCCTTGCTGTAATTCAAATGATTTAGCAGGGGTGCTGAGGATATTATAATTATCTGTGATCTCAAGGCTGATAATAATCTGGGGAGCTAAATAAGGAGTATGTTGCATCTGTTTCAACAAGTTTCATATTTGAAAGGCATCATTCATAAGATTACTGCAGTTTCCTATTTTGCTTCCATATATTTTTTTAATTCCTACATGCTTCATCTGCATGTCAGGATAAGTCATAGCTTAAAATAGAAAAATTACAGAAAACAACTATTTGAAAGACACATCATTCCATAACTGGCATATGGGTTAATAGCAGCTCACCATACTGACTCAGAAAATTGAAAATTAGTGGTTTTACCACAGGCAACATCAGTTCCTTCTCATTTTTAAACAATTTCAAAAACTTGTTAGAATGCATTTGCAGCTGGAAGGAAAACAGGATACATTAAGGTATCTAAAAAACACCAGGCAATCAAGTTTAGGAAATTCAATCCCATTCTTTTAATCCAAAACTATTCTTTATTGGAAAAAACCACAACCCAAACCAAAAGGAGACAGACAATGAATGTAAGATTTTGCCTTAGCTTAGCTGAAGAAAAACTGAAAGGAATTTTTCACCTATTTATGTTGAAATTCCTGCTTCATTGTCTTTCCTCCCTCAGCCATCAAAAAGTCACATACACATAAAGGTAAACAAATGCACACACATTTGATTTATAAAATCCATCCTCGTGAAAAAGGCTTTGAAAAGACATGATTCTTTTATTTTCCAAAATAAGTCCTAAACATCTAATTTAAACAAAGATAACTTTTATACTTCAAATAGGGGAGAAATGCACATACTATTGATTAATGAATGACACACTGTCCTGCATTAAGAATTTTAGCATATTACTTTTCCCATACTCACTTCTATATTCGTGCTTTTGTATTTAAATACAAAGTTATTGTATTCGACATTTATCAAGGAGAAAAAGTGAAATAAAATAATAAGCAGGACAAGATTATAGGCTCTCATAAATGAAGAACACATCTGTGGGAATGGGTGCTGCACACTGAATCATAACACAGCTCATTACTGAAATAGAATGCATTACAGTGGAAAAAAAAAAAGTTTGAAATTATGTCTTTCAGAGATGCTTTCATAAAAATTTTCAGAAAAATGGCTAATGAAGGTGTGGAACAAGCACTTAGGACTCGTAAAGAAGAAATCAAGAGGTATATTTTCCTCTGAGATCTAACGTCTAAGTCTTTGAAGGGAAGCAGGTCAAGCAGTGCTTAATGTGTGAGTAACTCACACGATACTGTGAAAGAGAATAAGTATGCCGGTGAAGGTAAAAATAAAAAGAAAGCCTAACAGATAAACCTTCTGAAGCATCAGATGGCAGGTGGTGAATCCCTAACCTGGGCCAGTAACTGATGAAGAGCTGGAAAGTGAAATGAGAGACAAGAAGCTTCTAATTACTTTGTGATTTGCTTTAATTTAAATCAGACTTTAATTTGTCGTCACAACAGACTAACAGTGGCTGCACAAACAAATGTAATGAATTCAGGGTGTTTCAGAGCCAAAGGCTAAACCTGGATTTATTGTTGGCATGTGCTTTATTCATCTCTCTGGCCTGAGTAAGACTTCTTTCTTTTTTCTTTTCCTTTTTTTTTTTCATTCCCAGAGAAGTAAGTGATTTAAAGCAAACTAATGAGAAATAAATAAAATGAAGCAAGCTTCAACTTAACTTGAGGATTTGTATTTGTGTGGGTATTTCAAAGTAATGCCATAAGCAGCTGTGCCTTATTTAATTTAATTTATTTTTTTTTCTGATTGAGCAAAGAGAAAAACTGTTCTCCACCATAACACTGATTTGGACCTAATCTGGAATAGCCTTTTTATTAATATTGTACTAAACCCCAGGAAATGATGCCATAGGGCACATATTAGTGCCAAAATACATATGAAGTCAGTTGATTCTATTTATTAAGACCATACAAGGCCTTTGACCTCCTTACAGTGCACAAACATTAGGCCAGCTGGCTTACAGACATTCTTTTATACTAAATCTGCACACTCATATCTGTTAGCCACTTTTCATTTCAACACGTCACAAGGAGTACCAGAACTATAGCAGTAGTTTATACAGTTATATTTAGATTGTATGACTGGCCAGTTGAAGTACATACTGTGTCATTTTCATGCATTCATTAGTGGTGGCTGATAACAACCATAATACTTCTTTCAGGTAGATAAATCACATTGAACCGAGAACCTGGAAATGATCACATTAAGAATTAGCTCTGAACACCCATCTCACTATAAAGGAGAGCAATATTTAATTTGGCAGGAATTTATCACTGGGAAAAAAAATGATCTGAGTGCAAAAGCATTTATGAATGCAGTTTCAAAAGCTTGAATAGGCCCAAATCCCTTTCTGAGGTACAAGTATAGGCTGGAGGTGTTACTGATTTTCAAAGAGGTTACTTGAATCTGTAATGAAAAGGTGCAAAGTGACTTTGTTTAGTAGACATAACCCACATTTTCTGAGCCCATCATGCTCTGCAAACTGCAAACAAATGCAATCTGTTTGTTTCATGAACAACCTGTCTGTTTACAAGGTCTCAACAGAGACCAAATTCAAAACATTTTGTCAGTATTCACGTTCCTTCACTAATTCACCAAGCCTTTGTGGGAAGGCATCATATTCCATTCTGGGGCTGGTCATGTAGTTCATCATTATAACTATGATTTGTCTTATACTGGGCATAAGTGGCAGAGTTTTGGTAGAAGGGTGCTGTCAGGGTGAGCTGTGTGGGAGAAGGCAGTGAAGTGCCCTGTGTGGGTCTCAGATGGTTCCACGAGGCTGTGAAACAGGGCTAAAATGTCAGAACATCAGCCAGGGAGAGGAGCTCATGGTGCATCTACTCAAATACATTTCAGAAAGATCAGAAGCTCTGAGGGACAGGAGGCACAGCTGGAGCAACAAGCTTGGAAAGAGATTCTCGGTGATGGAGGAGATACCTGCAAAGGAACTGTGGCCATGGGTAATGCACACCAGGGCAGGGACACCCCTAAGGGACTGGAGCTAGTGGAGGACCCGTGGTGGGACAGGGACACCACCAGGAGGCCAAGAGCAGGTGAGCCATAGGAGGACAGGAGTGTATTTTAAGGAGCAAGAAGCAGTGGAGGAAAATAAATAAGAAGCAAGGAGCAGAAGAAACAGCTAAGTGCAAACCCCAACCTCCTATACCACCTGTCATCTTAAGAAAGGGATTGAAAGGGACTGAGCAAGATAAAGGGAGGTTGAGACTATGAATTGGAGATGTGACTGATTGAAGCATAACATGGTGGAGGGGTAGGAAAGGATATTCCCTACATTTTTCTGTAACTGTTTATATCTTATTTTTTCTCAATACTTGAATCAGTAATATAAGGTTTATGCTAATTGGCAGAAATTAAATTGAAATGCCCTAGACTGAGGCAGCTTAGCCTCCTGTCACACTCCTGAGAGTAAGACTTCCTTTACTAGATGCAGACACTTTCCTCTTTAGCTGTGATTAATCTTTCTAGTTCTGTCTCAAACACTGCCAGCCAAGGAAAACAACAAGCCTTTAAAACCCTGTAGAGGTCTTGAAGAACACAGTCAATGAAAATGTACATCTTGCTAGAATTATATGCTAGAAAAATAGGACAGGCCTGGCTGGACAGTCTCCTATTGCAAAGCAAGTTGATATTCCTCGAATTCCTGTTTTGATATGCTTTGAATTAGGAGTGCCTTCATCTGGTGATACTGACAAATTCTATGTTTATCTCAGATAAGTGGGCTCTAGCTCTCTGGGAAAAGATGGATGCAATTGTTATATTTGTAGATGTTACACTCCAAGAAAATTTGACTTTAAAGAATCTTGACAAGATAATATGACACACAGAATGACAGTGAAGGATGATGTCTACAAATCTTCATTTAAAAACCCTTAAAGTTATATTAGAAGAAATAAATGAATAATAAAAATAATCACATAAGAATTCATTATCCTAAGACTGCCTTTGTTAAACTTGTGCCTAAGTGAGAAGCAGTCAGAAATCAGTCTCAATTTTGTTTGTACAACTAGGATATTAATGGTCATTTCTTTCTTCCTTTGGGCTACAGATAGTGAAATTCTGTGACCCCCAATTACTCATAGTTTTGTTTTTTCTATTACTGTTTTTCACAGTACTGTTCTTCAGAAACAGAGAAAGAGATTTTATGACGTATTCAATCCATTATCATCAACATTTAACAATCAGTTATGTCCTCTAGTAATATGTAAAACAATTAATGTGAAATGATCCAGAAAATTACTACGGTTTTATCTTGCTTCTTCCAAATTTAGTCCTTACTAACATTGTTCCTACTGATCCATTTTCATGCTGTTTCTCTCTCACAAGGACAATCCTCTTTAGACCATGATTATCTTGTCTAGCCCCTTTCCTTGTGTTTCCCATCCTCTATGTCTAGCCTAGTTCTGTCTTCATCTAATTCTGGTGCCTCAGTAGAGGGGTGCTCATGTGAACCCACTCAGTCCTCGTGATTTTTATAGCTAAAGTTTCCCCAGAATTAGATTTCAAATTGGGAGCATGTAGTTCTATAATCAAAAAATTGTAGTAAATAGAAACAAAAAATGAAAAGTATGTTTTATGACAGAGGGTGGAGATGTGTGTTGTTATGTATGCATGTATGTTTGTGTGTATGACTTAGAGACTCCATTCAGAATCCCTGTCTTCTGAAACTATCTAAAACATTTTAGCATGTATAGACCCTAGCATTCCTACAGTCAGACATATATGAATAAGCTTAGGCATTCTTCGGAACCATTAAAAAGAGCAACATGCAGTTTTTCAGAAACAGTGGCCTTCCCTTTAAAGAATGGAAGTAAAAATATGAAGCAGTCAACAAAAATAAAAGTGGATCATAATAACTGGATCATAATAGGATGCTAAATCTCTGTGCTATGATAAACCTTTGTCATGTAGAGAACTGAGTTCACGATTTCACAGAGAGGAGGGGATTAGATTATGTATTTTTTTTGTTTTGTTTTTGTTTACATATTCTAAGTTTTGGGATCACTAATGGAATTCACAACCTCTATTCAAATATTTTTTAAATCTTTGCCACTGTGACCTACTTTAATCTTTTCTAGTAAAGGGAATGTTAAAACAGGGAACATCAAGGTGATTTTCAACTCCACTGTAGAAAATAAGGACACTCAGCAGTTTTCAAAACCAGGTACCGTACAGCTCTGGTTTTTAACAATAACTGCTAGATTAAATTTTAAATGTGCCTTCTGAATAAGTAGTTTACATAGGGCAGCACAGGTTTAGAACTTCAAGTTTTGCTTTAAGATTGGCTTAATCTTTAAAATGGACTTGTGCTGCTAGAAAATTTTATTCTTTCAATTAAACAATTTGGATTTTTTTCCCTTGCTCCTTCTTAATGCTGTTCCACATGAAGAAGGGAAAAAATGCCTTATTCTTATAATGACATTATAGGATTTAAACTACTCTTTGTTAGTGGAAATCCATAGAAATCAATGCAGTCACTTCTGATTTACAACAGTACAAAAGGAAGAGAATTGAGCCTTTGATTAACAGTGTCTTAGCTCTGACCAAGACTTTCTGTTTCAGAGTTATTTCCAGGCGTTTACTAAAGGTGAATTGTTAGCAATGAAAATTTCAACAGTGTCAAAAAAAACCCAAAAAAACAAAAACCAAACCAAAACAAAAAACTAGCTAAGTACTAGGAACTAGCAAAAAAGATTCAAAGCAGTGCTGGAAAATGTTTTTTCTTTCCATTTCTAAATATCAGCAACTCTAAACTAAGTGAGTTAGTTACTGTTTAAATTGAGTTTCTGCCAATAGGACTGAGACTTCAATTCTAAACTAATGTTGCCTTCCCCAACCATCCTTGTCCAAAACCAAAAGCAAAATCAAAGATTATGACACCTTTGAAGACTGTAAGGAAAAAAAGTCATGCACAAATATCCAATGTATTTAGAGGATTTAATGCCTTTATGGTTTAGAATTTTCTGTTCGTTAAGAGACTATTTCAATGAATAACTGAAAATGTGAACATTTAAAAAAAAATGTTTTCTACTTGAAATTCCAAATAATAATTATGTGGTAATAGTTAAACACCACTATTTCTACGTTAAGGTATAGGAAGATACTTAACATTCACATGAACTATGACACAGGTGTTACGATGTGCTGCTTTGCACCTGTGAACTCTTCCTATTCCCAGATTAGTGAGAATCTTGTTTTCTGCACCTTAGAGAGGTGACGTATAACCTCAAAGAGAAGTTGCATCTTGATGTGATATCACCTTGCAGTCTCCACTTCTGTTTCCCCATAAAGACATCCCCTAGATGAATTATTGTCAACAAAGGTTCTATTTACATTGTTGGACTGCTTTTGGGTCATGCAAAATTAATGCAATGTTAGTTGTAGAACTTTCATGACAGCTATGAGAAAAAAAATAACCATATTCCAAGACACTTCATAGCTCAGCAGTTATATTTTCTGGAACTCGCTGGAATTCCCTGCTGCTTCTAGAGAACACTAATAGCAGAAATGCTCATTTGTCCTTTAAGCATGAGTGGTGAGGATGTCCCCCTTTAATACCATCCTCCTGAACTCTCCCCAGAAGCTGAAGGTGTGTACACTCTTATAAGCGAAACAAATAGAAATCCATTTCCTAAAGTCTTCCCTTTGAAATCTGACAATGTGAGGATATGAACTGTATTTCAGAAACATCAATAAACAGTGTAAGAGAAAAAGGAAAAACAAATAAAACTTTAAAGAAGGCTGTTCAGTGAATCCGAGAACACCTTTATGATATTTTCTCTCATAATAACAAGAAAGCCCTCTAAAAATTGAGCTGTTCTGTTTGCAGGATGACTTTTTAAACTGATAGGTGAAATGGGTAACAATGGCCAATAACAACCTGCTATGTTAAATAAATTAAGTGCAGAACTGAAGCGTGTACTAGGGAAAAAAGGACAGGAATCCCTTGAGCCAGCTATTCCTGCACCTAAATATAAATATCTCCTCTATAGTCAATAGGAAGAATTAAATTTCTCCAGAGATTAGGCTCATTCTTTCCACATGTGAGTAGGCTCCTAACTTTCAAACATTTGAAGTCTGGCAAGAGGAATCCAGGCTCAGGTCATTGAAATTTAGTTTCCTTTCTTTAATGTAGACTAGCATTTTTGATGACACGAGAAAGAACTACTTACAGCCTTTTCTGGGGTCCTTGCTTGCATCTTCATTAAGCTATCAGACTGAGCCTGTTGCTCTTTTGAGAGCAAGTAACCTTACTGAGATGAAAACATCAACAAAAACCATTATTGCTCCTGACTATCTAAAGACAGTAGTATTTACTGTTTATATTGTTATCCATGGTATTTTACAGATTACACTAAGCAGCTGTGTTGCCTAGCAACTTTATTAAAAACTCTGAATAATACATGAGTGTTTGTATACAACCTATAAGCTCAGTAGGTTGTATTGTATTAACGTATGCACTGCAAATCTTTCCAGTTCAAGAAGTGTTTGATTAGCAAATCACAAGGCTGGTAGAATATACATATAATCAGATTGAGTAATAGATGTAATACATGTAATACATGTAAGATAATAATAATACTTTGCCCTTTGAGAGTAACTACCATCTGTAGACCTCAAACATTTCATATCTATTAACAATTAAACACATCTCTGCACTGCAAACAATCTATCCCATTGTCTTCTGTCTGCCAACACAACCACATCTTGAGTGCTGTTTGCAGCTTTGGGCATCACAAACATAAGAAAGATATTAAGCTGTTAGGAAGTGCCCAAATGAGGGCAGCAAAGATGGTGAAGGGCCTTGAGGGGAAGCCATATGAGGAGTGGCTGAGGTTGCTTGGTCTGTTCAGTCTGGAGAAGAGGAGACTGAGGGGAGACCTCACTGTAATTACCACTTCCTTGTGAGGGGAAGAGGAGGGGCAGACACTTCTCTTTTCTACAGTGACTCGTGACAGGACACAAGAGAATGGCATGAAGTTGTGTCAGGGTAGGCTTAGACTGGATGTCAGTAAGAGGTTCTTCATCCACAGGGTGATTAGGTGCTGGACCAGGCTTCCCAGGGAAGTGTTCATAGCACCAAGCCTGTCTGAGTTCAAAAAGCTTTTGGACAATGCTCTCAGGCACATGGTGTCTGTCTTGGGGCTGTTTTGTGCAGGGCCAGAAATAGAACTTTGATAATTCTTGTGGGTCCCTTTTAGTTCAGGATATTCTATGGTTTTATGATATGTATACATAATGTAGTACATTAGCCACTCAGTACTTCTTATAAGTAGAACACTGCCGAACCACCTTATAACTTGCATTCTTCAGTAGTTTATTTCACCAACAAATAATATTGACACAATGGTCTTGTTTATCAATTCACTTCAGTGCAAGACAGTCTCATTCATGAATAATCTAAGGACTTGTCACCTTGCATTTAAATATTGTGACTAAGCCCCAGTGAAACAGAGCTCACATATTCGTTCCATTATCAGAATGTTAATCATGGCCCTTATAGAATTGGACACCAGATCTTTGGAGAAAATAACATAACATGACCTGACACAAAAGAGCCCTTTTCCAAAAAGGGTTTGTTTGTTTGTTTGTTTGGTTTTTTCCCCTGTAAATATGTAATAAAGCCGCATGGCTTTGCATTTCTTATTTTGATGAAGTTGTTGATTGAACAGGATATTTGAGCTGATTTTCTAGATATCCAGAAAAAAAAAATAAAATACATGCTAACTTCACAGCTGTGTAGCATACAAAAATGGGAACTGCACACGTTTAATATCTGAAATTACTCCAGTTTGATATAAATAAATGCATAGTCCAGGGACATCAACAGAACTAGAACTTCGTAAGAACTGCTTTGTTGACAGAAATAATATAAACAAGATTAGGTGTGATGATGCACAACTGTATGCAGAGTTAAATGGATTGTAAATTGGTCTCATAATACATTAAGTAAACCAGGAATAATTCAGGATGGTGATGCAGGAAAGGAGTCTTAACAGGCTCATTGTTTGGCAGGAGAAATGTACAACCAATGAATTACAGGGGGGAAAAAAAGTGTTCTCTAATTTTTCCCATGTCTATCAAAGTCCATGTACACTAGTACATTAGTCACCACAGCAACAAAAGCTGTAAAAAAATTCGCATTATTCCACACTGTGCAGACAACTAAATAAGAAGTGTGAACAGAAGACTGTTACAAATGTTCATATAAATCAAAGCTTTTTGAGAAAAGACTAAACACAGGAAACCAGTCTATCACCAAAAAAACCCCAAAATTACTTACAGTATCACTGAAATCATTATCAATACGTTTTTCACTACTTGTTTATACTGACTTTGTTTCTGAGAAAATTTTATCTTTAAAAAACACTAGTAAAAAATCCATTATAATTAAACAGTAGAAGAGAATTCATAGATTACTGGGCCAGATATCTACTACTTTTTTGAAATAAAAGCCATGATTAAAACATCTATACAGTTACTGAGGAAAATAAAATGCACCATTGAAGTCATACAAATTAGTGCTCGATTCCACTTTATCAGTCACACATCTGCTTCTGTATCTGCCATGGATTGGTGAAAGGAATGCTGAGTGATGCCAAAGACCTCTCAGACTGTGACTGTGCATGTCTTAAATTTATTAAACCTGCTTCATTTATGCTGTGTAACAAAAACACTGATGAGCCTTGCGGCATACATATACTGCTTCTTAAAATTTGTCTGTGGTTGTCCCCTCTATTATACACTTGAAATAGCTCAGCTTTGGCTTCCACAGTCTTCTGTGCCCAGCAGCAATAATTCTAAATAAAATTTCACAGTAAATCATACATCAGAGTTCTAAAAGACCTCCTGAAGAGAGACAAGTTTGAAAATTAAACTGAATTTATCCTTATTATGAGATGACAAAGCATTTAGTTGAAAACTGAAAGTTCAGCAAATGTGTTTGCCAGAGATTTCAGCTCTGCTAAAAAGCTGTCAGGATCTTATTCTCTACACTCTACACTATTTGCAAAATTCACCTGGGAGAGCAGGGAAGTTACAACACTACAAGACTCTACAAATTCTTGGCTTTTGTTCTGTACCCACCGTGTCGATTGACAGTTATGCACACTTTAGAGGATTTTCAGGTGAAGTATTTCTATGTTCTTTAGGTAAGAATGAGAAGTGGAATGATGCTTTGCAGAGAAGTAAAAGGAGACAGAGAAGAATCTCTGTCTACCAATAGATTGTAGGAATCAGACCCAGTATTTAGAACAGTGAAAATGTCAGGGGTTTTAAGCTGGAGGAGAGAGGACAGATGGATACCAGTTTTATAGGCTCAACCTTGCTAGTGGCAAAATTTCAATTATTACTAGTCAGATCATTAAATAAAGCCCTTTGCATGCATAGGAGGGCTTTTCTTCCGGAATTCTTTGACCAGCCAGATTTTTCCTTTTTTTCCTAATATGTTTCAATTAAACTCCTTCAAAACACTTGTTCAAACCCTCTGGAGTACTGAAGTGAGGTTTCTGAGTGTATGAAAGATATCTTCGAGAGCTTTGCTATAATTTGTGAGCTTTCAAAGGTAAGATTTATAGCACTATAATCTTCTTCAAGGCAAAGTGACATCAGATTTACCTTGTCCATGTAAAGTTATAGGGTATTATGGTAACAGAGACATGAACATAAGGCACAAAGTAGAAAAATGTTTCAATACACTCAGAACCTAAGAAAGAATAGAAACTAGGAATAAAATTAATAGATATAAACAGCTGAAATAGAATATTAACACCAATTTAAATGTTACTGGAACTAATTGTAATGAAAAGATTTTCTGTAAGACGTTACATAATGAAAAATGTTATTTTTGATACTAATTCTATAATCCTAAACATGCTTCTGTATTAATAACACTGGGAACTCTTTTGTATAGACACAAAGACATACAGAATCACAATATTGTAGAATCATAGCATTGTTTGGGTTGGAAAGCCTCTTCAAAATTCCCTGAATCCAACCTCTCTGCCATAGTCAGGAGCATCTTTCAGCAGATGAAGTTGCTCAAAGACAAGTCTTGAACACTTCCAACCAATGATGGGGTATTCACAACAACACTTCAGGTCATGGTTGTCTGGGAAACTTGTTCTAGTGCCTCATCACTCACATAATAAAATATTTTCTCTTTATGTCCATTCTAAATCTACCCTCTTTCAGTTTAGAAACGATGCCCCTTCCCCATTCACTACAGGCACCTGTAAAAAGTCTGTCTTTCCCAAAAGACCCCTTTACATATTGCTAGGCCACAATAAGGCCTCCGTTGTGCTTCTCTTCTTCAGTCTGAACAATCTCAGCTGTTTCAGTCTTTTCTCACAGGAGAGGTGTTCAGCCCTTCGGTCATTTTCATGGCCCTCCTCTGGGCCATCTCCAACAGGTCCACATGCTGGACCTGCACTGGGAATTCCAGAGCTGGACACAGTTGGACACACTCTTCAGGTGGGATCTCACGAGAGTAGAGTGGAGGAGAAAAATCACCTTGCTTGACCTGCTGGCCATGTTTTCTTTTTTTGCAGCTTCTAATACGATGGAATGTAAGTGCGCACTGCTGCCTCATATTTAACTTTTCAGCCACTGATATCGCCCAGTCTCTGCAGGTCTGGTCTCAATCCATTCACCACACAGACTGTATTGATACTGAAGATTGCCCCAGTGCAGGTGCTGGACCTTGCATTTTCACAGAAGACTTCCCTCTCATTTCACAGAATATTCTGACTTGGAGGAGACCCACAAGGATCATCAAGTTGAACTTTTAAGTGAATGGCCCATACAGGGACCAAACCCACAACCTTGGTGTTAAATAGCACTGTGCTCTAACCCACTGAGCTAATTGTTGAACTTGAAGTTCATATTGTCTTCCTCTTCAAGCATGTGAAGGTCCTTCTGGATGGCGTGTCTTCCCTCTATTGTATCAGCTGTACCACTCAACTTAGTGTCATGTGCAAACTTGCTGAAGGTGCACTCAGTTCCACTGCCTATGTCATTAAAGAGAGATATTGAACAGTACAGCAAGGGGTAGTACAAATAAAAAGTATTTATTTTTTTCAAAGAAAATGGAATTTTTATAATATGCATTTATAAAAATCAATCAATTAAAATATTTGAAATTTAATGAAATAATATATATTATATGTTATATACTGTATAATATTATATATAATATAAATATATTTATATAATAAATGAAATTTAATTCATTTTTTTAAATATTCACTCATTTTCTGCTTTGTTTTTGTTGTTTTATTTTTCTTATTTCAAGGAGATAGAGAAAAAAACATGTTAAAAGATATGCAGAAACATTTACAATTATTTTTAGTTTTCCCTTAATTTTTTGAATGTGACAATTACATCCTTAAAAGTTATTTTTTTTTATTTTTTGTAAGAAAATCTGTCATTAAAAAGTTATATACAAAAAGACATATTTACTTTCTTCCTTTTTTATTTTTTTCCCCCAAAGTTTTTACCCACTCTCCCTCAGAAACTTTGGTCCAGTTAGCTGATTGCACTTAAAGTTTTTTTCTTTGGAAGCTGTTAGTTGTTGAAATAGGAAAAAAAAAATGCTCATTCATTTATTTACGCACATGGGCTTCTTTACATATATACATATATAGGTATATATGTGTGCGTATATATATATATATATAGGCATATATGCGGTTTTCTATATCTGCACACATGCAAACATCTATCAGAGATGTCTTAAATTAATATCACTGAACTATAGGTAATGTCATCCCCAGATATGTTATAAACCTAAATCTGGAAAGGATTTGAGAAACTGTTTGCTTG
The DNA here is from genome assembly GCA_035583185.1 of Anabacerthia variegaticeps. Taxonomy (NCBI): domain Eukaryota; kingdom Metazoa; phylum Chordata; class Aves; order Passeriformes; family Furnariidae; genus Anabacerthia; species Anabacerthia variegaticeps. The sequence goes on along the minus strand of JAWWEW010000001.1, from coordinate 80,875,305 downwards.
CCAACTGTCTGATGTACTTTTTTTGTAATTTATTACTGACCTTGGTTAGCAGGTATGAAACTTATCAGGAAAGATGATGTGAATCATCATGATGTTCTTTTCAATTATTGTGTTGGTTGTCTGAAGCTAAAATATGAATGAAACGTATTTTATGTAGCTTTTTTTAATGACAGCAAAAGCAAATACATACAAGGCAAAACATTATATGATGTTTCTTTTGTATTTTCAGAATTTCTGCCATGAAAAAATGCCAATCGAAGTTTTTAGACACACTGTATTGCCAAGTTGTATGTACTTTTCCTGTGGTTAAGCTAAGAAACAATGGGAAGACCTCAGTGGTAAGAACATTCATTATCTGCCTCATATCGCATTCATTTCCCAAAACTCATGCCAGAGGCTTACGTCAAATGCAGAATACTCAGCTAGACATAAACTTGACAATAGCTCCAAACCATATAGATAGTTCCAGCTTTTTTGATATCTCCAAACAGAGTAAAATATATCATTATTTAAATAACAATAACTAGAAGGTTTCCCCCCTACAAGGTATAAAGACTACATTGTAGATTTCCTATTAGAGGATGAGTTCTGAAAAATATATTCGGGCTCTGAGTCACAACTGACCAAAGTTTTTCCCAGTTATGCAGAATTCTGCGATGTCCCTTTAATAGTAATCTCTTCCTTTCTATTAAATCTAATGAGCCTTACTCAGTGACACAAGTCTGTAAGATGAAGTTAAACTCTTAATTTCAGCCATTTTCCACTGTTTAATTCCTGACTGTCTCACTCAATTCAGGTAAATCCATAGTCACAGAATATTTTCAAAAATTTAGAGTCTTAAACACATAAACAATTCCCTGCAGCTGTTCAGGTCTGCTAATAGTCTGGTTTGGAATAAATACAATTTGAAAAATAGCTACTTGTTGAAATTATTTTATTTAAAGAAAGATTTAAGAATTCGATGTTGCACTAGTTCACCTTGCACAGACACATCATGTTTGGTAATATTCTCTTAAATCAGTTTAATGTACTTGTAAATTTACGCACCAAAGTAAATTTATGCACCAAACATACCTATTGCCATATTTTGAGGTTATACTGTTCAAAAGATTTTGGTTGCCCCATTCTACATTTCTGTCTTGATCTGAGTGCAGACATGGAAGTTTTTAGATGTAGAAACCACAAACACAACACACATATCCACCTATACATGTATATTTCATATAAGATAACTATATTTCATAGTTATTTCATATAAGAAAATTTTAAAATCATCCTTGGATAACTAGTTAAAGACTTACAAGAATGATAAACTTAATCTGAAATTTTAATTAAATTAATTAAAAGGAAAAACTAAGAGTCTCATACACCTTTAGTGATTGGCCTTATGCAGGTTTAAATTGACATACAAAGTACTCTGACATAAACTGGGAAAAGACAAATACACAAAAATACAAGCCACAAGCATAAGTTTACAACTAAAGCTACATTGGCTTATGAGATAGTTACCTCAATGTACTCCATCAAATGAAACTACCCACATAAAACTTGTACTTAGAGCACAAATTTAACAATTTTAATGCAAATTTAATTTCTTAGAGTATCAAAATACATGCAACATTGTAAGGGAGTTAAAGATAATGATTTGGGGAAGAAATAAAAGTTTAATTTATTGTGTTAATGATTCATTGCTAAGTTCTGAATATTTGAAATATTTTTTTGGAATATATTTTTATTATTCTGAATATTTGTGAATATGTCACCTTAGTGTAGTCATATAAGAACCAATGCTTTAGCTGGTACTTCAAGGAAGAACTTCTAGCATTTACAACTTAATACACTTGCAGTCAAAATTAATTTCATTCTATTTTTAACTCCAAAACAACAAACTTCAAAAGATTCAAAAAAGAAGTAATCTGCTTCTCTATTAGGAGTATGGTATAGTAACCATATATCTGCTGTATGTAGGGACTAGTTAACTAATTTGCTTTTATTCTTTTTCTTTTTTTTAAAAAAAAAAATGCTATATATAATTATTTGAATTCAAACTCATTATAAAAAAAAAACCCTGTTGATGAGATTCAGCTTCAGAGTAACAGTTTTGGACTCATAATATTTCAAAAAACACATTTCTGGAAACTTTGCCATATTAAATCTTATTAATATAGAGGTCTGGCACAGTCATTATTGAGTTGTCATCATAGTCTACAGGATATAAATCTGAAAAAATGCCTCCTGTATAAAGAGAATTCTTTATTAAAACCACCTTTCTTTAAAACTATATTACATCAATATGCTATTTTTGTGTGAGCAGAGGTTCCTTTTATATCACCATGGTTGGTCAACTGCCTGCTTGTGTTGCAACAGTAGTAAAGCTATTAGAGAATGTAGAAAGCAGCTTGAACAGGTGACCTTTTAAAGAAAAGCTTGCCAAAACAGTGATCCTAGGAAGATCTTCATTAAAGTGAATGAACTATCTTCCTGTTTGTTTGGGTTTTTTTTTTCAAAACATGAGAATTGAAATATCCTAAGGTGATTTTATTTTATTATATTTGATAGCTCCTTATTTTATAGTCCAAATCTGATTCTGTATGTATTCCAAGCAGATAATTCTAAGAAGTAGTAGCAAATTGTTATTCTTGTCTCTGTTCATCATCTGACTGTTTGCTATATTTTTAGCAAAATCCTCTACAACATACAAAGTTCTGCTGCAGGTAGCTTGACAGTGTATAATGACAAACATCAGCTTTATCATGGCTCTCTGCTTAACAGGTATGGACATACAAAATATTCCTGTAAAAAAATGCAGGAGTACCAAATACATATTTCTGTCCATTTTGTTCAAAATGTGAATATCAGCAGGTTAAAGATGACTTGACATATGTAGCAAGTTACCAGTTAATATGCCTCCACTGATGCTGAGTACACTAATACAAATTATACTAATACTCCACAGGCTAATATTTAACAGACCTCTTGATTCAAAAGTCTCTACCTTATGTGTCGAGTCCTTATAGTCTGTCAGTTGAACAGCTTTTTTACAGTTTGCCTAAATTTTGCAGATTGCTTAGTAGATTCTTGAGAATCTATTCAAGAATTTTCAGTGCATGAAAAAGTGTACAAGGAATTTTTTATCCTGTCTTCCTTCAGCTCAAGGAAGTTGCCATCTGCTTCAGTCATGCAGGGGAAGAATTCAGCTAACAGCAGCTGACATGTGAATTCCAGAGCTCTTGTGTCAGCACTTCCAAAGCTGTGGCTATGTCAATAATTGGCTAGCTAGAAACAATCATTAGGTGACACATTTCTAATTAGCAACACCTTGATGGTTATTATTTTTCCCCTCTTTAAATAGCAGAAAATGCAGGGCTCCATCCTCCAGGAATAAATAAAAAAAAAATTAAAAAATTTCCAAGGTGTGTAAATTAGATAACTTTTTCTGCACTACTACTAAAACACAATATAACACAAGGATAAATTGTCTACCTCCTAATACTGAAAGATGGAAATTTGCCTTTAAACACCTTACTTCTTGAATACCTTGATATCCTGAAGCAAGATGTTTCCTCAAGCTATATGTAGCTCACAGCTGCTTTACACTTCTTACTGTAACAGAGAGTGAAGTGAACTTTTCCAATTCTCAAGAGCATACTTTTGCAGGGGAATAAATGCTGTGCCTGATTTCTACAGTCTATCTATTTGTGACCATTTGTGCTGTGAATAAAAGTGCAGGGAGGATCTTGTTGCTAAGCTGCCAGAAATTGCACCACAGTTAGATAAAAGACCTGGTTAAAAAAGAAAAGGGGTTAGTGGTGGAAGAAAAGCAAACATTTTCACAGGTGACTTGGCTAGAGATTTAGTTCAGCAAAGACTTTTATTTTACTTTGAAAGAAACTGAGAGGGGGAAAAAAAAAAAAAGAACAGACCTCTTTTTTTTTTTAATTATTTGAAAATACCAGGAAAAGTAAGAAAATTGTCTGGAAGCATACCATGAAGTAACTGTCAGAATGGACATTAAATAAAAGCAGATAGGAGCAAAAGTAACCATAACTATAATCAAGTAAAAAAGAGTCGTGCTAAAACTGGAAGTAATTTTGTGAATCAAAGCTCTAAGAACTTTAACAGCGTATTTGAAGAGCAAAATAAGACTCCCTTTGTCACTTAATGTGATCTTTGTTTTAAGATCACATCAAACCAGTGTCTTTATAAAGGCTACCAATAGGAGGACTCTTACATCCTAGAGGGATATTTTTTGTTATTTTTAATATTGTAATTATAGTTGAAGCTTATAAAATAAATTATAACTTCAGTTAAAGACCTGTCTTTACTCTGAAGAACCCTTTTGATCACTCATATCTTTCTTACAGTTTAATTTGCCAGAATTAATGTTTGGACAGGTGGGAAGTCACCTAAACTTGGCTTTCTAACATAGTCTTCTAAAGAAATAAATTTTCTGAGATAATGTTGGTTATCCTTCTTCCACTCTTTCCTTTCACCAAAGCTGTTGAATGAAATGGCATGGAGCTAAACTTAATTATTTTTTTTAAAAAGAGTTTCTACAATTTCTTTTTTTAAGCTGTAAAGAATTATTTTTTAAATTAAATTTTATAGTAATGCACAGATGACATTTGTGAGCTTTTTAGATGGATAATTATTTTCATTCTGTTTTTAATGAAGAATTTAGCCCAGAAATATTGAGAATTATGAGTTCTGAAATCCCCATTATGTAGTTACTGGAAACACTGAGATAGTAATCTTTAGATTATTTTATATATTAACAGTTACAAAGAAGAACTTTTTAGTTACAGTTAATTTCATCCTAATATGTGTTTTAGGTTGATCAGATGAGTTGTTTCTATTGGTCTTGACTGCTTATAAAGAGTATTAGGACTCAGCAGTTTATGCTCACGGATTTATTGCAGAATTGAATCCCAGCACTACTTCTGCAATAACCCCCCTGCAAACATCAGTGTTAAAACCCAAAAACTTTTAAAGTCTACAAATTTCCAGTGTTTTTAAACCTATGCAATAGATCCAGTGTGAAGCGAGAATGATTTTTCCCTGTTTCCCCCCAGCATCTGCGGTTAAAAACCATCCTGAATTTGCAACTTCATTTTTTTCTTCTAAATGTACATAGCTTAATTTAATTCTTTCCTCATTCTTGTAATACAATTAAATAAAAAGTCTCTTGCAGATTTTGGAAATGATTTTTATTACAATACTAATAATTACATAAGGAATAGTTGTCACTTTGCATCATGCCATTCTTTTTTTTTTCATTAGTCCTAGTACAAATGCTGCAGATTTCAGGGGAATTAGTTACACTTCAAATCTCCAAAACTTTCCCAATTATTTCTTACAAAATTTAAACTATTGTGAAGAGTTTTACATTTTCAGTCATGAGGAATAGTATAATTGTCTAAATACAAAATATTTTGTGTTCTTGCTTCATATTTGCTGCTTAAACATGAAAGCCTAGATTTAAGTTGACAAGAAAGAACAGTTATGTCAAAATTTCCAAATATGAATATAAATTTTTTCCTTGTTTTTTCCAGTTTTACTAATCATTTGTTTAACATAATGAAATCACAGAATATGAGCATAAGAACTGTGAAAAGTGTATAAATAGCACAGTTGTAGCTGCAGACAGGAACCTACTGTTGGGAAAGACTTCCACCACAGTACATGTGAAACAGAGACAGAGGATTATCCAGACTATACATCGTGGAAAAAGAAGCCCCTGGGTACAGGACCAGTGCTGTGACAACTTCCAAAGGACGAGAGACTTTATAATTCAACATTACCCGCATCTTTTATGTACAGGTTTACCCCTGATTAGATTGTAATCCCTAGAACCCCCTGCTCGCATGTGAAAAGAGCTGTCCTCTTTCCCCGCCCCCCTCCCAACCTTATTGGATGTATCACCCTATTCCTGGGTTCCCACTGGGTTTTGGTCCTCCTGCTCCCTTATTGGCCTTGGTGCCCTCCAAACCACACCACTCCCCCTGAACCCTTACCCAGTCACACCCTACCTCCCAAACCCCACCCTAAGGGTTTAAATACCCTGGGCACAGGTAATTAAAGGATTTTCTATGACCACTGAATCTGGGACTGCTACATCTCTTCACTCCTGACCACGTGGATTTCATAATCCTCTCCAGACCCCGGGAGGCTGGGGAAGTAGAGGAGCCGATCCATACCACAGCTGCTAATCTACAACCTTTTTTGTGTTTGAAGCAGCATTAATTTTTGAACATCTGCCTTTGCATACTCAGGATCAGGCACAGGTGACTAAGGCGTTGAAAGCTGCACCTCCTCAGTGTCAAAGAAAAGCCATATTTTCCTCCCAAAATTTCAACAGGATCCTTAAGATACTCCAACAGAGACAATTCCAAAGGGTCCCCCAAAAAGCAAAAGATACAGCAAAGCTAGTCCTTTTCTATTTCCCTCGGAATTTATGCTTATATTCCAGGTCCACTAAGAAATGGCAGGAAATTTTGAACTCAAGCACATCAATCTGTCTTTAGATATCATTGTTTAATATGTTATGTTATCCTTCCCCCCCCAAAAAAAAAAAATGCTTTGGAGATCTGACAACAAAAAGCTGCATAGCACAAGCAACCTTAGTTCTGCCAGTTAGAAAGCATTCAGACTTCCATCAAGCCCTTTCTACTTTTATGGCTCTCTGCATTCTGACTACTAAGTAAAACAGGATTCTTTCAAAGTCCTGGGCATTTTGCCACTACTTTGGGCCATGGGGCCAATAAAAATCATTAGCAATACATAAATTTTATCCAGTGGGCTTTCCTGAACATGTGCAAATGTTCATAAGGTTAGAGAACAGAAATCCATATGCTGTATCTTACATGCTCGGAATGCATTGAGTTTAACTAGTTTAAAATAAGTTCATATGAATATCCTAGTATTTTTATATCAAATTAGGACACGTGGTTCAAGTACCACAATAAGAGTCCTGATTAAATAAACAGATGGCTATTACATTCCAACAGATAAAATCAATCACTGCAAAAAAGCACTGCTTTTTCATCTTCACTGTTTTATAGTAACACTAAGCTACAATATTAAGGAAATATCCAAATTTTCTGAGGTGGAAATTTGCCATTTTAAAATAGAAAGTTTCCATCTTTAAGAGAGTTAACATTTCCTGTGGTAAGGCAATACTGTTGAGATACTTGGAGGTGGGGGGTGGGTGAAATCTAGTATTCCATAAAACATTTCCATGGGATATTATGAAACATTTTTGACCAATTTTAACTTAGATAAAACTTGATTTCATAGCATGACTACCTTACCTGACTTACTCAGTAAGAAGTACATACTATTGTTTAACTGTAAGTTCGATACACCTGAAAAAAAATACCCTATTTTTGTCTTGTCCTCATGCTATTTTGAATAAACAGGACAGATAGTATTTTGGTTTTTTTTGTTCAAATGTGCTTTTTTTTTCTAGATTAGTGTCAGGTAGTATATAAGTTTAATTTGAAAACAAAACCAGCAAAAGTGACCTGTAAACTTTCAAAAAATATCAATACCTAAGCAGCACCCAAGGTATTTACATGTAAACATATTGGGTCTGATAAATACGACACTTAAAGGAATCCTGCAGACATTGCTCTATAATGATATCATTTTACTGAAAATTGTGACATAACAGAACCGAGCATTTAAACATCCTACAGCACATTTTTGAAGTATGCTTGAAGACAATTTCATAGGGGTTTGTTTTGGAGTTAAATGGAACTGAAGCTGAGGTATTTTATAATTCTGTTTTATTGGGGCTCTGGTTATACACCTATACACCCACACCAAAACTATTCCTTTTTTTGGGTTATTAGATTATGAAAAGTGTAAGACATTAGTGTACATGGAAACACTGAGGCAGAGGTCACTTGAAAGAGAGATGAAAATTAACCACTACAATTATTTTGCCTAAGAGTTGCAATTACTAGGAAGATACTAAAATGATTATCACTTATAGTGGACTGACCCTGACTGGACACCAGATGCCCACCAAGCAGTTCTATCACTCCTCTTCCCAGCTGGATGCGGAGAGAGAATAAGATTGAAAATTACTCCTAGGTTGAGATAAATCAGTTTACTAAAGCAAAAGTGAAAGTTTGTGTGCACACAAATGAAGCAGAAAATAACAAGATTTATTCTCTACTTCCCATTACCAAGCAATGTCCAGCCACTTCCCAGGAAGCCTGGCTTCAGCACGCATGGAAATTGCTCAGCAGGCAAACACTGTAAACAACAAATAACCTCACTTCCTCCTCCTTTCCTTGGTTTTTATATCTACGCTGACATCACATGGTACGGAATATCCCTTTGGTTAATTTGGGTCAGCTGCCTGGTTGTGTCCACTCCCAGGATGTTGCCCTTGAGAGGAGGCGGGGAATGGAGGAATGTTGGGAAATAATGCTGCTGTTGTGACAGCTCTGCTGAGCAGCAACTCTGCCAAAACACTGGGGTGTTACCAAAACTTTTGTAGCTACCAATGCAAAGCATAGAACTGGGAGGGCTGCTCTGGGCAAATGAACTTCATCTCAGCCAGACCCAACATCAGTGCGAGCATATTTTAGAATCAAAGTATGTTAAGAAAAAAAAAACACCAAACCAACAACAACAGAAAGCAACAACAAAAAAATCAATTCCTTCCCAAACACCCCTCAGATGTAATAATTAAGAAGTAATTAAAACCACTGTTCCTGAGCTATCAAACTCCCAGAAAGTATGAAAAGACTGGGGGGGGGGGAAGAGAAAGGTTCTATTTTAAGATATTTAATTTTGCCTGAGGAGATTCTTAATTTTTTCATATGTTGTGGTCTCAAGTTATTGACGTCACAGAAATTTTGGATGCTTAGATGGATTCCAAGTGATTGTAGCAGAAATATGCTGCATTTATGTTCCTCTCATGTTAAGTCACCATGATCTAAATTTTCTGAGTGCTCCGCTTGTTGTGAGAACAAAATGTCCTCATAAAATGTGAGCACTTTTTCTTGCATTATGTTACAATATTTAATCTGGGTAGGTTGTCAAAATAGTTTGTCTATATCTCCTGCTTCTCTCAGTTGTTACCAATACCTTCCTTAATTTATTGTGTAGTTTTCAGCTGCGTAAGAGTCTTAAAAAGAATAGCACTTAGAGTTTAGTTTTGCTAACATGTATGGTGTGCTAGGCACTTCTATAAAAATAAGGCAAAGCAAATGTGAAATAACTAGACAACTAACTGAATCACATTAGAAATACAGCTCTGATAATTAGTACATTTAATATATTCATTTTATTGATTTTTTTAATAAAGAAATATTCAATCTTTTTTTCTCAGACAATTCTGTGTTTAAGATGAGCAGAAATATTGTCAAGTGACCATCTCGGCACGAGAAGCACAGAACATGGCTATAAACAAATATGAGTGACCATAACTGGGAAAAATGATATTGCTTGTACTGGGAAACTTAAAAATTTAATATATTAATGTATCAACCTTGCTAGACTTGGAAATTCTAGTTTTATTTTTTATTATTTGATATAGGTTTTTTACTTAAAATAACATTCAACCTGATTGCTTTCCAAAGCAGTTCCCTTTAAATTTTTATTTGATTATTCAGTTCATGCCCATTATTTAAGGCTAAAATAATATCATTCAAGGTTAATTCAATTCAAATTGGATTACCTACTTTTTTATAAAACGGAAAAATGCAAAAAAAAATTGAGTCCTTAGAAATATCTGTGAGACTATCAAGTAAATCATGTCTATATATATATGTATATATATAAAATATAATTTAAAATAATTTTTTAAAAAGTTTTTACACAATATGGGTGTTTCCAAAAGAAGGATAAATCTTATTATTTTAAAATTTTAACATTTTTATTTTAATTTTTATTAATTTTTAATTCAGTTTAATTTTTAAAAAATAATATCGTTTTTATTGTTTATTTCCAAGTGAAAGAAATATTGTTATTGGTTGCCTATAGCATCACTGAGATTCTCTATTGTTCCTCTAATGAAAAATATAGGGAACATTTTTTAAGACAAATGGGACAGAAGCCGTATTTATTGTATATCTATAGCAATGTACACATATACACACATACATAGTACATATTTTAATTTTTTTCTTTCATTTTCCATTTTCCTCCACTCAGTAATTAAACATAACAGGGTTTCATGCTGACTGACGATGTGTTGGACTATTACATGCCTTCCAGCAGCACTTGCTCAGTGCAGCCTGACTCATTTATGAGGTTGCTTATGTAAGTCTTCACTAAAAATAGTATGTGTACTGAGCTAAAAAGTGCTGTCAAGCACCAAAATGGAGTAGAAGGAATGCTCTGAATTATCACTTGCCATCCCTTACATGTAATTATCCTTTATTACACTAGCAGAATAATTTAATTGTTGTGGATGTTGGTACCCATAGTCACCTAAACTGTAGAACAATACAAGCTTTCACTTCTACTCCAGATTTTGAAAACAGAATGGCTGAGGTATACAGAAGCACATTTTGCAAATTAAACTGAAAGCAGCTGAGTGTTGTGAATAGAGGGTAACACCAACACCTGAAATCACCTGATAGCAGGAAGCCAGCCCTAGGCTAGCTCTCAGCACCAGGTATGCACCAGCTCAGGTCACCTGTCAGTAAGATCCCTCACAGGATTCTCTGCTCTATGTCTGTCACATACATCATTGAAGTAATTTGGTTGGACTCTACTGCATTAAGTAAAAGGATAGTATCAGTAGTCACCAATCATCTTGAACAGGTATTTTGTCTTTAGAATACTAGGGACTTGTTTATTCTGTTTTGTGGGGTTTTTTTAAACATAATTTTTTTCTACAGGATGATACTGTATTATCACAAATAAATATAAGTATGGCTTCTTTGGTTTTATCTACACAAATATCATTTAACAGTTGTCAATTAACTTTCAGCTGTTCATACGAAAGTTACATCAATAGGCAGTTCTGGCCTTCATGGGTTTTTTTGTGGTATGTATTTTCTACAGAAGCAAAACACAAATTCCTAGGACTTTTATATTTTTAACAATTTTTTTAGTAATTTCAGTTCACTTTGGTTTTAAAGTGATACACTTGAATTTACTTTTTCCCGCTAGAAAGAAATTTAAAAATAGACAAGGTCTTGCACTCAGATATAAAAATGGTTTTGGTTATTTCAAGGACTATAATTCATCTTGAAAGAATTATAATTAATTTTAAAGCTAAGCCGATAAAAAAATCTTCATCATTATGTTTTGATTTATTTCAGTGGACTTTGTAAGTTTTGCATTTCTTTAATTTTGGCACAGAAAACTTTGCATTTGTTTGTTTGTTTTTAATTCTCCCAGATCAGATGAGGAGAAGTGTATGAAAAATTAAGGTAGAAGCTCTGGTGAATATAATAGTTAATCTTGGAAAGCTGTAACAAATTTTAAGTGCTTTGCCACCAGTATCACACAGTCTCTGCTATCTATGTCCCTATACATACCTGGCACAAGCTACTCTGCAGCACTTTTTTCACTTTCAAAAGGAAACATTCCTCAACTCTAATCCAATTGGCATTGTCATTGTTGAATGTTGCTGTTTTCCCTGCAGAACTGCCCTTTTTGCTAGATCTTACGACCTTTCTGTCAATGGAGCCTTCTAATGCAAATGTTTTGTAAAATTTGGAACATCATTTGGGCTGGAATTTCCCTTAACCAAAACCAAGCAGAGTCTTAGCTGTCTGCTTGGAAGAAACATTTGGAAAAATTAACACAAAGAAACATCGGTGATTATAAACATCTGTCCTTCAGCACCATTTTAGGCCCACAGACCACTTCAAAATAAGTGATTAATACAGCAGCATTTAAGGAAAATATCAATGGGATTACTGTATGGAACATTTTTTTTATAAAGAGAGTAATAGACCTGCTACTGGTGGGAGGATAAGTTTGTCTTTTGCCTTCCTTCATTGGTGATAATTTTTTTGTAGTGTACTTTTATGAGAATAGCTTACTGACAAAGCTGTGTTTTAATATATATATATATGTCTTGTGTACACATATATGTCTTGTGAAGTATCAAAAAGGCATTTCTATGTCCTTCACTTTTTTCCTTTTGCTTCTGAATACTGAAACACAGAGCTGCAGCATTATTCTGTATAAATAACATAAAATACAAAGCCATGCTCTTTGGGGAAAATAATCCATTTCCCATCTGGTGCATAAAATACCTTTTTGACTTTCAAAGCTATGCAGGACTGCTGTATTTAATACATAGGAGAATGTTTATACAAGCATGCTTTAGGAGAAAAATATCTGGATGAACAGACTTTATCAGGGGTCAAAAAGCATCAGTTGATAAATGGCTTTGTATGTGTTCTGAGTTAACATTAATCAAAAAAGGAAAGTATTCCCTCTTAATCCAACCTCCTAGAATAATCACACATTTAAGCAGAATATAAATTAACTAGAAGACCTTTATAAGGCAGGTATTCCAATATTTTATTGCAGGAGTAAGACTGGAACAAGTAGGACTATAACTACAAAAATGACAACTATTTCACATATTCCTAAAAGCCAGCATATTGTTTTAATTTCAGCTAGTCTATTTATTGGATTTATGCTAATTTTATGTTGCAAATGGAATCTTTTCTCGCTGCCAAAGTGAAACAACTGTGTAATACATTAAGGATTATTATTCATAAATAATACTAACAGGGTCCTGCTCTGTCTTACGGTTATGTACAGCTCTGCTATGCACCTCTTAAAGGTGGTATTTGTTAAGCAATAGAAGCATTATTTGGTCATAAAGCAGAGCAAAGAGGAAAACAACAAATCAATTCAAATAATGCAACATTTCCAACTGGATTATGTGTACTTCTCTGCTAATGAGTTTGTAAATTCATTAAACACACAATTTTGAGATGTGTTAATGTCATGAGAAATGAGGCTGAAAAACTTCTCAAACACTTCAGGAATTCATCTGTGGAAATTCTCTCCTGAAGAGAGGGTCACTATGTCTAAACTTTTCCTGACAGATGTTTATCTAACCTGTTCTTAAAAGCACATGGAGATTCCACTTCCTGCCAGTGCAATCAGTTACCTAGCTTAAATACCCTCAAGGCTGGAAAGTTTTCCCAGCATCTAATTTAGATCTCCTTCAATGCAATTTAATAGATTTCTTTTTTCCTCTCCTCTTGGAGAACAAGTCGTTTATTCTTTTCTGTCATAATCTTCCACAGGTTTGAAGTTTAATATTTTGTCTCCCTTCAGTTTCCAGTTCTTCAGATTAAACTAGTTGAAGTCCTTAGACTTTCCTCACAGGTAGTTCTTTTCTAGATTTCTGGCCATTGTTGCAGCTGTTTTCCAGACTGTGTCACACTGGTCCAAATCTTTGTTTAAATGTGAGGTTTAAAATCAGGCCAACAACTCACCTGAGATCTCACCCATGCTAGACAGACAGGAGGATTTGCTGTAGTGTCTAATTTATATATGTTCTTGCAAGAGCAGGACAGGTACCATGCACCGGGACTGTCAGTCAACTGTCTATGCAACTAGGAGATGGACTCTAAGGACCGGATTCTTCAGCCTTTAAAAAATAGTTGCCCTGCTATTAGGACTACCTCTGAAGGTCGAGGAGCAAACAGCCATTCCAAAAGCAGCACTTCTGTAAATGAGGTCAGCAACAGCCCATGTGAGAAGGCTGAAGTATTTCCTGTTCAAGTTTGAAGATCTGCTTTGGGTCTAAGAACTTAATCTTGGCTCATTATATTCCCACTTGACCCTGGGAAATATCTCTCCCCTTAAGGAGACAAGGGGATCTCCTTTGGGATGCTGGGTGTGATCAGTGAGAGCCAGGTGTAAGGATGGGAGTGCCTCTGGTCAGTCTGCTGCTAGGACTTGCCTCTGTCTTTTGCTGCTCCAGGTTCCTCTGTCTGTTGATTCAGCACAGCTACTTCATATGCACACTTGGTATCTATGTCACAGATTCCATCTCAATATGGAGTGTAAAATATATATTAGTACTGTGGCAGTTTAGTAATTTACCTCCTTGACCTTTTAAACAATTAACAGATAGTTAATCTGGTTTGTATATACAAGACACTTTCTCATTCTGAAATATGCACTATTCATTCTCTATGAGAAGTGCATGTATCCTGTTTGCCTTTACTAAAATAAAAACCAAAGTCTGTTTATAAAGTGAGATTAAATCAATTTTCTACTTCACATAAGCACAGAGACTCTGTCACCCAAATCCCTTCCTAGTACAGTTGGATGTGGTATATCCCTGACTGTCTTGGCTTAAGCAGAGTTTTTCTTTTTTTTTTTCTCTTTTCTTGACTTCACATTCTTTGAGATGGTGTTGATTTTATTAGATTTTACTCTGTGTTTCGAATGCAGGCTCCTAACCGAACTGTCTGTTTCTTTTCCCTCACAGGACCTCATCTGATCTTTAATCTCCCTCAGAAGTAGCTCTTGTTTCCTCAAAACAAACAGATCTGACATTTTACAAATACGTTGTCCTAATCCACTAGTTCCCTAACTAATATCAGTTGTTGAGCAGAGTTGATTAGCAGCTCTGTGTGGAGCCTCTGCCTGTTTGCAGAGCTGTTGGCTCCTGCCTGCACAAGTGTATAGCACAAATGGACTTAAAGTAAACAGTGTTGCCACAATGAAGGGAAACATGCCTAGATCAATTTAACTTGCAAACAGTTTTTTTTAAAGATTTTGTAATGTCAAACTGTTTATTTTTTGTGACAAATTACAACAAAAAGCAGAGGGAAAAATCAGATATAAATTTAATCTTAGTTTAATGACACAGAAAAGGGAACCTTAGAAAGCTCTGACAATTCTAACACCCCTGGAAAATGCTCAAATCTTACATAATGATGTTATATTACAGAGGAGGTAGTAATATCAGCTTAGCTTAAAGTTTTAGCACAAGATCATTATTTAAAGCCTAGCAAATACTCGTAGGTTCTTCTTCATTCTTCAGATCTATGTCATACATTTTTATAGCAATTTAAAAAAAGATTGATATATGCTTTTTTACTTCTGCAGTTCAAACCCCCTTTTCATTCAATTCAGAAATGATAGCCCACATATATATTCACAGATGGCTGAATGCATGCCCATGTGTATACCTGCTGTTTTTGTTAACAAGATAATTTAGGGTCAGGTATGTAAATTAAAAAAACAAAAAAAAAAACAAAAAAAAACCCAAACCAAAACAAAAAAAACAAACAAAAAACACAACAACAAAAAAAAAACTTCTGACACCATAGGCTCAAGTAAAAACAACATAAGTTTGGGAACTAGGAAATACCAAAAATTTACTATTCCAGCATCATATATGTTGCTTCAATTTATAGTAATTCATAGCATCACCAAATATTCTGAGTCGGAAGGTATCCACAAGGATGAGTCCAACTCTTAAGTACATGCAGGGATCAAACCCATAACCTCGGTGTTATTAGTACCATGCTCTAGCCAACTGACCTTACCTCAGGGTATGTTGTAAATAGATTATCTATACCATGAAGTGCAGTAAAAAATTGCAGACAATATTGATTTACATAAAACTTTGAATACTGAGATTCATGTAGAAGAGGAAGTCAAGCATGAAAACAGTTCTTTGCATTTGGGAAAGAAATTGTTTACAGAAATAATACTTTACATACACTTCACTGGCTTACAATAGTACTGCATAGCAGATGCCACCACAAAGTTTTCTTTAGGGCATTTCTTCTTTGGAAATTGCACAAACTGAATCCAATGAATTATAACAAATTTAATAATCCCTTGTTCTTGTAGTAGTTTCTGAGCCATGTCACCTTTCTGCTACTGAATGTTTGTTTGTGTTTCCTGACATTTTCCAGGAAGATAGCAAACTGTTAGGCATTTTCAGGTTTGTCTAGAAAAGTTCACTAAACCAGTTACAAGGCAGAAATATTAAAGTTGCTGGATACCTAGTGGACAGAGTAATTTGCAACCCCTCATAAAAGGCTACATTTCCCTGACGAAAAGGTCATGCATACTAACTGTCTGTGGTCTAGAAAGAAATAATCATGTACAATTTGCAGATCAAAAGTGATCTTAAGTCCTGCAATATAATTTTTGCTGACACTTAGATCTTATTCTTAAGGAACTTAATTATTTAGCTTTATCACAGGTTATTTTACAGTGTCTTTCTGTTTCAGCTAATAATATTGTATTCTCAAGAAAATTTAAAAAATACTCAAGCCTGTAAATTGTAGCTATCTTTATATTCCTAAAGATATAGACCACACACGCCATTTGTATTCCTACATATATTTCTTTCTATTATATTTTGAATTTAAAAATACTTCTAATAGCAGTACAAAACCCGCTGTTCTCATTCCGTAGAAGCAATATTCAATGTCAATATTTGCAGCAGGATATTTGATAACTTCCATGAAAGTGCTTGCATGTGACCCAGCTGTTTTGGGTTTGCATGGCTGGGTTTTGGTAGTGAAGATGGTGGAATTGGGCTACAGGAGTGGCTTCTGTAAGTAGCTGCTAGAAGCTTATTCCATGTCCAGCAGAGCCAAAGCCAGACGGCTCCAGGATGGATGCACTGGTGGCCAAAGCTGACCTTGTCTGAAATGATAGCAACAACTCTGTGATAGTATATTTAAGAAGGAAAAAAAGTTATTGTGCAGTTATTGCTCTCAGAGAAGAGAGGAGTGAGAATGTGTGAGAGGAAGAGCTCAACAGACACCAAAGTCAGTGTCAGAGAAAGAGGGGGAGAAGGTGCTTCAGGCATTGGAATGATGCCTAAGGATTTAGTGTATTTTTATGTATTTTTGGTGTGTATTTTGTGGATCTTTAGGGCTTTAGAAGTAAGGGATTTCTTGCTCACATATTAAGTGGTGTTTAGAGTTACTAAAATGGGTTTCTCACGTAGTGTCTGGCTTTCTGAAGGCCATGGTGTTTTTTGAGACACCTACATGATAACTTGAAGCCAAAACATCAGAAGGACCCAGAAATTGTTAGAGATAGTCGGGGGGCATAGCCTAAGACCACGTGGGGTGGACCACCGGGGGAAATTAGAAATGGTGATTGGTTATATGTATTAATGTATTAAATATGCTAATTGTTTGAAAGGGTATAAAAACTGTAACTTTACTGAGCCCGGGGTCCTTCGTTCTCGAGGGATCAGAAGAGGCCCAGACCTTTCGAACTCCCAATAAAGGTATTGTCTATCTTTTCTCCATTAATTTTGTCTTGAGTGTCTATTTTGCAGGATCTTAGGCATCAGGAACGTAGATTCTCCTGTGGCCTGTGGTGAAGACCATTGAGTCAGGTTGTCCCCTTGTGGCCCAAGGAGGTCAACAGAGGTGCAGAGATCTACCTGCAGCTCATGGAGGAGACCCACAGCAGAGCAGGTGGATGCCCTGAAGAGGCCTATGAACTTGTCCCTGCCTCAGGTAGAGACCTGCAAGTCCACAGAGAGAGGAGCCCATGCTGTAGCAGGTTTCCTGGTAAGATTTCTAACCCTGTGGGAGCCCCACACTGGAGCATCCTTGTGCCTTTGGAAGAGAACCACATTGGAACAATTTGTGGAGAACTGTTGCCCGTGAGATAGACTCATGCTGAAAACGTTTGTGAAGGACTGTCTCCCATGGAAGGAACTCCATGTGAGAGCAGGGAAAGGACTCCTCTTTGTTTCCTGCAGCACAGGAACAACCTGAGATGAACTGACCATAACCCTCATTCTCTGTGTCCCCACAGCTCTGGTAGGGAAGGAGGTAAAGCCTGGGAAAGAGGGAGGGGTAGGAGGAAGGTGTTTTTAACATTTCTTTTACTTCTCATTATCCAGCTCTGATTTTGTTAGTAATAAATTCGACTAACATTCCCAAGTTGAATCTGTTTTGCCTTTGTCAGTAATCACTGAGTGATCTCAACCTGTACTTATCTCAGCCCATGAACCCTTTGTTATATTTTCTCTCCCTTGTCCAGTTGTGGAGGGGAGTGATAGAATGGCTGTGGTGGACACCTGGCATCCAGCTAGGGTCAACCAACTACTCTAGCAAAGAAAGGAGTTTACATCTTTTCTGGTGAATAATATATCACTTGGTGAACTTAAGTGGAGAATTTGAGCAGATAGGCACTACTTAATATGAAGATGCATATTGCATCTGGAAAAGTTACTTGATCTACTTATTAACTAAACTGATAGGTGAGAGTTCTCTCTAGCATGCGGGGTCAGCTCAAGTGTTCTCAACCATGTACCAAATTAATTTTGTCACATCCTGAACCTGGATCAGAGGGAAAGTTTTGGGGGAAATGGGATGGAAATATGATGACTTGCTTCTCTTGACATTCCAAAATACCAGGATGAAAAATCCATTTCCTCATTGACTAAAGTGAAGATAATATTTCATGTTTAACCTACTATATTTTCAATATCTGCACTGTTTTTATTAGTAATACAAACTCCTCACTTTCTATGTTTTGAATTCAGTTTTCTAGATTCTTTTCATTTTTTCAGCATGCTGTAGAAGGGCCACAAAATTAAAAGGTTTGTGATCATGTGCTTTTGTTATTCAATATATTCATAAAAATGAACTTCATGATGATTCACTTTAGCAATATTATTGGGTCTGTTGCCTACTATAAAATGAAGTAGGAATGAACAAATTCAAATTGATCTCTTGCTAATTAACAACCTTCTATAAAATCACAGCAAGATGTAGGACTATGAATATGGAAAATTGGTTGGTAAAATAAAGACTGTGTTAAAAATGGCAACACTATAATAGATACTTAAACTAATTGAGATCCTTGAAGCAGTTTACTTCCCTTCCTGTCCATTTGTGAAAAGCAATCTGGCATGAATTCTGTCATTTGTGGAAACCCTCATCTGAAGAAGAGGTCATAAAGAAAGTTAGTGCTTGGAAGTTGATGATATAAAATCATAGAATCATAGAATCTTAAAGGGTTGGAAGGGACCTTGAAGATCATCTAGTCCCAAATCCTGTAGCTGTGGGCAGGGACACCCTGCAGTCACTGGGTTGCTGACTGTATAAGTGCCTCACCACCCTATAATCCTATCCCGGGGTACTTGGACTTTAAATAGACAATAAAAAGGTCACAAGCCCCTTATTAAGCACCGAAGTCCTCATCTAAGTTTAATCCTGTCTGAAAAGAAAAGCACACTTGGAAGAAACAATTCAGCTGTTTTCCATTTATAATACATAGGTCTTTCTATCAGCACCTAGAAACCATAATGCTACCAGATTAGAAGATAGTCTATTATTTGGCTTTCTGGATATCACCTGTTAAATCTGTTCAGTCTTCTATTTTAACAGGAGTAGAATCATTACTGACATATTGAGTACATTTGACCACCCAGAATTATATATTTTTAGAGAGTTTTCCCATCACTAAAACCAAATTTAAAATCTCCCACTGGTAATCGCAGTGATATCTTCACAAGAGTTTAAACAAATGCTTCTTTTAAATATAAACACCATGACAGGAAACAACTGAAAAGCTTATCTCACAAATATCCAGAAATATTACATATTAGTGTAAACTTACAATATCTAATAGACCAGTTTGTCTTTTTGGCCATGTGTGTTTAGAAGGAGAAAATATATGTACTGTCAAGTGAAAGTTGAATGACATTAATACAGACTTCCATTATTATCTCTGGAGAGTTTTCCTTTTTCACTTTCTGGTTGGCCACTACTTCTGACTTTTTCCATCAAACTCTCCAAAGACTGCTGAGCAATTAGACTGCTGAGCAATTACCCTTTGCCTGTGAGGTTAATTACCAACAATACCCAACTGACCATTAAAGACCTACATAATCAGTATTTGGGTAGATGGGAAACACAAAAAGTAAAAGGAAAACTGGAAAACACTGAACAAGGCAAACTTCCACACTTTAAGTTTGTTATGTTCAATAATCTAGCCACAGAATATGCAAAATTTCATTAGTTACTCATTCAGACACAGTTAACCTTTATTTATCTGTAGCATTGTGAAGGCACTCCTGATAATTCCTTTTTGATGTTGTCCCCAGGGAGAAATAAAAAGCATTCACATTGACTGATACAGCTTTTCACTGAAAAGAAATTAGCCCTCTTCAAAGTGTGACATCAAAGCGTTCTTGAAACTGAAAGTGAAATTTGGAATAGCAAACACTTGCAAAGGAAGAAAGAAAACAAGTAGAATGAAATAAAAGTGACAGCAATTTTTATTATCTTAAAGCATTTATCCATGACACATAATATTAAAAAGTTTGAATCCTGTGTGAATAAGCACAAAACCAAAAGCTAGCTGCTGTACATTATATTTTAAAAAATTAAGTATCCACAATATAAGAGGTTTGGACCATCTCTCATCCAAGGTTGCAACTTCACAATCACTTAGATCAACGCACACACACCAATTTAGTTTTAGTTCAAATCAATTTCCCAAATCAGCTCACCCTGCAGCCAGGTGACTCCACCAAAAGAAAGAAGGAAAGCATAAGCCTTGAGCCCCAGCACCATTGTGCTGACCACTGGGGAGGGAAGAAGTGTTTATTAAACAAAATTGGTTGACAAAAATATCTCACCATGTACTTAAGAGTATTTAAGAATCTAAATACCCAAGATATATCCTGAGTCCATATCAGAGTAAAAGTAAGACATGGACATTTACTGCCCCCTTCTTTCTGCAACCTATGTCTTGCTTTCCCTGTAAAGGAAATTCCAGATGTGCTTTCGAACAAAGGTAAAACCTCGTTGTTTTCAAAAGAAAGTTACAGTGCATCTCTGCCCGATGCCTGATCCAGATGCTTGGAAGACTGGAATGTAAGGCACACTATGGACTAGTTTTGCACCTCAGTATAAATAAAGCTGAAATTTATCACAGAACTTGTTGTATTCTAGCATAAAGAACATTCCAGGAGAGATGTGAAACTTCAGGAGAGATGATACTTTTCAGGTTGTCATTCTGAAAAGAATTAAACCCACTGAGTTCCTGAAAAAGGATGATTCTGATCCTGCCTTCTTTAGTTTGGATTAATTCTTACCATTTACCAATCCCAAAATCCTTTCTTTGCCAAATGGACACAAATTCAAAATTAATATATTTGTGATTTACTATTATAAAAAGTTCATTCTTAATAGTGTTTAAATTAATACTTTGCTTAGAAAAAGGCATATGCAGTCTGAAAACATTTCTATTCATTTGCTTTAGTATCTGTTTACATTCCCAGATGATGTATATGCCTGATATGCTCCTCAGTTCTTTGTGAGTGTTAATACGCTTCTAGCTCCCCTTTGGTGTGAACCAAATAGATCCTGCAAAGCAAAGCCTACATGTGATTCTACAGATTATTCTTCCTGTGGAGTTGTAATGAAAATCTTTAGGGGAAGAAAAATTGAATTAAATTTTTATATTTGCTATCCTGTGACTTTTCCAACATTTTCCAAGAAGGAACTGTATTCCCAAATACTCCAAAATGCTTCCCAGGTTTGTAATATATAGAATCGCTTCATTCAATAAAATCTTCACTCTGATATTTATTCAACCATCTGGTCTGCACAGACTTTGTCTACTATCAGACACGTAGAACTGAAAAAAATCACATATATAGATTGTGGAGGTCATAGAAACATGACACAGTTCTGAAAAAAACAGCAGTGCTCCATGTTTTCTGTTGTAGAAAAAAACTGTTCCCCACTGGAGAAGTGTACTGTTCTGGAACATTTAGCTTTTGTGCCTGCATGCAGCTGTGAAGTGCCAAAAAGTAAATTCTCAATGTGGCCTAGTATCTGTTCATTATATAGTTCCATCACATTTTTTGTATTTGTTGTACCTTGGTTTATGTACCTGAGTAGAGAGATTTTTTTTGTTGTTGTTACTTTTATGAATGATGATGCAGAGAACATTTCTTCTATTTTGATTTCCTTTTAGGTTTTTGGTTTTGGTTTTCGGTCTGACATAATTGTAAAATTTATTTTTCTTCTTATTGCTGTTTTTTAAATTACTGTTATTCCTATTCCTACCTCCTTTTTTTGTGTGTGTTTTCTGTTTCTACACTTTACTTGCTACAGTTGATGTATCTTTGTATTGATTTTTATTGTGCTGAGAATATCAATTTCTTTGTACATTAATACTTTGCTATACTGACTTTCATTAATTTGTTTGGTTTGGTTTGGTTTGGGTTTTGTTTGTTTTGTTTTGCTTTGCTTGCTTCTGTTTCTCTTTTGTTAGAAAACTAATTTTTCCAGATGCATTGTTTTGGCACATATATATATCATTAAAAGGTATGTGAACAGAGATATATTGATTAAGGACTAATGTCAGTATCTTACTGGGTATTTAAACCAGGAATTTTTATACAGAGGAATAGTAGTACCCTTCTCCAAAGTGATGTTACATGAGTAAATGAATTAATAAGTGGCTTTATATACTGTCATAGGAAGATTTATATTATTATGGTAAAATAAGAGTCTCATTCATTATTATGATAGTAGCTGAAGAACTTATTGTGCATTCAAGTTAGATAAGTAGCATGTAACAAATACAGTTAGTAATAAAGAAAAATAAAGTTTTATTTTTCTTTATAAAAAGTTATGTGATGCCACTTATTCTGGGTTTTCTAGCATTTTAATACAACTTGGATACAATTAAAATTGCTGAGAAATTCTAATTTCTTTTAAAAGTGGGCTTTGAATAGACATACAAATAGCTTGCCATGGGCTTTCAAAATTGTCTTGTGTATCGGAATCCCTTTACTGACAAGATGGTTGATGCACCTGTGTCTTATTTTTCCCCTTTCTCTTTTGATTATGTAACTTTCAGTTTCCCTTCCAAAACCCAGGACAAAATTTCTGCTTCATGCAGGACCAAATATGGTCTATTTTATGAAGGCAAATCAGAAGTCAGGTAACAAAGAGGAAATAATATCTGTGAATACACACAAATGAAAAAAATAACAACAAAAACAACACCCACATTTCATCTTGTTAGGCTCTATTTTAGTTGGATTTTGCACAGCCAGGGGCAGAAACAGATGTGGTATCTAAGTAGAGAAGTGCTAAAAAACACATGGCCAAAAGCAAGCAATAGTGGCAGACAGTAGGCTGGAGACTGCTTCAGATCCTAACAGTGTTGACTTGTACAGGCTGTAGATAATCAATGTGTCCATTTCATTGACATTTCTGGGGAAGGCGGGTGCAGGGGGATAAGGAGGGTGTTCTTTGCACTTTTTTTTTGCAGCAGCATAGATGACAGCTAGAAATAAACAGTGTTTTCATGGATGAAATATCTGCCAGGCATGATCATATGCAGATTCTGCTTGAGGTATCACAATGCTGAGCAAAAGGTTGGGGCAGTAAAACAACTTGATGAGAGGTAGCTGTAGCCCCACATGCTCTTTATGCATTCAGCTACTCATTGCTAATTCATAGGGTTGATGAGCACTGTTACAAGTAAAGCTTGTATTGAATTCAACCTTAACTCTTAATCTGCCTCTTCCTAAGACCTTACCCACTTATCCTTTTGTCAATAATTGTAATGTTTATGTGAAATCAATAAAAAACTGTGGGTTTTTTTTTAAAAAAAACCCTCAAGTCCTGACCTTACTACAGAGCTGAGAATTCAACATTCAGCTGAGGATGATAGCACCCACTGTGCAGAGCAACTGGCCAGCTGGTGAGAAATTCTGGCTGTCATCACAATGCAGGGAGTCAACGTATTTATCAGATACTTGAGATGAAAAAGTGGTAGTTCATGGGGACATTTTTTTCCCTAAGCCATCTGGTCCTGAGGTGCCTATTACATCTATTATTGAATCATTAAAGTCAATGAGGTGAATAACACGATTAAACTTGTTTACTTGTCATGTAACAGTCGGTTAACAGTGAAATGCAACTTGTACTTTCTGGTTTACTCTGCATTTAAAATACATCTCAGCTCCCCTAAGTGATACCTAAAATTAATGCCAGATAAATATCTTTTAATTTGCAGTCTAATTTAAAAGTACATTAATTCTTTTAACTCTGTTCTAAATAGGAATATTGTATTGCAATGACTGCAAAGACTCTTCCTTATAATTAAAACAATAAAACATAAATAATTGACAATAAGTACAGATATGTATACTCATCATTTCACTCTACTAATCAGGTATGTGCACATTTATGGAGATCCTGTACAAAATGAAGTTTGTTCATGCAGCATTGTAGGAAAAGCAAAAAGCTGTAAATCTGATCTATATATAAAAGTCCTATTTGCATAAAAAGGTTTAAAGCGTTTCATTAGATACACTCATAAAAGTGTGAATAAGCAGTTATTGTATTACCATAAATGGATTATACTTCTTTGTACTAAACTGAAATTTAATAATACTATGGATTATACTGTTTGAATTAATTATTAAAGCCAGGAAATTTCACAGTAGTGACAGTGGAATTTGGTGTAAAGGTTTCAACAGCAATAAGTAGTGTTACTCTATAAATTAGGAACTAAAGATGCCCTTTTATATTTACATTAAGACCTCCCATTGTGATCTGCAAATTTTAAAAAGTACAATTATTCTTAGGCTTCATAAGTCAAGAGAATCAAGTTCCTAGGCTTCAGTAGGCTTTAAATCAGGGAATTAGTGAATAACATTATATAGCAATGTGGATAGTTGTTCCTACCAAGAAAAATAGAATTAAATAGGGAAATTGGAAAAACATAAGAAACTATATATAAAGATATTGAATTTTTTTCAGTCATGTCTACATGGTCAGCTTTATGTAGCCTTATTGCCACTCAGCAACCTCACACTCCATGCATACAACCACCACACAT
Organism: Anabacerthia variegaticeps; assembly: GCA_035583185.1. NCBI lineage: Eukaryota > Metazoa > Chordata > Aves > Passeriformes > Furnariidae > Anabacerthia > Anabacerthia variegaticeps. The sequence continues at coordinate 80,850,480 of JAWWEW010000001.1, read as the reverse complement.
TACAGTGTGTTTTAAGGTAGAAGTATAGTTTAAAATATTGCACTGAAGGGAATAGACCTTCCTCTGCTATCTTGTCCTGGTACTGATCTCCAGTTACCAGTTTATTTAGCAGGTGTGCTCTATCAGGTAGCTCACTTTCAAGAAAGTTAAACTAAATTACATTATTGGGGGTTCTTTAAACTAACTGATTTGACTTCACCCAGAAGTATACTGGGAATGTTCACAATATCATAGAATATGCTGAGTTGTAAGGGACCCATCAGGATTATCAAGTCTGACTCCCAACTTTCTGCAGGACACTGCAAGAGAGATGTCCCGCATACTTTCTGAGGAGCTGGTGGTAAAATACATTTCTCAACACTTTGCAGGGATTTTAAACCTATGTTAACATGGTTCAAAGATATATCATTAACTGTTTAAGTGCCTTGCTAAATGAAGGTATTATGGATCATAATGAAATCACTTATCCACAATATCCATCTAATTAACTCAAAGATTTTTTTCCAATGCTAGTCTACTGTGATGTTGCCATCATAGAAGGATGTTTATGGATGTTTGAGTCTTTCTAGCTAATCATGATATGCTTTAGTTTAAATCTTTCCATGCTGAGCTTTTTTTTTGTGTGTGTGATTGTTGTTATTTTGGGGAGTTTTGTTGATTTTTTTTTAAATCTTCTTTTTTGAATATGTTACAAAGAGGGACTACAGGTGAGAGGGTGTGTGCCCTAGGATGCTTTACAAGTTTTAATAAGAAGCCGTTGTTCTAGACTCAGACAAAATCCTATTGCATAGGATTTCATTACTATATTCAAGACTCTAAGTGTAATATTATTATTAAATGTATTATAATATCAATTTTTTTTTTTTTTACTGTCTGTTTCAGCTCTCCATGTAGGGACCAGAGGATTTTTTTATTACATTGTGTTGTTTAATCTTGTTTTGTGTTTTATTTTACTTATTGTCTTGATATTATTTAAATGAATGTATGATTTTTTCTATGTAGTACCACAGTTAGATTAAAGATAATTGGCATATTACATTCCATTTATCCATGTGCTCTACATCTTCCACTTTGTTGATTATTCAGTAAAAATTACACTGCAGTTAAAATACTTTTTTTTTTTTTAATGAAGACAAAACTACAAAATTATTAGAATCAATCCAGAAGTTTAATTCAGATGTAGATAAGTGATGGAGGGAGTTAATTAGAATTCCAAAGGGGCTGATAACTTTTACACATATCCCCCTGAAATATCCAACACTCTTTGCTCATATTTTTGAATTACTGGAATGATGCACAAATAAAGCGGACACAGAAGTACCATCATGACACTCTTTCCCAATTTTCCATTTTGAAGACCAGATAGGAAAGTAATATAAATGAGCTAGAACTGGTATCTTTGAAATATAGTGACTGAGTATTAGTTGGAGGAAGATTAGTTTGGGAGCACCAAAAATTGTCCATTCATAACTTAAAAACATTAAGAAAAACCCAAACAAAAAATCAGAAATCATAATATCTGTTTTTCTACAATGACAGGGTTTGCTAAATTTTAATTTTTTCATATACACTTTCTGCAAGGAAAAAAAATGGTGTTCAACATCTATTTATTTATTTTTAAGTCAAGAAAGTTCCATTTACATTTTAGAATTTCCCCAGTGAAAAAAATTCAGTAAGAAACAGTTGACACAATTTGGCTTATAGTCTTTTAACACCCGTATTTCTCCATCTCCTCCACCTGGCAGCTTGGGAAAGCTGCCCAGGTTATACCAGAATGCTTTGGAACAAAACCAATCCTTTAGCATACTAGGTGTTGACAGGCCAACCTGGTTAACACATGGTTCTGCCAGGAAGGAAAAAAAAGAAAATTATGTTCTCTGGATAAACTGAATTATATTAGCTTTGAACACATCAGATGATCACTTGAAGAATGTAGTTACATTCATGATGTGATACTATCCATACTGTAGAAAAATTTGAGTGATGAAAAAAATAGCAGTCATCACTTTATCGTCAGGTTCTTAAGGCTTTTTGGGAAAGAACTCAGAAAGTCAGGTCAGAGAAATAGGTATTTTATGTAGTATCTGTACTTTTATCTCTATGTTAAGCCTAGTAAGTAGGTAGATGAATTGCACCCTGGAACAACATTTTTTTCTATTGATTATGAAGGGAACCTATAATGGAAAGCTTTGGGGTAGCAGCATCAGCATTGCTGATGTCTACAACTGGTCAGACAATACTTAACCTCGTAGACTCATACTCATGACAAATTATAAAATATTATTCTATATAGGTAGCACCCAAACTGGTCTGAGTTCCAGCTACAAAGGAAAATATAACGTGACAATATTCACATCTGTATAAATGGTTATGTGAACAACAGAAATTATTCAAATGGTTCTTTGGGGTTAGGATTGAGGGTTTTTTTTTCCCATTATTTCCATTATTATTTTTATTGAACTAGTATCTTGTGATTTTATTCTCAACTGTCTGGAATGATGTAGACTGGATAATTTCTCATCTTTCAAGATGCTCTTTAGAGGTTTAGTAAAACCTCCAGTTTTTGAGTGAGAAAGTTTATCTTACTAATGAGATTAAGAAGGTCTATCTCCTTATTTGTCTATTTCTGTGACTTTTTCAGGTAAACAGGGTCTTTAAGCACAGTCATAGGCAAGACCATTTTTATCCTTTGCTAGGTCAAAATCATATCCAAATATCTGTCAGTGTCAGTACTGTTTCAAGTGCACAAAGAACAGTCTTTTCTTCAGGTTCATGGGACACAATGGGGCAGAAAGTACAATGTGACTTGACTCTGTCTCTCTGCTTATATGATCTGTATGATTAGAATGTCTTTGGATAACAAAACTGGACCATTTCTTTGCTGTTTATAGAAAGTGATGATATTGCTGCTGTTCCCAGAGAATGATCTAGTCTTCTGACTTCTCTGGAGCAGAATGGGTTTATATTTCACTTTTGCTAAAAGAATGTAGAGTTGTGTAAAGCTGCCAAAGGTAGAGTGGACATAAAATGTTCCAAAGTTTTTCTGCATCTCTTTGACATTGGTATAAAGATGTATTCTAAATAGGATGTAACAGACATGTAGAATCTGTCTTTGGAGGCACTTGAAAGTTGTTAAAAATATCTTAAAAAATCGAATAATTTATGCTCCCAAGAAAATATAAGAATGATGCCCCATATCAGAGCAGAATTCTGCATCAGTCTCTTATAGCTCTTCAGAAAAAAACACTGAACTTTTAAAGACAACCAGTGTCATCACCAGCAGAATAATGGAATATAGTCATAGATATATTTGTGTATCTGATTTTCTCTGTGTATGGATACAGGAGCAAAGTAAATAAATTTGACTTAAAATCTTAGTTTTGCCTACTTTTAAAGTGACAATATCATGGTGGAAAAGCAAAAAGAAAACTATGATTATGTAGGAAATTGAATATCTAATTAGTCGTGCTTTATTACACTGCTCTATTATCAGTCCTCATTTAGTGAAAGACTGTAAGATGAGTTTTTAAGATCAGATGATTTGTACCTAGTATTTTATAATAGTGATGAGAAATAAGCAATAAAGCTAATTTATCTTCAAATGGAAAATAATATATAAGTATTTAAAGACTGCACACAATAGTATTTTTAAAACTTTTTTTTAATCAATTTTATTTCGGAAATGTCTAACAGTTTTATAGAAATGCTGCATGTTCCCCCATATTCCTAATAGCATAGTATATAGAATGTATAGAGTATACTGTGACAGGCCTAGTCTCATGCCACGAGACTGACAAGTCCTTCTATATTTCTAGGTATTCTATTATATTATTATATTATATTGTATTATATAATGGGTGTTTAAAATTGTTTCCAGGTAGCCTTATGCTAAGGCAAATTTGGCCCAAATGTACTAAGATTATATTTTCTTATGATAGATGCCTATTCTTTCTCATGTATTTGTTACCTATTTCTCACAATATTTTTACAATAATTTTTATAATAATTTTAATTATGTTTTCTCAGTGAATGTTTCTACCTTTTAAGAAATCATCCAAATATTTTTCTCAAATCCTCACTTTAATAAATGATTGTAACAAAACTGGAAAGAAGTATGAATTATCATTAATTTCTTGAGTTTTGAAAAGGATTTAAAGAAACAATAACAGACACAAGGACCACCCTGTTCTTTGCTGTGTTAACTAAACAAATATCATGCTTTATTTGGCTGGAAGAAAGATCAGAGGTTGAAAATTATAATATCATAACCACAGTTTCACTTCTCCCTGTAAGGAGAAATTATGTTACTGTTTAGTCGGGAGTAAAAGTTTCCAAGAACTCACAATATCTGATACCAAAGAAATCCCTTAGGCAATTTATTTAATCTACCTATATGCCAGATCTCCTTACAAGTTATGATTTGAAAGTTTAGATTAACAGCTACCATGGAAAGCTGATCGTATTTTAGAATTTTTAGAATATTGTTCGGGTGTTGCCACTGCCAGGCAAGGTGGGCATTCCAGCAAAGCTCTTTTTCATGCTCCGTTGTAAAAATGGGACCTGACATACAGTCTCAGAAACTAATGTTTTTGTGTAACATCCTAACTGATGGTTAAGAGAAGGCAGAAAAGCCTAGAAAATTATAAAGGCTGCTCACATTAACACCATGCCACTTATTTAACTGCCTACATATAAATTAATGAATCCATGTTTGGGACCATCTTTAGGAAATTAACAATTGTGACAACATTTTGTTGAGGTTTCAATTGCTTGTTTGTTTATTTTGATGGGTTTTGTGTAGGTTTGCTTTATGTTTGTTTAGTTTTGTTTTTATTGTGTTAACATATGTATAGATCATAAATAGTTTATTTAAACCCTTGTTGCATTTGCTGAGCAACTTCTAAAACAAGGACAAAGAGATGACTGTTATGAAACAGAAAATGTAGTTTCTGAGGAAAAAATTCAAAAGTCCTCTGAGAACACAAAAACATACTTAGCAACACGTACTTATATTTTTTTTAAGGGATAGTTATTTAAAGAAAGAGAGCTTTGCTTGCGTAGTGAAATGAAAGTGTGACTTTGTACCTTGGGATTTATAGGAATTCTGTAAAACTGTGATCCACTTCAGCTTCTTTATTTTATTTTTTTTTTTAAGAAGATACAGATCCTTTAGTATCAGACCTCATAAAGACCTATGTAGAAAGCAGCAGCTTTTGTACACTCCTTCCAGCAAGGCCCTTCTCAGCACAGAAAGAAAGCCTCAATGGGATGTGTATCACACTAGTTATGAGCACAGCAGCCCATCCTTCACTACCTGTTAAGAGAACGGCATGTCAATCATCGGAGGATCACCTGGATCCAGCAAAGGGCAGCATAAAATTTGTCTTGCCTAAAAAAGTATGCATCCCTTGGACAACAGGACCAGATACATTTCTGCAGACTTGAACTTTAGTTAGAAGCCAATTTGACTTAAGTTCCTTCTGTAGAAAATTGATGTGTTTGCACCTCTCAGAGGCTGAGTGAAAGAACTCCTGCCGATCAGTCCTGCCTACAGAGAGATTGCAATGACTCTACTTCTCAGCCAGGTGTTTCAGTTAAGAGCCCAGCAAAGTGACAGAAATAGAGGCCATAGGAGGTGACACAGAAAGCAGTCGCATCTATCAAAGGAGGCTTTGACTAAGCTTTCTTCAAGAATAGAAATAAATTTCTCAGTGAAGACACAAAGTTTTGCCTAAAATATTGTCAAAAATAAGGTTTTCCACTGGTAAGCAACTGTGATAATTGACAGACGTCTGTGAAATATGAAATGGCTTCAAAGGTAATTGGGAGTCCTCAGCACATACTTCAATTACTGTGGGAACAAGGTAAATTAAAGTGTGTGCCTTGTCTACACAAGAAAAATGCTTTCATTAAACTAAATTGGTTTAGAAGTGGATCTAGTGATACTAGGAGAAAAAAAAATAAAAAAAAAAAAGTTGATTGAAGCTAGCCCTTTGTGGTTTTCACTTCTTTTAGAGAAAAAACCTGCAATCTAAAAGCTCCCAAATGCTATTTCTTGATGACATTCAAACTTTTTTTTTAATAAATAATTTTCCCAATATTTTTTTCCAATATTTTTTCAATAATTTGGCATCTTTCTTGATGTAGGGTGGACATCACAGAGTCACAGAATTAATTAGGTTGGAAAAGATGTCTGAGGGTGTCTAGTCCAATTTATGATCGAACACCATCATGTCAACCAGACCATGGCAGGAAGTGCCACATCCAACTTTTCTAAAACACCTCCAGGGACAGTGACTCCACCACCTCCCTGAGCAGTCCTTTCCAATGTCTAGTCATCCTTTCTGTGAAGAAATACTTTCTAATGTCCAACCTAAACCTCCCCTGGCTCAGTTTAAGACTATGGCCTCTAGAGATGTCTAGATTCCTGTTATTTAGAACATGTAAGTAGCTAAATTTTCCAGTTCCAAACTACTTAAGTCCAAATTTGTAAGACCAACTAGGCTGGAACAATATTTTTTTTACATTTTAGCAGGTATAATTCTTTGAGAGAAATAGAAGCAGTGTGGGTGGTTGTGGTGGAGAGTGGTGTTGATAAGTTTGTGAACACTTTACAAATATTTTCTTCATTATACTAGTATTTTTAAATGGTTTGGTAAAATACAGAGCTTTTCAACAAAAACCCAATTAATTATTCTTAATTATAAAAACACTTCTGAAGCCATTTCTGTCCACGTTTGTTAACAGTTTTCTAGAAAAAGATGTAGAATAGCAATAGAAGAGAACTTTCCTTTTCTGATCCTCTTCTTGTAATTTATATTTTAAATTAACAGTGTTAATTAACCTACCCTTAAAGGATTTTTTTATGTTTGAAGAAAGTCTTTGACGTTTTTTCTGAAATGATTCACACTTATTTTACTGAAACTGTATTACAAAATGTTTTCTATATTTTTATATCTCTATTATTTAGGTGAACTAAATAATTTAATTATTTCTTCTGTACATACAAAAAACTAATTTATTCTCTTCTACTCCTCTACTACAGCCATCTTTTACTGCTTCCTTTTACTATTGCATTTTTTCCTCCTATTTTCCCAGTGTTATCACCAGGACTCATCCCTTTACTAGCTCTCTTCTTTGTGATACTCTTCCACCAGTCTTCTTCATTCTCCATATCTATTTTCTTTCCTCATGTATTTAGTAACTTTTCCACTCCCCATAATTTTCACATTACAAAATATTCTACTGATTTTTCACATAGCTATTCTTGCTCCCAATCCTATCTACATACAAGAAATGTCAGTGTTCTATTATCTAATTTCCAAATCAGTATTCCAGTCCTGTTCTCTTTAATTACCCATCTGAACCCATCAGTCATGAACTTGCAGCTTCTCACCAGCACTCACCTCCCAACAGCTTCCACTAATGACTGCTAGACATCTAGCTTGATCACCACTTCCTCCTGCTTCCTCTGAATTTTCTGTAAAGAATTATACAGCAGCAGCAAGACGGAATGATGTGACTCTATAGCACATTGCAATCTCATATCTAATATACTGTACACTGCTATCACACATTTTTTCCTGTGTAGACCTCTCTTCTTCACAGATTGTATACAAAGCTATGTGTTTCAAATAAAACTGCACACGTTATTACAACATAAACTCTCCGTTTAAGGCAAAGTCTGCAGTTCCAGTTCCTACAGGAATTTTTCCCCTCTAAAGTATTTGTTCAGTCAACAGCCATTCTCTCACAGCTATCTCAAACACATTCAATCAAATACTTTAAGCTCCAGTAGGAAATAACTCCTACTTTCTAATGCCAGATGAATCATTAATGGGAACACTCTCAGATTTTCTTGTATCTTGCAATAAAAAGCAGCAGATAAAATCGTAAGTTGAATGCATTTCTAAAGTCCTTGTTCATATATAACTACAACACAGGGTAAATCTTTTCTTTCAGGATTGCATAGTTAATTGCAATTCAGAGTAATGCTAAACTTTTGCATAGATTAAGCACTATTGTAACTGATAGGAAGCATTTAATCCATTTTTAAATCTGCAATATAGCATTCCACCATTAAAGAAGGAAGAATGATCCAGCACACTTCTTTTGCATTAAGTGGCTTTGAAAACAGACTCAATCTTTAGTCAAAAGAAATCTGAAAAATAACATATTATTTTATCTGAAATGTAAGTCCTCAATCTGAAATAAACCCTGTTTTTCAGAGATTACAGACTTTTGTTTTAGGGGAAAAAAAAGCCCCACACTTCATCCCAGCCTTCAAGGGAAATAAAAAAGAAAAAAAGTCTCTCAAAAATATTTAGTATTGATTTTGTATAGTAGTAACACTGTTTCACTCTTCAGACTTTTCAATAGTAACACTTCTCTTCAGACCAGTAATATTATAAAGTTATTACTCTTTGTCTTATAAATTATTACATCCTACAAGTCTAGTCATAGAACCATATTGTCATAGTTCTGTATGAGAAAATATCAGTGTCTCCTGACAAAATTTGTTGAATAATTTATATAAAGCCTTTTTTTTTTCTGATCATCATACAAAAATATACAATAATTGAGAAGCCTAATCTGATATATGCTCATATCCAAGGCTTTCTAAAAAGCAAGGATTCAATTTCAAGGCTTTTCTGGGTTTGCTTGTGGGTTTTTTCACCCTCAGATTTGAATTGCACCCAAACTGAACAAAATTAATTATCTATTTTCTTAGAGTGCCTTATTGTAAGAAAACAATTTATGGTTGTATTTCTTTTCCTGGGTTACATATATCTTTTGTCAACTGACTGGCATTTGAAGATCATTTTGTAAGGCATATAATTCTTCCAGAATCGTTATGAGGTCTGACAACTAAACTCAAATATTTCATACTTAAAACCAAATAATTTTAGTGACTTTAGGGAAATATATATACATATATTTTATCTGTTTCTATGCAGTAGCAGGAATCTTACGTACTCCATCCACAGTACTAAAGCTTAAATAAGAACTCTTTCTCAGTAGTTTTCTAAGTTGTGTGGTTGTCATCTGTTTAAAAATAGGAAAACTTGTAGAGGAAAAGTCTTTAATTTTTGTTGAAAGATGTAATCCCTGCTTACTGATTTCTTTAGCAGCATGTGAATATAAGATAATTTTTAAGTCTTATTTTTTCCCTATTGTTTTTATTTGGGTTTTGATTTGTTTTGTTGGGGGTTTTTTGGTCTTTTTTTTTTTTTTGGTTGGTTGGTTTTTGTTGTTGTTTGTTTTTTATTTTTTCTTTTTAAAGTTTATCAGTGTGCATTCCTATGTTTCACACACAGAAGGAGATAAATCTAACTGGCTGTGTAATAATGTCCTGCTTCAGGAAATTCTTGACAGAGGTAGTTGTCAATTATGCAGAGAAAGAGCACTGCAGCATAGCTTACCAGGAGGATGTAGGGCATGTATGTTACTTTGTAAATAGATCTAATGGGTTTGTGGATATAGAGGATTTACTAAACTGGATGTGCATTGTTTGCCTACCACATCTTTGTGCCCTGATTTTCACTGGAGAGCAATGAAGGCAAACAGAGAGCAATGAATTGCTGTAGATCTGGGGTGGTTGGCTGCAGGGCTCCAGACTTCACCTCGAAGCAGATCTATTCCTTGCATATACACAGGAAGCTGGTCTCCAGACAGATATTTGGCTGCCCCTGTGAAGTGAAATTCACAGACTCACAGTCCCGATTGTGGGATTGGAACCAGCTGTGTGCAGAAGCATGAGGGATTCAGCAGGCCACTGCCTTGGGCCATGAAATGCCTCTGTAAGAAATATCGACACTTTAAAGGTGATTCTTTCCCCTTCTTTCTTGCTGGCAGTACTCTGAAAATGCTAGTCTTTATAAACGAATGACTTCAGATGCAATTGGTTCCTGACTGTTCAAAACTAGTTAAAGCATACAATTATGAATCACAGCTGAGTGCTGAGTAGTAAAAACATGGTACTTTATCTTTTAATCATCTTTGAAATATTGACTTAGTGTCTGTGAATGTTCATCATCACTACGGAATAAACCAGAAGGACTATCATAGTGAAGCTTGATCAGCAACTGTGGATGCATGTGTTCAAAGAGCCTACACTAATATGAGAGTCAATATGTTAAGATTTACTGCCAGAATGTTTCTTAGACTAAAGGAATCAACTCTTCTGTCACATGCTTTCATTAAGTATTTTTGGGAGTTCACTCCCTTACTTAGTTACTTAATACATTTAATTATATATTAGAGAAGACAAATATATATTGGGGAATTTTTTTCTAGTCTGACTAAAATTGGTGAGAAGGAAAGTGAGATGCATTAGACTTCTGCAGCTGCTGTGAATGACATTGCTCTCCTAATTAAAACTTCTGTAAATCTCACAAGATAAATAGTATAAAAACACTGGGGCACCAAAATAAATATGCAATGTCTTATTTTTTTCCTATGTTACATATTACTTATATTACATATATATGTGTCCAAAAGGTTGTTTTATATAGGTCACCTCAATTTCTGATCCTTTCCTAATAGTTGTCTGTCTTTTGTGCTATTGATAATAACTTTTCAACTCAGTTGTCTATATTTCTCCCCAGCTTCTCCTTTAAAGGAATGAATTGCACCTGTTTCATCAAGTCAGACTGCAGGTAATTTTCAGCTTTATCCTAATTAGCTTAATAAAGGTTAAACCATATGACAATACAGACAAAGTTTGATAATTACACACTTAATTTAGGAAAATAAGTGCTCACAGTGGTGAAATTAGTAAGACTTTTCCATTCTTCCTTGATATTATCCCTATTTCACTCAAACTGAATATACCACCAGCTGGAGAAATATGGAAAAATAGTTTCTACAGGCTAATATAATTAGCTATCTAGAGCCATGCAGAGTGCTCATAGGAATAAAAAACACCAGTCCCCCAAAACCAGGGAGGGGTCTTGTGACAATATCACTACCATAGCAGTTGCTATATTCACACATGAAACCACACCAAACTGAACAAAACCAAACATTCTTTCTTGAAAGATTTCATGTCAGTTAGATAAATCTGGCATGAATAAATGAATATCCCTAGAAATATTTCTGATTTAAGAAGGTACGAATAAATCAAGATTAAGACCTAAGAAGCAGCATTTTATGATGCTCATTTGCAAAGTGCCTTAAAACCGTCCTGTTCTTATGGCTCTGGAGAAGCAGTAAAATAAAACAGAATAAGCAGCACAAGTAATTTGAGTTGTTTCCTTTTTACACCATTTCATTAAATACCAAATTTCAATTACCTGTAATAATTAAGTAGCTTCAGCACCAAGACATTCTAACCTTCAGCAAGAGAATCCTTCTATGACTTCCAGCAAAGGGCAACTTTCTATTGACCAGCTATTGATTAGGCTTTCTGTGTTCTTGCTATGTGAGACTGCTAACAATGCAATGATTTATGGGATTGTTGAATATGTCTTTGCTGTTCAGAAATGAAAAACAGCAATGGAAATACATTTTTATTTCCTTATATTAGAAGGATTTTAGATACTAATTCAGATATCATTTTTTCCTGAATCATAATATAAGTTTTATAGGTACAAAACACATTCCTGAACCTTTTGCTCCTTTTAAATAAATCTTTATTTCTCTTTAGCTAAAAATAATGGCATTCATATATATTCAAAACTCATGAGAAACCTGAATTTTAAGATAAAAGTGTAGGAATGGACCAGAAGTAAGTTGTTTTCTCCTGTTATGAAAATACAAGCAAACAAAAATAAAAAAAAAAAAATGCAGAAAAAATTACACAGAAGCTATCAAACTTTGCTAAAGAAATGAGAAAATTTGTGGTCAGGACAAAACAGCTTTTATCTAAATTCATAAAAGCCTAACCTAATTTTTTTTTGGCTAATATTAGAAAGTGGTTTTATTTCTGTAGCACAGTAATATTATAATGTATATGCTATACCATTTTATGCAACTTCCTTTATCTCTGTTTTTTAAATTTTAAAAAAAGAACAGTGTTTTAAAAATCCTTAATATTCCTTGTCTGTCTCTCAAAGGGCTTAATTTGACCATACCCTATGGAGACATAATACTTTACACTGCATAGAATACTCTGATTTTTTTACCTTTTAATTCCATGTCTGTCAATAGGGAAATGAAGGTTGAAAATAATTCTTTCTTCTCAAATACATATCTAACTCACAAAATAATCACTGTAATGTAGGAACAGTGTCAGTTTATAATAAGTTCTGCTGTAAAATTACTCCCATTATAGACATTCACTTCTACAATCACTAGGTGATAATCATTTAGTTCTGAACCTGACATACTACAACTGTCACCAAAAGACACTTTCAGTGATCATGTGAATGAACTTCTAAGCAGGTAGTTGCATATAATTACTTTTTGAATACACACAATTAAATTCAAAATCTCAAAGAGAAACTTAGAGTACTAGATGATTTTGGAGAAGTAGATACCAGCACTAAATGAGTTCAGAAACCTAACCTTTTGGCTCGATTATTTTTAATCTGGCATAAGTATAGAGTCTATGAGCCTTACATGTGATAAATAGTATCTTTCGTCTGTGGAAAAAAAACACAAAAAAACCCCAAACATTTTAGTGAGAAAAGCATTAAATGGTATTTGAACTGCAAAATTTAATACCTATTAAATAATTACCAACAGTTCAAGTTCTTGCTTAAAAAAAAAAAAAAAAAAAGAAAAAAGGAGTCATTTAACTACACGTATTGAGTGCTAGTCTGTACTTGACACAATATCGTAGAGTTCTTATTTTTTGAGTACGAGTGGGGACTCACAGTTAGTTCTTTCATCCAACAGCTGCTACTTGAAAGATTTGTCCCTGGTATAATCTGTGTTTCCTCTGGAAATCACAGGATACTTGACCAGAGTGCTACTATTTCTGTTAGAGAGGAGAAACTGGTCTTGAGTCAGTCAACAAGTTTTATAAGAGTTTTTCTACCATAATGGCTGTTGTGATTTAGCCCAGCTGGCAGCTAAGCACCAAGCAGCTGCTGGCTCACCCCTGCTCACCCCGGCAGAATGGGAAGGAGAATCAAAAGTGAAACTTGCAGGTTAAGAATAGTTTAATAATTGAAACAAAAGTAAAATATAATAATAATAGTAAATACTAACTATGATAATAGAAGGAAAAAACCTCACAACAAAACCAAGTGATGCATTTTGCTCACCACCTCCTAACTGATGCCAGGCTTCATTATCAAACTCCAGTCAGACCCCTCTTGCAGGTAACTCCTCTAGTTTATATACTGAGCATGATCTTCTGTGGTGTGGAATATCCCTTGGGCAAGTTTGAGCAACCCATCCTGGCTCCCTCCCAGCTTTTTTGTATCTCCTCACTGGCAGAACATGAGACACAAAAAAGTCTTTCACCTAGGATAAACACTAATTAGTACCCATCAAACATCAGTGTGTTAGCAACATTACTCTCATACTAAATCCAAAACACAGAACTGTACCAGCTACTGAGAAGAAATTAAGTCTATACCAGATGAAACCAGGACAATTATCATTTCTTATGGGCAGTTGTGGATCATTTCTTTTGTATAGAAAATCACTCAGTACTTTTAAGTTATAAGTTCAGGTGTTATTCACTAAACATTAAATTAGAGAAAATTATAGACCTATGGCAAAATACCTGGAAGGAGGACACAGGATGTTTGTTCATGAATTGTAACATTTCTCAAAAATTCTCGATAACGAAAAATCTTAAAATCAGGAGGCAAAAATACTAGAATAAAAATGCTCTCAAATGGAAGAACAAACCTATATCTGACATCTGCTTATTGTTGTTCTTATTCCTTTCTCTAATGAGGCTGATATGCTCCTCCAATTTTGTATCACATAGATCCTTATCAACTTTGAAGTTGCTTCTAGGGGAATAAATCACTTTCAAAATCCTGGTGGAAATATTTAGGGAAGTCCAGAAGCTCTTTTTTTTTTTTTTTTTTTTTTCTTTCTGTAACACTCAGAATTTTTCTGTATTCTTAAACCTATCATCCACAAGATTGCTTCATCTTGCTCCCATGATCATCAACATCAGACAAATTTCAGTGCATTTGCTGCGTCTTCTAGAATAAGACAGTTTATTGCTTTAAAATTAATCCTAGATAAAATTCTGGGAAATAGTATTTTTAGAGATCTGTCTTAATAAGCAGCACTGTACTGCATTTACATCCCTTCTTACTTAACCTTGCACTAAAGTGGTCCTTCTTATTTTATTACATTGTGCGTTGTCACCTACCTTTTTTGCTGTAAAAAAATCTACTCCAGTATACTGCAACACAGACCTCTCAGTGCTGCAGACACTTTAAATGGTCTATGGTGAGCTGATCATACCTGCAATTATGACATGGCATTGTCTGCAAGCTTTTACTCTGCTAAGTAGGTGCCTCTGTAACAGTGAAGTTGGATGTGCTTAGCTGTCTTTTTGGGACTAAAACTTAATTTCTTTGACAATTAAGGCCTTTGATTTGTATGATAATTTTATATAAAAACTAGATATTGGTATATATACATGTATCGCTCCATATATTTGTGTGTCTGTGCGCATGTATACATGTTACCAAATATTTTCTACAGTAAAGCTTCTACTTTAAATTATTGCTGTTAAATAAATGTCCTGTCATTCTAAATAAAACTAAATTGAAGGTTTTATAGATTTGCTGTTACAGATGTTGTTTGGGTCACTACAGATGTTTGTTCTTGTTGGCTATTTACTAGCTGTGTGGAACACGACTTTGAGAAAATCAGGCTTTATTATGTCAATGGTAGTTTCATGGGATTTTTACACATTTAAAAATGATCAAGATTAGTAAAGAAAGTTTCAGAAGTGTTAACATTGCATTGCAATTCTCAAAACTCCATCTGAGGATAGAATTTATCTGCTCTTATGAGAAAAGCAGTCCCCTTGAGATTTAGATCTGAGAAAAGGGAAGAAAGCTATAACGGCAGATGCCTGTCACATACTCTACATGTGCTTCAAAGAATACTTTAACAGCTAAAAACTCTATGTTTATAGAGAACATAAATAACCACAGGATATCCATTGTGGGAAGCTCTCATTATTCAGTCCTATTAAATGTCAAAATATCTGGGAAAATTAAATAAAAAGGTCTTCTGATATGAACAGATAAACTGCAAGCCTTGTAAAATATATGAATTGAAACTCAGGGCAGAGCTAAGTGAAGAATTCTAATAAAATATATAGCACATTGTCATAAATCTTTTCAAGTTACTTACATCATAAAGAATTTACTTACTTCTGACTACTTGTTGCTCACTTCTGAATATTTCTTCATCTTTTCAATTCTTAGAAGTAGCATGGAGAATCAATAGAAAATGAACCATAAGGGCTCTGGGACCCAGGGGGAATGATGGAAGTAAAAGAATAGCAAAAGAAATAACAGCAGTGATATAATAACAACAGAACTCCTTGCCTTCTGCTACAGATTTATATATCTTGTGCTGTTTTATTCACAGAGAACATAGAATAGTCTCATTTTTGGTTGCAGTTTAATAAATTGATCTCTACTTTCCCTTCCTATTGATACACCAAATATACCCAGCAATGTTATAAATTTTAGGCATAATCTATTGCAGACATTTTGGAACAACAAACAGACAAAATGAGAACATTTATTTCCAAACCACTGTTTAGTAATAAATGGAAACTGTTTGATATGTATATAAATAAATAATTAAGTTTGGCAGGTTTTTTGGTCTCTCTTTCCTTTTATGTTTGTTTGTTTGGTATTTCTTTTTTTTTAAAAGAACAATTTTCATAGTACTTACAAACTGAAATGAACTTTTATGGCCTGGAATTATCAGCAGCTGGATTTCCTAATAAACAGTCACATTTATAATCTATTTCTTTAGCCCTAGGAGCATTTTTATTAACTGATAAAACAAGCGTTCTCACTTTTATCTTTGTGTCTTAGATTTAAAAAGTATTGTGTGACAATTTGATCAACATTGTCAGATCTGATAAGCTTAAACCCTCAAAGTAGTTTCATCTCTTCGAAGCAGTAATTGGCATATCCACTCTTTCAAGAACAGAGTGCAGTACAGGATATATGCAAATTTTCTGAGTTTGTTTCTCTGATGCATAGCTAGACATACGGACTTTACATTCAGTGATTCACTGGGTGGTAAGTATCACAATGTTGAGTTGCTAAGCACAAAATTTTGGATCTCCTCGGAAGTATGAAGGACTTAAAAGCATTTAAACAATAATGTTTAAATCATATTTAATATATATTTTTTATGAAAAATATTGAAATCTGTAATCTGCATTGCAGGTTGAGAGATCAGCTGAGAGAGTCAGCTCTGGAGCAGGCCTGTTCCACAGGAGAGCTGGGGATCCTGTTTCTTGAGCTGGGGAAACACCTGGGGAGTGCCAAGACTCCCACAAAAGCAGCTGTAGGGAGTGCTGTGAACAGGAGGGGCAAACAGAACTTGTTACTGCAGTCAGGGCGTGGTGCAGCAGTTTGCAATTTGTTAAACTTCATGAGGTTCACACAGGCGCTGCTTCATCCTGCTGAGGTCCCTCTGAATGTCTTCCATCTAGCGAATCAACTGCACCACTCTGGTGTCATCAGCAAACTTGCTGAGGGTGCACTCAAACCTTCTCTCTGTGTCATTGATGAATATATTAAATAGCATTTGTTCCCATACAGATCTCTGAGGGACCCCATTTTTTACTGGTTTCCACGGGACATTGAGCCTTTGACTATAACTCTTTGGACATGGCCATGCAGCCAGTTTCCTGTCCATCCCTGAAACCCATGTCTCTCCAGTTTAGCAGCAAGAATGTTCTAGGAGACTATAATTACTATTTTCATGTAGTTCAGGTAACAGTAATGTTGGTTTTGCTTTCTCATGGTGACTTTCTTATTTTTAAAAGAAAAAAAAAGTTAATAATATTTCCTAAGACGTACAGAACTCTTTTCATCACAATTTTTTGCTGAGTAGGTTATTTACCTCAATTACTAATCCTTTTTATTCAGCTAGATGACCCACTCTATTGTACAGGATGGCATACAAGAAATACACTAGTATTTTTTAAATAGCTGATGATTATTTCTTTTTCATAGAAATGAAACTGAAGAGCAATGTGAAAAAATATGTAACACAGTATATTTGTATTTACTTTATTCTATCAGCTTGGAGTGCTTCTTTGAAAAAAATTACAGTATTTCCTTTGTCCTGTTTGCATATAAGTAATAATAAGAAAAAGTAATATGATTCAACCTTATTAAATACTCTGATATGATCCAGTTCTCATCCTCCAAAAAATTCAAGAAGATATAAAGCAAAGGAAACACATTATTTATAAGTATTTTGCAAGATGATTGATTGTAAGATGATACTATACCTAAGTAGGTCCCAACTCTGTGGAGCTACTGATGGTTAGTTTCTCTGACAGTGAAAGACTTCAGTAGATTATAGATTCAGATATTTTTAAGTCCTTAGTGGCTGATTTGGCTATCCAAGGAAAATGTAAACAATTTTGCTAGTGTTGATCGCTTGTGATGTGGAACTACACTACACAAATCATATTTTGTTTTATGATGTGAACCAATTTGAAAACCTTCCCTATAATAAAGAAGTCTAGGAAAACAGAGATGCTTTGTCCTGAAAAATTCAACCAAGTTTGAAGGATGGAGAGAAACATTCTTGTGAGAGGTGAAAGCTACAGAAATAGAAAAAGAGAATATTAAATGTTTGATTATTTTCAGTAGATTTTAATCTGATTTATGCTTGTTACTGCTTCCAGTAATTGTAGATTTGTGTTTTAATGACTATAATTAATAACTGTGCTCATGTTTTTCCAAACATGTATGAACTAATTTTTTGGTCAGTATCACACTAATTTACTATATGCCTTCTGTCTGCAGAAAGATTTATAATATTTCATTACATTGATGGAGAAAATGATGATTAAGTCCTCCCAAAGGGGGCAAGTTTCATTTACAAAGAATTATATGACATAACAAAGGAATAAAATAGCTGCTCTAAAATGAAGCCCAAGATTGCATGGTGGACAAGAGGTCAGTACACCAATGGGTATATGGAGGAAAAAAGAAAATAAGAGGACTGAATATCAGGAAATATCTTTTTGGAGTGATTACCTTATGTGCCCCTCTAGTCCTTCTTGAAGTTCCTACAGATTTGTTCTGAAATGCCTAAAACCACACTTTATAGAACAAAAATTAAATTAAATGTTGAAATAGAACTATATCAGTGTTATTAGCATAAGAGAAGAATAAAGAAGTAAATGAGTTGTAGACAAAGTCATCAAGTCAAAAATACTGACCATGACTTGAATAAAACATCATCGAAAAAAGGCAGTTGCATTATTAAGGAGATTAATTAATAAATACACTAGGAACTATGAATAGATGAAAAAAAATACAAATTCTCAGAGTAATGAACAAAAAATAGTGTTACAGGTCAGGTAGGCAAAATCAGATACTGATGTTTTAGAAAAAAATTTTCAAAATAGTTCCCACAACATGTAGTCATATAGCACTGTACACCAGAAAGAGAGATCGTATGAGTTCATGGAGGTAGAAAGCATCAAAGAACCCTGAAAACATTTTTATGAAGACATACTAAAGATGCTGAGGGATAGCATGCGTCTTAGCAGTAGAATGACAGGGAGTAGAGGATGACATGGGAATTAAGTTTACCTACTTGCAAATATACCTTTATCATTTTTGAATTCCCATACCTTCCCAACTAGGTTAAAAAAAAACCCAAACAAAAAACCAGAAAGTATATACTGTCTTAGTGTTACAGGAAGACTGTATATTTGCAATGTTAGAAAACAAGAATGCATATTTTCCCAATGAGTTCTTCCCTTGCCCCAAACCAGCTATTCAAGATAATTAGTGCACAGAGTAATTGAAGACTATAAATTTTTATAGCCAGGGAGATAAACAAGCAATTACTGATAGCACAGGTGTGAATGGAAGTTAAGTGAACTTACAGGGGAGCTACACTGAAAAAATACAGTCCATGTTTGCCTTAAAATATGACAGTGTATTTAGGGAGACCTGGAAGTAAAGCCAAACATACATTAAAAGAAAACACAAAAAAACCAACCAACCAACCATACAACAAAAAGAACCCCCAAAAACCAAACAACCAAGACAAGGCTGAAAGGGACAGGAAGGAATTTATCAATACCATTCTGGAAGAAAGCTTTTGTGCTTGAGCTGGATTTAAGATTGCTTGAATGAGGCAGTACCCTTCAGGAAACCAACTTAGGGCTGACACAAAGCAGTACAAATAAAATCAGGGGTGAAGGCTGTCACAGTAATTTAGTCATGGTTATACTGATATTTCAGATGTACAAAGACATCAACCACTAATGAAAGTTAACTTATTAAGCCCCTTTCTCCCTAAAAGAAATGTGGTGTGCTTTCATAGAGACAGTTACTGTTCCAAAACAAGAGCCAGGAGTGAATTTTGTTCTGTTCCTTCTTTCTGTCAATAAGAAAAGAGTTGGTCTAGAAGCTACAGTGTGTCTTAAGGCACAGGAACTGTGTTTTCAAAACCAACAAAATGAGTATATTTTTATTGCCCTGCAGGAATAAGTGGATTAGATCTGGATGGCAATCACAAGTAAGCAGAGCTTCGTAGAGATCTAGCAGGTCTGGTTCCCTATTGTGTGGAAGGAATAGAGAATGTCTCTCTACTTCCACAGAATTTGTAATTTTTAATATTATCACAGACAAAATATCTGTAAAACAGAGTCTTCCTACATATCAGGAGTCTCACAGATATGTGCTGGAGAAATTGCTAGAAAAGGTATCTTGGTGACATGGAAAAGAGTATTTTTTATTTTGTAGAGCTAATTCTTGCATTTTAATTACATTCTTTAAAAATATCATTAATTTAGCTAGTCTATGTAAAACAGAAGAAAATAAAAAAGGACTGTACAGAGCTGTACAATTTACTCTGGCACAAAGGTGATTGTGACATTCATTACAGTGGAGACAAAAGTTGTTTTCTACCTCCTTTTTCCTCTGAGAGAAGAGATTCAGACAACCACTTTGGAGGGAAAGAGAAGGAAGGGAGAAAAGGAGGAAGGGAAGGAGGGAGACTTCTTTTT
Source organism: Anabacerthia variegaticeps (assembly GCA_035583185.1). Lineage (NCBI taxonomy): Eukaryota > Metazoa > Chordata > Aves > Passeriformes > Furnariidae > Anabacerthia > Anabacerthia variegaticeps. The sequence goes on along the minus strand of JAWWEW010000001.1, from coordinate 80,830,319 downwards.
AAATAATTAATATGGATTTGTTCAAAGCATTATTCAATTGAACAATGTTCATTTCATAAAAGAGAGAATATTCTTTAGGACATACATACTTTCAAATGCATCTGTTTTGTTTTGCAAAATTCTGCATATATATCAAAATATTCAATTGAATCTGTACCTTTAGTATGCAGCTGCAATCAATTGTGAACTAAAAGCAACTTTCTATACTAACTTTAAACTTTGATTCTTTAACTTTTTTATTACAAGAGAAAACTCAGAAAGTTATCTGGGTTTTAATACTATAATGAAATTCTCATTAAGAATTTTCTGTAACTATTTATTAAACTATTAGAGGAAAAATATATTAGACATAATTTTATGCCTTCAGGCTAATCACATTCCAATTAAAATTAAGCATTTAGAAGGCATTTAATCTCTACAACTATTTTATGAGCAGCTTATGTTGCAATATATGCTTCACCATGCTGGTCCTGGTAGAATTACATTACTTCAAATGCTCCAGAGGTAGCCCAAGGCAAAACTTCTTGCTTATCCTACTACTGTTGTAATCCTTTTCCTGTATATGATCTACTGTGAGCTACTTAAACATATCTGGTTCCAGATATTCCAGCTGCTTGTTCACATATCTTTTAGTGATACTGCTGTATTGTCAAGTCCAGTTAAATGAAGCTTTATATGGGGAAGATTCATTAGTCTTCTTTGTTTTATTAGGTAATTGATTAACTGCATTAAGGGTCTAGCATGAAACTTTATAGCTTGCAGTACTTGAAGAAAGGAAAAGTGGAACAGCTGTTATAAACAACCATGCCAGATTTAGTGCAATGAAATAAAAATCTAGGCAAAAAGGGGAGAAAAAATAAGGTCATTTTCTCCTTTAATGCAACATACACTATACAGTAAATAATCTGTTTAACTGAATGTAGAATTAGGGAAATTGGAAGCTAGAAACTATGGAATTTCTAGCTTGGCTTTCTGAAGTAGTAAGTGTAACCAAAGAAACTGAGCAGAAAGTATAGTAATTAAACAGCAAACCTTTTCCTGGAAAATTAAGATGTGGAAAAAGAATTAATCTGAACGTAATTAGAAGAATTATGACAGAACACATTTAAATTTAGTGTTATCCAGAAAAAGTGTAAAAAAATCCTATCATTATTGTTATACTTAAAGAAAATCAGTATGAATGCTCACATTTAGAATATGTGCAAGAATATGGTATAAAATTTCATTTCAATAATTGCTTTTTATTCTTTTTACCTCCTATCAATCTATGACTTGATACTGAAACAAAAGTATGCTTACAATCAATTAACAATAATATATTTTCAATTTTATTGCATTTTGCCAACCAAATAAAATTCTCCGAAAGTGCCAAACATTTGTTATTTTTTTTCTTATATGAAATTATCATGATCAGAAATTCTAATGAAATTGTGTTAGAAAGCACCTTCAGTGCCTTCTACATTATTTCTGTCTAATATTTTATCAATTAGATAATTCTTAATATCTTCAGCAGCTTTTCTTAAAAAATTCCAGGAATGAACATTCAGCCACCTAAGTGATCTGTCTAAGTGCCCCTAAAATCCTTCCACTTACTTTGGTCTCCCTAATAATTAATCTAAATCTCCCTCACTGTTACATACATCCATTACTTTTTGCCCTAACTTGATTGGCACTGAAGAAAATGTTGGTTTTTTTTTTTTCTCTTTGCCACAAAGATTTACAAGTTTATAAGTTAGAATTCTCCTTAAGCAGATAGAATTAATCTAGCCCTTTCAGTCTTTCCTCATCATCTAGATATTGACATCTCGGATCATTCTTTCTTTTCTGGAATTTATCACTGCAGTCATCCGAAACATTACCACGTGCTGGATAAAACAGGCTGGAATTAGAAACAAAGTGTTCTTGATGAAAGGCCTATTTCCTTCATATAAGACCAACTGAATCCAGGATCTAAGGATTTGGATAAAACCAGAGTCCTAATTAGCAAATTTAAAACATCTTGAACTTTTCTGTATCAATGAGGGCAGCTAATACAGAAGAGTCTGTGACAACAGTGGCAAGCGTGTTTTGTGTGCAATTCAGTGTGGTTACACGCAAGATGACTTTGAAAATGGTTAGCCTGTGTTAGATTCAGAAATATGCTCAGAAATGCGTTACTAGTGATAATTAGCAATGACTACAAATGTGCCACCATAGCTCTGATAGTTTAACAGTTCAGATGATCATATATCCCTGTAAGCAGGAACATTCCCTATCATTGTTTAATTTACTAATATAGGCTTAGAGTATCTTTAAGAAATTATACTAATCCTCAAAAAGTGTATGAAGACACACCATTACTGTTATATGTATACTATATATAAATAACTGTGTATATATACAAATATGTCTACTGTTATAATTATCTGTAACATAACATTGCACCAAGAAAACAAACCAGCAAAACTTTAGCCTATGTGAGTGTGGTCCTAAAAAGACAACTATGCTAATTACTTCTTGAAATCCCTAAGAAACTGCAAATATCCTTTTGGCTTGTGTTTAGTTAATTATCCAAAACCAAGAATCTGCTTGGTCCAAGAGTTTCTTTTTCTTGCCTTGCAGAATTTTTTGGTCTTCCTTCTGCAGTTAGAAAAGAAATGTTGATTAGTGTATTGTGACAGTGATACTGAAAAAAACCCCCAGATTTCCTTTTCTCATCTTCTCAGGGCTAGAGAGTAATTTGATTTTATATAAGGTAACAACTTTTTCCTTATTTATGTTCATACGATCTGTTCTTCATTTCTCTAAGATGAAGCAGAGACATCTAGAGCTCCTGAATTCCTTGAGGTTTCAGTGGCTAAAACTGTTGCTTCCTGATCTAATCTTTAGCATTATCTGTTTTTTTCCTAGATTTTTGGTGCTCGTGTGGTAAAAATCCCAAGTACTATGGGCTATAATTTCATTACTGTCTGTTTGGGAAACAGAGCAAGAACATGTGAGCATGTGGACTCTTCTGAGGTTCCATCATATAAATGGTACTGATTAATTGTTTTGGTTATCCCTCCTAGGTCTGTGTTTCTACATATGCTGCTTCTTCCTGAAACTTGATAAGACTTCAAAAAATATCTATTGGGATATCTGTCTCACAAGTAAGGATAGGCTTTTATGTCTTTCTTCTCCAGTTTTCTGGTTCCTTCAGCTAGAGTGGTAAAAGACAGGACTTATGTCAATCTTACTGCTTTGTCATGTCTACTCTGTCACAATGCAGGTGTGACTTCAAAACAAAGTGAATTTTCTGGATCAAATCTCTTAAGTGTCAAGAATGTTCTTGTTCATGTGATGTAGGAAAATATTCACCATACAGCTTTCTCACTTAGTTTTGCTTGTCTCCAAGTTAAAAGTCATATTCCTAAAGGAGAAGATAACCCATAATTTTACCCAAAAGCACCATTAATTTAATAGAACAGGCTGAAACATTTTTTAATAAAAATAAGTTTATCATGGGACTGCTTCTATAGTCTTACTCTGACTGTAGAATAGTGCTATCAAAAATAAACACATAGGTTGCTTTAAATCTCCTTTTTATCATTTGTAACACATGACCAACAACATTTTAAAATTTCCACCAGAGCATCTGTTCCTAAACTTCTCTCTCTTTTTTTTTTTTTTTCCCCACACAAGATATATATTTGGGGCACTGATGAAATGGAATAGAAATTATTAAACTAGACCTTTCTGAAAGAGGCAGCTGATGTTTTCTACAGCTTCTTTTACAGGCAATTTTTAATAAGTTGCAATGCCAGAGAGTCTGTTTCTGGTCTATTTTAATAACTACAGTCACCTGTCACTTATCTCAATTGAATGTTATCTGGTTACAATAGGTCAGCTAATTATCCTGATCATTAACCTTTAAGAGTACAGAGGCTATGATAATCAATGCCACCCTTGGTGTGTGCCACATTGTCTAATGAGTCTGTGTCAGAATACGAACTCTTTGACCTCCCAGTGGTGCAGTTTTCATCATTAACTTTCTTTGTCATTTGGTTTCTTAAAAGAAGATGAGAAAAAGTGGCATCTGGCATGAATCAGCTTATTAAAAGGAATGTATAAAACTGGCTACTGAGGATGGAATAAAGGAAGGAATAATTCCAAGAAGTTGTATGAATCATAGTACAATTTTAAAGCATTGGGAAGTTTTAATAGAAAAGTAGCAGAAAGTAATGATCAGTTAATATGAGAAAAAAAATCTGTTGTATCAAAATAGTTTATAGTATACCAGTTTGTAATCAAATGGAAGACACTGTCATAAACAGACTGCTGAGTAGAGATTTAGGAAATTTGATTAATTCACTATGGCAAATTTTTAAGTACAGTTTTTGTTTAACTTTCATGTAAGACATAAGAAGATAATGTTTGCCTTCACCTGAATAATATGTAATACAAGAGTATGTAAAGTGACAGAGGGCATATAAAATACACAGGTGTGCATATGAATCTCACTTAATAAATGGCTAGAATAAACCATGCGGTATCCAGTCATTACCTAACAATCAAAGGGGTGATAGAGAATGGCTTATCCAGGATACTGTTCACACTCTTCATTTTACAGTCAGGTGAAACACTCTCTGGAAATACTTGGGGTTTTTTCAAGGGTCTCTTGATTTTACTCAACTCTTAGTGTCAATACCTGTTTTACAAAGGGCTAAAGCAAGGAAACTGAATTCCAGCTACACATGGTCACTGCCACTGAACCGAAAACAGAGCAGGTAAAATTTTCAACAATTTTCATAGTGTCAGTCCTAAACTGAACTGTTTTTCAGCATTGTGGACTGATAATTGTGGACTGATTTTCTTTTAATAGGCAGATAGAACAGTATCAGAATTGTGACTTTGAAAAATATGTACCTAAGACCAAGTGATGGACATTGCACCTTTCAGGAAAAGTCATAGGCTATTGTGCTGTCCTTCGTGCTTGTGGCTTGTCTTAGTTTGAGGGGAGAACTAAGATATCTGTATTGGCCAAGCAAAAAAAAACAATAATCCCTCTCCTTAAATTTAGAAAACAGAACTTTAATTAGGGAAAGTATAAATATGAATATATGAAAGGATAACAGTTCTTAACCACAATACACAGATATACACATATACCTATATATATATATCTATAACCAGAAAGAACCAAACAACAACATGGCTCAAAAGCCATATTATCTGTCAGTGTTGACATGGAGTCCAAGACAGTATTGGAAGGTCTATCTACTTCTGAAGCCATATTATGATCATGACACCACTGTCAAATGTGATGCAATTCCACCTATGAAGAAACACTTTTTACCAGAGAATTCTCTTGCAGTGAAGACTGGAACATCAAGAATGATATAATCCCCCTCATGAGGAATGATTCTAGCAAAATATTTTATTTAGAAAGTAATGAGGATAAGGGGTTTGTCATTAATCTGAATTTCAGTATGCTTTCCTTAGGAGGCAGGAATCATAATGCATTGGTTACTGAGCAGCTGTATGAGTATGCAGGGTCTGGAACCATGTCAAAAGAACTATGATTATAGTAGAAACTCTCCTTGATCTCTGCCTAGACCTTTGATTCCTCTCAACCCCTATATCTGTACCACAAAATTGCATATTCCAGCAACTTTACAACATTTAATTTAAATAAAGAACCTATCAGCTGGCAGGAGGATACTTTTAAAATAGGCAATCATTTATGGACATGATAGACAAACAGAAGTTAAGTAATTTTCTTAACGCCCTCTGCTTGGTCTTGTTCTTATCATATGGTCCTTAATCTTGATTCATGACTCCTGAATCTGCACTCTTGCAGATGCATGACAAAGAGAATGCAAAACAGGTCTGTCTTTTCATGATACAAAAAAAAAAATTTTGATATTTTGCTCAATAATTTTAAAGATGATGATATGATTTAGAAATACCATTGCTGTATGTGTAAAACCCCTGAAAAGAGACGAGGTAAAAGTACATCCATTTTGATTAAACATGTAAATATAAAAACTTCTAGTTAAGGTTTTGCAAGGCTAAATTATTTATAACTGAAATGTTTATTGTATGAAATTAGTTAAATTGGCAAAATGCTACTAGATACTAGAAATGCAAATAAGCAAAAGATGGACAATAGACTAGGAAACTGTCTGATGGAAACCTATGTACAAAGATTTATTTAAAGATTGGATCATATATTAAAAAACTGAGCAAACAAAACCAAGCTGTGAAATACATGGATTTTAGAGAAGAAAAAAGCCTCAACAAACAAACAAGGATGGACTTGGGCCAAACTCCAAATAATTGTGGAATTTTATTTAAATATATTTTAGGAGATTAACATGACCAAGGATAGTGTGCAGCTTATGAAAAGATGTGTAAAAAGTATCACCATAGAAGGTTGTTCGTGAAAATCAGGATCTCTCTTGGAACTCTGGCACAAATTTGCGTAATTCCAGTTATGTGAATGCAGATCTTTCACAGAGAAACACTGAAAATTTCATTAATATGGTAAAGAAAAGGAGATAAATTTAAAGAATAAAACGAAGCTTTGCAGGAAATAATCTGGACTGTAAGATAGGTACATATCTGTTATTTATGACAAACAATTTGGTAATCTGTTCAGTGATGCAATGATAGAATTGTTAAGGAAAAAAGGCTATTTTAATGATCAGTGTAAAGCAAAATACTTACAAGAATTCTTTTACAATCCTTAGGTATATATTAAGGAAAGAGAAGGTGTTTTGTTTTTTTCGTCAGTAGCCCCTGTCTGTCAGAGCTGAAACATTTTGTTGAATTCAGTGATGTAGTTTTAACAGTGACTTCAACTAAAAAAACATTTAAACTTTTTACACACAAAGCAGAATATCTGTGTTGAAGTCCATTTTCAAAATATGTTTTGGTTTTTTTTTAATTCAGTTTTATTTAAATTATAGTTGCTTGGTTCACTCCCTTCATATGAATGCTGAAATGACATGCATGTTCCAAGAAGGGCTATCAGAGGCTGTGAGGTTTGTATCCTGACTCTCTGCCTCCAGAAAACTCTATCAAAAGTTAGGTGAAACCAATCATAAAAAAATTCCCTAAAAAAAAAATGGTCACCTTCCTGAAATGTATTGAAAAATTCTGTGGGAATGTGACTTCTCCCTAGGCACAATGTGGAATTGTCAAGAATCTTAGGGCTTAAATTCTCCTTTTTCTACATCTGCCTCAGATTATATTAGCTTTTTTCCAAGTGAATTTCCTTTTGGAAATTATTTCTTCTGAAAATCTTTGTGGTTTTATTTTCTTATACCTATAGGTAAAATCATAAGGATGATACTAAAAAAAACCCAAACCAAACCAAAAACAAACAAACAAAAAACCCCTAATTTTCTTTTTCTTCTTTTATTCACTGTAATACCACTTGATTTATCAATAACAGGAGTCACAGTTTTGACTTCAGACATATTTCACATTATTGTCTCAAGTATGTTTTTTGATTAGATGTTGATTGATTAGACATTCGTGACACCATGTTTCATTCTCTTTAAACTATTCCTTAAACTTCAGCTACTCCTTCTGCTTCAACCCAAATTATATTTATCGTATTTACAAAGCACCTGCAGTCTAATTCACAGTCTAGGAAATACAGCTATGTCTTGTTCTTGACAAGTGCCATATTTTTAGACTGCCTCATGTTCTTCTTGAACCAAAACAAACCAATGTATACAGTTTTGCAGAAATGTGTGAGGCTTTCATGCTTATTTACCTGCTTGAAAGTCTAGGGATTTGCATTAATTACCCCCCAGCTTTGATAAAACAGCCTTTTCCTGAATTTATGCATCTATAATGCTGTGCATCTCAGTGTTATGGTCTTTGAAGTTTCCATGCTTCCAAAGACTTTCATCTGTCACAAGTGGAAATGAGCCTGTACTGATGGGGCCATGTTGCAGTGGCATAACTCCATCAGTGAAAAATTCACTCCTTGATATTTGAAATATTAGCCACAATTATCTGTCATATAGATTTAATCACAGTATATTGTAATTAATAAACTACAGGAGAAGCATGGATAGCTAAAAGGGACTTAAAAAGTGGAAAAGTAAGAATTCTTGTATGATCTCTATGGTTTACTATGTTTTGTCTGAAGAACAAATGAAGATATTTATTCAAAAAAAAGAAAAAGTCATATTTTTCTTGCCAGACCAAAACATGTTTTTTGCCAGTGTTTTAGATATTACTACAGTTTATAGCAAGGTGTTTGAGAGTATCATTCATGAATGACTAGTAGATAAGAAGGTAGTTCAAACATACAATGTAGTTCATGAATAATGCAATGCAGGATTGTCACAATTTAAAAAGCCTTATGAAGCTAGCATCCTGCTGGCCAACTCAATCTAGCTGGTGCTCAGTGAGTTCTAAAGACACTCTTAAGATACTCAGATATGAAATCTCTGAATATGTTATGCCTCATATTCATAGAATCATCAAAGACTTTGTGAATCTCTGCATCTCAGATATAAATCTCTGAATCGATGAGAGTCTCAGATATGACTCTCCAATCCCTGAATTAGTACATTAAACCAATATATGGTTCAAATCATCCTTGATATCAAAGAAAGGGAAGGTGACTTTTATGACATGTTATTAAAGATAACTTTTTAGGCCATTGTCATGTCTTGGTGCAAACAGTGAAAACAAATAGTAAATATATGAATAAACCACAGCCAGCAGCTCAGCCCCATGCAACCACTGGGTCCCTCCCCAAAGGGGGATGGGGGAGAGAATTGGAAATTTAAGAGTGTGAAAACTCATGAATTGAGGTAAAGAGGGTTTAATAGGTAACAGAAAAGATTCACATGCAAGCAAAGCAAAACAAGAAATTCTTTCACCACTTCCCATGGGCAGTCAGGTGTTCATCCATCTCCAGGAAAGGCAGGCTTCCTCACACACAGAGGTGACAAATGCCATAATTCTGAACATCCCACTCTTCCTTCTTATTCCTCATAGTTTTTATTGCTGAGAATGATGACACATGTTGTTGGATATCACTTTGTTCCGTTAGTCATCTGTCCTACCTGTGCTTCCTCCCAACCTCTCATGCACCCCAGCCTGCTTGCTTTCAGGGCAGCATGAGAAGCACTTGACAAGCACTTGACATATGATGCTGTATAAGCACTTATATGAAGAAAATTACCTCTGTCACAGCCAAAAGCAGTACATGAGGTAAGAGATACAGTCCTTCTGTGCCTTGGCAAGCAAAGAATAAAGAAAAAAGAATAAAACCAAGAAGAAATAGATTAATTTTAATGTAGTTTACCAATGTTGGAACCTCACCAGAATACCTGCGGAGACTCACACATAGTATATTCATCAAAGATAGAAAAAAATAGCGAATAGTGAGTTATAAAGATTGCATATGACATACAATTTCATGCAAATATGTGACCACTGGCTTAAATCTGGCTGCTGAAGTGGTGGAATATTTCATAATGCTGTATGATAATACAGTAGAGAAAATTCAGTGTTAACAACTATGGATAGTGTAAGAAACAAAGATGAACAATGACATGAAACAGGGCACTGCCTTTGTTTGGAAATCACAGGAAAAAAGCCTGATGAGGAGCAGTATGAGAATGCTGTGCCAAAAAAACCCCAAAAAACAAGAATGGAAACTGAATACCAAATTATGACATATCTGTTATAATTAAAACAACAACAAAAATGGATGACTGAAATTACCAAGCAATAAATTTGGAGCAAACAAAATTGGTTAACTCATGTATGATGTATAATTACACTGTGGAACTCATGAATTCCAAATGTTGCAGACAATAGATCTGTAAAGAGATTTTTGAAAGGACTAGGAAATTGAGAGAAAAGAACTCATAGTTATCTATTTAAAAACATTGTAAGGTATAATCTTTATTTCAAGAGGTGTTTTACAGATTGATTGTTGTAGCTGGAAGATTGTCAAAAAACCTGTGATCGTATCATTGAGTACATCTGTGATCTATAACTGTATTTGCTTTGGTTATTAGCATCTTTTATTTAAATTCTCCTTCAGATTGCTAAAAAAAAATAATTAACTAGATGAAATTAATCTTTATTTTGAGCCAGGGGAACAGTTGTGTTTTTAGAGAAGGGAAGAATGGAGGGAAAACAGTGAAGCACAACAATTCTTGGGTTAGAAAGCTTCAATTTGACAACCCTTTTATTGAAGAAATTTTTCCTAATATCTAATCTAAACCTCCTTTAGCACACCTTGAGACCTTTTCCTCTTGTCATGTTCCTTTTTCACCTGTGAGAAGAGATCAAAATTCTCCTTTCAAGTAAATGTAGAGAGGGATAAGGTCCTCCTTGAACCTCCTGTGCTTCAGGATAGACAGTCCCATGTGCCTCAGCTGCTCCTCATAAGACTTGTGCTCCAGACCTTCACCAGCTCCACTGCCCTTCTCTGGAGATGCTCCAGCATCTCAATGTCTTTTTTGTAGTGAGGGGCCCAAAACTGAACACAGGATTTGAGGTGCAGCTTCACCAGTGCCAAGTACAGGGGGACAATCACTACTCTATTCCTGCTGGCCAAATTTTTTTTTCTTTATACATGCCAGGATGCCACTGGCCTTCCTAGCTGCCTGGGCACACTGCTGGCTCATGCACAGTGACTGTCCACTAGCATCCTCAAGTCCTTTTCCTCCAGGCATCTTTCCACCCACTCTTCACCAAGCAGCATGGGGCTGTGACCCAAGTGCAGGACCCGGCACTTGCCCTTGTTGAATCTTACCATTGGCCTAAGTCAACCAATCCAGCCTGCAGAGCCTTCCTACCCTCTGGCAAATCAACACACCCAACCCAACTTGTTCTCCTTCATTCCCTTTTGATTACAAATTGACATGTGTAGCCTTACTTTTCCAGTAAAAGAAGTGCACTTCAGAAACACTCTTGTTGATGATATACTCTGTCTTGGTCCTCTGAAGGTGATACTTTCAGATCACTGTCATGTGTTTGGAAATACTCTGATGAAGTTTTGGATAGCACATTCATTCCTGAAAAGCAGTGTGGAGAAATATGTATGATTCTTCCACTTACAAGTTAAACAGACTGAAAACAAATTTATTTTGATTCTTGAATATACTTATATGTATCATTTTACTGGGTTTGGTGAAATCATCCATATGTGTTATCTGGATAGGAATTTAAGTGAAGAACACAGTAACTAAAAAAAAATACCACAATATCTGCCTTGTTGGCCTTTCCTCTGACTCTTACTCATAAATGCTCTTCACCACCACCAAGCTCTGGACAGTCAAAACACTCCCTAACATATAGAGCTACCCTACCACCTCTCCTTCCTTGCCTATCCCTTCTGAAGAGTTTATAGTCATCCATTGTAGCAGTTTAGTCATCCAGTTGTCTGAGTCATCCCACCAGCATTCCATGATGGTAATTATGTTGGAGTTCTCCTGCTGTACAGAAAATTATAGAGTAGGAAAAAATGTGGGAATCACCATTCATACCAACATAGTTCTGGAAGCCCTTCTTCACATTATAAATTAGCAATTGCCCATCTAGTGAGTCATATTAAGATTTAGGAAATTGTCTATCAGGGAATTATTTCAGATTTATATTTGGTTATTTAAGAATATAAAGTTAGTTCAAATTGTGTATTTTACTTAGCAGCTAGACTTGCAACAAGACCAGGAAGAAAAAGAAGGAATGAGATAGAAAAATCTGAACAAGAGATAGGGGCAAGTATAAGTGGTACATAAGCACAAGTGTAAGATGGAAATTATTTTACATGATATATCTAATCTTAGGTTTATAAAAATCCATTTTAGTAAAAATTAATGGATTATACTTAATAGTTTCTGTGTAGCAGTATGAAAGGGTAAAGACTTCAGATTATGAACTTCTGTTTTCTTGTGTTACTTTTTCAATAACTCAAGTAGCACATTATTCTATTATAGGATCATTATAAATAAATATGAATACAATTATATGCACAAATATACCAGTCTTTCAGAATGTTTTGGTACCCTATAGAACATCAAAAGCTTGGCGATTGAAGATGCCAATGACATATGGTCATTGTTATCTATGGGTCGTTCAACTATATTCAGAACAAAGAGGTATCACTCTGTTGCCTAAATTGAAACTCAGAGGATCAATAATTTCTCAAAAACTCCTGAATCCAGGCAAAAATTAAACTTTGGTTTACACTGGGCAAATTTAAATCACCCAAAATATCATCACATTACTAAATTGAGAATGGCATCCATGCCTGACCCTTAAACATGGTCCTGAATTTGGATCACACAATCACTTTTTCCTTTATCTTATCAGCATTACCTTTGAAATATCACTGACTTGAATTTTTAATGCTGTAGCCATCTAATCTGTTTTATTCTCTATGTGAATTAAATCCCAATAACAGATGCAATAGACATTGGCAGTGAAGAACTATTGATATTGAGGGATGGTGCTTAACTAATAATAGTTCTTTTGATAATCCCAAGGAAACATCTACAAAGAGAATTGTATGCTGTTGAAACAGTATGATTGGAAGGAATATTCAGAACTAGAATTACAAGTAGATTATTAGCTGTATTTGTAGCTTAAACCTTAGACATTCTAAATCTTTTTGGCTTTAAATTTCTTCTAGGTAAGTCTCAAAAGTCATAATGTTTCTTTCCCTGGTAAGTTAACAGAGCTGAGCTGTTGTCAAAGCCTCAAGTAAATTCATTGCCAGCCATCAGGCTGGTGTGATCGAAGCATATATTATAATCAGAAAACTTGCAAAGAGACAGTAATGGAAAATTCCTTTACTATTTCGCCAGAGAAAATCATTGAGTCTTTCAGGAGTGACAAACTCTCACAAGAACCTCTTCTACATATTGAAGCAAGTATCACGATGAGGTTCTGGAGACAGAGCTCATTACTGTGAATCCCTGAAGCACTTTCCAGTCCACAGTTAAGGCTGAAATCATAAGAACCATGGAATCAGAGAATGGTTTTTGCTTGGAAGGAGCCTTAAAGATCATTGAGTCCCTGCTGTGGAGAGGAACACCTTCCACTGGACCAGGTTGTTCAAAGTTCTAGCCAATATGGCCTTGAACACTTGGAAGAGCCCTTGTAATCCTGTGCCTGAGTGATTTTAAAAATATCTTTCTTGGTGGAAGTCTCACCTTTGTTAGTTGTTTCTTAGTACTCTTGTAGTGCAGGTGATGAACAATCACAGAACAAGAGGTTGGAAGGGTCTTTTAAAATACATCTTTAAAATATATACAAAACCCTGTGGAAAGCAGCATCAGCCTATACCATATATTTTAGAACCTTGTCAAGTTAGATTTTGTCTCTAGTTATAGTGGGTTGTGAGATTCAACAACCTCTGTGGGGGAAATGATTCACTCTTTGACATTGTAAGGGTTAAAGAAAAAAAGAACAAACAAGTCTTAATCAGAACTTCCTTTCTTGCAATTTATGTCAGTTACCAATTTTCCTAGCACTGGTCACTTCTGAGAACAGTCATGTCATCTGTTATGTCGTTGTCTAACTTGGCAAAATCTCCCTTTATTTTCCTCTCCTTAAACTTGAACAAATCAAGTTATGTAATTCTGTCTTCATATAAAAAGTATCTCAGTGCCCTGAAAATTTGTCCCCTAACAAACTTGCTCCAGTGGGACAATGTTGTTCTTACACTGGGGTGCAAAAATCTTGACACAATAATCCAGGCGCAGTGTCTCAAGTGCTGAGTATCTGTAAGTCACCTCTTCCTTCCAGTGCTGGCTGCATTCCTGGTAATTGCCTCTCAAGGCATCCCACTGTGTCATGTTCTACTTGTCCACCAGGACATTGTGTTTTTTTTCTGTAGAGATGCTTTTTAATTGTTTTTTTCACCATTACCCAAACATAGTTTGTTTCACCTGTCCCTAGCAGAAAATTGCATTTGTTTTTGGTGAACTTTAGGAGGTTATTTCAGACTATTTTCTAGCTTGTCAAGATCTCAGTGAAGAGCAGTTCTCCACAGCTTGGGATGGCTTAGGTCATTCAGTGTCATTGTACATGACTTTCAGATCAATAACTATAATAGCCCCAGTATGGAATCCTGAGGAATACCACTATCAACTGACTTTGTGCTATTACATCACAAAATCAGAAGAACCAGCCAATTTATTCTCACCTTCAAGACCATTTATCCAGTCCATAGCTCACCAATTTAGCTGTAAGGATTCTGTGGTAAGATCACATCAAGGACCCTGATTAAACCAATATCCACTTTTCTTCCTTTCAGAAGACAGCCAGAAATCTCATCAAAAAGGCAAACAAATTGGTCAGATATTACACACTCTTGGTAATTCCCTCATCTCTGTCCAAATCACAATCTTGTTCTTCATGTGCCTGGACATGGCTTCCAGGTGGAGCTTATCCATGGGTTTTCCAGGTGCCTTCTTTAGGCTGATGAGCCTAAACAGTGTAGGGAAAGCATAACTACAAACAATTTTGAATTTTCCTAGTGAAAACACTGCGAGCAAAGTCACATCTATTCACCTGTTTGTCCACATGTCTACAGATATGAGTTAAGTTAGGTCAAAGAAAATTTATTTCTGTCTCAGCAACATTTTTCCTGTTGCTACCTCTTCATGTTTTCCAGAATTAATTCAGCAGTTATTGCTCATCTGGAACTTATTAGATATTGTGCTGTCAGATATTAGTACTCAAACACTCTACCTTCAAGAACAACAGCTTCCTAGAGATGCATCATTTTAATATTTTCTCAAACACTGACCTTCCAAGAGGTCAGATTAAATGAGACATTACTGTAAGATTTTAAGAAACATTAAAATAAAAATTATTTTAATGCATATTTATATATGCTAAATATTATACATGCAGGAATTATATATTTTTTTTTTATTTTGCTTTTAAGTACATGACTAATTAGTGGAAAGTTGAAGATGGAGGAGAGATAAATAAAGTTATATATATATATATATTAAAAAACAATCCCTGTCTTTTCTTGTTATTTGAATGAATTTAGTAACGATGCTTGAAAGATGAGACTGATAAGGATTTTAGAGAAAGCATTTTTTAATTAAGTTATTACTAGGATAGTGAAAGCTTGCAATATCACAGAAATTCTCAGTAGAGGTGTACCTCTGTGGACAAGTTCCTGTCCACTTCTCTGTACTTGTACAGGAAGGAGAAGAGGAAAAGATAAAAACACCAGGCAATGCCTGCTATGTCAAATTGCCAGTTTGCTGAGCAGAGGAGAACAAAGGCATCAGGTCTCAAAACAAGCTGCTTTCAAAGCAGCTATTTGTTGGTAAATTTCTTGACTTTTGCTCTCAGTATGTGTCAACATCACTTTGATATAAACATCAGAGCCTAGCCTTAAGGCCAAGTTCTTTCCCTTGGACTGAACTTCAGGGGGTTGCCAGTCTGTAGCCTAACACATACAGTACCCCTCCTAAAGTATGGAAAATTACTTGTATGGAAAATACATACTTCTGAAACTTGAAATGCACTACAGCACAAGAGTGACAGGTATCCTGTGAAACCTACTGTGCCCAATTCGATTTTCAATGCTTCTGAAAGAAAATGCCCATGTCCATGGGAATTCAGGAACTATTTTGTGAAAGGAGCAAGCCCCTGCAATATAACACCATGTTTCTCTTAACTAATTCTTGTCTTCAACAAAAGTAGCACTATCAATTAGATGATTGCATAGAAAATATTTTTTTTTCCACATGGTGAAATTCAGCTTTGTGAATTTAATGTATTACACATTCTCTTCTAGAGAAACTGTAATACTGTTTTCACAGAAACACAGAGGTGTCAGGTTGGAAAGGGTCATCTGGTCCAACCTCCCTGCTCCAGCAGTGTCATCCTGGAGCACATTGCTGCTACACACCAGATCAGTTATAAATGGGTCAAAACCACTATGTGTGTGTCTGTGTGTGTGTGTGAGGAGGGGACCAAGCCTTTAGCACAGTGTCCACATGGTCAGCTGGGATGGCTGCCGGAGTCAGCAACCACATGGCACCTGTGAATCAATCAGGTCCATCTGATAACCTGCCAACTCCACATCCCCTGAAGCCCTTGACTGGATTTGGCATCCCTCACTTTGGCTAAGGGAACAGTGAGTGGCCAGTGAACCAAAGGTCCTGCCTGGAGGGAGTGGCCACAATAGCCAGACCAGATAAAGAGGCACTCATGAGGTCTCTATTGGGCCCTGGTCTGTTCTCCTTGAAGCTATCAACATGTGATCAAGTGGTAACTGTGATTCTCTCTCTTCCTTTTCTCTCTTTATTCTTTCTTCTCTTAATCTCTCTTCCTTTATTCTTTTCTTCCTTCTGAGGGTAACCTAAACACTTATTTTCTGTAAGGTGTGGGTGCCTAAGTTAAGTTGCAAGGAGTTTGTGTTTGCTGGGTGTAACAAAGGTTCTCTATAGCAATGCTTGTTAGTCCTGGTAATCTGTTGTAATGCTTTTGTGAAGTTGCATGTTATCTTTGTAAAATCCTTTTTGCCAAAATGCCTATTTTCTCACCAAATTCAAAGAATTCTCTTAGAGAAAATGTGTAGTTACTCTCCAGATGTTAACTCATGGTACCAAAGAACCAATGGCTTTACAAGGGCTAGTGTGGATGAAATCTCTTGAAGCCTAAAATTAAAATGTACTCCAGGTAAAGTTGAGCCTTGAGCCTTTGGGACCAGGGTGTAACAGTTGCACAGGATTGCACTGAGACAGTTCTTTAATATCTTCAGGGACAGAGACTCCACAGCCTCTCCGGACAAGCTGTTCCAGTGTACAGTCACCTGCACAGTGAAGCTCTTCCTCATTTCAGGTGGGACTTCCTGTGCATCAGTTTCTGCCTGTTGCCTATTTTCCTATTCCTTAGCACCACTGAGAATAACCCAGTGCCATCCTCTTGACACCCTCTGTAAGACTTGATATGGTGCAGGTAACCAGAGGATGAAACCATGGCTAAAGTACAAAGGAAAATTTATTTCCAAGTAGAAAATTCTAAGATACAATGCAAAAGAAATCACACAGGGCAGAAAAAGCACAGGCCAGCCTATGCCTTGGGTGCTTTTATATCAACACATTTCCATGTGCATAACTTCAAAGCTGTGTTCTCTCAGCAGGGGCCTCACAGCATGTCAATGAGGAGGTGTTATCTCTACCTAGGAATTCTACTAGTCAGGACTGGCAGAGAATAAACATCATAAATGGAATTTTCCCACACTGATCTCACCTCTGGCTTTTCCAGCTGCAGAAATCTCTTGAGCAAAAACAACTCTGAAGAACAACTCTCTTCTGCTCATCTAATCTTCCATTCTCAGCCTCCTTCATCCCCACAATCCGCTTCAGATACTTATACACATTTATGAGGTGCCCTATCACTTGTCCCTTCTTGAAATTGAACAGGCCTAGCTCTCTCAGCCTATCCTTGCAAGAGAGATGCTCCAGTCTCTAAATCACCTTTGTTGTTCTCTGCTAGACCTACTCTAGGACCTCCATGTCTCCCTTGTACTAAGGAGCCCCGAACTGGACACAGTACTCTACATTCAACCTCACTAGGACTGACTGGTAGGATCTCTTCCCTCAACTTGCTGGCAAGCGCTCTTCCTAATGTACCCCAGAATACCACTGGCCTTCTTAGCTTTGAGGGAACACTGGTTCTTGGTGAGCTTGTTGTCCACCAGGACCACCAGATCCTTCCCAGGTCAGCCCCCAGTCTGTACTGATGCCTGGAGTTATTCTTGCCAAAGTGCAGGACCCTGTATTTGCCTTTGTTGAATTTCAGTTTGTCTCCGCCCACCTTTCCAACATGTTGAGTTCCTTCTGAAGGCCTCCACAGCCCTCTGGGGTATCCAGCCACTCCTCCCAGCTTTGTGTTGTCAGCAAACTCACTGAGGAGACCTCTGCTACTTCACAAAAGTTGATAAGTAAGTTAAACAATACTGGGCCCAGTACTGAACCTTTTACTTGTGGAATAGAAGTTTTCCTTGTGGATAGAAGTGTTGGGAGTAAGGGTAAGGAAGCAGCAGATAAGTAAATGTTTGTAATTGAAATGGTTTTTTTTTTTAATTTGTTGAAGTAAATGATTTTTATAGATTTCAGACCTTATGCAACAATTCAGTCTTCTGAATAAATTGTTTCCTTCATAATGGCTTATTTTCCCCCTACTGATAGACTGACCTTTGATGGATTTTTTTACAGCAATTTTAGATTACTTCAAACTTGAATGTAGATTTTGGAGAAGTGAGTTTAATTGTGCCACTGATTTTCATCTACTTCATCAATTTAAATCAATTATAAGATCTCTGGTCAATTTGAATTTTTTTTCTGTTTTGCCAAAGAAACTGTGCCTGACTTTTTATAGTTCAAGGGTTCACAAAGTACTAAGTGTTTTCTTTTCTGCTTAATAACAAAAACAGATCATTACTATTGATCAGGTATATTTAGGCATTTACAACTATTTCATTAATTGACATAAAGACGATGTGGGTTAGATGTTTGGAGTGGAAAAGCATACAGCAGCGCCCTACAAAAAGAGAAAGTGATATTTGATGTTCTTCAGTTCAAGCTATTAATTTGGCTTATTAATGCAGTGAGTGAGAGAAAGGGTAATGACTACATTCTCTTTATCACTGATTACTAATTGTCCATGAGATAGGACCTGAAGTCTCAGAAACCAGAATTAATAGTGTGATTTAAAGAATCTGGAAGATTCAAGGGCTGCATTGTAAATGCAAAACATAACACATCACAGAAAATAATCAACCTTAACAGGCTGACTTGTACGCATCATGCTAAAAACTCAGCACATGCCTTAATTCTGTGGTGACTTGAGACCTCATGGAGTTACTGCAAATTGTATATCAGAACTGAAATAAAATGAGAGAATGAAACTAGAATCAGTACTGGTTAATAAATTAAGAAAAACAGCATGTATTTATCAGTGATTGGTAGTTTCCTTGGCATTGTGTGGAATGAATGTGTTGTGTATATGCTGTTCTACATTGCAGATTTTCAAGGGCACTTCTGAATTCAGTCACGTCATTATAACTTGGAAAGCTAACTGGAAACACTTTCCTTTCAACAAATTAATTCTCAAAACAAATTGTTTCCTCACCATTACAAGGATTCTCAAAGAGCTTGTTATAAATGTTCTGTAAGCAACAATGGCAGCAAATAAAAGCATCATATATTTAACTCATTCTATTCTGCCTATTGTATATGCCAGACAATATACTGAGATAGAAACAAACCTCTGATTTATCAACATCCTAACAAAGCAGATTCTCTTTTTCTGTCAGAAAACACGGAATCAACAACTGCACCAGTCTGTATGGGGTTTGGCTTTGTAACTTGGAAAGATCATTATACCATTAAAAAAAATTAGTAGCAATTTTACAAACAGAAAACACAAATTCAAGTCTTCAAAAAATAATGCAAAAAAGCTATCAAATCACAGAAGCAGACCGACATTCTAATATGAATGTGAATTTAACTCTGGGATAACTTCTATAAAATCTATTACTCAAAAAAGGCTGATAGAAATTGAATAAAAATGAAATAAAAGAAATATAATTAAACAGTATCACTTATTTGGGGTGAATGTTCAGCTTTGGTGACAGGGAGAGTAGAGATATCAACCTACACATGAAGAATCAAAATTTTCTTTCACCTACGTTATGCTAAGGAACATTCAATTTTACTTTGTATGGGTCATACAGGCAACGCTTCCCTTAATCAAGCCCGTGTGTAAGCGCATACAGTATGCATAGATATGCACAAAATTTTCAAGGGGACAGATGTGTGGTACTAAATTTTCCTTCCCTAAGAGCATGTAAAATAGTAGCTGTGCAACTAAACTAGTTGCATGTAAGGTAGTAGAAATTAGTCCATACAGAGATTCTCAATTTATATGATGACAAAGTATAAAGTGCCTGCATTAAATAGGCACCCCAATGTGTATTTCTGTTGTTTAACTGCATTTCTAAAAGACAATTGGTAATCCACATATTATCCTGCAGTTTAGGTAGCAACATCTTACAGTTTTTTTCTTAGAGTATTCAAAATAGTTCTCAAAATCAATATTTGGTTATCTGAAACACATTTTAAAGTGTTTTACAAAAGTAGCAAACAGCATGTGGATCTGGGAAGTGTCTGAATTTGGCATTTGGAGGAAGAAAATGATGATACAGATGAAAAGCATAGGAAGAAATGTAGAGTGCTGAAGGTGGGGAACGTGGTGGATTTCTTGTCCTGTCTGGTTGTCAGTAGATGCTCTGTGGTTCTGAAAACTGCCACCCACTAACAGACAGAGTGTAGAAGCACAAAGGTTGGTATTATTCTATTCCAGCTTACCAGACTAGAAAAGCACATATGTCTTAAAAAAAGGTTTCATTTAACAAATATTTTGTTTCTTTAACCTATGGATGGCTCTGCTACAGATATTTTGACATTGCTGATTGGGATACTTTAGAATGTGGTTGTCAGGGGAATTCTGAAACCAATTTAGTGCCTTGGTTTCCTGTGCCGTGCATAGGATGGTCTGAAAAACTGGTTTACAGAAACAGTGTTAGTATGAGTTTTTTTCACTGACCCAGCCAGATAAAAGATAATTCTTCTTGCAGTAACAGATCAGCATAACAGCAAAAACCTTGGAGTTATAACAGACATCTCCTGATGTCACCGACTGGAATTAATGCAGAATCCTGTAAATCACTCTTAAAGCCAGAACAATGAGTGAACTATTCCATAAAGTAAATGTGAGTCAGGCATAACTGTTTGGGGAAGGAAATATAGTTTTAATGTAGCAAAACTGACAAAAACATTGGAGGCTGTTACACACCAGATCAGTTATTATGCGGTCTGAACCATCTTGTGGGAGGTGTGTGTGTGTGGAGGGGGCAGGGATGGATTGAACCTCACAGAGGTGGGGTGGTGTTATAGACCTCATGGCAGCCCCTGAGCCCACACAGTGAAGCCCTGGAGCAGCTGCCCGTCACAAACAGCCTGGGAAAACTACAACACCCCACACCTCCTGGAGCCCCTGACCCAGCCTGGATTGGCAGAGACAGTGAGGACACAACCTCTCACCCTGGCCTGGGACCCCAGAGTGGCCAGGGGGACAGAGGCCCCACTTGGGGGGTTGACTATGGAGACCAGAGCAGATAAAATCAGAGGTTTTGGGGTTCATGTGTTGGATCCCTGCCACCTGGACGTGTGACAGCTGGTCTGCCACAAAGTCTCAGCGGTAGCTGTCTCTCCCACTTTCTCCTTCTCTGTCTTCTTGCTCCCTTTGTTTCTTTTTCTTTACTCCTTTCCTGATGCTTTGGGTGGCTTGGAGCCGGAAGGATTGGATTTGACTGAAGTGTGTGAATTGATTGAATATTGACTTGGGTGTTGTTGATTAATATGTGCTGAGCTGGTATTGTGGTGGAACATTTTGTCTAGCTTTTGTAGTGCCCTTTTTGAACCACTGCAAAGTTCCCTCATTTTCTCCCCTAAATTAATAAAGAAACCCCTTGGGTACAAGTCTGTGGCTTTTTCTCTCAGTGTTCTTTCAACAT
Source organism: Anabacerthia variegaticeps (assembly GCA_035583185.1). NCBI lineage: Eukaryota > Metazoa > Chordata > Aves > Passeriformes > Furnariidae > Anabacerthia > Anabacerthia variegaticeps. The sequence goes on along the minus strand of JAWWEW010000001.1, from coordinate 80,808,757 downwards.
ATTAAAGAACACGAAATACATAAAGTAAAACTCCTAGCAGAGTAGCTCCCGGTCTGGAGTGTTACATGGGTCTTGAGGGTGGGGGAAGGATATCTATCTATCTATCTATGTATCTGTCTAATCTATTTAAATGAAACAAAAATGTTAATTTTCCCAGACTTACTGTGCATATAAAGCATTGCAGTGTTTGGCAGAGTTTGTAAGTTTCTATGAACTACTGGCCTTCCCTTTTGGGACTGAGTAATTTCAGACAGACTCCTGAAACCTTAAGAAGCAAATAGTAAGGGTTTGGAATGGACTGTCTCCTGTTAAGATGGTTCAACCCAGATAGAAAGGCAGAATGCATATATGAGTGTGAAAGAGAGAACAGAGACCAAGTAAGTCTTCTCTTGCAATTGGGAAAAAAAAGTTAGGTTTTCCTGGGAAGCAAGTAAAAAAACAAAACAAGTAAACAAAACATTAAAAGAAAAAAAAAAAGAAAAAGAAAATAGAAAAGTAAATGACGAACAACTTAGGTATGGGTACTTTGAGAATCTGAGAAAACAAATATGGGCTATATATATATGTATTGCAGAATCTAAGCCATAAGATTATGATAGAAAAAATAGACAGACGCTTTTTAAAGTCTCAAAATATATAAAAATAAACCAAATGTCAATATTAAAATGTGTATAGGATTTATATATTATTCTTTCCATTTCAGATGTGACCATTTTTCCTTGTGAGATTAAAGTGTAATAAAAAAGAAGCTAATATATCATCTTACAGGTTTCGTTACTACATTATAAGTTAAGATTATTTGTAGGGATTTTGTGTCCCCCACATTGGAATTAGAGAGATTGATTCTGTTCTCACAGTCATAAATGAGGATAGCATTTGGCTTCCCCCCACATCTGTCATATTGACATATAAATAGTAGCTTTTTATGCCAAGCCTGAAGTGAATCTTCCTACAAGCAGAGATTGTAAAGTAAACAGCAAAGATAGACCTGTAGAAAGAATGGAGGAATCTCATGATCAAGAATGATGAGCAACAGTAACATATTATCTTACATAGAATAAATGTCTGTGCTATTAGAGACCAGCAAGACAGAAGACAAGGGAGACAAAGTGAGGCAAGGTGAGGCAAGGTAATTTAAAGCAAAACAGAATTTAAAATAACTATGAGAGATTTGAGTATCAGGATATAAAATATTTTATGATATCAGGGCTATAAATCAAGAGTGTCTCATCTGCCTTTATATGTAGGTTTCTTATTTGGAATTCTTCCTTTTTGGAAAGTTTATTAAAAAGGGCATTTTCGTCAAGACACCGTCAGCCATGAGAGCTTCTTCCTTTCACTCTGCCATCTTAGTTATGTTTCTCTGATAAATGTCATGAATAGATATAGGACAACACAAGACACATTACTCTTTTTTATTTTCATATTTGTCCTCATCATACCTATGCTCCATTTTACTTATTATTTCTACTTATCTTCATATGTTTTTTTCTTGGCATAAAATGGTACTGCTGGGATTAGAACTCTGCAAATCAAAGTCCTGTGAAGCAGTAGGGCTCTTGATTCCCTGCAGCATTCAAGGTCAGCAACAGATGTGGCCTGAAGTTCTGCTCCTTGAATCTTGACCTTCACTGAGTGATTCTTTAACAACTTGGGAGGGATATCATAATTAGATAAAACTCTTACCTACCTTTATTGAAGAGCACCAGATTAAACTCTCTGCATGTTTGATGAGAAGTGAAGTGATTGTTTTTCCCACTTCAAATGCTTCAGCATGCCTTTTCATTAATGTTTTATCACTTGTGTACTGAATTCTGATGCTTTTGATAGTTTCTAAGAAAAAAAAAATAAAAAAACAAAAGAAACTTCCATCCTCTTTGCAAAAGCGTAAATCTTCCTTTGATGGAAATTCTTTCAAAGATAGTCTTATTTTGCTTATAAGACTTTGTGCTTTGTGCACCCATTTGAAAAAGGTGGCAGTTTACCTGAGGGAAGTAATTAAAAATCAGTATTTTAAGTAAACCCCAGTCAGAAACTACCTCAAGCTTTCATCACAATAGCCCATGTAATGTAATCAAAGTTGAAGTGAATTAAATGCTTTTACTCTTTAAATTGTTCTATAAAACTCATTGAATTACAGATGAGCTTTTGAAGAAGGGATGATAAAATATTTATTCAGTTGCAGCTGAAATGGAAAACATCTGGATGTTCATTTTATTTTAGTAAAAAGATTTACAAAAACAATTTAGCTCCTGAACACTTTGCTGTAGGCACTCATGAGACAGATCTTTTGCACAGTATGTTATCAGTAGAGCAAGAGGTGAGATGTTAAGGAAAAAGCAGAAAAATGCCAGTGAAGTTATCAAAATGGAGAAGAGAATGTAATTGTTTAGAGTGTGAAATTTGTTAGAAAGTCCTAGTCATAATGGACTCTCAGTAGTGAAAATTAGTCACTTAAAGTAATTTTCAATTTATGTGCCTCCTCATTTCTGTTCCCTGTATTCCTTTAAACTTGTTATTCTGTGTCATATTAATGCATCTGTAGGGCAAAACTGACAAGATACTCTTTAGAATATATTCATGATCAATCTCATATCATATAGAGCTTTTTGTGCCCTATTTACATTTGTGTCTTGAAAATGATGGAATGTTGTATAAATGCTCAAACTTTTAGAAGTCAAGTTATTTCAGGTTTATCCACCTGTCCTTAAGTATTAATAGAGGATGACTTCAGGATGGTTATCCATAAAATACACAAAGCAAAAGAAATACTCCAACACTCACATTTCATTATTGCTAGAACTATTCTTTTCCCATAAGGTCTGAAGGAAACCAAATTCCACGAGACTGCCTTGGGCCTGTTGTTTTACTGCTCTGTCCCACATGGAACCTAAATTACTATGTATCACAATTTCTAGCTCTTCTGTCTATGTCTACATCTATGTCTTATGTCTTTGCTTAAAAGAAAGCAGCCCACCCAAAGAAAACAGCAAAAGCTCTATCTAGCTCTTCAAAGGAAGTTGAGAGGTTTGAATTCATTGCTTCTTGTACTTTCCAGTCATATCTGGAATTGGCACACTTTAATTGCTTGAATTTCCTCTGTCTCTTGTGCAAGGCTTTTGAGTAAATGACTGTCAGTGTATTCTGCCTTCCAGTTTTTGCAGTTCTTTTAACTCATTTAGGTCATTACAGCATATTGAAATTAACAGAGATGTTATATTTGCCTGCCAGTTAGCTTTTACTACTACTTTTGGCAAAATTTGGCTTTCTTTTTAACCACTGATCCATGCTACTTCCCTCAGAAAACCTTGATCTGCATCTTCATTCATCATATCTCTGGTTGTCCTATTTAACCACAGTCTTTTCCTTTGCCTTTAATATGACTACATATATTTGTTGTATGACTTGAGGCTGTCCATTCTTCTGAGGTCCATAAAGGTTTTGAGCTTACTTCACTCCTCTGAAACTCTGCTAACAAAAGGTCCCAGCTCTTTAAGAGGACCAAATCTAGCAATTCCAAGTGATTTAATAAGCATATTCTGCAAAAACGTAATACAGTAGATTCAAAGAAACTTGGCATTTTTGAGCTCGGGGAAAGATTGTTCCTACCTTATGATCCCTGTTTATGACATCTTGATTTCTGTATTTAGTCATGAAGATTTTGTGAAACCTAGAGGGAGTTACCTCAGTTAATAATTAATAAAATGGGAAAAACACCCTACTATCCAACTGAACAAAATAAAATTCAAAGGTATATATGTTAAAGAATTTTAGAAATTGATGATAGAGTAGTAAGAACTACACCCACTCCAAAGGTGAATCAGGTAACAAAACTCCATACACATTCGCTATTCAAACTTCTGTCTGTTTTTGTGGTAGTTTTTGTGTCTTTAGTAATAATTGAAGAAAGAAAACTAATTGTCCAGCATATTCTACAGTTATCTCACAATTTCTTTCCCAAGATATCGCATGCTAAAAATACTCTGTTGTACTTAAAAATTCTTTACATAACAAAAAGTAGGAGAGTGAATGTAAAATTAGATTTTAAAAAGGTGAGCTGCATAAATCTCAATGTTTATAGTCCACCCCGGTAGCCAAATTTGTTCAAGTTCAATTTTTGTTCAAGTTGATTTGCTCTGTGTGTCATACACAGGTATATTAATGTCACTGATTAATGATAAACAAGTTAAAGGTTGTGAAACTTAACGTCTTTACAATATGCAACCAAGACTGCCTGAAGAAAAGAGATGAAGTATTTCTACATCACACTTAACTAAAGAAATGTGGAGCTCCTTCAGGTTGTCTGTGGCTGCAACTTTATCATCTTCACAATATGACCATAAACACATGCCCTCCCTCTCTGACCTTTAATGGCTAAAATAAGAATGAAAGTATAGTAAATATTCTTGATCTAGGATTTCACCTAGCTTGAAAAATACTGTATGCTGAGTTTAATGTCATAGAATAAGATACAGCTATTTTGTGATTGGTGATTTGAAAAGAATTACATCGGTGAGATGGCAGTAATTCTAAAATGCCTGTTTTCCAAGAGCACTGAGGTAAATTTGCTACTGCACTTTCTCTTTACAGCTGCATTAATGTGATAAGTTTAAATTTAAATCCTGCAGTCAGAGTCTATTTTATGATGCTGGAAATTATTTTATTAATCTTTCAAACTTTTAACAGAGCCTATTTTTCATTATTTGATTCTTGACCTTAATTGGTGCCATTTCCTACCAGTAAATCCAAAATACAGAGCAGATATTCCTATGTATGTGTTACCAAAGGACAACAAAGAGCACTAGCAAAGAACACCCGATAATCTGGTTAGTTAATTAAAAGAAAACCAAAGCAAAAAAAAAGAAAAAGCCCAAACATTAAAAAAAATCCCCAACTTCAATGTCTATTGTTTTATTAATAATAAGCAGTATTTTATAAGAAAAAAAAAATTAATCTTTTTAGTTTGTAGTCCAGGTCCAGTGTTGCAGCACTGAGCAAATTTGCCTTTCAAAGGGAGTCTTTATTAATTAATGTCATCTCCCACCCATTTAATAATAACTCCCCCACACACCATATCTAATTTCAAATGCAAATGTCAAACCCCTAAATTTACTGTATTAGTTTCAGATTAGTTGAATATCACAGAATCATGGAATCATTTAGATTGGGAAAGACTCCCAATCGATCGAGTTCTACTTTGACTAATCACCACCTTGACAACTAGACCAGATGACTGAGTGTCACATCCAGTTTTTTCTTGTACACCTTCAGAGATGGTGACTCCACCACATCCCCAGGCAGCCCGTTCCAGTGCTTGACAACCCTTTCAGTGAAAAACTTCTTCCTGATATCCAACCCGACCCTCCCCTGGCACAGCTTGAGGCTGTGTCCTGTCACCCTGTCACTTGCCTGGGAGAGGAGGTTGACCCTTCTGCCATGAACAGGGACACCTTCCACAAGACCAGGTCAGTCAAAGCCCCATCCAACCTGGCTTTGACCACTTCTAGAGGTGGCTCAGCCCCAGCTTCTCTGGACAACTCTTGCCACTGACTCACGACTGAGCAATAGCAGATCATTAGCTCAGCTGCCACAATCTCTTGGGTTCCTGGCTTTAGTGTTGTGAAAGCTGGAAAGTGATGAGCGATGCTGATCACAAGAGAGTGGGTAGTTGTAAAGCAGGATCTAAATGAAGATAACCAGCCTCCTCTCCCATGGCTCACTGACAAACTCCATTAATTGGAAGCAAAGTGACTTCCTCAAGGCCGTGCAGATAGTGCTGGGAAATGACCCAGATCTGTTGATACCTTGATACCAACCCAAGACTATTCTGCCTCTGAAGTCAGTTAGGTTATTTATAATAGTGTTCCTAAAATGACTTTCTTTTAACAAAAGTGCCAAAAGTATTGTGGTTTTTTTTCTGCTTAGATTGAAGTGAATTATGTAATAATGTTATTGAGGCTGGCATCTCATAATTGTGATTCTTACATCTGAGTACATATTATATACTGTCTTCTGAAACTTAATACTGTCAAAGTGCTTGGAGAATCTTTTTAATGTAGCAGTTAACATTCCTTTCACTATAAATTGACCTCTCTCTCTATGAAATGTTTGTATATTTGTAATCTTCTATTTAGTCTCAAATTTTTGGCAAAATAGGTCTTTTATACATCCCAAGAAAAAGACTCCACAGAAACCATCAGGAATCTAAGCAGTTTAAAATACTTTTTTTTTTTAATCCTTACCTGGATATTAAAAAAAAAAAAAAAAAAAAAAAAGGAAAAATCATTATGATCATTATGGACTTGAACATTTTGGATTTTAAATTGCTTAATTGAATTACTACATATAAGAGCAAGAGCAACCTGCCAGAGATGTTATATAAACATTTCTGTTGTCCTTCTCAAAGAAATGACTTAGCTGTGCTAAAGATAGTATCATTATTTAGACCACTTCTAAACAATGCAAGGCCATGGAGGTGAATAATTGACTGGTCAAGAGGAAGAAAATAAAACCACTAGCAATTTTATGAAGTTTCTAAAATTACCTAAGGAAATTGGATAACTACAGGAAATGATTGCAAGTTCGTGAACACAAGTTTTAGAATTCACTTGCCTAAGTATCTCATAAGGAACATGGCAAATAGCTTTGCAGTGCAGTTCTCTGTCCTATGCTCTCTATAGATTGATTCTTCTTGTTTATTTACTTGTTGGGCACTGCTGAAAGTAGGGCTGATGTTCCACATGCAGGTGAATGAATTGTGTTGAAAGTAAATTCCAGTAGAATTCAGTATACAGAAGTATATAGTATACTATTATCATCTTTTCTAGGCTTCACGAATGAAGGTTTGGGAAGGGCTCTACCCACGCTTGCTACAAGCATGCTGGTGGCTAAAAAGGCCAATGTGAGATAGGCAAGTCCAGTTGCAAAAGGCACAGCAGAAAGTCTCCATCGGCACTACTGGTGAGGGACAGTTCCTCCTGGCTTGCTTTTTTTCCTCCAGACAGATTCTGCGTGTGTTCTCAAAGGAAGCAGCAGCGTTATGGATGGTGTGTCTCCATGTCTCACGACTGGAGGCCAGAGTGGACCATTCATGGTGGTCAATATGGCCAAGGCTGAAGTATTGTTTTAGGGAGTCCTTGTATCTTCTCTTCAGGGCTCCTCTCTTGCAGCAGCCGGTGAGTTCCCATAGAGCACAGTCTTAGGGAGGCGGTGATCCTCCATCCTGGAGACGTGCCCTGCCTAGCACAGCTGCCTTCTCAGCAGCATGGCCTCGATACTGGTGATCTCTGCCTGTTCAAGGACAGACACATTAGTCACATAATCAGACCAGTGGATGTTTAGGATTGTACAGAGGCAGCGCTGATGGAAGCGCTCGAGGAGTCGCAGGTGGTGGCAGTAGATGACCCATGATTCAGACCCATATAAAAGAGTAGACAGTACAATGGCTCTGTAGACACTAATCTTTGTACTTTCCTTCAGGTGTTTATTGCACCAGAGTCTTTTATGGCATTTTCTGAAAGCTCTGTATGCCTTTGCTAACTTGTTGTCTATCTCTTTGTCAGTCTTACCCTCTGAGGAAATGATACTTCCCAGATAGCTGAACTGCTGGACTGACTTAAGCTCTGATTCACCTATGGTGATGTGGGGATGATGGAAGACTTCCTGAGGTGCATGTTGACAGAGAACTTCACTTTTCAAGTGTGGGTGAACCCTTAAAGCCTGCACAGTGGATTTTTTAGGTGAGGCACAGCATGCATGGAACTGGCCCCACCCTTTACTCCTTCACTCCTAAGGTTCATCTGCCAGGGCCTAGTGAGCTTGGACAGTGACAGCTAAGTCCTCAGGATGTAGGTTTAGTTAGAGTATCCTGCTTTTAGATAGATGGTCTTACAGGGCTAAGCGAGGTCCATCTGCCCGGGTTTGGAGTTAGAGTTGTCCTTCTCCTAGGATGGTTGCTGGGGAGCTAGCGAGCCCATTCTGCCCACTTTGTCTGACCCTTCAGTTGAGACCTGACTAGCATGGTAGACCCTACCAGAGGCATGAACCACCACCAGCACAGCTTGCAACCTCATAAGGGCATGCAAGCTTCTCCCCCGTGACAAGGGGGTGTTCGTGGAGAAGAGTACACTAATATACAGTATACAGAAATACCAATTTCTTTACATCTTTAAGATATCAGGGAGATTTTTTACTTCAATTAAGTGGATAATATTGGTAGCATTAGCAACCATTTCCTTATTCATTTTGGTTGTCCATTAGCTGTGATCCTTTTAAGCCTTTTAGGCCTCTGTCTAAATGATTTTTGTACACAACCCTGTTTATGCCAACCTTTATATAAGAAATAATAATATAATTTAAATAATAACTTAGAGGAAATAAAGTTCATAACTCTTAAAAAAATTAAACTGCACTGGGCAGAAATGGTATTTCAGAATGTTAATTCTGAAATCTCTTACTACTGAAAACTCCTCAGCAGATTTCTACTTTGGTTCAGACTCTGAATTTTATATGACAGCAATCCAGAGAAGTTTAACAGCAGGAGGATATTTTTCTCTGTCAAATAAAAAATGTACAGCTGTAATTCACAAACCCCACCTCAGAGATGCCCAAACTGGTGCTGAGCCTGCATACCAATCTTCCCAGCACACTGACAGAAACAGACCCCCAACACCACATAGCACTCTGGGATGTGTTCAACTCTGATGAAAAGCTATTATAAGTAGTAGGAAGATTTGAAGCTGAGAAGTTATCCACTAAGTTTCTCATAACAGGAATATTAGCACTTTATCCCAGCACACGGGACTTTCATGCTTCTTTCCAGTTTAGGAAGAACATAAGTGGTCTAGACAGGATCTTCCTTTGTTTTCCTAGGGAATTTTGAAGACATGCAAATTAGCACTGTAACAAGATGATCCACTTGTACAAATGCTCCAATTTGCTTTTTAGTCCACACATCCTCAGGATTTATTTTAATTTTTTTTTTTTTATCATCATTTCTGGAGTTTCAAGATTCCCTTTAAAAGAATTTATCTCTTCTCTCCTCAGAAGGCAACATTTTTGAGATTTCAGCTCCAGTGTTAATAGGTTATCAAAAACTATTTGATTGCATATATTTTTAAAATATTTTCTACTTTCCTCTTTTCTGATGAGAAATGTGTTGTCTCCTTGTACACAAGCAATTAAGTTTGGCTTGTTACAGATCTTCTCAGCTAATTTAGTCTTTAAGACAAAGTAATTCCTTTTCCAGTATTTTTGATTGTCCTATTGTTACTTTTGCTTAAGATGTGACATATGACGTATACTTATCAGCAATTGTTTGCCTAAATTCACAATATGGGTTAGAATTGCACACAGGTTATAAAAGAACAAGATTTCATGTGCTATGCATAGAATTTTTTCCAAACTATTCCAGCTGAATAGCCAGGGAGGAACATAGAAGGCAACTTACACTACCAGTTTTATTTTTATTGCTCTGTGGGCTTTGCTGTTATGTTGTTATTTATCTGCTACTTTGTTAACATTGGTAAAGCAACAGAAGTTATACACTTGATTTATAACTGAGCAGCCACAATGTACAAATACCACAAGAGTGGACGCTTAAATATATTCCCTTTGTTAGACTGATTTCCCAAAATGCTGTACACAAGCTTTAGTGCAATATCCCCTGTCCATGTATATTTAGTATTTAGAGAGGAATTTTACATCTTACCCAGTTATCATTAGATATTGAACACACAGAAAAGTGTGATATGTTGATCAATAGGGTATGGCAAAAGTTCACATATAAAATGTAATTGATGTAGTAGACTGCCTTTCAAACAATTGAGTATAATTGATTCATCAGCTTCTTATTTTCCTCCTTTTTTTGCTTTTGTTTTCTAACAAGCAATGCTAAGCCTGTAGACAAGCAAAAAACAGATGTTTGGGCTTGCACTCTAAAACATCAAATGGTTCAGGTTAATAAATTGGCCTATGTCTCTGAAAGAAAATTGAAGCCATTCTTTCACTTGGTTTTGATACAGACTGCAAAAAAGGAAGATATTATAAGCAATGAACAATCCAGTCCCCCAATGCATTGCAATTCCAACTCAGAATTTCAACTGACCTTAAATAAAGACAACTATTCACTGGTTGTAGAAAACTGTAATGATGTTGGTAAGAAGACATCAAAGACAGTTAAGCTTGCTTTGTAATAATGAAAGGGAAGTATTGATACAACTTTTCAAAAGCCACATTCTTCAACAGACCTGGCTAAGAACTGACAGCAGCTGGAATTTAATCTGTTTCTCCTTTAGTGAAACAATACTTACAGGATGGGAAGTGTCAAGTGGAAGGGGAGAGCTCTCATTTTCTGAGAACTGCAAAGCTAGCTTTGGCAGTTCTTGAAATCTCTGTTCCCCTTTTGCACAGCATCCATCATTTTATCTTATTGGAGGTGACACTGTTTCCCAGACACTAGCAGTTTGAACTCTTCTGTCTCCTAAAAATAGATCTACCCTTACAATTTGTCATTCTTTTAATTGACTCTTCACTAAGTGAATCTGTCTAGTTGAATATAGAGGCCAAATCTCATTTTAAGTAAAATGTATGAATGTGTGTGTATTTGTACACATGCATATAAAGGTCCACTCACCCTTTTAGTCAGGCAAACAAGTAAGCAATCAAAAAGCCATTGTCAAAAAAATCTCTGTAAAGCACTTTATATAAGAATTGCTTTAGCTCTGACTTGGGATAATTATAAGCCTTTCTTACTGAGTATTTTGCCTTTGAAATGATAAGTTGATCTAAAACTAGCATGGTTTAAACCCATTCTTCACTTTCACCAAAATCAAATTGTGGCCATGGAAAACAATTACTTCCCGCTTACTTTACTGAACCGAGATGCATCTCTTTTGGTGTTTCACATGAATGTTTATTCTGCACTTGTTTGAAATACGTTAGGATGGAGTTGGCACACAGCTGTTTATGTTTCCATTACTGTTAGTGAGAGCACTTTGTGTAAATTTCCATACACACATGAAATATTTTTCTCTGTGTGCCTTCTGTAGAAGAGGAAAGAAACCTTTAATGTTTCACAGACTTTTAGCCTACCGAAAGGGAATTCTAGTTTCTATAAATGCCTTTTCTATATTAAAGGAAAAAACCCTAGAAACTCAACAGTGCTATAAAAATTTGTTATGTTGTTTTGTTTAGATTTATAACTACAAAGTGTTCTACCCTTGAGCTCTAGACACATTTTTATGTAGCTTAAAAAGCAAAATTTTGTTTCTTCTTTGTTTACTGCTTTTGTAAGACAACAGGCCTAAAGCAAAAGAAAGAAAATGACTGTACACAAAGATTTTCTAACTGGTTGCCTTAATATCAGTCACTCATATCTCCTTAGTGTGAGCTGTTTTTTTGTAACTATGACTAATTCACTGAATCACAGAATGGGTCAGGTCCTTAAAGATTTGTAGTATGTAAGTTTTTAACAGTATAGCTGTATAGCTTCTAACACTTTAGAACAGCAGCTAACAGTTACTAAACCTCTTTCTCACACTGTATATCAAATTTTTGAAATCCTTGAAATTTTGTTTAATGTTCAAGGAAAAAGATCTTAGCAAAGACATCTTGTTTGGGTCACATACATAGAAGGACATAATACGATACCATTGTAGTCAAAGCAGAAGGCCCAGAAACCTTGGAGAAGCTCCAAAGAAGGCATATGATCTGAGGGTGAGGATGGTGAGGAAATAGGGGGGGTCTTGAGTCCTCCAACTCAATTCCACAATTCCAGGGAGACGAGCCAAGTTGCAGATCTGAGGGAGGTTCTGAGGATGGACAATTCTCAAGTTGGATGTATTCAGTAGATGTGATAATTAATCGGTGTTATAAATTTGTAAGAACCTTATACTGTGCGTGTGCCTGTGTATTTTGCCACACCTGAAAGTGCTTTCATTAAAGGACCTGCTCTCCATCTATACTAATACTGTCTGAAAAGATCTTTTCTTTTGTTTTAGGCATCATTTGGAAGGGAGCACAGTGGGTCGTCTGCTGCATTCTCCTTCCTCAAATAGGGACCTCCCAGAGCACATTGCACAGGATTCTATCCAGACAATTCTTGAATATCTCCAGTGACATATACTCAGCAACCTCTCTGGGCAATCTGTTCCAATGCACAGTCGCTTGCACAGTATCTTGTGACAATTTGACAAAAATTTCACTTTTTTTTTTTCTTTTCTTTTTTTTTTTCCCAGTAAGGAAAGTCCTATTGCCAACAGGTTTGGCAAAATAAAAAATAAAAAAGTAGGCTTGGGAGAAGGAAGAAATGACAAATCCTTGGTTTGGGCATGAATGGCAAGAATGACTTGTGTGGAGCAGTCCAGGGAATTCCCTGTCCTAGTCCCAGATGTTCCCAGCCCAGTCTGACACAGGTCTGAGCAGTCCACAGACTGACAAAGCTTCAGGCCAACATAACTCCCTTGGGGTTCAGACATGAATAATGAAGAAAAACAACCATGAGGGAGGGGACACACATGAGAAGATACGAAAGGAGTCATGGGAAAAAGAAGAGACACATGGAAGAGGACATGGTTGTGGACTCAGATGGACAAACACTGAAAGAAGGCATTCCAGGCCGGAGAAGGAGCAATGAACTCCCATAGCAAGGCAAGGACACCTCTGAGGACTGCACCTCATGGTTGATCTATGCTGGACTGGAGAATGAGGTTGACCTTGGGAACAGATATGAAAGGTGTTATCCCTATGTTTTTGTTTAACTGCTTATATGTTCTTCTCTCTATACCTGAATCACTAATTAAATATTTATGTTAGTTGGAAGCAATTTAATAATGTGATGGTTGTTCCAGCTCCATCAACAAAAGCTAGAACAAAGCAGATGAAAAGTGACATCTAAGGGAACTCCATCTCTTTGAATTCTTCATCTATCTGTTTACCTTTTCTTCACTGTAAATAAGTCAGAAAAGTGATGCCCAGAATGTCCTTGCAGCTGTTGCTGCTGTTGGAAGGAGCTTGAGTCCCACTTGCCATCAGGAGCAGCCTGTGTTCGTTCAGGCACTGCAGTCCTCACTTTTGATCACATCCCCCACTGTGCTGCTGCTGTAGTCAGCTATAAGAGTCTGTTTTGTCAAGAAAGATAGTATTTTTCTACATGTTTAATAAATTCTGGAGGAAAGAATTTAATTTTTGCATTTTAAGGTTCACATGGCCTTACTGCTGTCTCTGAGAAATCCTACCACCTTTTTCAGGTAATGTTTTTCAAATCTGGGAACATCCTTTGCTTTTGCCCCACTTTCAGTTCCCCTTTTAACTTTTAGCTTGTGTACTATAACCATTTAAATTCCTTCATAAATATAAGCCATTATAAAATATTTGAAATTGATTTATATACATATATTAATTCTTATATAATACATAAAAATGAAAATATATAAAAAATATCTGGGAATTAAATGTGCTAATTCATTTATACTCTGAAAACAAAAGAGGTCAAAACTGCATAAATATGTAAGTGGCTCTTCACACCCTCACATCAACCCTCTGTTGTGTCTCTGAATATTCCGAGTTTTCCAAGTACTTTTCTAAAATTTAATTCTGAAAATGGAAGACATTTCTAAACAGGAAATTTTGTTCATTGTAGCTTTCTTGGGTGTAGAGACAGAGAGACACTACAAAGGAAGAATGTTATATATTAAGGTTTCTTTGTATATGTCAAGTCATATGCAAACACACATTAGCACTGTCAAACTTAGCTTTTGGCCCTTCACTTTTAACTAAAGAGAATAGTGGTTGCCTGAAAGTTAAAAATGTAGCAGGACATAGTAAGTGCAGACAGAATGCAAAATTTATTATATTGATACGTACAAAACATTAATGATTCTAAAATAGGAGCAGGTGCAAATTATCTTGCCTGAAACAAAACGTATTCTGGGCTGCATCAAAAAAAGCATGAGCAGTAGGTCATGGCACAGGAAGAGCATCAGCCTGTTGAATTGAGTCCAGAGGAGGGCCATCAAGATGATTAGAGGGATTGAGCAACTCTTCTATGAGGAAAGGCTGAGAGAACTGGGATTGTTCAGTCTGAAAAAGAGAAGGCTTTGGGGTTACCTAGTTGTGACCTTCCAGTCAGTACCTGAAGGAAGACTACAGGAAACATGAAGAGGGCCTTTTTACGAGGGCATATAGCAACAAAGAGTTCTTTACTTTCCAGCTGGTGAGGCACTGGAACAGGTTGCCCAGAGATGTTGTGGATGCCCCATCGCTGGAAGTATTCAGGGCCAGGTTGAACGGAGTTCTGAGCAATCTGGTCTAGTGAAAGGTGTCCTTGTCCAGCAGCAGGGGATTTGGAACTGGAGAGTATTTAAGGTCCTTTCCAATCCAGACCATTTGATGACTCTATGAAAATTGTGAAAGAAAGCAAGAAAAATTTCATTTGAAACTCTATTGCATGGCTTATTCTTCTACAGACAAGTAGCTTCAGCTACTTGTGTTTTGTTGTTATTTTTTTTGTTTGTTTTGGGTTGGTTTTTTTTTTTTTTTCTGTTTACTAGATAACAGTAGCAGGAATAGTTGAATACAATAGCATGATAGAATATATGTTGAGATTTTCTTAATCTGGATAGAGTTAGAGCTGTGGCTGGAATCCATTGCCTAGTGATCTCATCAGGGTGACAACTGAACCCACCAGTCGACTTCCCTGTTTATTAACGCTATCAATCTATATGGATACTGCCCACCTTTTAATCCTGACCCATAATCTCTCAGTCTGCTTATGAATAGTCTTCTGTCCTCTGAGAAAGAAATGAAACTTACTCATCTTAGACACCTTTCATTACTTGTTAATGCCATTTCATTAAGAATCGGTGAAAATCATAAAAGAGCAACTTTGCACAGTTAGGTTTCTAGAATAAGGAAGAGATCACTTGAGGATGAAAAAATATCATGTTATATAATTCTATCAGCATTAAAAGATGCACAACTGTTTATTTTATGTGAATTGTCACAAAGCTGGTCATCTAAGGACTAAATTAATAGAATGATACTTCACTGAAAAATACCCTGGACTAGAGGATTGAATACCTTCTGTGCCTGTGGATATCTACATATAATCTGTGGATGTCTTGCTACCTGCAAGTCAAAATCATTCATTATGTTGCTTTAGTGCCTTCTTTTCTTATCTCTGTTTATTCAACATTAGCACTAACAAAGTTTAGCTGTACAAAGAGATGGGAAAAAATTGCTGGATTTCGAACAATGAAAAGATTATTTCATTTATGTTCATGGAAATATGCTAATTCATTTTCTATGACTCTGCAGAAAGCTACTAGTAAAACAATTGCAGTTACAAATTTAAATTCTTTACAAATTGGAATTTAAAACAGAGGATTGTATATCAAAGAACCATAGTTATGGAATCACCAAGGTTCGAAGAGACCTTCAAGACCTTCTAGTCCAACTGTCCACATAGCACTAAGCACTACCATAATTGGCCCTAAACTATAATCCCAAGTGTCACATCCAGATACCTATTGAACACTTCTAGAGATGTTTATGTCATATTAATTATGAAAGCATCATTATGATAGCCATGATAATACTTTTATAAAAATCTCTTGAATATTTCACACTGTAGATAATTCATATTATAATAGTATAAAAATGACTAGTTGTATTGATTTAGAAGTTTCTTCTTTTTGACAGAAACTAATAAAAATTACCGAAAACAAAGGAGTTGTAATCATTCTAATAATCTGTTACAAATATACTTGTTTTGACAGCACACCACCATTTCTAAAAAAAAAAAATCCTATGTATTTTGATTTTTTTCTTGGTTTTTTTTGCAGAAAAGTATAAATCTACCAGTCAAAGAGAGCAATACAACTGTTTTATAACAATGGAGAAAATAATTTATTTGAATGAGAGAATGCATTTTATCTGTCTTTTATATACAATAAATTCTTTCCTTCCCTCTTGTCTTTCATACCTGCCTTATCTTTCCTACAAAAAAAACCCAAAAACAAACAAAAAAAACAACCAAAGAACAAACCCACCAAAAAGCAGTTAAGATAAATTTGTCTATAACAGAATATTTATCAATAGATTGAAAATGCCAAATTCAAATTAAGAGAGATATTCTATTTAAACATGGGTATTTCACTGTAACATTCATTTCATTAGTAAAGCATTTTTATATGAGTACAAATACCTGACTAAGTGATTTATAAACTGTATGTTGTATATTTGTTTTCCATTGAAGTCTTATGACACTTTTTGTTACATGGGTGGTTAAAAGAGATTTTTAATATTTAATGCACTTTGAGCCTGTGTGGAGTTCACACATCTAAAGCACTAACCGATATTTTATTCATTATGCAACTTAAGAGGAAGTACTGAAAAATGTTAGTGGCTATTGAATGCTTTATAGCAGACAAGCTGGTATTACTTGAAGTTTCTGATCTGTTCTGCTTCCTAGTAATGTGTAAATATCATTTTCTGATCAAATGTTCATGTTTATTGGAACAAAATGGAAGTACTGGTCATTAAGCCGGATTTCAGTGGTCAGATTCACATTTTTTTACTTTTTTTTTTTTTCCCCAACGACTGACTTATGATTATCATAATGTAAAGATGGAAGAATCTTGTTCATTCTGTTCTCAAACCAGACTCTGACTGTTACCTGATGTTAAGGGTAATCTTATTAAGCTATTGGAAGTCACAGTTTTTATCATGTCACTTTAGAAGGTTTAGGAGATTTAGAGTGTTTCCTTTCATACCCTTGCTATAACAGTTTTTCATGATATACAAGTTCAAATTTTTGTTCAGATTTTACATATAACAGAACCCCCCCCAAAAGAAAACCAAACACCCCCCCCACACACACACACATGTAAAACCAGCTAGACAAGATGTCTGTCCTCCATGTCTCAAGTTTCTCAATAAATCTGTGTCTTACATAATAAATAATCACAATGAAATTGAATTATTTTTATTTCATTCCTTCTGAATGCTTATGGAATGAGATTACACTTTTTTAATAAGGTCATATCAATAGTCTTTTGCAGATGATTTTCACTTACATGTAATGATTATAGAAAATGTATGCCAGCTGGGCTATATTCTCTTAGGTAGGTAGGGTTAGAATAGAGCAGAATCCATTTTAGTCCATCTAAATTAACATATTCTACGATGCAAATAGTGTTGCATGGAGAAAATAAGCAAGATGGAAATGTTATTCTGGATATTTGTCTCATATCAAACGCCACTGTATCTTCAGGAACAGGCAAGTTATCTGACTTTTTGATGAATTCTTCCTTGACCTTTTGTGTGAACTAGGAGTTAAGACTGGTACTGACTAACCTTAAGTCCTGCCCATCGTAACACCTCTGTATGGATCCTTAAGTGAAATCTATAATTGCACCAGCTTCATGTCACCAAACACACTATCCTAAGGTCTGGTGCTTTATGAAAATCCTAACATCTACTATCTATGCTTTAATCTTCCCATTTTGATTCAGGAGGAGAGAAGAAATAGGGGATATTGAAAGGAAGGGCTGAGTGCGATATATTCCAAAACTCTGGAGCATCCTGGAAAAAAGCAGGTACAAAAGAGGCAGTAGAAATATTTTTGTGTAAAAATATACTTGTACACACACATGCACAGGTCAGTTGAAATTTAGATCTTTAGAAAGGAAAGGTACCTTGGTCGTGGATACCAATGATTTAAGCAGCATATCTGGTCTTTCAAAGTGACGAGAATACCTGAACTCAGTTTTGACTTTTGCTGTGCAACAAAGACTGTATAGTAAAAGGTACACCTCTCTGTCTTTTAGCTTAATTTCTCACATCTTTAATTTTCCCCTTATCAAATGAAATGGCAATCTCTTCAGCTTTTATTTTTAAAATAGCATAAAATACATACTGGTATCACAAGCATGCCACACATAGTTGCGTGTCATTCAGTAAAAATAAATTGTATACATACTTAGGTATTTTCTACCCAAAGTTATTAGTAAAAGAACAGAAACAAAGGAGTCTTTCAGGAGTGGCATAAAGCAAATAATCACACTTAACCAAAGCTTTTATCCAATGTTATTGGCTCCAATTACTTCTGTTTTGAATAAGCAGGTAGGCCAAAATTTCCCAGATGTTGAAAGATGGAGAAGTGCTACTCAGAGTGTGTATAATATATGTGTCTGTCTTCTGATATGCATGAACTTATTGCATGTTTTTCCAAATTCTTTTGTGCTATTATAAATAATTTTGTTATTTCTAGCTAAAGGAAAAAGTAGAGGCCAATAATAACAGAGTTATTATTGAGCTTGTGAAATTAAAAGCTAGTTGGTAGTGTTGGTGCTCAGCCTGTTATAGTATTTGTTCTTAAAAGTTAGCCTAACATCCTAAACCACTTTTATTAGATATGTCAGTTGATAATATTCTTAATTTTTCTTAGATGTGCTGACAGATTGTACATCAGTTCTCAGTTGTTCATGATTTGTGACAGCCACTTCTTTGGTGTTGGTTTTGGTGTGTTACATTTTTGTCCCTTTTATTAAGGTAGAAACTGGTAGGAGTAATTCCCACATGGGCAAGTGAGAAGTTAATGAGACTGTACAGGATAGATATATACCTTTCTTGCAATACTTATCAAGTTGAAGAATAATATTTAATTATTTAATGCACATTTTTGCAAGTGTTTTGATATTTATTTTGACACAGCTTAGGAGTCAGAATTGAAAATATGTAATTGTTCAGAGATAACATACATACAAAGACCATGTAAGTACTATGAATAGTACGGGGTTTTTTTCAGCCCAGTTCTGCACAAGAAAGGTATTCATATTTTACACAAATAATTTGAAAAACACATATCCAGTATTTAGAAGCAGTGATGACCATCTGTGACATTTTAGGATGCAGATATGCTTATGTTTGTTGTTGTTTCAGACTAAAGACTTCTACAACTGACAGTCAAACATCTGCCCTTCATAAGTGACTTGGAATTTTCTTTCCTTCATTAGCCGTTTTGCTATACATAAGGTTTAACTCTCTCTTTTTTAAAAAAAAGTTTTCCATCCCCTATGATTTGAGACCTTTTTGTGGGGGTATCTTTCCCAACAAAAATCATTCAAATGAAAAATCAATAACCATTCAAAACAGATTTCTAATAGCACCATCAAACCAGATGGCCTTTCTGATTTTGACTTTCCCATAACCTGCTACCATGGCCTCAATGTTAGCCACTGTTCTAAGATGAGTGACTGGAAAAATTACAATTTGTCTCCAGTATTTCTTTTTCTTATTTGATAAATTACCGTATCAAAAGAAGGTATGAAATCCAGGGAAGATCCAACATTTCCCTGTGCAAGGAGAGCCAACTAAATATCTAGTTTTATTGTCAGTATGGATTTAATAAAACAGTGGCAGCCATGGGACTAGAAAAATCATTACATTGTAAACCAAGAATCAGAAATTAAAATAAGTAAATCATGCATATTTTAGTTTAAGTAAAGAAGGAGTGCAGAAGAATAATAAAAATAGCTAAAAGTAGTAAAAATAAGAATGCTACTTATTATCTATTTACCTTCAAGGCAGAAGCAACCAGCTTGTAGGTAGTCATGTGGAGGTCACATCAGAAAACAAAGCCAGAAATGGAAATTGTCATGATCACATTTCTAGCTGTATCCTCCTCCTCCTCTGGCCTTCTTCAGATATACCAACACTATATGCAGAAGCAGCAATCCGTACATGATTCTTGTGGCTTAGGTGCACCAAAGTGGCCTAATGCTCTGTTTGACATAGTTTGTCTATCTCCAGAGTATGACATCACACCTGCATGAACTCTTACCCTGCAAGTAAAGTAGGTTTCTGCATGAAGATCTTCAGCAGCTCAGCATGAAGAGTGATAGAGTAGGACCCTGCAGCAGGATTCAGGATCTCTCTGTGTGATAATACCTGTCCTCAGATGCAGAAGAGACCTAATATCAGGATTCATGCATTCAGGGAAGCTTATAGAATTTGTTTATGCTTCGCCTTAGCCATAAGCCACAGTTACCTGTAGGCCAATCTTACCTACCTATGAAATTTAAAAAGACATTTCAGGTTTTCAAAGTTGTTGGACATGGGATTTCTCTTCGTGGGTTGGAAATCTGATTGAGTATAAAAGTTATTTCTTGAGTGACTAGGATTTAGTGGAGTCCACTGTCACTGTTCAAGTCCTGGTGACAACATAAACACAATTTTTTCGGTAGGACTTTTTACCTGTATCTTATAGAGACCTTACCTTCTTTTTCTGATTTTTCTGATCTCTTCTTCTGGATACTCCAACAAGAGGAGTGCAAAATATTTTCCTTTTAAATATCAATACAGGTAGTATCTAGAGTGAGAAGGTCAGTGGAAAGGGTAGATTTGGCAGGAGGAACAGTAAGAGTGAACTCAGGGTAGCTCTTTAATTTGCCCTATCTTGGCTTATTTGTATTTACTGAGACCATCTTTGCATAAAATTCTACACATTTTCAAAATGTCTAGCTTCCTGGCTTTGTTTTCTTAGCAATAACATAGATTATAAGTTTCTAAAAAGAAAAAAAAAAATCATATTCTTGTTGAGAGACGTAAACAGATTTTTGTTACCCTGCAGCAACACAGTATCCAGTATCAAGGAAGTTACTCAAAGGTTATAACCACAACTGAGCCTGGATTTCCAACAATATTTATTCCATCTTCTCCAGACATATAAATTTGTACATGACTTTTGGCTTTGAAAGCAACCTATTTATAATATATTTGTGCGCACCTAACACTCACTTGAGGTGCACTGAAATGAAATGTATCAGTGTCTGTCTCTCATCATTTGATTAATGTCAAATAGTCAGTTCAGAGCTAAATTTTCCCCTGCTGCCATTACTTCCACTACCTAAATCTTTATAGCAGCACAGTAATTTGCATGATTTTTCCACTGGATAAGAAGCCAGATTGCTTCAGATAATCCCAGTAAGTAACTTTTCTATTCGTAGCACTGAAAAATAACTGAGAAAAAGCTTGCACAAATCTTTTAGTTTTTCAAAGGGATTTCTAAAGCTTCTACCTACTAGACAGATGATATGAGTTAGACACTTGCAGTAAATGGAGTAGAATCTTGACAGAACAGATGCATCAGCCTTACCATAGTGGCAGCGTTACTTGTGTGGCACATGACAACATTCAAATGAAAGACATTCTTATAAATAGACAAAGAAAAAAAAAATAATTCTTGGAACAATCAGCTCTGGTTAGATAGGACTTCTACTTGCATGGTTCTTTTTTTTTTTTTTTTTTTTTACTTCATCTGCTAAGTAGAAAATTTCTATCTTCTTTTCATAAAATTATTAAGATGGGATGATCCTTTGAAATGTTTTTTTTCCTAACAGAAGTGTTTTCTCTTCATGTAAAGCAGGCATATTCAAATGAATATTCACCAGACATGACATTTCAGTACTCCACTGTTCTCGTAAGACTTGAGTGTGACTGAATGGTCAAACTTTGACAGCAAATTGTTCTCATATGAATTCAAGCCATTTGAACTAGATACAATATCATAGATCTCTAGAAGTTAAAAGATTTTTCTGCACCTTTGAACACTTAGAAACCAAATCTGGTTTTGCTAGCTGCTTTTCCTGACATTTTAGCAAAGAATCTCTAAGAGCTCTTATAAGTTCTCATGAAAATTTGTCAATGCTTTATTGAGTATATATATCTATTTTATGAACATACCTGCAATTTTGCAGGTTTCAAAAATTTAAGGGGAGTGGGGAAAGTGTGACATTGCAGAGTCAAATGCTTTCCATAAGGATGCATAGAGAATAGTGTCTACACTGTTGGGAAGAATGATTCAGAGTCAGCTTGCAGCCATAGTTGAGTCATATTTATGACGTCCATAAGATCTTTAGGAATAATCATAGAAGATTCAGTCACAAGATTAAAAAAAAAAAATAAAAGGCAAAGAAAAAAACCAAAACACCAAATGCAAAGCATTCATAAAGAGAAACAGGTATTTTTTCCCTACATTTACCGTGTTCCATGTTCATCTCCAATTTGTTCCTATTTTTAGAGTTCTTTGTCTTTTTTTTTTTTTTCTCCAAACCCATCTTGTCCCTTCTGTCAGCAAATGATTAAACTCGTGCTTTTAAACATCACCTCCATCCTTTTTGAGGGCTCTCTTATATTTATGTCTTTTTTTTTCCTTTCCTTTTCTGTTTCCTTTTCTTTCTCTGCTAAATCTTTAGCCAACCACCTTACAAGCCACCCAGCTGTGCATATTCCTCACTCTGAATTCACTGTAGCTGGAATACTTCCCAGAAACAGTGGGTGTATAGATGTGTTTATGGAAAGGAAAGGAGTGAATGAGCTTGGTATGTTTTAGAAAAAATGTCAATTCTTTTTTCATTATTTTAGTGTCCTGTATCAGAGACAATAAGAATCAGCTTTCTTTAACAAATGGGAAGCCATAGGGTTGCTCAGATGTCCAACATGAAAATAAAGCATGCAGCTGACCTTTCTTTCTCTTTTAGCTAAAAATTGCTTTGCACACCACAGAAACTTATAATCAACTTACTGTGTGCATGAGTTTGCTTATAACTTCTTGATTGCCTGTTTGTTGCCTGAAAAATTCACATGTATCATTTTGTGTCTTAAAAGAGTGAACTCAAAAACAATCAAAATCTGCCCATGGGGGCCGAAAATGAAAAAAATCTGTGGATTTTGCCAATCACTCAGCTGTGTAATAGCAAGCTACTTCCTTAAGAGTTTGCTCTACTCAAACCTGAACTTCTGTTCTCCCACACATTTGGTCTGCCTATGCAAGTAAAAATTACACTGGGGAAGGGAGACTGATTTCTGTGACATGAACTAGGGAATAGGGCCAGCCATCAAATATCCTCATTTATCCATTTGTCCAAATATTGGAGACATTTGCAATTCTCCTTCTAAATTATGATGAAGTAGATGCTGACAGTAGCATGGGAAGGGATCTCTTATCGCTTATGGGATATTTTAAAGGTTGTATGAAATTTGACCAGCAATTCCAATTCCATAGTGAATTCCAGTTTTAAGTAATAATTTTTATTTCTTAAAAGAGACTCATTTATGCCAGTAGCTGGTAAGCAATTAATTCTGAGATAATAACAGTTAATAAGAATTTTGCATTTACTGGGAAAATTGCAAAGTTAAAAATACTACCTGCAATCTAGCCATTAAGCCATTCTGCCTGTGCATGTTTGATTTTCTTTTGCTATGCTTTCCATGTTAATGTGTGCAATTAGTTTTTTTCTTTTTTTACATTTCTAATGTGAACATTATTGCAATATACGATCAATGTAAGAGATAGCTACAGATTTCAAACATTTGTAGCAAGTTGTTTTTTCATGCGTCATATTGTTACAAAGAGATGGTAAGCATAATATGAATTATGTGAGATAAGAAGTTTATACTCATGAAAAGAAGCAACATAATCTGAGAAATACCATTTGCTTTAAGTAAATGAAGTTATTGTTAAACAATCTTGGCTGTTAACACAGCAATACCTTCCATTTATTACACTTGAAAAATGAGTCTGGGAACAAGGTTGTTCAAAGTTACACATATTGAACCCCGCGGAATCACCATCTAAGTAGAGAGACATTTTCTAATTTCCCAGTGTATACATACATATATGTAATTTTTACTCTCATTCACTAAAATTGGTGTTTAATTGCAATGTTTTCTTAACTAATATTACATACATATGTACAAATATTTAGAGGAAAAAGCTATGAATTTCTATAACCAGTCATAAAGAGATTGGTGTTTTCTTGCCTGTTTGTTTTTAAGATGAATTCAAGTTCAGGGTCAGCTGTAACAAGAGCCTTTCTGGATTAGATCAAGAATCATTCAATATCAAGCTGAGTCCATCCCCACCATTTTCAAGCATTTCACAGTGACAGAAGAAAATAGATTTGTGAGGTTGGTAGCAGCTGAGGTTGTATCAAGAACATTTCTGTAACTAGCACTTATAATGATAAACTTAGATTAATTCATTTGTACCATTCAATATGAGAAAGTGGTGATAACTGAGAGCAAGTATCACAAGTCATGTATTTTGAGACTGCTCTATTATCATCACACTGAACCTGAAATAAAAGCATGATCATTTAAGGGATTGGAATGTGTCCTAAGTGTATATTACAAAAATATTATAACAATAGTTTTTACTAGATAGATATGATCAGAAATCATATATCGAATAAGAAGAAATAAGTGAAAAAAGGAAATATGTTATATTTGTTCAGTGTTTAGGCTTCTTATGTAAAGGTAATTATCAATACTTTCAGGAACATATTTTATGCAGTGGAACTAGGACTAAAAATTATTGTTTATGGCAATAGTTTTATATTATGTTTTACTGAGAGTATTACAAATTTCTAAAATTTGATAGTTTCACTAACATTGCGTAATTCAAGATTACCTCCTTCGTATTGGATCTTTGCAGTGAGGAAGCCTGAAATTGCCAATTCACCACTCCCTAGAACTGCTGGCATGGACAAGATAACTGGAGCCAATTGGTACAGCTCATACCTTGGTATTTTTAAATCTTTCTGTGCTTCAGTAAAGTTTTTATCTCTCCTCAACAGCAACACTTGCAAATGAATAAATGAATAGTCCATTTTTCATTGGCTGGCTGTCAGAAAAAGATGAGTACTATTTTGAACAAGTTTTTTTAAGCTGAGAAGATTTTACATCAGTTTGTTCTCTGTATCAGTAAGAATCAGAATAATTTTGTTCTGTACTATGTCACGGTTGACTGTTTTCCATTTGACATTTCACTTTGACATCCCCTCTTCGGTATGTTAATTTCTGAGAACAGTGAGCTAAAGCAAACATCTCACACGCTTGCCTCCTAAGTTATTTTGTATGATTTTCCCCACTTTCCACTCAAATTCTGTTGACCCTGATGCTGATTTTTATTTTTCCACATGACACTTCAGCCTCTTTGAGGATCTCCATAGATCTCTGATACTAAAACATTTTGAAATTACCAATTTGTCAGACTGCAGAGCAGCTGTTAGTTCCTGTCAGCTGCCAGAACCTATATCACTTTATATTCACTCACCTGAAGATCTTGCCACGGTCTTGGCAAGCATCTGGCACTTCAAAAACCTTTTCAGAAGGCTGTAAATTTAATGTAATCTACTAGATCAACCTATCATAGTTTCCTACTATTTATTTCTATGTACTTCTTGCATATATCTGATGTTTTTACCACAAAGTAAGCAACCATTCTTCATCTCTTCACTTTATTGGTTACTAGCTTCAAAGACATCAAGAACTGAATTGAATTCAGAGGGAACATCTTCTGTACCTTTTAATTTTTAATCATGCCATTTTATCTCTTACTTTACAGGTTTTTCTGGATTTTTCCTTTCTCTCTGTAGCAAATCAAGCGATCCTTTGGTGACCTTTAGCCTGAGAAGCAAATCACACTGTTTTCAAAATGACTCTTCTATTGCTTGTTTTACAGACTACAGCTGAATGTGATGAATATCATCTTATAAAGTTCAACAAATGTTTCAGACACGTAGACATATGTTATTCCCATTGCAATAGTCTTCAGAATAATTTACCATAAGCAATGAACTAGGTATTTATTTTGAGTATCAATGTATATGCTCGTCACAGATTTTACCCTTGGAAAATGATTCTGTTTCTTCAATCTCCATTCAAGTGACACTATGTATGTCGGCTGCAGCTTTAGCAACACAGAGCCAGATTCAGACACAGATTCAGACTGGTCTGTGTATTTATAGTGTTAACATCTCTATATCAGATACGGCCTGATTCAGTTATCTACACTAACTCAGGTGCCCTGTTCTATGCTGGCCTTTAACTGTTACGCTAGGAAGTGTCCCGTAAAAATCACAAATATCACTATGCTACAGTGCTTAAAATTTTAAAAGAAAAACCTCAGGACTTGCTACCAATAAGCCCTACAGAAAGAAAAAGAAGAAATAAGAAAAATAAATACTATATAATTGGGAAATTAGATTGTATTATGGTGCCAAAATATTTGGAATTAAAATATTGTTTTGGTTTGGGTTTTGATTGTGCTACGGGAGTAGTCATTGTGTGTCTTTAATGGTATAATGAAGAAGATAGTACCAACTCTCAAAAACTGGAACAGACTGGACAGACTCAAATTTGCCTCCCATGACTTATGTCTCAGGAAAAGGGGACATATGGGGCATATATTTATGAAGGTACCCTAGTGCAATTGATTAAACAAAAAGATTGCTCAACCTCATGGGCAATAGCCAGCCCATTCCAAAGGGGCTTAAGAGCAGATTAAACTATGGCCTAGTCCAAAGAATCCTCCAGTTTGAGTGTGGTGCTCTTTAAAAATCTCTAAACCCTGAGCTTTCTACTTGTCCTCTAAATCCTGGGCTGCACACTTCTAGAAAGCATGCTTCTAAACCCATGCATGCCCAATCGTTCCCTGTGCTCAACAGACTATATCAGATACTGCCAGCATCAACATTCTAGGTCTCTGGTTTTCCCAGGTTGCCTGAGTATAGGCAATAGGAAAAAGAGACTTGAAAATATACAGCAACTAAACATGACATGCTTTAAAAAGCAAAAATAGCATTCTGAATGATATACAACAATTTCTGGAGCACAGATGTCAGATGGTTTCCTTGTGAAGTTCCTTCCTGTGCAGACAGACATTACCAGCATTATAAAACATGTAAAACTTCTCAAAGTCCTCAGAATACAGTTAAACAAATGTAGGTGCTGCCTAATCTCTGTGCCAGACCTTTGTCTAGGAAAGAATTCCAGCATGGAGAGGAAAGTACTGACAGATTATTAATTACAGCCTCATGTTACACCAGGACACCAGAATGACATCTTAATAATCTGGATGGGAGCTGACAAAACAACAAATGACTGACTAGAAAAATTTCAATAGTTTCTATTTACATTCAATAGAACAAACAGGGTACTCCAAAAAGCCCCATTTAAGACTAAAGACATGAGTAAAACAAATGTCAGGCAAAACTGAGCAAGCAAGAAGAATTTTTAATAATTTCACTTATTTATAGTTACAATTTACCGTCATTTATGATGTTTCTTTAGATGTTCTTGTTATTATACAATCCTTTAGCTCCTTCAAGCAAAAATCCTAATTTTTAAATTAACTGGTATCTTAACATCCAGCTTTCACATCCACCTGCAGCTTTCTAGGAACCTCAAGCCATAGACCAAATGTTTTATTTTGTTTTCAGATGCACAGTATTCCCTTCTTCTTTCTATTCTTCATCCACTAGAAAGAATTGCAAGCTTTATTGGAGATAATACTTTCAAGATTCATTAGAGACAAATGTTAGCTTTTATGGTTTAATTTATCACATTATTGAAAGTTCGTTACATTTCTTGATACCTACCCCAGTGCAGCCTGCCTGTTTTCTTTCCTGCTTTGTATTATTTCACAGATATCTGCACATGCATAGAGGTATGCAGACCAAATACCTTATCTAACTATTTTGACAATAATGACTTGACATTTCCAGTCTTAAAATTCTTGTTCTGAAAGTATATAATGTCAGTGTAACTTGTCTCAGAAAGGAAAAAAAAGTAAAAAAAGAAGAAGCTCACCTATTATACTTGCATTTTATTTATGAAACACAGCTTTGTCATTTTGTTCCTATTCTACCTTTCATTAGAAGAGTAACAAGATGGTGTTCACTGTGGTTTTGTCTCAGAATTTTGTGAAGGAAAAAGAAACCAGAGACAGTGTCAACACTCATGGCTCAAACTTATATGAAACAGGATTTTTTAATGCAAATGGATGACTTACTGACCTTTTGCTGAAGAAATTTTGGGAGAATTTACTCTTGTGTATTTTTTTCCTATTCTGAGAAATTTTGTCAGTCCTTTATATATTTTTTCCTCCCAATTGTTTCCCATACATACTATTAAGCATTTTGCTAGATTACAGATCTATACATTTGAATTTAGCTTTTTTCTTGTGCTTGATTCAACAGGAAAATAAATTCCATGGCAAGAGACATGGCATATGGTGTGTCACACAAAATACAGAGCTTTGGGAGAAATCAAAGCTACTTATTCAAGGGCAGACATCTTCCCCAAAGAGAATTAATAACTATACTGGTCAATAGGAGTATTTTATTTGTTTCCATATTTTGTGCGGAGTTAAGTCTCTTATAAATCCCTTTAAAGACCGGTAAACTCCAGTATTTAAAATATTTTATAACAAGTTTTCTATCCATTTTAAATTGAAATATGGTTCAAGTAGGATTTCAGGGAACCACAGTAATTTAGTACTGTCTTTTCTTCAGTAACATTTTAAGACTAGGAGAGAGAGCAGATATTCAGGAAGTAATGCTAAAGAGCACTCAATCATATGCTTCAAATACATAGTAAGATTGCATAGTCCAGTTGCCTCAGGTTTAGGCGAACAACATCTACAACTCAATGTAAGTTCAAATTCTACTTATTTCTAAGTATTATTCCTCTTTCTCTAGACGTTATCAAACATCACTGCTCAGAACTGGACATGAAGCCCTTTTCACTGTACTTTTACAAGGATATCTATGCTTTGACTGTGTTTTGGCTTTGGATGCCAACTCTGATCTAAAATTCATGAAGTAGCATTATTTTAGTAACAAGAACACAGGTTATTTATAAGTAGAAGGCAGCATAGTTAAAATGTTGTCCACTGGTGATACACTAGCTTCTTGCTTCAAAAGGGAATGAGATGTACCCTTTAAAATTAAATCTACCTCCAGCTTTAGCTAGAATCTACAAAGTTATAATCAAAAAAAAAAAAAAAAAAAAAAAAGGTCAGCACCTCCGGCTTTGACCCAGTAGTCTTTCACCATTTCCATACTTTGATATGAATTTAATAAACATGTATTTTAAATTCCAATGTATCAAAATACTGGCTGTAGATGAAGAAGCCCTGAAAAGTAAGTTGCTACTTGTTGAATGTGCTCGAAGTGTTCTGAACATAAGCTAACATCTTTAACAAAGTCAAGAAGTCTTGAAAATAGTTAAATTTAAACAAATGTTTAAACAACATACTATATTAAATTAATGAAATATATAATTATCAAATAATATATAAATTATTAAATATATTATGTAATTTAATATATTAAATATTATCAATTTAAATTAAATTAATTTAAATTGATACATTTTCCCATGTATCAATGGGGAAAATAATTTTTGTGACTGTGTACATGAAAAATCTGATTTAGATCAGATTTCAGAAAAGCGATACATATACTATAACTTAAACAACTTAAAGAGTTCATGTTTAACTCTCATCAACAAAATATCGGATCAAAATGACTTGCAGATGGATTTATGTAAAGGTTATTACATATTTTTTGAGGTAGAATAGGTCACAAGACTGGTATCTGATTTTATTTTGCAATCTGTAGCACTGAGACCCTGTACATGTTTTGTAATAAAATGAGACATGGCGATGGAAAGTACAATGTAAATGTATATTATAGTTGATGAGTTTTATAAATGCTTTAGTCATGAAAATATAATACTGAAAAGTATTATTATCTATAAATTACATATCATTATGCAGGAAAAAACTATTCTCAGGACAATTAGAGACAAACCGGAAATATTGTTTGGTAACACAGCCCTTTGAGAAGAAGGCACTTAAAAACTGAAGCACCTTTATATGAACCAGGGAAAGATGGACATCTCAGCCCCGATATATAAACTTAAGAGCACCTATTAGAAGTTAATATTGAAAATTTACATAAGTACACCAAAAAGCCTGTAAAACACAGATGTATGAGATCAAAATATGTGAGCATTTTACCTTCTACTTAACATCTATCAATCTGTGGCTACATGCCTGTAACACTCATAAGGTGGCATCTAAAAAAGTAGATTGTGCTGTACATTATTTCTTTAAATTTCCTACAATATGAGTGTTTGATTTGCAGCATTATGTACTCCAAATGAATCCTCATAAAAGTTCCTACTGAATGACAATTTTAGCTGTGAGAGTTTATTTTGTTTTACATTTGGAAGAGACATGGGGATAATTTCTATATTCAGTATTTTCAATTACTTGAATTGTTTAAGTTTTGCTATCAGAAAAAAAAAATGGTGGAAGGTGAAGTGTGAAAAATTGCCATTTTTCACAGCTTTAAAATGTTGGCTCTGTTGTCTGGCATAATTAAGTCAACAGTCTGCTGGTCTGCTTCCAGGCACTTTGACAACTGTTCTCTCACTGCCACCAGGAAATTAATAGGACTGTGCTTTTCCCAAGGGGCACTGTATGCAGAATGAGAATTTTCTTGTCCTTTGGTCTGCTGCTGGTGAAGTAGTGATGGGCAGCAGTGCTCAGTGTGTAGGAGCTGTCAGGTCACTTGCTCTATTATAGTTGGACTATTCACACTATTATAGTTATATGTGATAACACTTACACCTTTTATCATCAGGGGTTTATTGTATCCCAACTGTTAGTGTGGTCTCTAAGGTAATAGATAACAGCTGTGAAGTGAATTCTTTTGCCACAAAACAAGATGAGAAGAGAGTCTTCTTACGAACTTGAAAGTAGTTATGAGTGCTAGAGTGCGTAATATTTATCAGTTTTACAGCTTTTTAAGATTTAATAAAGTTATTTATTTTATTTTGGCTCACAGAGTTTTTCATCCCTGAAGGCTTGGGGTCTCTTGTTTTGTTTTGTTCAGCTTTGGGTTTACATTAATCCGAGTATTACCAGATTTCACCTGCTTTTTTTGAACTCAGTCATACAAGCACTAGTTTTTATGTGATGAGTTCACTGGGAAACTATAGAAAAGTTTAAATTTAGGGGCTTTTTGGAAGTGCAATAGTAGCCACAAGAGTCCATAAATACTGGCTTTACCTTGCATTAGAAAAGTAACCTTCTGTAACTAATACGGCTGAGGTCAAGATTAGAAGTTTTTTAATCCTAGGTTACATGAGAGTCTAGAAGTAAAGGACCAAGTAGAAGATGAAAACTACCTACCTAGAAAGGAACCTGGCAGAAAAATTTTAGAAAGTCCAGATTGTACTGGAATTACTATACTGTACTGACCTGGGTAAAAGCCTTTGCCTGGCTACTTGTGACAGAACCAAAGACATTGAAGACCTTTGTAGCTGGAGCATAACAAGTGCTGAAAACTGATTTGAAAGACTCACAAAACCCTTGAGCCAGGCAGGAATGTCATTTTCATTTAAGAAGAAAACCATTATTAGGTGAAACCATTTTCCATATTCATTGCAAGTTTTATTTGCATGTGTACTTCAACGACTAATGCTGGACTAATTGGGAGCTAATTACTTTTTATATATTGGCAATCATTTCAGTGCTAGGGATGTGGGAGAAATAGCAAAAGGTAGGGCAAAGAAACAAAAGAGAAATATTAAATTGTTTCCTAAATGTCACTGTTAGCTGTGAATCTTAGCAATATACAGGACTTCATTCACCACCTGGGTTAACTCTAATTATAGTGCAGTTCACTAGTAGAAGATTGATACCACTCCAACACCATCTAAGAAAGAAATCAGAAGAAAAAGGAACAGAATGATGTCACTTAGAGAAAATCAGTTTCAAATTTTGTGCCACTTCTGTTAATAATTGATAAATTTTTAATATTTTTTCTGTTAATAATTTTAATTTTCTGTTAATGAATTTCTGATAACTTTTTATTGGCTGTTCATTACTCACAAGCAATAATAATTAAAAAAAAAAATAAGGAAGTCAAAATATTATATGTTTACTAAAGCCTAACTTGATATATATTCTCACCTGAACAACAAAAATAAAAATGCAAAGGATATTAATTGGTTAAATCCTCACACTTATTTGGGCTTTAATTTAATGGTTTTTCCTTGTTGCATATATAATGTTGTGCCATGACAGTGAATGTAGTCACTTTCTCACAAAATATCTTCAAATGTGTACTAATACCGGCAAAAAGACATTTGCTTTTTCCTTAAAAACACACTGTAAACCCAAAGACCACTAATAATGACAGTGATGCTTATGAAATAGGAAGTTCAGAATGATTCAAATAGTTGTGCCTTGGATTTGGCTTATGGGAAGACAGACCAGTTCCAGTAAGACTCAGAAGGCATAAAGTGCAGACCTACTAAGGTCCAAGCATATTCACTTTGGTCGCTTTGAGGGGTTTTTTTCCTAGTTGTATGTACTTGAATACAAAAAAAAAAAAATGAAAATCATTCTCCTTCCCATAATATTCTGAGAAATATCACCTGTTTGTCCTCTTGGGTACCAGAGTTGAAGTTTGCCTCTTTTGTCTAGTCAGAAATGGGAGTTTGACATACTGGGGAAGTTTTGATGCAGATACAAGGTAAAACACAGAGATGATTCACTGCTCTGATGTAAATAGCACTAACTTTGGACCAAGATTGGATTAAAACAGGCCAGAAGGTCTACCTATGGTCAGATTAGAATAAATAAATAAATAAATAAACTGCACATAGAATCATTCAGTTGCTAAAAATTGTTGCTACAGTAAAAAGAAATTATAAACAAATGGAGTAGAATATAGAGTAAAACAATAGGTACTGAGGACCCGAAATCCATGGTGGACTTACTATATCTGTAGTCCACCCAGTCCCACAGAATGCATGCTGATTTGTGCTTAGAGTAGCTGGAAGGCATTTTTTCATTTTTCTATCCTAAACCAACCAAGTTTATCACATCCAAAGCCTTCCCATGATGTTAAAACCAGAGATGATCAAGTCACTGCTACCTAAACATACACTTGATCTAAACCAAACCACCATGTATACATACTGTAAGGTAGAATTCACAGCCTTGCCTGTACCAAGATGCTAGATCCAAAGTTGCAAGGGTGAAACAATCAGGTTTGCTCAGCAGTGGGACCTCAGAGCTGTAAAAAAGAATTGATGACCTTCATTATCAGTTAAATGTATTCGAAAACAGAGGAACAGTTGTTCCTTTTTAAATACTCCAGTATTTAAATACTTATGGAAGTACTTAAGCATATAAAAAAGCATCATTGATTTATATTCAAAGACCAAAATGTGATTGCTTAGTGATTGCCCTATAAATCTGAAGTTTTATGAGGAGTGAGAGAGAATGTGGGGAAGGCCTACATTTTTCTCTAAAACTGTCCCATTCTTTATAGAAAAGACCTCCCAGAATCTCTCTGGGAGCATCCTTACACATTTCTAGAAGGGTCTGTATCTCAAGCTTTTGAGTACATTTGGGATGTCCACAGATTCAGCCCTTCAAGTCTCCTTTCAAACGTATGTCAGGCTGTAGCTAGCTGAAAGATGAAGGAGTAGAAACAGATACTGTTTACAAAGGGTTAAATTAGGCACCAATTTTTATTTTTTTTTTTTATTTTCAAATGCAACATACTGAGGTTTGGAGAGATGTGTGGATCTTCCAATATCATATGGAAGATTAGGAGGCCATTATATAGAAATTTTTTAAAAAATGGCTCTTTTTCCAAAGGACTAATGAGCTGTATATGTCAATGCACTTGACTAGATCGCCATTAATTGAGAAATAACTTCAAACAAGATATTCCACCAACTGGTTGAGAGGAAGGTGTTTAAATGTAACTGCCTACGATAATAATGATAATAAAAAAAAGTCTCATTTCAATCAACCGTGTAATCTGGAGTAAGAAAGGGATAAATTCATGCCTATGTTTTACATGTCTTTATCTTGCCACTTATTTTTGTTTAATAGTAAATTAAGCCATAGATTTTTTATAACTTGATTGAATGGAACAAACTTATATCATGTGGTTTAAATTTATACTGGTTAAGCATTTCACTGGGAGGCTATCATATTATTATCCTGTTTCTGAAACACCCATTAAAATTTCTCTTTCTGTCCCCCCAAAAAATTAGATATATATCTGTCCTTTCCTCATATTCTTATAAATTTAAAGTTATACTACATCTTTAGAAAATGCTCTTTTTAAACCCATTAAAATATGGGTCTGTAGTGGTTTTGGTTTAGGCCCTTCCTGGTAACTGGATCATAACTAGGGAAGTATTCCATCTCATTTCTTTACGTAAGCAAAGATATAAAGAGGGGGAGTCGGAAGTCAGGGGG